>CM020443.1:65151747-65751747 GCA_009819605.1 Sterna hirundo
TATATCTCTCTCTCTCTCTCTCCCCCACACACACACTTCTTCGGATTTAATAAAAATTTACCACTTTGCCAAACGCTGGCAAGTCAAACATGGCTTTGGGGCCGTAGCGCTGGAAACCCGCCCGGCAGCTGGGCGGTGAGGCCTCCTCCCCCCTCGGGAGCTGCTGGAATTTCCAAAGGAACGAGCCAGTCCTTTCTGGATTATGGGATCGGCCACTCTGACATTTGGGGAGTTCCGTTTCCTAAAATTCTACCAGGGACATTCACCAACAGCAGGAAAAAAATGATCAAAAAACCATTGATAGATTATTTCCCTATAGACACACAAAAATTAGGAGCCTTTATTCCTCCTGTGGCCTTCTCCAGCGCGTTAAATGCACGCTCAAGACGTTGTCAGCCTCTGACAAACGCCGCTGAGTGAGGAATCCCGTTTGCTCCGTTTGTTTACCCACTTTCCAGCCTAACCGCTCATCGCCGGACAGGAGGTTACACCTCTGCGGGACCAGGCTGACTCCCCCGCAGGAATTCCTCTCCCCACATCGCTTCCAGAGGGGTTGCATAAGCGATGCACTGTTGTGTAACAGGAATCGCTGCTGTGGCATAAGGGACGGTTTTGAAAGGTTCTCACATTAATTCACGCACATCTGGCCAATACAATGTCATAATTGTTCCTTCAGAGCAGCTCTGCCACCCCACGCTGCCAGCCCGTGGTACAGCGTGCACTCATTTTCCCGCGGCACTTTCCCTTTCATCAGCTGCCACAGAGCACCCATTTTTCTGGTGCACTGTTTTTTCCTACTCAACAATTTACACCAGAAGGATTTGAGAGCAGAATGTTCCAAGCAGAAATCTTTAATAATCATATACTACCGATGCTCCCTTTTTTGATAAACCTGTATTCCTTCTCCCGTAAGCTTTACCCTTCTTTACTGCATCCCATTGCATTAGATCTTTCCAGCTGCCAAAAGAAATTCTAGCGTTCACAAAAGGGAATTCTTCCTCTACTTCTGCGGCGCGTGGTACTACAGAGTTTCCTTGATAAGGAAAGAAGGGGAGGAAGAAAGAGAGAGAGAGAGAGGCTCACAAATCCTGGATGTGGAAGACTCGCCTTCAGTGTTATTGTTATAATACAGTAACGTCTTTTTAACGTTAAGTACAACACCACAGTGAGACAACTCTCTCTGCCAGTGTACGTGCAACTGCCGTAGGGTGCAATGCCCCTCCATTGGGGCAATGCCCCTCCATTGGGACCACAGCAGAAGGAACTTCCTACAAGCAGAAGTTGAACATTTCGTATCAAAAATATCGTTAGGAATATTTCTGAGGCAACACCACGCACCGTGGCATGGGCTGCCAACAGCACCGACTCCAGCTGTAAGCCTCGCTTGCTTTTCCTAGCAGGGAGTTGTTAATACCAGGTGGAGCCATCCCACATCTCACGCTGTCCCCGTCCCACATGCAAAGATAAACCATAATCTCCAGCAGGACCTTTACAGACACACACCCTTCTTGTAGTTAGCAAAATGTCACATGCCAAACAGCTGTAAATGTCCTGCCTGCATAGCTCTCGGACATAATTTTTACCTTCATGCATCAAGTTCTGTTGTCAGCAGCGTCAAAGAGGTTCTCCAAACACCGCATCCTCAGAACATTTGTTTCCAGGGGGACCTCAGTAACCCAGTGGTTTTGGTCTGAATTTCTTCTCTAATATTTCACCTGTATGCAATATCTCAGCTTCAAAACCCTTTTTCAGAAGCCTTTTCTTCTGCATGACGATCCAGAACGACAGTACAGTTGAGCGTGGCAGGGACCTCCAGAGGTCATCTTGTCCAGCCCTCCTGCCCACCTAGAGCTGGTTACCCAGGACCGTGTCTAGTTGGTTTTTTAATATCACCAAAGATGGAGATGCCACAGCCTCTTTGATGCATTCCCTGCCAGTTGGACTACTGGAATGGAAGTGGTTTATCCGACAGCCAAACATATAACATGGCTCTGTTTTGGGTCTTCCCCATTCACACACTCAGATGGATGGTATCTTCCCCATTCACACGCTCGGGTATATTGACATCTATTGTGTGCACACACACCCACCCATATATATGTATTTATATATAGGTGTGCTACTTCTCAGGTACTGCCATCAAAACCTTTGTCTCCTTTTCTAACCATTGGACTTCTAAGCTGAGATCCTGCATTTAGATCTCCGAACGCTCTCCCAAATCCTGTGTGTACGGGACGCTTGGCCTGACAAACCAACCAGCTCAACCTGACAACAAATGCTTACCTAGCGGCACCAGCACACCCTCGGCACCACGGCAGCAAGACAAAAGAGTAAAGTACAGAGAACTTTCCGTTGAGTTTTTGTAGGTTTTGTATGCAAGACACAGATGACAAAGAACACACCAGCATCTGTCCTACTCCAGTGGGCCCTGAAGGCCTTTCTGTCGCGTTCCCCCACGCTTCTTCCTTCCAAGGCTGCGTTCAGTTAAACAGCCGTCTCCTTTGCGTGGCTTCCATCCCCATGCTCTGAGAGAGAAGAGCATCGCCAGGGCTTCATCTTCCGCCTTCTTCCCCAGGATGGTTTTTTCATCTGCCAAACGACTGATAATTGCCTTACCTTCCCTCCGATAACAGCAGACTTGTGGCTTAGCCAAACTAACACGCAGTGTAATCCTTCCTCTCTGCTGCAAAAATTGACCCTTCTGCTATTTCCCAAATCAGTCCGCACTTCACTATTTTTCACGTTAAACACCTTGGGGAGGGGAGGTTAAAAAAGCAAACCAAACCAAACCAAACCAAACTCCCCCCACCCGCTTCTCAAGGCTTTCTGCTCTTCCTTTTATCTCAACCATGTCACAGACACAAACTAGATAATGCCATTCTTTTTATAACAAATTAAAAAAAAAAAAAAAAAAGGGAAAAAGAAAAAAAGGAGAGTTCAGATCCATCGGATCAGTCTCTCATCTTGCAGCCTTGCAGTCTAGAGTGAAATGTGGTTCCTCTTGGCATGC
The DNA here is from genome assembly GCA_009819605.1 of Sterna hirundo. Classification (NCBI taxonomy): domain Eukaryota; kingdom Metazoa; phylum Chordata; class Aves; order Charadriiformes; family Laridae; genus Sterna; species Sterna hirundo. Next base: position 65,154,758 of record CM020443.1, read on the forward strand.
ACAAGATTTCTATTACAACTGGTCAGACAACACTTGCCAAATCAATTAATTTTTGAGGCAGAACATGTATGAATGTGTTTGCGATTGTCAGTGCTGTTTCTCAGGCTTTGGGGGAAACACCTTTCCAAGCTCTGATGCAACTTTTGCAAACACGTTGGGTTGGTATCAGGAGGAGGACGACACGTAACCACGTGGGAATCGGTTTTTACATGTGAAAAACTTCCCACCACTGTCTCGTGTAAGAAGCCCCTTGAATGTTCTGGTACATTAAGTACTCGGATCACCCAGAGAGCGATGTGATATAATAGCCGAGATCTAATTTTAGGGAGAGCTCTGTAACCTTTAATGAGTCGCAAGACATTGGTTTTACTTGACCTTAACAAACACTCAAATAATTTGCTCCTCTCTGAATAAGAGGGACAAAGGACATTTCCTCAACAACATTCTAGTAATTTTGCGTCGGATCATATAAATCTCAATCAACAATAGCCAAGATGAAGCTTTTTATTTTGTTTTGTTCGTTTTCAGACTCGTATCCCTGGCTTTCATGCTATTTGCAGATCAATGGAAAAAAGAGCAGGTCAGGAGTCAATAGCAGTTATGCCAATCAGTGCTGCTCTAGAGACTGAATTCTTTCATCTGAATCTTCCCCACCTCTTCCCAGCTCTAGGAAGCTTGGGGGGGGGGGGGGAGGGGGGAACAAGAAAAGAAAAAAAAGTCTCACGCCAGATGTGTGCACACATAGAAGAATTATTTCCATGGAGGGAAGGCAGAATTAGCTAGTTTTCTCCGAATTGCGTTTGCCTGTTTTAGCATGTTGGTTTCACCTGAAAGAGCTACGTACTTCAACTTACTAACGGTGAGGCCGTGTGACGTCTCTCGTGATTCGACTGCATATTTCTGTTCAGGGCCATTTTGAAAAGCTAAATTTATTTGTTGTTTGCAAGTACGCGTTTAACAGTTTGCACAAATATTCAAGACTGATTCACAAACTTCACACTTGGCTTTTTGCTTCATTCCCTTCTGTGTGTTTAACTCTCCCGTAACTGCTCCCACATGCCAGTGACGAAACGCGGAAGCTGAACGACTCGAATAGTCTCCAAGGGAACTGGTCCTGTTGGCCTGCATGACACAGCTAGCCTTCCCGAGGGGATGGGAGAGCAGGCGAAGAGCACACCCACGGCGGGGGCTGTCACCCCATGGCAGGGCACCGAGGCAGGTTGCCTGCCCTGCCCGTGTCCGGGAGCAGGGCTTTGGTGGAATAATCTGCTCAGGGAAACCCTTCTCACTGACACAGCGGTTGGAGTTGGTGGTGGTTCTCCATGAACTCTTCAGTTCCTGGTCACCTCGACTTCCAGTTAGTCCCATTTTTCTGTGTGCTTTGGGCAATGCTTACCAACTGCTCGCTATCCCGATGGAGGAGTTGGTCAAGGAACTGGCTCTATTTCGCCACGTTTTGACATCGGCTGCAAATGCGCATGGCGTATTTAGAGTTCCTACCAACATCCACGGCAGCAGCACCTTCAAGGCGTTTCGCCTTCTAAAATGTCACACTTCATTCTTCGTGCTGCGGTGATGGATGCTGTTCTGTCCTGTAATTTTGTTAATGCTCTTCTTACAGAGCTCTGTGAGAAGCAAATGGGCAATTTCCATATATACATTTGTTTGCTTCTGAGATATATATTTCTGAAAGCGTTCGAGCATTTCCACCTCGTTGCCAAATGACTTTGGTTAGCATCAGCCACAGCATCTGAATGGCAACCTGAGCTTTGTCACCATACTGTCCCTGATAACAAAAACTTTGTTTCTGCTTCCTAAACAGATGATAGACATTTTAAACTGGAGGGGAGAGGGGGGAGGACATGATGGATGGGACACAACAACAACAAAAAAAAAAAACAAAAAAAAACCAAAAAAAACCCAAAAAAACTCCCCTACGCTAAATTTTCAGAGTCATGTTTTGTGTCCAAATTCACAAAAACTTTGGAGAGAACAGTAGAAACTTACTTCGAGGTTAACAAATAAAGCATTCCCAGAGTTAAAACTAGTTTTTTAATTTTAATTGAAAATCTCTAAGAATTAAAAGAAAAAAAAGAAACATTTCTATTAGCTCTGTTAGCTTCGGAATTCTCGGGTAACCGCCATTCTCAGGTAACATTCTCTAACGCGTCTGCTTTCTGCCTTCCTCTCCTGCAGCAAAAACATCACCTAAATAAGGACAACACTTTATCACTATGCTGTAGTACAAACTCTTCCAAGAAGCATCCAGCCATTGCTCAATGCTCTTCAAACATGTCTCAAGTTGCCCAAAATGCGAACAACCAACCCAAGGAATTTGTCAGCTTTAGTTCTCAAAGAGCAGTTTCTGGTGGTTCTGCAGAACTGCTATGTAAAAGAGCTCGTCTCCATCGGTCCCACTGGATCGTCGCTTACAGCATGAAAAGGCTTCACAAAATGCATTCCCTGAAACCTTCATCTGAAAAGGGGTGGCGGGGTGCAGAGAAAGGCAGAAATCTCAGAAAACACAGACCCAGCGCTTTCGCATTTTTAAAGAAAAGGTTTTGTATGTCTCCTTTCCAATATCTGCTTTTTATTTTTAAAATCTCTTACACATGGAAAATGGAAACAGCGATATGTTCAAGTATTGAAATCAACAGAAATTTCCCTTTAAATAAGTATCTCTTTCACAGATAACTTCAGAATCCATGGCACTATGGTGGGGGTTTTTTGCTAATAGGATTGAAAGCAAATGCTGAAATCTCCATAAAATGCATTTTCCATTTTCTGCATAGTCTATTACTTGACTATGTACAGAAGTGCTCAGTAAAATACTCTACAAAATTATTTCCCATACTTCAAAAACTGTAAGAATCCCGGTGCGCCATCATCTAAGCTGGCACCTACGAGCCGCAAGCCAGGAGTTCCATTAGCACCAGAACGAATGGACCCTAATTTCCACAGATTTGAGTCGTCGTCTTATTCCAGTTTTTAAATTGACAGAACAAGGCTGCAGAGCAAGCTCAGCCCATATTAGACAGCAGAAAATGCGTACAATAAAGAATTCTCAAAGGAGGAGTGAATCCATGGGTGCCTATTTATAAAACACAAGCTCTAATTATACCCCTCTCAGACACGAGACGTTCGTAGTGTCACTTCTCTGGATTCTCTCACGTCTGAGACTTGACTTGTGCTGCATCCCCCCACCGCAGTGGAGACACAGAGACGCTCCATGTGGGGCGATACACGCTGGAAGTCATGCGGCAGGCGTCATTCCCACCTTACGTCCATCATTTGAGCAGGAACTCAACAGTGCTGGGGGGGGGGAGGAAAAAAAAAAAAAAAAAAGGTGGAACAATTTCTTCTTTATCATCTCAGAGGTGGCAGGAGAGCGGTGCTGACCCAGCGCTCGTACATCAGCTTTCTTAACCCTTAAAACCCTTAAAAGGTCCATGGCAATGCTACGCTGACGCAAGACGCTCCTCCTGAAATCCCGACCCTTCGGCTTGGCAGAGGCGCACGCGGGTCTGGAGGCTGGTGGTTGGCTTCACCCAGCCCTCGGTGGGATAAGACTGCGCACCGTACAAGGCTATCAATAAAACTTCAGTCATATGTGGGTGAATGAAAACATTTTCTTCACCATATGGTATAGTACGGAAATAATTGCCAAATGACAGAAGCTCACTAATATTGATGCCAAATACATAGATAATACTGTCAACTTGTGCTCAGCCTACATTTTCCTATTTTAAGACATACAAGCGAGCGCAGTTTGAAAACATCCACAAGAAGCTTCAGACTGAAGAACTCTGCAAAGACACAGATTCCCAATATGCCTAGAAAGTGTCGGGCTTTTTTAATTGTTCGGAGCTCTTCGATTCACAAAGGTAAAGAGCAGGGTTTCCTATGCGAAGAGGTAGCTTTAAATATATTTCAGAAAAAAACGGTAAGTGCCAAGACACAAGCATCCTTTCCTTACCAGAAATACATCTTCTTCTGGCCGCTGCTCTACAGTGAGGAAGTATTCTCCGGGTTGGGTCTGGAAGTGGAGCAGAGGAAGGAAATCCGCAGTTTGTGGCGCAACAATTTGCAGCTTTCCATGCCTGAGACAAGTCAAGGCACTTCCCTGAATAGCGTGGCGCAACGCTTGTAAACAAAATGCTTTTTCAGCGTTAAGGAAGTGCACAAACATTCTTCAAGTATCCCTGCCGCTAATACAAGACCATTTTGTGAGCCTCAGGATAACGCATGCGGCGTGTTTCAAGCTTACAAAACAAACTGTAGTTGTCCCTTCGGTATTTTCCAGATTGGGGATGCGCAGAGCAGTCGTTACTGAAACTATCAGATTTTAAGTCACTTTTTCTAACCGAGGCATTTGTGTTTTACAGTGGCTTGTATTGGGATCCCTCACTGTTTCAGTCAGAGTTTATAACTTGGAAAAGACAGGACATGTCAAAACTTAACAAGTGTGGACAGCCTGTGAATCTGCGCTCAGCAGCCCGGATCATTCTTTCGTGTTAGGATTTCATTTATTCATCAGGGAGCGTTTTGCCTAAATAACCTCCGACATCTCACGCAAACGTTCTGACCTTGGCAGGAAGGCGCCGTACGCTCCCGTGCCTCGCAGGGCGGAAGGACGGGGACCGCGTACCAAAGCGGGAGGGATGGGGAGAGTTCGGACACCCTCCTGTTCTTGCCTGATGATCAACACCCCTGCGGTGGAGCCGGTGGCAGGGCAAAAGCACTCCGCCAGTATTACGGTTATCAGCCCTACCGCTATTATTACAGGAAGGGGACCCCACCCCCTGTTTTATGACCAAGAAAACAAAAAAAAAAAAGGAAAAAAAAATATATCGAAAATATTTTCTTTCTCTCACAGAGGATGACTCACGCACTTTCCTCTGGGACAGAGTCATCTCCAGTATAACATCATTGGATCTCTTGGGTTTTTCTCCTTTTAAAGCACACTAAAGACTACACATTAGTGGTCTGGAAATAGGAGAGCCCGTCACATTCGGGTCGCTCATCTAAAAGCATTACTCTTTAACTCTTTAGGCTAATCAAACCAAATCCTTCCAATCTATACGCATACCCCACCAGTCCTTCCTGTTGGTGTCCTCTGGAAGGTCTCTAGCTGCCTGGCGGTGCTCGTTGCCCCTGCGAGCTCGGGGTCGCTCGGGTTCCTCCCGGCTCTACCTCTGAAGCCTCTGCAAGCCCCCAACCCCGGGCAGCCCCGGCCAGCTCCAGCTCTGGGCACGGGTTGTGTCGGACGCCCCGGAAAGGTTCCTCTGAGCCATCACCGTTTCGTGTTTCTCAAGTTCAGAGCAGCACCCACGCAAGCCAGCCCCGAAGGCGCAGCAAGGAGCCAGCGCACCGCGTCATTTCGCCAGCGACCACCAGTCACGGACCTGAACAGGATTCTCCGAAGCACCGAGCATCCGTGCCGGAGCACCTTTATCTCCCTAGCTTTTGTAATAGCTTTCTTTACAAACACGTTTTGCGGGAAAATATCAAGCTTCCTAAAATCAAGTAGATTTCCATAATGCTCTTTGCTTATTCGCAAGGTCTGGTATCCTGTAGCAAAAGGGGAAGTGATACGATACCAAATGAGTTTTTTGAAGAGAGGGGGAGAGGATTTTTTTCTTTTTTTTTTTTTCCCCCACATGCAGCACACTGGATGGAGGATATGAAGACCACTGATCTCAGCATATCAAATAAACCAACCTGATAAATTAATTAATGTGGTGACTTCATATTATCATACTCTGTTCTCTATTTGATTTACATGTATAATTTAGCTTACTCATTTAATCTCGTTAATAAAATATCAGATTGGAAGTCTGTGTGGATCGCATGTTTTCTCCCCAGGTATTAAGATTAAAAACCCAAGGAATCTCCAGATAGTGACTTTGTAAATCTCTGAGCGGTGGTACAAAGAAATGCCTCATAGCACTTCCATAATTGATGCTTGAATCACGGCACGGCTGGAGTCTATAGGAAACAATATTTGCATATCAGTCACCACTTCTGGCTCACGGCGGGGGGCGCGGGGGCTGGAGGAGCGGCTGCGGTGGAGAGCAACCAGCCATCGGAGAGGCTGATCGCTTCCCTGAAAAATCAATCTCCGCTTCTCACGGGGTTGTTAAGTGAAAACGCACCTGCACCATTTGGATTCAATAATAAGACTAGAGTTATGACATTATTAGGAAAAACGCACGAATAAAACAATGAAAATAAAGTCACCTTTGGCCACGCTTATGGTCAGGAACGGAAATGGAATTTCACAGCCACGTTACCAGAGACCAATTATCTTTCTGAATATTAAAGAATTTATATGAGAAGAGATGTAGCGGTAGAACAAACAGAGCCACGCACTAACCACTACGAAACGTGATTTATCTCACCGGTCTCGAGCAAGCAGCGTGGCTCGTATTTGAGCGTTCACACTCCATCCTCAGCGTGGCGTTTTAAAAAACATACTGTAGCTGCCAAATAAATTGAAATAACCGCGAGAAATGAACCACAATCTGCTAGGATACGGTAGACTTGCAAAATAAGCTTAATTCATCAAACAAGTACACCTTGCCAGTGCACACACTACTTACTTCTTGTCCGCAAGTTATCTATATGCGCATGCCTACGCGCGTACGTGTGCGCTTCGTGCAGAGAGACTCAAAAGATGCAGTCGCAACAAACTTTGTTCCAGTGTAACACGGAGGCTACCACCGAAGGTGGTAAGGGTAAAGCAATCTGGTTGAAAGGCTAAATTTTGAAGAAAAGCTTTTCAACATCAATTAAAGATAATAATTTTTAGTTATTCCAAAAACCCTCAAAGATCACCTCTATGACACCTGCCAATGAAACACGCTCATTCGCACATTTTTAAATGGTAAATCTAAATTCAAAATCAGAGGAACTTTGAAAGACTGAGTCAGACATTATCGTCGTGAAAGTGAACGTCTCCGCAGGCTTACCTAGAATTTTTTAAATTACTATAGTTCAAACTGCAATATCAATAAAATGCCTGACCATAGCACCATAAAACGTATTACAACAAGCACAAACCTATTTAAGCTTTCGCATATTTTTTATCCTGTTGTTATTAATTTATTTTTTTTTTAAGAAAATGAGGCTTATGTCACCAGATACGTTTGTATTTGCGTGCCTACCCACCGTGAACAGCTCTGAAACTGGTTGACTGATTCCAATCATATTTGACATAAAGACAAAGGTCTAAATGATAATATGTTCCTACCAACATTATGAAATTAAGTACCCAGAGACACTCCATTAGTGCTCCACTTGCGAGAAAAACCGCAACGTGAGCTTATCCTTTATTAGACACCAAGAATTCAATCTCGAAACGCAAAGTCACGGGAAACTGGGCTTGCCTAAAAAGAAATTAAATCTTGATTTAAAATAAATAAACAAAATGTGTATATCTGAGAATCTCAGATGCCGCTGGGTAGGTCACCGCTATGTTTTCAAGATTTTTCTGGGGCGTCTTTGCTGTGCCGTTGCTGCCGGTACGCCTCTCGTTAAAGGATCGTGACGCCATCAGAAATCTTTCCCATGGAGCTGCTGGTGGGCAGCGATCAACTCTTCACCTTTACCTTTAGGCTTGTGATTGTAAAGGCACGTTTTTCAGACCTTGAATCGTTCTTTTGTCATAATTTTTCTTAAATCTTTCCAATTTTTGGTATCTATTTTGAAGCACACAAACCCACAGCACGGCACAGCGATAGGTATTAGAGCTGCAGCCTCAATACGGCCGCATCCCCTCTTGGTGCTTCCCATTTCCCACCTATGCATTCAAAGAACGGTTGTCTTCAGGTACAAAACCAGCAGCAACTTTTTTTTCCCCCACAAATTTACGAATTTAAATTAAAAGGCATATTCAAATTCAGGATTTGCTTAACCTGTTTGGCTCTAAAAAAGAATTACTGGCTTTCATGACTAGTGTTTTTGGAAAGCATCACAACAGGAGGATGAATCATAGAATCTTCATGGTTGGAAAGGACCTTTGAACTTAGAGCGCAGACAGTAAACTCCAGTATCCAGGCGAACTAAGTCTAGTCCAGAATAAATCACGGACAATGATGACAGTGGGAAACTGTAAGCAGGAACAGAATCATTAGGCAGAGATATTCTGCTTGCGTGTGTGCATAAGGTCCAAATGTTTGAGTATGATGGATCAACAACAAAGGATCCAATTTAAACAATGTAACAATTACTATTTTAGATAATATAGGCCATAATTTCAATGCCTAATTGAAATCCTACCGTGGCTCTTCTGTGTACACGGAAAGGCAGAAGAATGAGCAACTCCAACGAACGCCAGCAGCGTTTGACCCCCTCCAGGAAATAAAACACAGATTTATGAAAACTGGGTTTGCCCAGAGCAAAAACTGGGAATTGATGTTCAAATTCTCATCATTTGTTAGTAATTAGCCATAGCGGTTTGAAATAACACCTCTAGTACAACAGTAATGATGTGTCATTCACACACAATTCCCAGAGGTTACGATGTACCAGAAGTACGGGAATCCTAATGTGCTGGCACGAAGGCTGGAGATATTTACCAGTGAAATTCAAACAGAAAGTACTGTATCACTGAAAAAGCCACAAACCGTTGTGGTGGTGGTGAAGAGAAATGAACGCACGTGGCAAGGGAGAACACAAAAGCCAGAGGAGATGATGGACCTGGCTCCTGACCGTGCCAAAGGCGTCCCGAGCGCTGTCTGCGGCCCACGACATCAGGTACAGGAGAACAAGAAATCGTAAACAAGACTTCTCCACGCTTCCATCAGAGAACTCGTTTCCACCAAAAACGGTGTATCGAATGAAATCGGCACGACAAAACCAAAACCAGGAGGGCGGTAAATTTGCAGATTTTAAGAGTGCGACTATGTCAATGAAATAGCTGACTCGGCTGGTAGACAAAATTACTGCTCTTACGTAGCTGAAACGTTCCGTAATAATGCACAACCAAGACACCTGGAGGTAAACACTCAGGCGCACGAGCTGGTGGAGAAAGAAAGGACAGTAATGAGATGGGGTACAAAACCTTGGGGGACAGTGAAGGACACCTAAATGGGAACGTCAGACTCCAGAATAAATACATCATGCTACCCAATAACGCTACCAAAATGGTTTAGCTTGCAAAGCCAGGAAATAACAAGTCTGAACAGCAGAGATACATAAAAGAAGTTACCTGCACATATTGGTAAAACACAGAGGTTGCAAAAGCCCTGCCTCAACACACAACAACATAAAATAGGTGTCGTAAAATGCCAGAAAATATTTCCCTTCCTCAAAGAAAAACAATGATTCACAGATTGTTGTTTGCTATGAGCTCTTGTCTGCGTACCAGGCTCGGATATGCTGATGGCCACGGAACCCGTGGCTGGGGTTTCCTGCCATACCTATATTTTAACTAAAATACAGACTCCTCCCTTTTGCAATCCCCCCCCCCCCCCAAAAAAATCCATAAAAAACCTCATTCATTCACTTATGATATTAAAGTATACTAGTTGTCTGTATATTTGTTCCTTTTCTACTGGTTTTTTTTTTGAGTCAAGTTGTTCCCTCGCCATTTTCTTAAAAGGAAAAAAAAAATATCAAAAAAAGGAGCTTGTCTAAAAGGATGGATTTCATTTTTCTACAGGAAAGGCTTACCACGAAACCGCATCATCACATTTCTACTCACGCAAAGGGACTGTTTCTTTTGAGGGACATGTTATTCAGTAACTTCACTCTATGTGACTGCCGAGGAGCAACGCAACCTTTCCCGGGCGCATACTTTCCGTAGACCAGCAAACGGTGGAGCAACCCCTTCCCGAGCCCAGGCGGCCACTGTGCGGGAGCCAGCGCTGTTCACTGGTGTTACTGGTCGACAGCTGGAGTCACCGTACAGCTGCTGCGTCAAAGCCCGGGCTGGGCTGGAGCTCCCGGAGAGCCGCTGGCTTCAGCGGAGCCCAGAGAGCGTCAGTCACGTAACGATGGTTTACACCAGCCACACAACCCTGAGGTCTTCCCCGCGAGTAGCGCACGGATAGAAAACTGTACCCTGAAAGCACTGCCAGTGCTCGTCTGCTGTGCAGTGGTTACACGCTACTGAAATAATTTCTAAGAAGGTAAAATAAGTCTCCTTACCCCAGCACCAGCCGCGGTGGCAGTTCTCTCCGTTCAGATGGGGCAAGAGGTGAAGCAGAGGACAGCAGCCTCTCCGGAGCCAGGAACTGATCTTTCCCTCTTTGCCGCGCGGTTGAACACTTTTTGCCATTATACGTCCCGCTTGGTAGCCTTCCCGGCGTAGCTTTGGCCAGCCCATCAGGCTGTGGTCCTCTGGCACCGGGTTTGGTGCTCTTGTGCAAGCTGCACAGAGCAGCACCATCCCACACCGCGCGGCCCGGGAAGGACCGGCTCACTCCTCTTCCTCTTCATTATCCGTGCAAGCAACATCCAGGGAAGAAGGGCCCATAGACAGACACTCTCCATTCATTAGTAGGTCGCGTACGTTCCCCTTCCCAGTCTGTTCCTCCGAGAGGTGTTGGCTCTCTGAGCATTACAGAGTAACCACGTGCCCTTTCCAGATGGAACCCGGACGATGCCGGTGCACCCCAGCACTCTCCGTCTGCGTGCTGCAGCACGCCTCGGGCTGTTGACCAGCCAGGATGGAAAGTCTCCATCCATCAGCTCCTTCCATCCTGCGGACACACACGGAGTGCCAGAGCTGGCCAGGAACGCGACCTTCCCAATGCAGGAGCTCGGCTGTGGCCAGAGGTGTTGGCCATTGATAGCCTCTCCAACGAGAGGTCGTGAGGAGCACCTCATGTCCCCCGAGAACAGGAGTCCCTCCTTGGAGCCAGGTGATGAAAGACACCCAACGAGCATTCCTTCCTTCGCTCAGCAGTAAGGTCACCTCCTACGTCCCCCAGAACATGTTGTCCTTCCAGGTTAAGCAGATGATTAAACCCGGAAAGGAATATTGAAGCACTTCCCAATTTAAAATACGCTGGGACACCTAGGAAAGAAAAATGAAGCCTGTGAGGTTACGTATGATGCATGTATGACTGTACACAAACTAAGTCTTCAGTGTTTATTGAAATCAAAAGTGAAAAAACCCTGCATTTTAACAGAAACTAGCTTGAGAAAGCAATTTCAACAGACACACTATTTCATTGATATATTTTCAGAAGTTTCCTTAAACACCGCAGTTTCCAATATGTAGGTTTATTCCAATTTTTAGAGAAACCTTTTGGTACCTGGTTACGTTCTCCACACCTTCCTGGCATACATTTATGTTTGCTTATCTTTTTGCGTGTACTTGAAGACCACTGCAATTCTTGAATTTCTACTGTTCTAGTCATACAGTTAATACCGAATAGGAAACATTTTCAAAGTTTATTTTCAGTGTGTGTGGAAATCAAGAAGTGACACAGTAAGCTATTATCCAGACCTCTTTAAGAAGCCTTTGTCAATACAGCTTGTCTTATAGACATATATAAATATATATTTATCGTAGCTTTTATTTATAAAGTCAGGCATAATGAGAAGAGTACTGACCCCCAAACAACCAGAAATCTGAAATATGCCTTTTAATTAATTCAGTTGTATGCTGCTTCAAGAAAACATTATCTTTTACCCCTCAAATTCAGTTCCAATTACTTCTGAAACTTATAATTAAACGTATTTGGGGGAAAAGATACCATAGAGAGGAATGTACTTATAGCTGTACAGTCATTTTATTTTCTTACGCTGGAGAAACTTTACCCACAGCCCGTGCTTGAAGCCTCCTCGCGAGTAAACACACGGAAGGGGGGTTCGCCTTCGCAGAGAGTTTAAGCAGCATGTGCAAAAATAGCTCTGGTTTTGGCACACAACCGAGAGCTGAGCAAGAGGAGGAATTTAGGTTAATATTCCAGCATCTGCCGAACAGTCAGCTGCTGCCCAGTCACGTGGTGAACGAAAATTGATCAAACAGAAATTTCTGTGCGCTTAATCCGAGGACAAATTAACTTTTGCTGCATTATAATAAAAAGGAGCCTCAGTTCTACTCGCTGAGGGAGAGAAAACGCCAAAGGGAAAGTTCCTCCCTTTCTGGCGTGAGAATTACGGCAGCCACGATGCATAAGGGCGATGGAGGAATCGGGTGCCCTTTATCGTGTTTCCATCAGGTAAGTGAAGAACGCGCACACACACCCCCCAAATGAAGCTTGAATCAATCATAAACTCTAGAAGTGCCACACCTGCCCGGACGTGGTTCTCCAGGTCTGGAAGTCAGAATATTGTTATTGATTTTGGTCAAAAGACGCCGAAGCAGAGGAATCTTAACTTTATAAGCACAGCGGTTTATTTAGCAGGTGAGCGGTGCGGCTGGTATCCATGAAAAGAAAAAAAGTTCTTGCAAAAAGGAATCCGAGACACCATTTGATAACCGAGCATTTTTGGTCAAAGGGTTGTTTCTCTTAACAAGTGCTTGAGGTGTTTTTGTTGGAAGAATCATATTGTTCAAAAAAACTCCTTAGTGCAAATCCTGCTTCATGTAAAATTTTGAAGCGGAGCGAAGCTCTGTCGCCTGCCGCGGCGCTCTGCCGAGCGCAGCCCTTCTCGGCGGTTGCGCTGCGGCGGCTCGGCACCGCGATGCACATCTCCAGCGAGGAACATCCTCGTTCTGCCCGGAATTATTGAGGAAGGCACATGTTCTGTTCCCGTGTTTGTGATGGCTAAAAGGAAGGTCAAACGGGGTACCAGAATTTGTTCCAGGCCTGCTGAAGGGCTCTCAAAGCATGAAAGCCTTGACAACTTAGCGGCAGTTACTTAATTTTTTACGGACCACTTCATTTATCAAAAGGAACGATGCCTAAGATTTCAGTGTTAGCTGCTCTGCTCCCAGGAGAAGACAAAGCCTGTGTCACAAACGTTATCCCACGTGTGACATGGGATGGATAAGGAGTGACATGCCTTCAGAGTGGGCTGAGCATTCAAATCAACTTTAAAACCAAACGTCATCCCCGTAACTCTGCCACAGCCACCGCTACACGCGTTCCATCCCGTAATTCTGAAGTAGACACAAGTGAAATTGAAAGCAACCAAGCAGTTTGATCCCTCTCCAAACTGTTAAACATTTAAAGCACTAACATTAAGAAAAGCTCTGTAGCCGTTATACAGCTTGTTAGAGAATTATGTTACAGCCCTGCTCTGAAGTGGCATTTCTGCTTCAGCAAAAGTGTTGTCTTTGCCGTTATTGCTCGCTGACAACATTCCAGACATTTGAGAAAACACCATCTAACACAAGCTACGAGCTTCTGAACAAACCTGGGCAGACAGCAAGACTTTACGGAAAGGTAGGAGCTGAACGGGCTTGAGCGACGCTCCGTCAAACTCCAGTTTCCTGACTCCACTTGGGATTTTTTTATCTGTCTGGGGCTGGGTCGGGTTTATGTCTCAGAGAGGAGCAAGCTGCTTCCAGATCCTGCCAGAGGACCAACGCTCGCGTTCCTCCTCCCGTGCTAGCTGGTTCGACCCGCTAACGTTCCTCCTGCCCAGCTTCCATCGGCAGGTCTACGAGGCCAACTCGCCGTCATTCCCAGGAGACACGGTACCCAGGGACCCCCGCGGGTGAGGAGGTCCCCAGGCACGCCACTTTGCCCCTGACGTTCCTGGCTCCGTTGCACACCTTCTCCCTGCAGGGGCCCGTCAGATGCTCCGGAACGGGAGTGCGTTCCATCCCTGCCCCTACTTGCACATGGCAAATGCAAAAGAGAACAGCATTTGCTGTTTACATTCTGATAACGACTCGCTCAAAATAAGCATATCAATCACATGTAATTAAGTTGTCAACCCTTAATTTAGGGTGTTGTACTACTTAAAAAAAGCAAATATAAATACCAAAGTGAAGTGACAGGAAAAAAGAAAAGAGGTCTAACTATGATTTTTATGGCCAGAGAAAACCTAGACCTCTCACTCTTCTCATTATTCCAGTTAAAAAACTTCAATTTAGTTGGTTAATATTTCAGCTGAATAAATCTCAAGCACATTTGATATGAGACATTTAGATATACCATTTGTGAACACGTAGCTAATCCTTAGCACAATATAATCACTGCAATGTATTTATGAAATACCAAACCCAACTACGACTGCTAGCAGCCAGCGTTACAGATATACAGAAGATAAAATCTCTTTTCTGAACAGTACAGAGGGTAAATCAATGGGAACGATTTACAGAAATGAAAGGCAGGTCCAACATAAACCAGAGGTGGTTTGCACTTTTGTGGAAAATTATTTTTAACAAAAAAAATGACATTTTGATGAAAATTGTTCAAAATTTCAGTGGCACTTACAGGAAAAATGTAATAACTCTAAGTACAACACCCCTGTTTTGGTCAGTTGTTACAAATGCTGATGGTGCACTGCACTGGTCAGACCCTACCGCGTGCGTGCATCGCGCCGTACGGCGTCTCGCCCTGGCTTCCGAACACTAAGGGAGACGTTATTGGCTACAGACGGGATTTCAACGTGTTCGACGCATTATGATTCCCGTTGGCCCATTTAACTGGCTGTAGGTCATCAGCTCCCAGCATAAATGCTGCTTTATTTATTTCCTTTCATTCAGATCCTGAATGGTATTTTTTTGGCTGTAATCTTATTTACTAAGCTGTATTATGAACCTATGAATAGAGTTTTCTTCCATACAGTCAGCATTATCTTTTGCTGGCTTTACACTCCATCGCTCTTATTTCTCTTCTTGCAAGAGACCCTTGCAAGAAAAAACATGCTTTCTTTGAAAACCCTGCTATAATTGTCTTCTCACTTTCACTAATTCAGGATTAACATCAAGAAAATGTTTTACCGTTCCAGAATAGGTCATACGCATTTCCAGTCTGCAGCATAACGAGTACACGATCACCCTTTCGAGTCGCCCTTTGGATTTCAAGACTGTGATAAGAGCATACCTGGATAAAACCCCACAGCTCTCGAAACTGCGAAGGAGAGATGCCCAAACGCCTCCGGGAGCCAGCGGGCTTTGCTCCTGCCTCTCCCAGGTGCCGTTTAGGTTAATATCAAATCAAAATTTCATAAGTCTTCAAGATCCCACCAGGTATGAACACTTGACAGGTGAATTTCAAAACAGATTTTTTTTTCCTCCCACAAATTCCAGAAAGATTTTGATCTTTGGCATCAGTATGTATTTCAAACATGAATAACTGGCAAAATCGATTTTGAAAATCCATCATTTAATAAGCTAAGTGACAAGTTATTTCTTTTCCTTTGATGAAGAACTTATACAGGAAAAGTGCTTTACCAAAAAAAAAAAAAAAAAAAGGTAATAAAGAATCTGATCTAGTTGTTTTGATTATTTCTGTAAGAGCTAAGAAAGACCCAGAGTGCCTTTTCGGTAATACTATGTACCACCCTACTCAGGGAGTATCCCAAATGAGGCAAAACTAAAAATAGTGGAATTAAGCCCAATACTGTATTCAATTCAGCACTTTGATTGATGATATTTTCATTGCAGGAACATCTAATAAATAAAGTGAAAGCAATCGATATGGAATTGCAATTAACTTTTTTTTTTTTTAAAGTTATTTTTTGTTTTGGAAGGCGCACTGTTAAAAAGATGAGCCGCGTCTCCCCGGCTCTGCACCAGGTACTCAGCACATTGCCTGTGTGACAGCGGGATCAAAACTCCTGAAGTCTTCTTTAGGAGGCTCTGCACAACCGCGGGGAGGTAAACACGGATAACAGCCTCTAATTAGAATGGATTAGGTACCGCACGCTCCTAATTGCTGTGCCTTTCCTTCCCAGGCTGGCCTGCCAGGAGAGCAGCAGCATCAATCCCCGGGCAGAGCCGTGAGGGACCGAAGGCGCTTGAGCATCACGTCCTCCCACAGCCGTGGGGCCAGGGAGAGCCGGGGGGCCCGGAGCCACCTCGGCACTCGCCGACGGTCCCGGAAGGAAAAAGGGAAACCTGGAGATTCCCAGCGCTAGATACCGCGTCTCTGCACCAGCAATCTATCACGTTGGTCAGGGATCTCCCACTGGTTACACTCTAAAGCTGATCCTCGCCGCTTCGAGCAAACCACTTTGCTGGATTTTGAGTATTATTTTCAAGAGTAAGAGGACAGCCCTTCTAAGGAACACCGCAGCAATCACATTTCTTTGTGGAGCACGAAGAGAATCTTTGCAGAAGCCATACAAAGAGATCGGGATGAGTTCTGCAGCTGCACAGGGGAAAACAATGCAGAAAAGAACAGAGAAACACTTCTCTCGCCATTAAAAATAGAGAGATAAATAAACTAAGATCCCTTCACAATACTGCCGCAGATTGCTTCCCACAGAAGCAGCTTGGGTGCCGTCAGAAAATCAAGCTGGGACCTGATCTGGCAGCACAGTTAATATTAGCTGTTAGAAATTAATTCCATAAAATTCAAATCTGGCTTGTTGGCTTTTATTGATCAACAACTCAGTGTTAGGTGGAGAGTTGCACAACTGACTTCTTGTCAGTAATACTATCTTTCAGAAGGCAACAAACATCTCCTTATCTATACTTGAGGCACTGGGGGGAAAAAAAAAAGATACTAATCTCTGGCAAGGTACTGCCTACATAATAGCTAGATTTATACTGGCAATAAAGCCTTTAAATTGTAATTAACAACAGTTTAACAGTTTAGTTCACTGTGAAAATAAAGGTTATTATTAAAGGATTATAGAAACATAGTTGGTGACACTGCATTGCGCTGGTATTTAGACGTGTGGACACCCTGGTGTGCCGCAGGCGAAACGCTCTGGTGCGTGTTGGTGCTCAGCGGGTGTCGCGTGGTGAAGTGTCTATAAGCCACTGGACGTGCGCGAACCCTTCACTGGGGTTTGGGTGAGCTCTGGGGAGCCGGAGCCGTGGTGAGTCCCGGCGACGCACCCCTCTGATGGCACGGAGCACTGGGAGAGGGTCAGCCCGGGCTCCTCCAGCATCCCTGGGGCTCCGGGCGCTGCTCAGGGGGACGGACAGACCCTCACTGCACCGAGCCAGCGAGATCCTCCCGGGACAGGGCTGGGAAAGGTGACCCAGACCCTCCGCCAGCCAAAACTCGGCAAGACTTGGAGCATCCGGACATGAGGCAAAAACGCCTGGGGGTTGGAACAGGATGATCTTTAAGGTCCCTCCCAACCCAAACCACTCTATGCACCTCTTCTGTCCCACAGCCAACTGAAAACGTGTCTCAGCCTAAATCCACGCGTTCTCTGCTGCTCTCCGAGTGTGCCCTCATTTGAAACGCGTTGACTGGGGCTCCACGTTCCTGCTTTTCTCCATTCCTAACTCCCTCAACATACTAATGAGCCTGTCGCCCCAATTGCCCTAATGCTCATCTGTTTCTGGTGTCAGGCGTAAACTTCAGAAGATCTGCCACAAGATGTTTTTGCTGTTGTGCAGCAATACGAAAACCTATTCATAAAGTCTATGCATTTGTCAATATGATAAATAGTATTATCTCTCAGAAGCCGAGTTCATTACCTGCTCTGATGCTACCAGTACTTAGCAGAGCACTAACAGATCAGGCGAAGAGAGCATTAGAAACCAGATTGCCTTCGTATTAGGTGTCTGTGTGGATAAAAGCAGAAAAGCTTATATATTTACCAGAAATATTAATAACTCTAGATGCCTTTAACGTTGACCCTGACTTCAGTATTCTAATACTGAAGCCACATCAATTAAATTCAAAACCAAACTATCTGCACAGCTTATTGCATTGCTTCGGGTTAGAGGCATGTCTCCTCTGAGTATTTTAATATATCTTTATTAAAACAAACGGAAATCTACACATTTTTCAACTGCCTTCATGCAGCTGGATAACAGATGGTAACAATAATGGCTTTTTTTCATGCCCAAAGTACTTTGAAGCGTTCATGGCTATGGCTAGCGTGATAACCCCTACGTTGCTAAGTGATGCTCTTATTATTTTGGTGCTTTAGCAGCTCCAGCAGCTCACAGGGGCTGGAGCTGCCCTGGGCGAGGGGAGCACTGGGGGGTGTTTGGGGTGAGCTGGGGGGGAGGGTGGGGGGGACACACCAGCTCCTCTTCAAGGAGAAAGCAAATCACGGAGGTGCATCCGCAGCTCAATTCTCTAACGACCTCCACTTCAGACTTGGAACGACAGAATCATCGAATAGTTTGGAATAAATGAGAAGTCACAAGAAACACATCAGGATACCAAGAGTTGGAGGGGAGGAACAGAAGAGGTGATTTTCAGCATCAATGCTTCTAGACATTTTCATTCCCTCTGAAATTTAGCCCCCTGTTGAATCTAAAACATTTGCTAGAGGACAAAACCATCGCTCTTCTGCCGCTCAGGAGCTCTGTCTGGGCATTCAAACGCGCCCATCACCAGAGAGGAGTAATTGATGGCTTCCTTTACCTTACGGCAAATCACTGCTAGAACACGTGAATCGTAACAATAAACCCGATCGCCAGCCGTTTGAACACAAGTTACACGAGGCTTTGCTTGACATATCCAAATTCCTTGCAGAGAGTGCTTGTGAAGGAAAACTATTTCAACACCAAGTTGCCGCCGCCTTATGTGGCAAACCCTGAAGACAATGGCATCCACAGCCTGCTGCACCAGGTGGGCGCCCGGCACACGTCACGCGGGTAAGAGCGGAAGCCCCTCCGACATCATCCACTTTCCTCCTGTAACCTCCGGGCCAAGGGCAG
The DNA here is from genome assembly GCA_009819605.1 of Sterna hirundo. NCBI lineage: Eukaryota > Metazoa > Chordata > Aves > Charadriiformes > Laridae > Sterna > Sterna hirundo. The sequence continues at coordinate 65,173,470 of CM020443.1, forward strand.
CAGACGCTGTAGTCAAACGGTCTCAGAAATACAAGTCTGTAGAAGTCGTGTAATTGAGCGCGCCAGCAACAACCATCCATGAAGAGCAGACCTTTTCATTACGTGAAATATTTCAGAAAACCTTTAGACGCTCTACACGATCACTCAAGAAAAGGAACCACGATCTGAGCTTACAAATCTGAACGCCAGGGAACGAAGAGGCAGCTCCAGAGGCGACAGCAGATCCTGTAGATTCGCTCCCTTTTCTCCCACCCAACCTTCTACCCTCTGTGAGTTCAGAGGCATCCCCCACGTTTATTGGGGTCGCTCTTCAACCTCACAACTGCTATGCAGACATGACGGGTCAGGTTCACGTCCCAGGCAGGGAGAACAGGAGCTTCCCTGAAGCTACCAGGACACACAACTGTGTTCTGGCACAGAGCCATGCTGACGAACGCGCTGTAGAAAAACAGATTTGTAACAACGGGGGCGGATTTGCACTGTTAGAAGGACTGCAGACCACAGCAGGATTAGTCTCTGCTGTTCCGTGCGGTGCAAGAGATTTCAAAGGCGGTCCTTGCGACGTATGGAAGAAACCGTTATTTAAGGCTCACCCTCAAACACAGGTGCATTTGTTAACGCTTTTCTCGTCAAAAATTTAAAACCCTTGACAGAAGGGAAGAATTTTTCACCAAGCCCACTCCGCGGAGGATGAAACGAGACAAAATGCTTACCTTGACCAAATCCAGACGCAGAGTCTGGGTCAGCTGAAACTACAACTCTTTACAAACTGCAGTTCTTAGTCATCAAATCTATAACCTTATTAAAGATATACTCAATTGATGGATTTTTTAGCAAGCGGGTGCATGGACTAGAGATCTTTGTAACAAGCTGGATTTGATTTTTTATTAGAAATCTCTCTGTAAAGCTCTTATTTTTGCTATAGACATCAGTTCTTTAATTTATCTGTGTGCTTGTTAGTAACTGGAAGTGACTTTTCCTTTAAAATTATTTTGCCAGAAGTATGCTGTGAATACTTGATTAGTTGTAGACAGATTGACTTGCAGACTTGTTCTGTGCTACCTGCTTAAAATATTATGTACCCCAGAAATACATTTGCTAGCCAGAGGCAATTCAATATGTGCAGATTTCATTTTGCCTGCAGTAATGAACACTATATCTACACAGTTAAAATACACATTTTAAGGAAAAAAAACTTTTCGTAATAAGCAGCTGTGCTTCAACCTTCTAGATTTGCAGGATTTTGTTCATATGTCCAAAAATCATCAATATTTTGGTTTTACTTCAGCATTGACACAAAGAGTTGCAACACAGCAACAAAGTTTGGACAACAGACTTTTCAAGGGAGCGCTTTGATCATTTAAAGCCCCGAGCGTGGTTACACTTTTCCTATGACATTTATCTTTCATCTCCTTCCCACTTTACGAACTCTAATCGGAACCAGACTTCAAGGATCAGAACATACCCTTTTTCTAGCAGTCTTTATTCATTACCCATTTGCAATAGTTTTTTAAGCTTTGATACACCGATTTTCATGTGTGTATGTACACATACGTATATACATACACAAACACACCTATATTTAGATTTTCTCTTAATTATTTAATTATACGCGGGGTGGCACATGGTTTCACCCGGAAACAGGGGCTCCAGCGCTGGTGGGCTGCGGCGTCCATAGACTCCACCTTTACAGTGGAAGAGGTGGGGGGAAATCGAATACCGACGCCGTTTCTCAACGAACGCGCACACAGGCAAACCCCAGAAAGGGTCATCTGAGCTCAACCACTAACACTTCACATCCGTCTTGGATAAAGAGGTGCTCCAACAGCAAAGCAATAGCAGAGGTGCAGTATATATATAAAGTAACAACCCAAAAACTTGAACCTGTGGGTCCTGGGTAGCCAACAAGCCACAGTAACTCAGTGCTATAAGATTTTCCAGGAGGAGCAGCCAATCGACCAGTGAGATGGAAACCTAAACCCACCCATCCTCAGGCTTCCTGCAAAGAACTTGGACAGACTACATGGCGAGTTGTCACCATCTCGGACCCTGACTCCAGCATTCAAACTGTTCTTAATCCTAGAAGATCATCTCAGTTTCTTCTGAGCCTTCACCAGCCACTTCAGCCTTATCTTCTCAAAACACCTGAGTCCCGAAAAAAAGCCCTATCCTTTAAAACAAGAAAAACGTACCTGTTCTTATGTGCGTAGTTCTTTCCCCTTTATTCACAGTTTCCAACGTGAAAAGAAGCCATGCATATGAGGGAGATGGTAATACATCTCTCAAAGGATGACTTGATTCCCGGTGATGTCCACAGCACAGAAGAAACCAGAAGGGGGATTACGAGGGAAAACATAGCAAGGAAGCTCAGAGGAGAGATACCGATGTCAAACAGTGACGGGGGCAAGGAAGCTTCTAAAAATAATTCAGCCTTATAAAAAAAGGAGTGCTCGGAGTCCTCTAGGATGAGCCTCCCTCAGACATTTACCTACGAATCTCTCCGTTGGGATAGTGGCACGGTCTTGATCCCCTCGCACCAACACGTACGCTAAGGAGAGATGACCCTGGTGGTCACGGGTTTGTGTTAGAGCTTGTCTTCCCCTCGAGGGGATGGCCAGGGGCTGCTCATCAACGCCCAAGCTAGATGCTAGGGACTCCAATTAATAAACACAAGGGGCACTTCGGCTCTCTGGAGAAGCCACCTTTCCAGCGAGGGACGGGCTCCTCCTCACACATTTGGGGGATGCTGAGGGCAGAGCAGCGTTTCCAAAGTGTCTGAGACCCGCTTCTACAAAAGAAACGTTTCTGCAGTGCAAAAACTTGCGAGCACGTTGGCACCAAGCCTCTAAGGAGAGAAAATTGATAGCATTTCTTAGCACACAGCTGAAGGTGAGGACGTCTATATGCTTATATACATAAATTTGAATGTAAAATTGAAATTAATGTTTATAACTATAGACTCTTGTGAAATTATTGAATATAGCTCAGACAAATGGAAAAGGCAGAAAGCGCAAGGATGCTACACAAGGCAGGTTATACAATGAGAAATTCCGCCTGTACTTGCATTTACTCTAAACCACTGGTTTTTCTAAGCAGCTTCTCAGTGCGCGCAGCTACACACCTCACATGGAAATTCGGGAACCAGGTCTGCTCCCGCTGCACGTGGTGTCACAGGTGGAAACAATATGCGATAATCCAAAAAAATCAGTTAATGAGATGTAGCAAAGACTCGGTTTAAGTCCTGTAATTAAATACCGTTTCATTATTTTAGTTAGGGGCAAAAAGAACCCAAATCTCTTTGAAAAGAAATTGCTGTGTCCCTTACATGTGGCCAATGTCTGGAAGAGACGCGACGCACCCGCTGCTGAGTTCAGCGAGTTAATTCACACCTTTTCCACGGCGACAGCTCTGTCTTGCCATTAGCCTTCAGGCTTTGGGGGTGGCTCCGCATAAATTTTATCTTAATGTTTAGTACTTCATAGCAAAAAAATCACAAAGGCTACCAGCGAACACTGGCACAGAGAGAAAAATGCACTCTTACAATATCTCTTTTTTAAAAAGCCACACAACTACCGCTAGACTCTGATAATGGTTACTGACCTAAAACGGCCAAGAAACAGACCAAGCAAAGATCCACGCTAAAATGAGCTGTGGCCCTAAAATTAGTTGTGTCTAAATTAGCATGATAGATAAGTAAAATAAAAGCCTTTAACCATATGAAAGTTTTGAGCAGTATTTTCAGCTGAGGACGGTCGGCTTTTCTGTAACGCGTGAGTAGAAGAGCTGGAGTCCAACTGTGCTATCTAATGTACGTAATTCCACTATTCATGCTCAGGGTTTAAATACTGCCCTACGAAATAATGACAGGGATATGAGAGGTAAAAATGTATAAATAAATATGATTTCACACAATATGTTCAGAAGAAGGAAAACAAGAATGGCTCACAGGGAAAAATTCTGCAGGAGAAAAGAGGGTTGTTACTGCTTTGCTCTCAGTGTTTAAAATAAAGCCCAAAGAACGCATACAGAGCAGAGGAATTTATATTCCTCAGAATATTCCTTCAGCTGGTTGAGGCTATAATCTGCTTTGGGACAAGCAGCAAGGGATATCTTAACCATAGAACATAAGCCTGGGAATGGCTTTCTCTCCCCCGTTCCCCCCAGGCACGGATTTTGAGCAGCCGACATCAGACACTGCTAGCGTTAGTTTTTCTTACGGAAAGCAAAATTAAAAGTGATTTAAAAAAAGGAATCTATTTCTAAGAGAAGTGAATGAATGATTTACTTCATGATTTATTGCGATGCCTTCCGGGTTGTTTTGTTTTGTCTTGGTTTGGTTTTCATGGTCCCTCCCACACAGATGAAGAAAAACACATTTGTAAGCGATCTCTATGGAGGCAAGTACAGACCTGCTTTTGTTTTCTCCTCATCCGTACCTGGGGCTGCTCAATGACTAATAGATATCTTTAAAAGGAATCACACACTGCTTCCGTGCTTCCCTACGCCAGGGATTGCTCCACAGCTGGGCTGTGGGAAACACCTCCTGGCCATTTTAAGTCAGAACTCGCAGAAACGCACGTCCGGAGCGCAGGGGCCGGGAGCTGCCCCGACCTCAGACGCTGCAAAACCCGGGGGCTGGTCCCCGGTCACAGGGATGGGGTGACCGGGGTGACCAGGACGCAAGGAGGAAAAACATTTCTCTCTTTAGACAAGCAAAGAAAAAGGTGAGGGATGGAAGAGAGGAGGGATGTGCTCCCTTGAGATGCAGCAGAGGGGAGATTGAGATGAGATGTGAGGCAGAAATTGTTTGCTGTGAGGGTGGTGAGCCCCTGGCCCAGGTTGCCCAGAGAAGCTGTGGCTGCCCCATCCCTGGAGGGGTTCAAGGCCAGGTTGGACGGGGCTTGGAGCAACCTGGGCTGGTGGGAGGTGTCCCTGCCCAGGGCAGGGGGTGCCACTGGGTGGGCTCTAAGGTCCCTTCCAACCCAAACCAGTCTGTGGTTCTGTGGGAATAGCAGTGGGTCCTGCGGAAGGCTTGAGCCCGACAGAACCATTACGTGGTTAACTCTGCTCAAGCAATAGCAAGGGCTACGTGGAACAGAGTGACGATGAGCTGGGCATCTGTTCTCCAGCGAAAGAATTTGCAGTTAAGTGTGCTGGCTTGAGCTGTGATTAAAAAACAAACAAACAAACGAAAGGCCCCAAAAGAGCCCATCTTAAATCCATTGTGTCTTTTACACAGATCTGCTGCTTTGTCGAACACACAGGACGCTGGCAGTAACTGCCCGGAACACGCAGCACAGGCTGCAGGGCCGCAGAGCATCCTCAGAGCGCGGGGCAGGGCAGAGCAGAGGCGTGAGAGAAGGAGGTGTCTTCGAAATGGGTAAAGCCCGTGATGGATCCAGCACCGCAAACACTGGTGGAGGGGGGAAAGGAGAGGGCCAGAGGGCAATAAGTACCGAAACACAGCCCGGAGCAGCACCACACAGAGTCTTGAAAAGGCGTACAGAGAGTTTGATCTATTTTACCAAACGCAGAATTGATTGAGTGTTGTGACAGCCCTGCCAGGTTTACTACCTTCTCCTCCTCCTCCTCCGAAACCCCAGGTGCTAGCTGTATCTACAGCGAGAAGTGTGGGAGCCGCGGTGCAATCCGAGCACGAACCCAGGAGGGACTGGGTCTGGATTCTGCTTCGTTAATCTGCGATCTCCCTACCACAGGTGAAGAAAAGGCGCGTCGGGGCAAAACGTGGTTCTGTTTTTCTGAGATCCCGAGAACAGTTGGTACACGTTAAAGTTACACTTTGTACCACTTCGGGGCAGGGGGGAACAACCCATATTTGTTTTCAGTTGGCATGGAAGTTGAGCTGGGCTTGCCAAGGTCGGCGAGACAGCGCCCAGGCCACCTGCATCCCCATCCTGCAGCAGCCACGTCTTAGCAGGGTGGAGAGAAGGGGAAGGGCCCGGCGTGTCCCCTCCGGAGAACAACTCCCACACCAAACCGTATGCCTCTTCCCAAAAGATAACCAATTCTACCCCAAGTTTGGACTGCTGGTTTGGCATCAAAGTAGCTGGAAAGAACCAGTTCTTCAGGCGTGAGCAGTTACTTTCCTATACTGTTTTGGGGAGTGGCACGTAATTTCAGTAAAATGCGGAATGCTTCCATTTCACATTGCTCTGTTAGCAAGATTAATTTGTATTTTCACTTCCATTATACACAGTGAGCTTTTAACAAGAGTGTTTAAGACAACATCAGCAGAATCATCTGAGCATCCTCCAGAATCTTCAGCCAAGTAAAACACATCTAAAAGCAGCAAGCTGGAAAGTTTGTTTGAAAAAAAAAAAAAATAATCTAGCAATAAATAAGTATTATTTCTTTCTCAAAATTGGTTTAAAAAGAAAAAACGTTTTAACTGGTTCACAGAGTGTGGTTTAGCTTCAGACAGCTAAATCAGGCTTTAGGTTAGCATCAGCTTTGGAGGAAAGTGACCCTTTTCCTTCTGATTCCGGAGCTCAGCAGCACTGGGCACAGGCAGACAGAGGTACAGGCGGCCTTGGCCACCTTCCCTTGTCCAGCTGGTCCAACAGAAGAACGGTACCACCACCACCACCACTCACCCTGCCCAGCCTCGCCACGAGCTGGACATGCCCATCGCCACTCCCCGGCCCCTCCACCAGCGCTCGCGGGGGCCTGAGCGGCCCCTAAAACCACCCCATGTGTCCTTCCTCCTCCTCACACCCCTACTTCCACACGGAAGAGGAAAGAGCCTTCATCCGATGGACAGAGGTGGCACTGGCTGTCGCCTAGAGAGGGACGCCGGGCTCCAGAGCAACAGGCACTGCATACGACAGGCACAGGCATGGGTTACCACCTGGGAAAAACAGCCACTGGAATTACATTAGCCAGGGAAATGAAATGAAGATCGCCGATACAAACCCTTTCACCCACACGTAAGCAAACCTCGCATTTTAGTAAACACTGGGGAGAAGCATCCTGCTCTGGGGACGCTTATCTCTGTGCACAGGGAGGACTCCAGGGTTGAAATCCAGCGGGACTGTTCAGAATCCCTGATAAACTGGAGAAATCCGGGCAGCTACACTACAGCCTAGGCACGTTCACAACAGAGGGGGAGACCCGACGGGCTTTTCTGTCTTGCGGATCTGCGTTTTTAAAGCATATATGAACACGATACTCACGTATTCTTCTCCTGCTACCAAGAGCCTACTTATTATCTTGGGCAGAGAAATGCAGACACAGAAGCCGCTTTTTTAAGCCATTGATATTTCTATCGGTTCCAATTTCAGACCTGAGGGATTTTTGCTGTATATTGGGAGCGCAAACAGACTCAGCTGCCTCAAGTACACCATTGCATGTGATAACGCAAAGAAGCCCCCCAAGAGGCTGAACTGCAAAGAAACCAACCCTTTCTGCGTTTCTTACTGAATCCGTGATCTAAATTCCAGAAACCATATGTTAAAAAGTCATGCCCAAATAATTTATTGTCACTCCTTCATGCAAATTAGACGTGGAAAAATTGCATAGGACATTCCTATTGTTATAGCTCAGTCCTCTTTCTCCAGTGCGACTCCTAAAGCTGTAAAACATCTTATTGTCATGCAGTTAATTCACCCACTCTTCGACTTAATCTCTTGGCTGGGTCTTGCATGTTAACCCTGTTTCCAATAAGCTTAGGAACTCGCAGCCCGCTCAGGCAGGATTTAAAGGCTGGAGATACAAAGTTATCAGACAATTTCCTAAAAACAAAGAATTATTTATCAAAGCAACGTGATCGCAACACGGAAGAGCTGTTTCAAAGCGTTGCGCGCACAGAGTTGTGTTTCATGTGGGGACTCTCCGGCGGTGCGGGGCAGCCCAGGCAGGCGTGCTGTGCGCTACCAGCCGCACAAGGCTTGCGCGGCTCTGCGGCAGCACCCTCGGTGTCTCAGCCCCACTGCCCTGACTGGCTTCTTCCCGTCCTTTGAAGGTCCTCCCCAAGGAGGGAGGACGCCAACACCTCGCTCCTGCCAACGTGATCTTCCCCCACTTGGTCTATGAGCTTCAGCCCCCCCAGTGGCGCAGGCCTGGGCGAAGGTCCTCAGGACCATGAGCCCAAAGTCGTCCCTTCCCAAGCGACTGGTGCCCCTGGGAGCACACCAGCCACAGCCCTTCTGTTCTCCCATTTTTCCCAGATGGTTCTCTTTGAATTAAAAGCCATAAATCACCCAGTACCTTCCAGTAGCCAGGCCAACTCCTCGTCCGCCAGAGCTGCAGTTACTCGTAGGAAGAGTTTGCATAACTTCCAGCAGTGACTACGTTCAAAGGCACATTTAAGCTCCACTAGTATCGTTTGTTCAGGTTAAAAATGGAGTAAAATATTAACCACAGATTATTTGCTCATTAATTGCTTAGTAAGAAGGCCACTCGGCCCTTCTGGCTGAGCTGGGTTGGAGTTCTTTTTCATGGAAATACAAAGTGTTTTCGCTAGTAACGAAGTGCAGCATTTGATGAGCCAGCCTATGCAAATTTTAGAGATTTTTATATAATTCATTCACTAAGCTTCCTACATGCCTTCATTGGGAAAAGAAAGTCAGGAAAGATGCGAAAGTGATAACCTCATTCCTATAACAACTGAAGTTATTATCTTTATGTATAAAAATATGTGTATAACAATTTCTGAACACAGCTGAAGACAAAAAAGAAATCTAAAGAAACAGGAATAATTCTAAAAAACACAATTAGGCATGCAGTATATAGTACATACACCATGCAATGCACATGCAGTGTATATACAAAAGCATATAATGAAAATTAATTGAAAGCTTTCGTGTCCTAGTGTTGCTGCACTTTGGGTTTTAGATGCCAGAACTCAGAAAGCTGCATAAAACATTTGCCATATAAACAAAATGAAATACATTTAAAAAAAAAAAAAAAAAAAAAAACAAAACGAAACCAAAACACATTCCATAGTCCGGAAATTTTTGTTTATAGAAACGTATGTCTCACATCTGTCTAAAGCAAGAGCAAAAGCCAAGTTCAAATGCATCAGCTGCATGCTGCAAATCCAGCAGCGGCGTCCAGCCATTTCTAGCGAGATTCAGGGTTACAATCCCAAAGGCAAGCGAAGAAACAAGCCCGGACAGGCACAAAAGGACTCTCAAGAGGGCTGTGCCCCATCGGCCGCTGCGCCTGGTCAGCAGAGACCTGCCACCTGCCTCCCACCTTCCCCATCCCCGCCAGCGCCGTGCGATGGCTGCGGGGACCCGCGGGGATGCTGAGCCAGGGAGACCCAGAGACGCGCCAACCTCCCGCCTCTGAATGCTCGCTGGGAGCAGGCAGGCAGGCAGCAAGACGCGAACAAATCTGAATTTGAAAGCCGTATATAAAATAAACCCATCAATAAACCTATTTTCTCCTCAAAACCCTTATTTGCGTCTCATCTTCATAAAATCTTTAATGCTTCAGTTTGTAGGTGTCACGTGAAGAAGTCAATCATTGCTAAGGCCTAAGTAGCGCTATGTATTTTCCATCTAAGATCTTATTTTTCCTAAAATAAGCACGATATTGAATAGCAATATTTGTTACCTCTTTAACAATAGGGGGTGTGTATAAGCAAGCGTCGTGTCTGAGCAGCGTGCCTGCAAAGGGAAGCAAGTCAGCTCATACCGAGCCCCGCGCTGCGGTGGCTGTTTTGCTTCTGGTGCCTAAACTCACTGATCTGGGAACTAGGAACATATCAGAAGAGAAAGATGAAGCAAAATGTAGGTCCACCGTTTCCTGGACGATGGCCCAGAGAGGGTCAAAATAACCTGTACTTGCTTTTGTTAAGGTAACTCTTCATCAAATAACTGTGGATCATGACCAGATGCGTAATGCAATTAATTTTAACTGCAAAGGTTCAGCCCCCAGGCCACATTTGGCAAATAAGGAGGTCTGAAACACACTAAGCACCTTTCAGAGTCTAATGAAATTCACCCTAAGAGAGTCACAAAGTAGACAAGCGATTGCAGAGGACAAGGAAGGTTGTAAAGGACTGAAAGACAAAAATTAAGGGGTGGAGAAAGGGGACTCTATAAAGCCAGAGACCATCAGACCAACACTCAACACTGGGTGGAGGCCGGGAGTTAATCAATCGGTTTGGAAACACCCACTGGTTCTCCATGAATGGCAACAGAGAATCATCAGCAAGATTTAGCAAATGGATTCTTCTTTCTGAAACCCCAGCCCTCTCTCCAAAGAAAGAGGGATGGAAAGCAAAGGAGGATTTGTTACTGCGTGTGTTGATTTTCCCAAGGTTTGACCTACCGGCACGCAGACTAAACTCACATTTAAATGTAACTTTTACTTTGCATTAAAATATTGTTCAAAAGAAAAAAAAAAAAAAAAAAAGAGACAAGAAACCCATTTTCCCTACCTACAAGTTATTTAAGAAGCCACCACCAAAGCGGAGCCGCAGGGCAGTGATGGTGGCAGAGTCTGAAGCCGCAGATCAGCGAGGCAGCGGCCGGCAGGGCAGGAGCGGTGGCACGGCCACCTCCGAGAGCCTCACCTCATCCCACGCTGCCTTCACCAGCTCCGACCAGGAGGAGAGATTATTAGCTATGCAAAGTGCAAATAAATAGAGTTGTGGAGCAACCGCTCTGACGAAGATTTCCACATTTAACAGCTGACTGCACACAAATCCCTCCAGCTACGTGAAATCTCTTGCATTTCTGTCTTGAGGGCAATACCATCTTCACCAACTTTCACACCTCCCTTTCAGAGATGGTAAAAGAACTGAGACAGCAGATGTTGCTATAAATCATCATTCTTTACACCCTAACAGCTATCGACTTCAAGGAATTACCAAAACCGGTCGCTGCTGGCCGCACTCACAGGGATGCTTCCCCGGGAGCCCGTGTTGTCGCCCTGCCCCAGCGCAGACGCTGGGAGGGAAGGGGCAGCCCCATCACTCGACGGAGCATCGCTGGGACGCTGCGCATCAAACAGCCGCACTCATAAAATAACGACTGTGTGGCTCCTTTCGCATCCCGTTCTTAAATATTCCTACCCAGGCGTAGGGCTGGTTCCCCCTCCTGTGAGGTACCTGCATATTACTGCATTCACGGTATTCTGGGAGAAAAAAACACAGAGTCGAGAAAACTACATCATTTTCATTTTTGACAGGATGGAGGACACCAGGTTTTGCTTCTTCTCACCTCCTCCTCAGTCAGAGTGGTTTTTGGCTCTCCCTCTTTCTGCACCATTTCCTGCGTGTCCTGTGCACCAAACTGGCTGTAATGGAGGTGATAACTCTAATTACTCAAAGAGATTATTTTTTTTGTCCGATAGCAATTAATGCTGTCAAAGCCAACGCACGCTCTCTCTCTCGCAAAATGGTTGAAAGCATTCTAAAAAGCTATCATGTAAGCTGGGGCTTTTCAGTACTCTTCAGGGAAAGAAACGGGTCTGTGTATTTTTAATGCAGCTGCTTCATTGTGAGAGAGAGGTGAAGAGCTCACAGACGTGGACACTTTGAGTCACAGAATCATAGAATGGCTTTGGCTGGAAGAGACCTTTAAGACCATCGAGACCAACCGATAACTCTTTTGGTGAAGTAATTTTTCCTAACATCCATCCTAAAGCTCCGCTGGCGCAACTTGACCCTTTCAGCACCTCTGGCAGTTGTTGGGCACCGTTAAAGAGCTCCAATAGGAGATGAGCCCACCCACCTGCTCCAAGACCATGAGAATTAGGTTTGGGGGGTTTTTTTGGCCTCACTATCTTCATGGCTTGTGAAGGACAACGTACAGAGAAGCCGCTGGATGCCAGCGGGACCCTGCAGTTCAGTGAGAGCTCTCAGTCCCCCTCACACTCCAGGTAGGTGGGTAATAAAGAAAGAAGAACCTGGAAGCGAGGCTCAAAACCGAGTCCGAAAAAATAAATTAAATTTCATAAGGTCTCAAAAACGCCATAGGGAAAGCATATTTTCAGGCTTTCGTCTCTCCTATTCACTAGTTTCTTGTCTAACTGTACAGCTGTTACAGCTATGCATCCGGAAAGCTGGTGAAAATCAGAGCTGTGCCTGGATGAGAGCCTCGCGCCCTAGCAGCGACTGGGAAGGATCAAACAGGCAACAACATTTGGATCACAGATGCTGTGGAATGTTTTCACAATTACAGTTGATTTAATGCAAGGTAAATAAGGCTTTAGAGACACTTTAACACCTATTGATTCATATGAAAAGGAGTGTACATAAAAAGATTTATTTAATTGCCTTTGCATCTTAAAAAGCGTAGGTTACAGCAATTAATCACTGGGAGTACAGACACGGAGACGTCCCGGTGATGCAGAGCGTGTCAGCGTGCTCTCCAGTTCACCGCAGAGAGCGAGGAGATTTTTGAGCAAGGTTAGTGGGGAACCTCACATTTAGATTTAAAAGTTTGAAATGAGGCACCATGACATTTGTCACGTAAGCACCGAGTGGCATCCCAGAGGAATGTAGGTACGTAGGATATAGCCACGGCCAGGGGCCGAGCTCAGCCCCCAACAAAAACAACCTTCTAGCTGCTGGTATTGGAAATATTTGGCGAGTACTGATAAATAATTTAAAAGGCACACTTTTTGCAATTATTTAATAAGCATGAAAAACTGCAGAGTGTTTTTAGATGTCATAACCACCTCACATTAATGTAATTTATGACTTCATGGCCCCGTTTTCAGACCTGGTGTTGGTTACAATAAACAGTCTATGTGGCCAGAGGACGAGCGTCCCTCCCAGTACTGAAGCCAGCCTGAGTGCCGCGTCTGCTCCGGCAGAAGCGAAGCTCCAAGAATCCCCAGCGCCCGCGATGGCAGCGGGCATTCCCTCCGCAGCGCTCCCGGCCAGAGGATTAGCGCCGCGCAAGAGTTAAAAGCAGACGAAGCCCTGCCCTAATGCCTGGGCTTTAGAGGATGCTCTGAGCCAGACCCACAGAAAGTGGGTCATGTAACGCGCACGAGCTCTGCTAAACGTAAATAACATCTGGCTCGTTTTAACGGCAACCCAAACTGCGACTGGGAGACAAGGAGCCGGGCTCCGCTCGCCGCAGAAGGTGGGCCCAGAAGCACTGCAAGTATGCAACTTTTGGGTTTTTTTAAACCCAGGATACCTTAAAAGCTCTCCAGTTTAGTTTCTGTATGCCAAATATGCAAATTATCCTGATTACTACTAAGTCATTAAATCCAAGATATGTAAAACATTGCTACATCAATTAAATTATAATAAGGAGATGGATGAACAAGCTAGTACTCTCCAAGTTACGCTTATTTACTTTACGGAGCAGTGGCTGTTTCAGGAACTGCAAAGGGCAAGTTGTGACGTGCATTCAGCAACCATTTCTGAGTTTGCATCAGTATGCAAAATCATAATTATTATTTTATGTCTCATTTTGTCGCACGGTTGCTATGCTTGACTTTCAGTAGCAAGAATATCTTTATCATTTAACCCAAACGAGATTTAAAATAAACTTACTGGGAAAAAAAAAAAGAAAATAAAAAAAGAGTCTTTGGACTCCAGGTATTTCACATCACTTGTAACGGTGAATTGAATGTTAATCTGAGCACAGATTTCAGTGCTGCTTAACTCCTGCGTTTGTAATAGAACTCGCCATCCTCGTAACAACCAGAATATACTTACACTAAAGTCAGAGTCAGTGTGTGAGTACAGAAGAGAGGACACCACAAGGAAAGAAAAAAAGAGAGGCTTTTGCCTATTGAATACACAATTTGGGGGTGACTTATTCTCATACTTGAATTTCAGATGAAGCAGCTTCAACATTCAAAAAAATAAATAAATTAAACCCCAAGCTATGTTCCATTTTCCTGCCTTTGGTGTCACTTTGCTTTTCAGCACAGAAGTATGTTGACTCCTTCACAACGTGATCTCTTTCAGACAGCTCTCTAGAGACTCAAATTCCTTCCCAGTCCTAATGCTTAAATAACAGGAACTAATTTCACCACCAACACTTTTTTGGTTTTTTGTTATAAAACTCTTTCTCTTTCCTCCCCCCTCCAATCCTTCCCATTGAGCAAAGCCTTCAGACATGGGATGGAGGAGGGGGGAGGACTATTTAAGTTATTTTTACAAGTATTCAAGTATTACGCAGAATAAAAAAAGCTTTCCCATAGAAATTGTACTGAAGTGCTCTGTCAAGCATGGCAGAAGTAGTCTTATCACAGAAATGCCGTAATCACATAGGCATTTTGTACCTTTTCCCATTTTTTCTTCCTGTCTATGAAGTGAACTAAAACCAGCGTCAGTCTAAATCCACGTTCGCAGGAGGACAATACTGGGAGCATCTCTCTGCAAAGCAAGCCCCGCTCACCGGGAGGAGCGCCAGCAGGGACAAGGGATGGTGATGCTGGGCCAGGTGGGAGCTGAAGGGGGCTCAGGGCTGCTTCCCGGTAGGAAACCCTCCTCTCCCTCACCATCACCCTGTGCCACCGTCCAGCTGCAGCCCAGAAGAGCTGGCACCGCGGCAGCCGCACCGCTGGCTGGGTACCACCGCACAGAGAGCGATGCTCCGCAGGCCACCAGCCCCGAGAGGAGCCCACGACACCCCCACCTCAGGGCTTCGGGTTCAATAGTCACAACCCCTGTTGAACAAGAGTGAGACTGACTCCTACAAATGAGAAGACTGTTTTCCTGATCCACCTAATCTGCTCTATTAATAAAAATAGACCAAACCCTTCTGGCGCAATTCATTTCTCGCTTCCACTTTCAAGTGGTCTCTAAATACAAGAAATCATGCCTGCCCAATTAATCACAGTGCTGAGCATCTCGAATACCTGGGGAGAATGCAAAACCACAGCTACTGCAAAGTTTAAATTAAACACTTGAGATAAATTAAGGAGTACTTTAAGAAACAGTGGCAGTTGTCCAGTAGCAGGTGAGAACTAATCTCCTGGCTTTTTTTTTTTGCCTTGAAATTTTCTCATAAAAGGAGAAGTTGTTTGTCGCTTACTGTAAGGCTTTTTGAGTCTTGCTGCTGCTGCCCTTATTGAGTAGGAAAATGGAAGGAGACTAAAGCCCACTGGTAAACATTTAAGTTCCAAATTATTTTCATTTACACCCTAGTGACACAGACAGGCTTTCACATATGGTGTCAATGTGCTAACTGAGTTTCCTCCACCTTCTACTATTTAAGCACAATGCCGGCTCGGCAGCCCTACCAAGAAACAGCTGAATATAACATACCATGTTCATTCTACACTTTGGGAATTGTCATATTGCATCTGTGGGATTAAATTTTTTAAGGAGTTGTCAAGTTTAATTGGAGAGTTCACACAGTCCCAGCTCTGGTGCTGTGATTTATCCAGCAAGTGTTTCTCTTTTACCACTTTACACTAACTCATAGATCTAAATAAAGCCATCTGTGAACAAAGCCTGTGGAATTAGGCAAACCGCTCTAAGTGCACTGGTTTTCCCAAGGTTTAATTTGTACATTGTGTTGTCTTCTGGGTGTTTGACTGTGTTTTAAAAACTTTTCTGCAGGTTCAGCATGTGGCAATGTGGATGGAGGATGCTTCAGCCAGAAGTAACGGGCCAACGATGCTTGGTGTGCACCAGCCCTGCCCCAGCACCCTCCAGGGCGCTGCCACCACGTGACTCTCTCTGATCCATAATCCCCAGTTTTCCGCAGTCCTAGGCATTAGAAACACCAGGATTGACGCATCTGAAGGAGGAGCAGCGTTTCCCACCCGCGTCCCTCCTGGAGGTCCCCCTCCCAGGCTGCACGGACGCTTTGGGCACAGGCAGCATTGTCCTCCCTCTCTCCCACCATTGTCTTTCTCCTCCCCAGGTGCTGCGGTCGCAGCCCTCAGCTGCCTCTGGCACCCATCACAGCCTGAACAGACACCCTCTGCTGTCTGGGTACAAGTATACACACACACACAAAATTATATATAAATACAATTTCTGTTTGGAATAATATTTTATGACCTTCAAGCCTGGGAGCTGAGCAACACAGGTACAAGCTGGGACCAGCATCAGGCACAAGTTTGAACAGAAAGAATATATTTAATATCTAGAAGGCACTTCAACACCTCTCAGGAAAAGGAGCCGATACCACATTAGTTTTCTCTGCCCAGCGGATGAAGCCTTCCGCAGCCTTACACCAACTAACGAAAAGCAATGAGCTTAATAAGCGAACAGACCACGGCCAAACTCAGAGGGCGCACCAGGTCTGAAAAGGCAGATGCTCAGGCATTCCCTTTGCACAAAACAACCTCTCACTTCTTGTTTCGGGGCACCCCCACTGCCAGGCACGGCCACCGGGGCCAGCCGGGCCCCCCCAGCCAACCAGTCGGGCTCGGGGGGATCTTTTCTGACGTCCTTTTGGCCGGCAATTGCAAGGCATTTGTACGAGAGCAAGCACTACCCATCTCCCTAAAGCCCAAGAGGACTAAACCTCAAGTTCTGCATGTGCCAAAGCCCTGCCCTACCAAACAAGCGATGATTGCTGCAATTATTCCGCAGAAATGATTTGAGCAAGTTTCCCTATTACCGTCAGATGCAATAAAACCGATAGAAATCTTTTAAATTCACACAGAGAAGGGGAGATGCGATTTTTCTCAGAAACCTTCGCTTCATCCCTCGTCAGCAGGTGAGCTTCCAAGGGCTCGGGGTGCGGGGCCGTGCCCAGTTACCGCTGGGTTTAGGGCAGCTCTCTGGGGCCTCCAGAAGCTGCCTCAGCTCTCGCTCCAGCGCGGTGCCCAGTTGTTTTGCCTCCGGCACTCACTACCTGCAGCTTGTAAACTAACATTAAGTGCGCGATGAGATTGCTGAGCCAGGGATTGAGTCATAAAAGCCTTTTGCAGCACTTACTTTACCTTGGAAAAAAGCGCCAACCACCCCACCACGTATCCTAAGTGAGGTCCCAGCTGCATCAGGGCGTCCCGGGGTATTAACCCTTCGCTTCCCCCGTGCAAACCCAGACCTGCCACGAGAGTCAACGGGAGGATGCACACACACAAGAGACGCGTTTACAGACAGAGAAACTGCTCTTAGCAATGAAAAGCGAGATATTTTAGTCTTTCAACTATTTAGAGCTCTCATTCGTACATATTTATTCTACTTACATAAAAACAGTCCCCTGGAAAGCCATATACTAATCCATAAACAGAAAAATGGAAATTGAAACCCTCTGCTTCCTGCAGCAGCAGTGGGAATTACTCCAGCACAGAGATGGATAGCATACGTATGTATTCATAGAAAATACTGACAATGCGTGCAAATTATTTCTTTGGTATTAAAATATATTTATATTTACAAAAACCAGCCCCAAAAGTACATAAAATGTCCAATCATATACACGCCTTTCCAAAGTCCTCTAAAAAAAGATAGCTAGCATAAATTGCAAGGATACGGACGTCTGAAGGATTCTGTATAATATCTGGAGATTTTTAAAGAGACACCTCTCTGCAATAGCTTTGCTATACTTGATCATGCCTAGGGGCTAGACTGGAGGACTTCAGCCTTATTTTCCGTGTTTACGATGTCAAGCTCATGCAATCCAATAGTGTTCTCTCTTATTAATGTGAACAGAAATTGAGAAGACCTGGCCCGTTCTTGGTCAAGTGCTCAGTTTGCAAAAGGAGGAATTATATACACACCGCATTTTGAAAAAAGAAAAAAGTAAACTCCATTATAACTTACGATAACGGGCAAACTTCCATCTTCAAATTAATTCATAGCTTTAAGCCTATGGAAGTTGAGACCTTCAGCCCAGCTTCACCGTTACTTTTTTCTATTACTTTTTATGGTACAGCCCCACACAGGGATCAGAGCCCGTGACAAATAAAATCTTTATTCTACAAAATGCACAATCCAGCTAAGAACGTGCTTTACAAATTAGTTCAGGCAGGCTGGCCTACAACATCCGCATTTTTCATGTCCGACTGCGTGACTACTGGCAACCAACACTCCCACTGCGGTGTTTGGGGGGACAAAGCTCCACCTTGCCACCTTCTGAGTGGGCAACGCCTGTGTCCGAGCCCACAGCAAGTCTGCAGTTGGGAGTCACTGCGGCGCTGCTCCTTTTCCCCTGGACGCCCTCGCTCAGGGCTGAAGACATTTGCAAAGGCGTAACTGGCTCACACGGCGGTTTCTGGGGTTTGCGTGTAGAACAGCGACACAAGTGAAGGAATCGTGGTTGAGCGTGTCCTGCACAAGCCAGGGCAGCCACCAGCCATCATCAGAAGGGGTTATCAGCACCACAAAGCACGCACAATATTAAGCATCTCTCATTTAATTCTCTGCTCCGCAGCAATGTCTAAATACTTTGACAAAAAAAGAAAAATTAACTTGTTCTGAAGATATTTTAATATTCTCATGCAGAGCCATTTCTCTTCGCTAGACTCCCTTGTAATTTAAAGCCCATTGACTCGATGGGAGGAAAACAATCTTTATACCAAAGGAAAAAAAAAAATCTCATCATGCCAGGAGCCAGTCTCCCTTGACCTTGTAATTATGACCACGTGTAACCAGGAGAATAACACATGGCTGACCATGAGCTCAACTTGACCCACTTAACTATTAACACAATGTTTTCGTACCCTTCTTCCTGAAGCCATTCTTTAAAGGGGCTTTATGATGGCTATTCATGCAGCAGTGAATTGCACGTAATGAAACCATGCATCTCACCCTGGCATCCAGATTTTTGTTGTTGACTTCAACCATAAATCTCTACATCTTTTTCCTTAGGGTAAAGTATTAAGAAATCATTTTCTTTGCCAAAATAGCGACTTAGAAGATACACATTTTATATAAAACGTGTACAAGGAAGAGCTCTTTTCCTGTGACACGTTCTCATTTGTTAACATAATTTTGACAGTCTTATTCCTGAGTGCAACAGTCTGAAGACATAGATGCTAAGCAGCGCTATAATTAGCACATAATTTGCTCTAAACTTCCTGTTCCAAAATAATGAGATACACAGATTGAAAAGCTGCTGGACTGACAGAAGGGATAGCAAAGAGCCCCTGAACGACCTTGGTCAGGCTGCTGGCCACAGAGCGGACTCCTCCTGCGTTTGTGGACGGGGAATTTGGGAAGTCGGTGTGCATTGGTGGGCTCCCAGGGGGTTTTCCCACTGCAGGCACCTGGGACGACTCAAGTTAAGCCCGTCCTGGTCAGTTAAGACCAGCGTCCCATGTCAGAGTCTGGTGGGGCTTCAAAGCAGACGACCTGAAAGGTGCAGGCAACCCAACAGCACTGCTGCTCCTGCAGGACCATCAGGATGGATCAGGGCAAAGAGGCACAGCTCAGGAGCGGTGACCTCAAACCAGCTCTGAACAAGCCCCACGCCAGCACACAGTAATTACACACAGAACATTGACCTTTCCACCTTGCTATTGTTTTAATTGTTTTGTAGAAGCAATAGGTTTTCCTCCACATCCCTCTTCAATCAGCTGCGCTGTACAGGAGGCCCCATGGAAGGCGGGAGGAACGCGGAGCTGCTCGTGCATTAACAGCCAATACAATCTGTTGATGGGGCCATTGAAAAATAAAAGGGTTCCATAAGCATAGCAGCACACTGTATTCGCTCTGTCATTAATATTTATGCCTTTTTATATTTCACGTTAATTAGGGTAATTAAACAGAGTAGCCTGTGAAGTTTATCAGGTGAAAGCCCGGAGATGAGAGGACATGGTGTCTTTTGGGAAGGCTGCACTCTGCTTTCCCCTGAAGTGCACACAGCCTAAAGTAGATCACTTTGGTCATTTTGGGAAGTGCTGTGAAGCCTTTAGACAGCTCAGTCAGTTTTAAAAGCTTTCACTGTGATGTATAATGGCCTGTAGAAGTCCCCAGGCTTTTGACTCAGACCAGTTGTTTACCTCTAAATTACATTTCTTCATTAAGCTCAAACTTTAATTCCCAATATATTAAATTTGTGTTGTTCAAAACAATAAGGTTTTTTTTTTTATTGGCTTTGTTCCTACAATTATTAGATTAAGGATGTCATTAAAAAGTTGTCAAGACTTTCTGTAGACATGGTTTGGTAGTTATAAACAGGCCAGATTTTCACATCAGTTTAGAGGGGGGGGAAACAAACCACACTGAGTTTGGTGCCTTGTATCAGTGCACTGTGTCCTATTAAAAATGGTGCTTTCAGATTGGATGAAGCAGAGCCGGGGGAAGAGCACTGCTGGGGCTGGCGACACGCTCGCTGCGCTCCTCAAACGCCGGAGATGAGCTACAGGTTTGGGTCTCTGTTCTCCCTCCCTCCCCCTATTACTAGTATATAGCGTACAGAAGTAAAGCTGATGGTAAGAACCTTGCTCTTTTCCTCTTTGAAGCTGGCTCGCTTTTGCTTTTGTTTCTGGTTGAGTATCAGGGTGAATGCAGGAGCTATATGCTGTAAAATAAGCAAGCCCACCTCTTCCAAAAGAGTTTTCCTTATATTCAAAATGATGCTCAACAGCTCATATATAATAAACCAACAGCACACATGAGGGTGTGATGGGGTAGGAATCATCTAGCGTTTTATCTCCGTGTGGAGAAATACTTGGTAAATATTTATATTGAAATTCCCAAGTGCCTGAAAGGCTCTGGGGCCAAAGCTTTTAATGCACAAACCACACAATATGCATATTACACACACAGAGACTTTTTTAAGCCAAGCGCCTAGACTTGGTAGTTTGCTGCAGAGGTAAGCAGAGGTAACATTTATAAGGCTTTAAAGAGAAGTCTCTTTGGGGACGCGTCAGACCGAACCCGCTCCTGACCTCTCTCAGGCACAGACCCAGGACAAACCTGAAGGAGAGGTGGACAATGGCTCCCTAAACCGGGGGGCAAACAAAGTGTGAGTGGAGTCCCAAAGCACGCCTTGTGGTCGTCTGACATCCCCCGGGCCCCGTAACACACAACGTGGTGTGTGTTTGCCAGCAAATGGAAGGCTACGGAGAAACTCGGCGAAAAGCTCCAAGTTCAGCCATCAGTTCTCGCTCTGGCCTCTCGGTGCAGTGCCTCGGCACAGCTCAGGAGCACACGGGGACAGGGGGCTACAAGCCTGGCAGGGCTCCAGCCCTCCAGTACTGGGCAAAGGAGCCATGCTCGACCCTCCCGGCAGGCCGGGGCTCGGAGCCGAGCCGCCCCCCCCGGCCCCTCACAGCAGCAGGCCGGGGCTCGGAGCCGAGCCTCCCACCCGGCCCCTCACAGCGGCAGGCCGGGGCTCGGAGCCGAACCTCCCACCCGGCCCCTCACAGCGGCAGGCCGGGGCTCGGAGCCGAACCTCCCACCCGGCCCCTCACAGCGGCAGGCCGGGGCTCGGAGCCGAGCCTCCCACCCGGCCCCTCACAGCGGCAGGCCGGGGCTCGGAGCCGAGCCTCCCACCCGGCCCCTCACAGCGGCAGGCCGGGGCTCGGAGCCGAACCTCCCACCCGGCCCCTCACAGCGGCAGGCCGGGGCTCGGAGCCGAGCCTCCCACCCGGCCCCTCACAGCGGCAGGCCGGGGCTCGGAGCCGAGCCTCCCACCCGGCCCCTCACAGCGGCACGCCGGGGCGGGGAGCCGAGCCGCCCCCCCGGCCCCTCACAGCGGCAGGCCGTGGCTCGGAGCCGAGCCGCCCCCCCGGCCCCTCACAGCGGCAGGCCGGGGCTCGGAGCCGAGCCGCCCCCCCCGGCCCCTCACAGCGGCAGGCCGGGGCTCGGAGCCGAGCCGCCCCCCCCGGCCCCTCACAGCGGCAGGCCGGGGTTCCTTTCCCTCCGCACCCCCCCCCCCCCCCCGCGCCGGGCAGATCGCTCCCAGAATTAACTAACAGCAAATGAATTGTCAAAGTGTATCTCTCCCACCCCCAACGGGGGCGTTTTAAGGAAAAGAATAAGGTAATTAGGTAGCCGTTCAGGACGCGAGGGTGAGCCCTCTCTAGATGCAGATCGCATCTCCCAGGTGGAAAACACACTGCTCTTTTTGTCGAGCCAGCTTACTGCGGAACAAGTTCCTGACGGTTTGGGTTTTTTTGGTTGTTGTTGTTATTTTTATAGCTCTATCGGCGAAGGCCGCGGCCGGTAAGCAGGGCGGTTTGCCCAGCCGGTGGGGACGGGAGGGGGTGCAGCCCCCGGCCGAGCAGGACAAGGCGCAGCCCGGGGCCCGGCCCTGCCCCCTGCGTGCTGGCAGCCCGGCGGCGCGACAGCCCCTCGTCAGCTGAGAGCGCAGCCCTTAGCACGGCCCTGCCTGCGCCCTCGGCCGCTTTGTCTGCAATCACCGCCATGGGTGGCATTTCCAAAAGTCAAGTGGGGAGGATGAGAGTCAGCTGAGAGAAGCATCGTTGCAGCAGAGAGGTCGCAAACGCCAGTGTGAAGGGGAAGCGCGCTCACAAAGGAGGGCAGAGCAGAAATCACTCTGTTTGTTTCTGTGACAAAAGGGAAGAGGACCATAAGCACCACGTACGGAACAGAAAGATTTATCTGACGGCAGTCACAGATTACAAATACTCTTGCTACAAACAAGCTGTACTGCCTCAGAAGCAGCAACATGCTTTCAGTAAATAACTCATTAGTGGCTAATATAGTTTTCCCTTGCGTTATATCTTTCGAGAGCAGGAGGACGGGTCTCTGTACCTGGGGGGGGGGGCCCACCCACCTGCACCCAGAGCCAGGGAGAGCCAGAACAGCCCGCAGAAACGCAGCGGAGGAGCTGCCTGAATTTCACTGGTATCAATAAACACGGCGGGGGAAGAAAAAAAAAAAATCATTGGAGGCAATGAAAGCGTAAGCAGAAATTCGGTTTGTGCCCAACGTTTTAATGTCAACACACCGTCCTGTCTCGCACTGAGCTCCATCCGTAAGTGTGTGTAAAAGCCTGGAGGATCACTTGTTGCACCCAATTCCAAATCAATTCTGAATGCATCTGCTTGACCTCAGTTACTTACCCTTTATGGCATGTTCACAGTAATGACTAAATTGAGATTATAACACATGCGCGTGTAATTCCTGGACTATATATACCTAAACTCCAATCAATATACCTCCCCGAATGCCACACCAGGTTAAACCAGGAGAGGAACAGACTAACGTTTTATAATCTTTCCAACAAAGCGAACAACGTTTCAGCCAGCACACACATCCCTCACATGTTTATATAATAAAATTATATTCTAAAACACAGCCTCGATCCTTTTTCTTTTTTTAATAAGAGGTGATAGTTTTCATTTTACTTACATCTCTCATTCGTGCATATTGGCAAAAGTTTCCTTTAAGCAAGGAAAAAGCAATTTGAACATTATTCATTATTCAGAAAGCTCCTGAGCCCCCACACCAGTCCAGCCAGCATAAAAAAAAATGTAAGTCTATACAGCACTCACCTTCCAGAAGTTTTGAGCCAGTTTCGTTACTTCACATCCTTCATTTCCACGGTTGCGTTTTGGTCCAGCACAAAGAACCCTCGATTCATTATACTTTCCCCAAGCAGTAACATCCTGCAGCTACTCTCCATTTTGGGCTCAGCCACAAGAACAGCCCAGAGCCCCCAGCGCCCTCGCCACCCCTCTGTCCCCACCTAACGAGGCTGATGCCCAGCACCTGGGGCTGGCTGGGGCTTCCTGGCCCAGCTGGGGCTGGTCCTGATGCAACGACGACCTTCAGGGGCTGGGGGGGGGCGGGGGTTGGAGCTGAAAGGCAAGAGTAGGGCCTGGGGATGGTTTTCCCAGCTGGCTGTGACCAGGACAGTCACACTGCTCCCAGGGGCTGTCACCTCTTACAGCTTTTCTCAGGCATGTCCATGTTTCTGCTGTCACCCCTGGGGTGTCCTCGGGGCCGCAGGGAGTGGGTGGCCAGAGGGGAAGGGCAATGGCCGGGAGATGCCACCACCTCTCACAGGAGCACAAGCCTGGTCTGGTGGCTCTGGGTCAGGAGGAAGAGGAGGAGGAGAAGAGGAGGAGGAGGAGGAGGAAGAGGAAGGACAAAAGCCCATCCAGGCAGCAGCAGGGCATGTCTTTGGAGAGCTGGGCAGGAGCAAATCAAGTGTGAAAGCATGGGCATGTGAAAGGGTTAGTTAGCAGCTGCTGGTAGTTACCCTCCAACTATCCCTCCATGTATCCTGAGAAAACAACTATTATTTCAGCACTGGGCATGCAGGGTGGTGGCATAACACCTATGTCTTTTCCTTCCTTAGCGGATGGAAGCGTTACACAGATGTATTTCTGCAAGTACTTGAACTGATCCCGTTCTCTCTGTTTGCTCGCACAGTTTAAATAAGCCTCCCATTAACTCCGTTGCTTTCTTAATCCAGCCCTAGGCTTTTAAATACTGTTACTCCTACAACAGCGCTGGCTCCGCGGTGAGCAGCTCTGCTCCCTGGGCACATGCCTGTATCGATAATGCGATTTAAACCCTGATGCATGCACCTCCAATACCCTGATACGCAATTTGGAAGGCTGTTACTTAAAAGGCTCGCGTTGCTGGAAAAATAATTCAGCCGAGAGATGAAGAGCAGTGGTTTCCCGCAGCAGAGCCACTCGAGTCACCTCTGCCGGCCCTGATCCCCTCCCTGGGACACTGGTGCCACCCTCCCGTGTCACCCCGCTTCTTCTGCCGAGCATCGCAGGGCCCACCAAAGGGGATGAGTGTCCTGCTCAGATAACGATGGCAGGTAGATAAAGTGCTTAATCTGCTGTAAACCCAGTGGTTAGCACAAAAAACCGTAATTTCAACTTGACCCCAACAGCTGGAGAACAAAAGTAGCAAATGGTGGGTCTCAAACACTGATGGCTTGTAGAGGCCTGAACTCCACCTGGTAGACAATGCAGAATGCGACGTATTTCGTGTCTGCCATGGAAAGAAAATATTATTTTAAAAAGCCCCCCGGGGCCATGGCTTCCCAGCCAGCGTGTGGTGGCTCATGACCCCCCCAGGGTGTCCCTCTGGCCCTGGGGGATGAACAGAAGCTGCTGTTCCCTGGATGAAACATAACACGGGGTCTTCCAGGCCTTTCCCCCATTGACACACCTTTTCTCCCGTCCTCCTTCGCTGACCCTGCCACTCAGCAAGTCATCCCATTCAGCTGGCGGAGTACCAGCTCCTTAGCGGCACACGGCAGTGCCCCCCCGGGAGGACCGGGTGGCTGCCCAGGGCAGCGTCCCCTGGCAGGGACACGGGGGACAGGCCGGCGCTTCCCCGGTCACCGCCCGCCGGGGGGGTCCGGCGCTCCCCACAGCATGGGGCGCTCATTTGTAATTGACAGTTTCTCGCCAGCGCTTCCCGGCCAAATCAAGAGGTTGTTCTCCAAAGACAGGCAGCTGGGTAAATGTCAAGAGCTCAAAAAGTAAATTATAGTGCAAACAGGTTTGATATTTCTATGAAATGAAAGTTAAGCACATTTCTTCTTTAAAATACAGAATTTTATTTAAAGCAAGTGAAAACCTTCTATTGTGACCTTTATGATATTCCAAACAGTGATGAATTTGGTCATTACAAATAACCTTTTCCTAGCAAGAGCCTTACCCATTGGGACTTCCTTGCACTGATACACGTAAATTAATTCCCAACTTACAAACAATAAATAACATAAAAATCTTTTAAGATACCTATTCTACAGTAAAATATGAATATTGCAGAACCAACGAAAAAGGCAGTACCACTTTAAAGTGTCACCATGGAAGATTTTGGTTTGTACCACAGCTTTCTGGGAAGCCAACTCTGGCACCCCTCTACTATTTCAGCAGTGAATAAGTATTCCAGGATTTGCCTCACTATTTGTCTATATGATTAACCCGAAGGTGAGAATGAGATCATTAACCTGGGATTACTTACATGTTTAGAGCTCTCATCACGCCTGTAGTGCCTTGTTAGCCAAACTAAAAATGTCCCTAATTTTTCATTTTTCTTTCAACTTTACACTGACAAACATTATTCGAGACATGTAAATTAGAAAGAAAAATCAATGGTCACTAAATGAAACCTGAAACTCTGAGTGATTAACCCACGGAGCACCAAACCATGTCTCACGATGCAACCATCAGACTAACGCGGCGCTTTCTGAAACAAGCGTCATCCTTTTAGCAACGGCAGCTCTTGCTCCCAGGTGGCAAATCACAGGATTTACCCTGCCTGCTTTATCCCATGAAAAAAAAAGGCCGCCACGACACCCTGCTCCCGCTTTGAAATAGCTCCTGGAAATAAAGGTGTTCCCCTTGGGGGGAGAGGCGAGGCGAGGCTGAGCACCGATGACTCCCTCGCCCTGTCCCTCCTCGCAGCAGCATCCTCTGGGCACCGGCTGCCCGGCCCGGGGGTCCCCGCAGGGGGAAACTGGCCTGGGGAGGGGGCAGGAAGATGTCCTGTGCCCTGGGGACGTCACACAAGGATGCAGCTGAAGATGAACTGCCCCGGGATGCAGATCCTGGTTGTTACGGAGCCTCGGGGAGGTTGGGATCCCACCTCCCATCCCCGCAGGATGCGGAAGGAGCTGGAGGAACGGGACCCCAGACCCTGCAGCATCCTCTTGGTGAAACAGCACTTGGGGCTGCTTGAGTCATAGAATCATAGAATGTGTTGGGTTGGAAGGGACCTTTAAAGGTCATCTAGTCCAACCCCCCCACTCAGAGCAGTTTCTCCAAATGCATCAGGCCGATGGTGGCGTTCCCCTGCTTGCGAGGGGCGGGGAGCACAAATCCCACCGGAGAGCAAAGACATAAATGGGGTGGACAAACAACAGTGGGTTTCTCACAGCCGAGCGGGTCCTGCTCCCGCGCGTCCCTGAGACCTCCTGGCCAGCACCGCCCAGCCTGAGCGGCGGGGGATGTTCCATCCGCCAAAAGGCAGCGTTTATGGCCCAAATGGCGTCACTGCGGGACGCAGCCAGCGCTGGCAACCGACGGCAGAGACCCTGGGCGGGGGCTGTTCTCAGTGAGACCCCGTTGGGATGGACGAGCGCCGATGCCGGGTCGGCAGCAGCCTCTCCTGCCCCGCACTGGGTGTCCCCCCCGGCACAACACCCGTGGACCCTCAGGGTCCGGTGCAAGGCTGCTCCATCATTTCAGGGGTGCTCCAGCCGGAGGCTGGGGACCCGCTCTGGAAGGTGCAACCACCCACAACACTCACAAGCCCATCGCGCGCCCTCTCCTCGCAGACCGCCACGTCACATATTGCTTTTAAAGGTCCTGATTTGTTTTTCACACACAGTTGTGACGGTGGCTTCATGGTCCACATCCCTGCCCCATGTATCGCATCCGTCTACCTAAAATGTAGGGACAAGAACTGTTGTAGGAGACAGCAAAGACCGTGAAGGTACGTGCTGGTGGCAGAAGAGGGAAGACAAACTTATTTTTCTTCATTGTGGTCCCCACAGTTAGACTACCAACCACATTGCCTTTTTTGCTGTACTTTGAAATGATTGCCATTAGTTAGGATTAAAAAAATTATCTAAATGTGACAGTACGTTTAAAAATATTGATAATAAGTTCTTCTATCCTTCATACTGTGTCGTAAGTATAGCCCCTGCTTTACATTCCCTAACAAGATGTAGCATTTGCTGTTTAATTATATCTAATGTAGGAAACACAGTATCTGCTCCATTATTGAAAAAAAACAGGGTATAATGAAGACTAACGTGTTAGAAATTTCCAGTAATAATTAAACACTTCAGTTTACTTGATTTAATTAAGACATTTAAAGACTGCCATTTTAGAAACAAATCTCGTGAAGTTCTATGAAATCAACAGGTCAAATGTTCGAGGGAATCCCACAGATGATGGCACTGCATTTCTGGAGCCGCCCTCCAGATCACGCTCCCTGCTTCTCCTCTTTACTCTGAAGAGTTGCAGCACTGAAGAATAAACAGGTTTCTGGATCTGCAGTAAAACCAAGACACAAGAAGTGCTGCGGCGATGGCGTTGGCGTGCGGGGGACAGCCATCGCGGGAGCACAGCGCCCGTGGGCAAGAGGGTGATTCTTGGGCGAGGGCAGCTGGGGAAAGCCGTTCCTGTCTGCGGAGGGATGCGGTGGGTAACTCCCGTTCCTCTCTGCGGAGGGATGCGGTGGGTAACTCACATTTTTAGAGGAACCGGCTGATGTCAGGCAGGGCGAGGAGCTGCCTGTTGACTAACGCATGTGTCCCATCGCTGGAGGTCCTGTGGGTCCCCAGATCCCCTGGGAAGGGCAGGGTGGCTCTCGGGTGCCCCCGCAGCTCCCAGGGGGGTTTCCCCAGTGCATCGCTGGACCAGGAGCCCCTCGGGAGGGCAGTGGTGGCCACAGAGCAGGGCCACAGGCACAGGTGGCGTCTGCCGGCGAGAACAGCCTGCAGCCCCTGCAGCTCCCCAGGGCTCTGTAAACAGGAGCTCCTTAAACAGGTCGGAGGAAGGAAGTAATCAGCGCATAAATCTCCTCACACCAAGACATTAGAGGCAAAATATTTATTAAAGAGTAATATAGTTTTCTAGCTAGAGATGATGCATGGCGCGTGGAAGGCATCACTTGAATAAACATTGCAGCAGCATCTGCAAAAGTAATGCGATCATCATCAATCTGTATTTCAGAAGAATGAGCAATGCCTCTATGGCCAGGTGCTCCCGTTAATAAGAAATCCTTCTGCGGAGCATTACGCTTAAAAATAAACATCGGGACATTTACATCTGCGCGTTTCCATCTGACAGGCTAACCAGAACCAGCTAAATAGATAAAGGTGGGCAGTGAGGGTCAGTATCAGCAAGTGGTGAAAACTGAGCCCCCGTTGCTGGAAAAGCTGAAGCTGTTGGGGTTGTGGGGATGCTGAAGAGCTCTGAACAGAGAGCCCGTGGGGAGCTACATTAGAGAAATCACAGAATCATAGAATTGCCCGGGTTGGAAGGGACCTTTCAGATCATCGAGTCCAACCATCAACCCAACTGTGACAGAAACCACCACTAAACCGTATCTCTAAGCACTGTGTCTACTCGTCTTTTAAATCCCTCCAGGGATGGCGACTCTGCTGCTTCCCTGGGCAGCCTGTTCCAATGCTTAATAACCCTTTCAGTGCAAAAATTTTTCATAATATCCATCCTAAACCTCCTCTGGCGCAACTTGAGGCCAGGCAGGGTAAACGACCCCACTTTGGGACAACATTACAAACGCCACAGCCCCAAGGAGCCCAAGTCAAAGGGAAAGCAAAGGGGCCGGTTCGTGTTGTCCCAGTCCCCCCGAGGTCCCAGCCCTGGCGGGGCTCAGCGGAGGCGGCAGTGGGCGCCCGCCGGGCACCGCAGCCAACGCCGTCCCTTTGGGTGCAATTACAGCTCTTCTCCTCTGCTGCAGAACTTCGGGGACTCTAGAACTCCCCAATTCAACAACAGCCTCATACGCTGACAGTAACGGCACAATGGAAATTGAAACTTTTGTCCAGTTTATGGACCCATAAAATCAGCAAACCGTAAGACAAGCTGCCCTCGTTTCAGGTACCACGTGCCATCGGCACCTTTTTAACTTCATTTTGAACGCCATCTAAGAGAAAGCTGTAATAGCTGCTTGCCTTTCTATGTCTGCTGTTGCGAGCCTGCCAAGGCAGTAGCTTATTTCAGTATATTTTTACAACTGGACTTAAGAGAAACATTCCAAAATCTATGTAAAAGTCCCTATTTTTCCTTTTGGAGTCTAACCATCAGGTGAGAAAAAGTTCAGGACAGAGAAGCCTTGAGAGCAAAAAGTAATTGACGTCATGTTCGGGGGGGGGGGGGGGGGGGAAGGAAACTTTTTTTAAATAGCATAATTCCTGCCTCTTGGCATTGAAAAATTGATCTCCAATTGCCTGTGCCTCCCTGAGATTGCTGCTCCGATCCCTGCAGCCACTGCTCGGCATCTCCCCGCCCCGGGGCTCCCCGACGGGCGCCGGGCCTGATAGAGCTTGGAAGGAGCGATCGCTATTTAGATACAGATCCCTATTTTTTGAGTGCCATCGGTGTCCTTGAAACTGTTCAAAACCAATAAAGGTAATCTTTGCCGTGAACTCTGCCACTTCATAAACAGACACACAAAGATGTTCATTAATTTAGGCGAGCCAAAGGATTAAAGAATTGTTTTAGTTTGCATCGGTTATTGTTCTCTTATCTGTTGCGGTTTGTGTGAAGATTAAGGGAAAGCAGACCTGAATTAAAGCATTTCACAGAAGAAAGGACTTGGAGAAAGAGGAATTCCCCAATTGTCTGGCTTAGTTCAGCGGTCAGTTGTTTCTGCTTTGTCTTCATCCTTCTCCAAAAATATTTTTATCACTCACTCACTAACTGCTGGAGATGCATCTCCTCTACCCTTCAGTCTTCTTCGTTCCTTCTTCTATTTCCCCCTTAACATTTTCTTCCTCTCTTCATCATTGTCATTGTGATAAATAGAGTTTTACAGACTAAATTGCTTTTCTTGTTATAATTCCAGTACCATAAGAATCTTAATTAGAGTTGCTTATGTTTCAGAAGCTATTTAAAATGTACTGGAAGATCATACACTATTCTTCACCTCAGTATGCGACTCCCACTATTGCTGGTTAAAAAAAGTTCCAAAGATTTGAAGAGTGGATTTTTTTTTTTCTTTTCCTGTGGGTAGTATAAAATGAAGACAAAGTTTAGCTTTCCAAGTTAGGGTCTGTCAAAGTGCCTCTGAAAGTCACAAGCACAAAAAAATCAGCTCTTCCCACAGCTCTGCTGGAAATTTCCATCCCTGTCTTCTCTACGGGGGCTCGTCGTCACCAAAGGTTTTGTGGAATAAAGGCAGGAGACGCTTTGCAATTACAGCTTGCCAAAACCTGGATTTTTTTCTCTGAAGGAAGGGCTCGCTTTCGGAAATATTCTCACTCCGTGAAAACGTCCTGCGCCAAAATAAGACCTTTGATTGCATTTGAGGGAAAGGGAATGTCATGTGGGGTTTTTTGGGGGGTGTGAGGGTTATCAATGACATTTTTTCCAGGATCGGGTGCTGGGCGCGTCAGGACTCCCTGGCACGGCTCGCCAGGGGCTCGGCCACCTCCCTCCGCTCCATCTCCCCGGCTCCTGACTGCTCCTGCCGATTGATGTCTCTGCCTCACTGCGATGGCAGATAAAACACTATCACTGACCTTGCCGTAAGTGGTTTAACGTGGCACGCCGAGAAAACAGGTGTTTATATAGCGGGAAAATCGCCATTGGAGTTGATAGCATTCCTCCCTTGCTTGACCAAATGGGCTGCTGAGGGCCGGCGTGTCGGCGGCAAAGCCGTGTTCGGTGCGGGCGGCCAGAAAAGGGGTAGAGAAGTAGTGAATTATAAACAATCCAGCAAAAAAGATATAATGGCAGAAAATGAATTAAAATTACACCTGGCCGTTTCCATGAAATGGAGTAGGATGCTACGTATGATAGAACCCTGCGCTTGAAAGCAGGAATGCATTTGCTGTCATTATCCTTGTAAGCTGAACAGCATAAAACAAGCTACACTAATGGCAACGCTTCTGACAGGAGCTGAAATTGCCCGCAGCAGCTCTCCCCACTTCACCTCGTAGCGTTACGTAAAATTAAAAGACTGGCTTGAGGAAATCTACTGGGGATTGTTCCTACCGAGAGGAGAGAGAAAAGAAATATTCGACTAGTTTTCTATTCCTTTTTTTTTTTTTTTTTCTTTTCTTCCTTTTACTTTTATAAGAGAATACAGAGTAATGTTATATGGAAAGGATGTTACTATGACACTGCTGAGATGTGCTGAAAAAAAGGACAGATTCATATAAATTATTTATGATTAATGTATTATACTTTACTAGAGCAATTTAAATATAGAGATTTCAGTATTTCTTAGCATCATTATGGAGGTGTAAAAAAAGCATTAGCAGCAAATACATGCTGCTAATAACCAGGTGGAGCACGGGGGAGAGCCTATTTGGGTGAGAAAAGGGGAGGAGACCAGAAGAGCCCAGGGACATGTTGGCGGTCTCCCACTCGTGGCACATCAAGGGCTTTGGGCTCTGCCATCCAGCGCTGCTGTCAGCTGCCGAAATCCCATCTGCCGGCTTTGGGTCTGTTCTTGTACGGATGCAGGTACTTCACGGCAACTGGAGAGGTTATTAGAGTTAACCATGGTGTTGACTGATTTTTTGAAGAGAAGCATAATTAACTGCATCTGTGTACGTATATGCACGCGCTATATACTTACCTGTCTGCGTATACACACGTATATTTATATATCATGAAAGCAGCCCTGAGCTGATCCCCCTCTCAGCCGGGACGCGGGACGCAAGGCTCCCACCCTTTGGTCCCCGTCCTCCTCTGCACCCTGTTCCCACCCCCGCCAGAACAGCGGGGACAACATCGCTGGGGTTTTTCAGATCTGAACTTCTGGAAAAAAAGAAAAAGAAAAGAAAAAAACCCCGCCCCAGCCTTCACTTCATTTCACGTCCTATTAAGGCCAGTCTGGCAGATGAAGCAAGAAAATGAAGTGAGAGCAGCCACGTCTCCATCAGCGGGGGTGTGTTGGCTCACTTGGGTACCACGGGTCACAGCACACGCGGCTCACGTTGGCCCTGTGCAGGTGAAGTAAATCCACTTTTATTCCTTTCGCCCAATTTCTTTGGGGCGCTTGCACCCGGTGAGGACCCCTGTGAGGCAGAAACTCCTGCTGGGAGGGGTAGGAAGAGCACCGTACGATGCTGACAATTTTGGTTTGCAGAAACTTAGTGTTTGGTGAAAACCGGTGGTTATTTCCTGCAGAGCTGGCCGTGCAGTACGGGAGGAGCTGGTGAGAGAGGCTGCGGTGCGGCTCTGCCTGCCCAGGTTTGGTACTAAATCTGCTCATAACTGGGGTCTGCAAAAAAAACAAAGCTGAAAGAGACCCAGCCTGGTGGAAAATTCTGCATCAACCCTTAACAAGCTATTGTCAGTCGAGGAAAATTACCCAGTTACGGCCAAATCTAACAGGACGGGCAGTTCAGATTTTATGAACATTGAAGAGAGTCCAAAGTACTGGTATCAGCATCGAAAGAAAAGCTAGGGTCGCAGAGACAGCGGATGAGTAATGCCCAGGATATAACGACGGTCATAGGCTCCCTGGGCGTGTGTGTAAAATAAAAGCATGGCTAGAACGTGGGAAACCCCTGCTCTGTAGGTGTAATAAGGAGAAGCGTACCTGCTCTTGAGATAAAGTGTGTGGCGAGCTTCATTTTCTGTGTTAGTAGAGCTACAGAGGGTCTGGAGAGACGTACTTGGCCTTCTTGAGAAGCGTCATCTCAGATCTCTGTCTTCACCCTGCAGGAAGCTGAGGTCCTTCCCTGGGATAACCTTAGTTATAGGATCCTGCATCTCAACGTGTGATAAATACACAACATACACAAGTGCAGGGTCCTGCACGTGGCTCGGGGCAATCCCAAGCACAAATCCAGGCTGGGCGGAGAATGGCTGGAGAGCAGCCCTGAGGAGAAGGACCTGGGGGTGTTGGTGGGTGAGAAGCTCAACACGACCTGGCAACGTGCGCTGGCAGCCCAGAGGGCTGTGAGGACAGGCTGAGAGAGCTGGGGGGGCTCAGCCTGGAGAAGAGAAGGCTCCGGGGAGACCTTCCAGCCCCTTCCAGTCCCTCAAGGGGCTCCAGGAGAGCTGGGGAGGGACTCTGGAGCAGGGAGGGGAGCCATGGGATGAGGGGGAAGGGTTTTACACTGCAAGAGGGGAGATTGAGATGAGATGTGAGGCAGAAATTGTTGGCTGTGAGGGGGGTGAGCCCCTGGCCCAGGTTGCCCAGAGAAGCTGTGGCTGCCCCATCCCTGGAGGGGTTCAAGGCCAGGTTGGACGGGGCTTGGAGCAACCTGGGCTGGTGGGAGGTGTCCCTGCCCAGGGCAGGGGGTGCCACTGGGTGGGCTCTAAGGTCCCTTCCAACCCAAACCAGTCTGTGATTCTACCATATTTCCACCAAAATCAAAGGTTGATCAGTGTCTCCCTCGGCACTGCCCCAGAGGAGGGCAGATGGGGTGTTTCGGTGGGCAGCGTGCTGTCCCGGCGTGGGCACCCAGCGTGGCCGCCCCATGGGCACCCCGCCTGCCTACACCGGAGAGGAGCCGGCAGAACATCTCCAGCGTTATTATGCACCATCAATTTTCCCAATCACTTCAGCCTATTACTTCTGAGGAGTTTTTGATTAAATTTACATAAAATGCACTCTCCCTCCCTCTAAGGCTTGTTTTAACTGCTGTGTTATTGCTATTTCTTGCACAAGCTTTTCTGGGAGCGGGGATGATCTCCACCTGCGGAGGAACTTGCCTTGCCTCCAGCAAGCCTTCGGAAAGCCCATGAGAAATTACCTGAGGACGGCAAGGTCCCAGGCTCCCCCCTCATCCAGGTGGATTTAGAGGTTATAGTCTTTGTGGCGAACCAATGTCATTGTCGCTTCAGAGGCATGGGACTTCCGAATGGTTTCGTTGCTCTCTGAGAGAAGCGGTGAACGCTGGAGCAAGGCAGGCTGGCAGGATTTGGAGGTTCATGTTCGCCTGCGCATCACACGAATGTGGTGAGATCCGGCTGCCGCTCAGTGTCCGAGCCCCGGGTTCATTTCACGCCCGATGGTGTGGCACGCTGGGCTGCGGGCCGGTGGCCTTGGGCAGGCTCCTGGGTCAGGACAAGCCGCGGGGCTCAAGGTTAAGGTGGGACAGAGAGGTTTGCGTGAGCCTACGAGATTGCAGGGAGGCACTGAGGGGCAAGAGCTGGTTGAACCATCTCGGCATCATCGGGGCAGAAATACAAACATAAAGGAACAGTCTACAGCACCCGCGTTTCCCTGTGGCAGAGGGAAGGTTCATATAGAAGAGATTTTTCGGTACTATGAGACGAGGGAAGCCTATTAGAAAGCGAAGCAGTAGAGCTGCGACCCAGAGCCGTGAGCGGAGCAGCCTGCAGCCCCGCTTCGGCAGCAGCCCCCGCTCACAGCCCTCGCCCGCGAGGGGAGCGTGAGAGTCACGGAATCATAGAATCACGGAATCGCCCGGGTCGGAAGGGACCTTTCAGATCATGGAGTCCAACCATCAGCCCAGCACTGGCCAAACCCCCACCACCCCACGTCCCTCAGCACCGCGTCTGCCCGGCTTTTCAATCCCTCCAGGGATGGCGACTCCACCACTGCCCTGGGCAGCCCGGGCCAAGGCTGACCCCGGGCCTGCACAACCCTGTAGCTGATGAAGAAAACGTGACCTGCTTGTCACAGGCTCTGCTTTACCTTTTTCCACTTTTTTTTTTTTTTTAAGCTGTGCATTCACAATTTAAATATAGATCGAATTTACATAATATAATCATTTCCCATCATTTTTAATCCCATTACTCTATTATGCCCATGTTAATCAGGCTGTCTGAATACATGAACATAATGATCCCTTCTAGCCTCAAAATCCATCAGACCGGCGTCCAGCTCCCCGGCGGGGCTGACCCAGCCCGTTCCGTCACTGTTGAACGTGCGTACGCTGATTCCCGCGGCTCTGCGTCAGCCCCCTTTGAACACGCTTCCTGGGCAAAACAGGAATTTTGGGATCTGGTGTCAACTTGCCTTTTTTGGGAAAATCGAACCCCACGCTGCCGTTAGCCCTTCAACTTCAAACACGAAGCTGTGGCCGCGGTTGGCAGAGGCTGGGCGGAGGCTGGAGCGGCTCAGCGGGGAAAGCTGAGCAGATAGCAGATAGCAGCAGATAGCGATCACGTCCCGCTCACTAACGTAATCCCATTCTTTCCCCTGGATTTATTGCCTGGATAGATATCCGAATGGGCAGGAAAAACAAGGGGCAAACGGGTCCGTGAGGGGTACGCGGGGTATGGAGCCCACACGGTGCCTGCAGAGGAAAAAAAAAATAATAATAGAAAAGCCAAACTTTGTATTAAATCTACTTTGGAAAACTGTGACCCACTTCGGAACAACTCGCAACATCACCACCAGCTGACACCGATCACATTTTTAATTTTTACTGTCCCGGTTTTTGATGATTTAATAATGTGCATTGTCAAAGCCTGTCTTTAAATTTTAATTGCTAAAATTCATCTTTGAAGAATATTTTTCAGTATCAAGAATGTAAATAGAAATAGGGCCGAACAGGAATAATATGAATAATTCAGCCTTACAATATGCAAGTTTTATACATGGAAATGAGTGGTTCACTCCTACTGTATATTCAGCCATCACAAAGTGCAGACATAAAAATATGGGAAGAAAAATGTGAATAAGCCATAATTATTCAATGGCATTGTAAGATTAGAATTTTTTAGATTGCTTTTTAATTATAACATATCTTACAGCGTGAATTTTATGGCCTGAGATCGTAAAAGAGCTGGGGTACTTCCAAACATGGGGTGCCTCGTGCCGGCGGTGGGTCAGGGCTCTCCCGAAGGGCTCCGCGCGGGTTCCCTGCATCCCACCGGGAGAATGGACACCGCACGTAGGTGTGACCTGCCCGTCCCCTCCTCAGGGGGGACACCAGGCTGCCCCTGCCCCTCGCCGGGGACGCAGGCTGGCTGCCAGCACCGGAGGCGCCCATCGCTGCCGGAGGTCGGGTGGGGACACGTCGGTGGGGACAGGAGCCGATGGAGGCACCGCTGCCCTGCCCTCCGTCAGCTGCACGTCCCTGACACCTCTGCGGAAAGGAAAAGGTATGAAAACTTCCTCCCTTGCCTTGCTGACCTGGAGGTGTGAGTCTGCTCCCACGACCAAAAATTTGTTATGTTCCAGCATTCTCTAGATTGGGTAAAATTCCTTTTGCTTCTGTAAATTCTGAATTTGTGCCTTTGTCCTGCAATGGGAACCCCTGGCCCCGCGCCCGCCCCAGCCAACGGAGGAGAAGCACATCGACACCCTGGTACGCCCGGCGGATTTGGTCTTTTCTGAACAGAGAAATAATACGTTGTGCTTGACACTACGCCTACAATTTTACACCTCGGCGATTTTAATATTATGAATAACAGATAGCAGACAGCAGCGCCCAGCGCGCTCCGAAGGAGGCTGCAGTGCCGCCGCTTCCCTGGGGCTCCGGTTCCTCCGCTGCGACCCATCCTCTGCGCAACGGATGGCGAACCTCCTGCCCCAGGCCCTCTTTTCCCTTACTTAGCAAATTCTCTCTCTAAACACAGAAAAATATGGACATAGGTGCACTATGTGCATTTATGCCGAGTTGACTGTTAGCTGTACTATTAGCACCTTCCGAAACATACAGCGAGGGGTCTGAAAGCACATCGGCGCACAGCAACCAGTGCTCCACCACCCAGCAGACCATGCCGGATCCGGCACCTGCTGGAGCCCAGTCTGACCATCACCACCACGGATACTTTAAGAACCACACCCAATATTTAAAATCATAGAATCATAGAATTCCGTGGGTTGGAAGGGACCTTTCAGATCATCGAGTCCAACCATCAGCCCAACTCTGACAAAGCCACCACCACCCCATGTCCCTCAGCCCCACATCTGCCGAGCTTTTAAATCCCTCCAGGGATGGCGACTCCACCACTGCCCTGGGCAGCCTGGGCCAATGCTTATTCCACTTTTCCCTTTTTTCCTCTCTTACAACACTGGCCATCCCCATTCCTGTCCCCCTCTCCTTTCCCATCTCTGTGGCTTTTCCCATGACCATCCCTGTGGTCGTTCCTGTGGCTGTCCCTATCCTTGTGACCATCCCTGTCCCTGTGGCTGTCCTCATGGCTGTCTCCGTCTCCAGGGCCATCTCCATAAATGTCCCCATGGCTGTCCCCATTCCCCTCACCATGGCTGTCCCCATGGCTGTCCCCATGACCATCCTTGTCCCCGTGGCTGTCCCTGTCTCCACACCCTTTCCCGTGGCCATGCCTTGGCAGGGAGCATGGGGGGTCTGGTCCCATGGGGGCCTGGCTCTGGGCACAGTTGGTCTGCGAAGCCCCCTGCTTTGTCCGGGTGGTGTCTCCGGGGGGTCCCAGGGCCAACCCCTGGTGTCCTGCCCACCTGTGCCTGCAGCCACGCGCTCCCGGGGGAGGCAAAGGTGTGTCCGGGGGGGACTCTGTCCCGCAGTGCACCCTGCGAGGTCTGCTGGGTATCCAGGCAAAAAATGGTGGGAAAAGGTCATCAAAAGACTATCAGAAATTAATTGTTCACCTCTTCTCGATACAATATGAAAATAATTGCTGCCGTGGCTCCCAGTGTGCCACAGTACGTAGGAGCGAACAGGCACCCGACAGGCAGACGTCTGTCGGCAAGTTACAATAAATATTCATATACATAGTTAATACTAAAACATTTTCTTCTCTACTACTTCCACTTTACTTATTTCTAGTTGCTGGAGAAGCAGACATATTAGAATATTAATTTTCCGCTTTACTGGAATAATTTCAGAGTCAAGTGCTGTCAGAACGCCGAATGCAAATCTGAGCAGAGGGGGTGTGACTCGCGCTAATCCCCTTCGCTGCCCTGAAAGAATAAGGTTTGTTTATTTGCGTTTTCTTTTTTTCGGAGACGACTTCAGGTTTTTCAGCAAGGCTTTTGGGGAAGGTTTAAGCCGGATGAGAGCGCATCCTCACAGGTCCCAGCGAGCTACTGTCTGTCTCAGAGGCTCTGCCCTGGGGATGCAGGGGGGTGTCTCAGCACCCCGCCACCCCCCGGCTCCGTGGGCTGGGGATGCTCGTTGGCACCACGCAGCCGCTCACCTCGCGGCGCGGATAATGCTGCCCAGCACGTTCTCGCCGGGGCTTCTGCTGCCGTCTCCGACACGGCAGCGATAATCCGCCGAGGAAAGGGGTGATGTGCTCCAAGCGACAAGCGGGCTGGAGGTTAAACTTTGCATTTTCCACTGAATTTGCACCTAGTCCCTTGAAAATGGCCAGCTTTGTGCTTCCATTGAAATATGCATATTCTGCTTATTTGTCCATTTATATTCATCCCCTTGGGATGAGGTATCAGAGGAGAGAGCGGTTTGTCGCTTCTCAAGGAATTTCAGCTGCGCTTGTACGGCAGCGAGAGAACGGGCCTGTCCCTGCCGTGGTCGCGGTGCGAAGGTCAAAGCAGCAGCGTCCGGTGCCGCGGTCGGGGCTGGGTGTCATGCGCGGACGTGGTGTCACTGTCGTGGTTTGGGCCTTTTTGGGTGTTTCTCTAGAAAAAAATCGAGCAGTCCTCTGGGCAGGCAGGAGAAGAACATGTCTGGAAGACCTTGACTTCTGAGAGCGGAAGACTTATGTGGGTAGTAATAATGTTTAATTTTAATTAGATGATAATATTTCAGGAGGGCAGTTTGGGCTTTTCACATAGTTGATATTGGCTGTTTGCTCATTTTGTTGAATTTATTATCAGATCAATTGGTTCAGGCAGCTGGGGAGAAGGGTCTCCGGTACTGTTTAAGGTAAAAAATGCCGTCTCTCCTCAATAAATCCAATCCAATCATTATTAAATCTTTTGGTAAATATCTTGAAGAAATTAGGTCTCCTACTGTTTGTGCTCGTGGATCAAGGAGAGAAAGATGGAGTCAGATGGTTTTCAGGTAAGCAAACAGGGAGAGTTTGTGATTTCAAGTAATGGACAGAGTGCTACCTAAAGTCAAATAAAACGATATAAACAAAAGCCACGTACACACAGGTTTTTTCCAGGTACCACGCTAAGCGAGAAGTGCTCCGGGCGCTCCTGGAGCTGTGCAGAAACACCTCGCGCACGGTGTGAAAACACAAACCCGGCGATTTATCATCACCCTGCGCCCAGGCGCCGCGTCAGAGCCCTGCCGTGGTGGGGAGGGTGCAGTCACCCGGGAGAGCCGCCCTCCTGGCTGGGGCACGGGGGGACAGCACCGTCACCATTCCCGCTGGGACATGGGGGACAGCACTGTCACCATCCTCTCTGGGACATGGGGGACAGCACCATCACCATCCCCAATGGGGTACGGGGGAACAGCACCGTCACCAGCCCTGCTGGGACATGGAGGACAGAATCATCATCATCCCCACTGGAGCATGGGGGACAGCATCGTCACCATCCCCACTGGAGCATGGGGGACAGCACTGTCACCACCCCCGATGGGGCACCGGGGGACAGCACCGTCACCACCCCTGCTGGGACATGGAGGACAGAATCATCATCATCCCCGCTGGAGAATGGGGGGACAGGACCGTCACCATCCGCGCTGGAGCACAGGGGACAAGACCATCACCATCACCACTAGAGCACAGGGGACAGGACCATCACCATCCCCACTGGGGCCTGGGGGACAGGATTGTCACTATCCCCACCGGGGCACAGGGGACAGGACCGTCACACCAGTGCTCACATGGGATGGGGGCTGCGTCCCACGCCTCTGGTGCCCAGCCCTTGGGGACAACTTTCTGCTGCCCCTGAGAAATTCATCTTTATAGGGAAAGGGTGCACCAGCCCGGGCACAAGGGGCTGCACGGGACAGATGCGGGGAGCTGCGTCCCTTCCAGACACGGCCAGGACACCCCTTGGGAGCCACGTTTAAATCTTGGCTGTTTGACCCTGCAATCAAGCTTCAGGACTGAAGGCTGAAGCAGATAATGGAGGTTATTTAGCAAATATTGCAACCCTACAAGAATTTCTGCTGGATATGGACACGTCTATCTCAGCTTATCTGCGCAGCACCCGAAACGTGGTGAGATGTTCAGGGATCCCGAATATCTGTTGGGAGAGGTGCCGGGACGGGAGGTCCCCGGGGCACACCAGACTTGGTGAAGCACATTAGGACACGGATGGTGGCGGTGGCTCCATTCTGGCTCCATGAGCGCTCCAGCACGCCCATAGGCTCCCCGTCCCGGTGCAAGGGTGGGTTCGCAGGCTGTGACACGGGGTGCAACGGCAGCGGGAATGGGGCCTGGGGAGCTGAGGCACGTGCACAGTCTGGCCAGGAGGCAGTAAGTCCTACGAGCTCCTCCCTTAAGCTAACGGGATCCCCAGGGACGAGATTTAGCGGGGTCACCATGGATGGGGGATCAGTGATCCCCCGACAGCAACCTCCGCACTTCCAGCCCACCTCCCGAATCACGGCTGCTTTGTTGCTGTCGTTGCTGTTGTTTTCTCCGAGGGTAGAAACTTATGTGTGTAATTTGTAATTTCAAATGATTTGTTGCCTGCACCTTTAAAGGTCTGGAGAAAGGCATTTATTACCCCCTCTTGGCTGCGGTCCCTGCGGATGCGTTCCTCCGCGTCTTCCTCCAGCCAGCCGGGCAACCGCTGCTCAGCCCGAAGAGACAGGCGCAACGTTTCTAATATTCATACAATAGTGTCCAAATATTCTGCTGTTCCCCAGCATCTGTCACAGATGGCTCCAGAAGAAATCTGCTGCTATTATAAGATCACATTTAAAATTTTGATATCTGCTTTAAAAGGGCAAACTCTGCCAGCTGACAAATAATAAGTGGCCCCTTTGTATTCCGTGCCATTCTTATCCATTTTTCATGCTTTAGCAAGGTGAAGCTTTCTAATCAAGGAAAAGTAGCATGGGCAAGTGTAGATAATATATTTTGATGGAGGTTTGTAATGAATATGGTATTTATTAAGACACAAGTCATTAAAAGAAGCCTTGCATGGTTGTTGCACGTTATTTTATTGATTTTTTTAAATGCATGGATCAAGGCGAGGATTATACTTTACAAGAAACATTTCTATTTCAAATCTTTAATTTGGTAATGCATCACCGTGTTTGTTGATTTGTGCCGTTTAAGGTTTTGTGGGGTTTTTTTCTGTACACATGCTGTGAATTTTAAACTCGCGACAAGCTTTGAAAGAAGAGGACTCAAGCCGTAGAGAGTAATGATGGAAGTTTGGAGAATAGATTGAGGTCGTTGCTTCTCTTTTCGATCTTTTATTCGTGCGTGCGGATATAGGGTGATCCGACTTCTACTGAAGTCAATTATAAAGCTGCTCGTTACTGCGGCAGTGAAGGGAGAAGTTCCTCGTAGACGTTAACAGATGTCAAACGGACGGTCTTGGGGGATGAAGAATCACCTTTATCAACCGAATAAATGCAGCCTGGGCATCAGCCACGAGAATTCCCTCCAACCTGCCGCCGATGTTGTGCGAATCGTGGCTGGAGCTCACCGGGGGCGAGGAGGGTTTGGGTGGGGGCTTCAGATGCTCTGCCGGGGCTGGCGGCGGCTGCGGCAGGGCTGGGAGAGACCTGCCCTCGGGAACCCCCACGCCTGGAGATCGGCCTCGTTCACCACGAAATCAGACGATGCTGGTGCTTGTCACCATCAATCACTGCACGTTTGGACGGCATGTTAATTAGTGATTACTGGTACTTGACATCTGCAGCACAGCCCCTCAATTTTTGGCATTCCTTTATATAAAAAACATATACGTACTGATTTAACCACAGTGTGCATTCTCATATAGTAAAGTATGCCATTATTTTTTATTTTAAAAGATAACAAAAAAAGAAATTAAGGTTAAGATGAGGCCTTCAAGCACTGTCTCAGTTGGCTGGGGTCCCGCGGCCAGGAGGGACAGCCTGCCCGGGGGGTGTCACGCCGAGAGCCAGCAGCCTCTGAGACACAGGACGCTACTGGTCACCAGTGGCCACCAGTGGTGGTGTGTGACAGGAATGCTGCCTGGCTTGTGCTTTAAACATGCAGATGGTGTTTGGATTTCTTTTAAGGTAGGGGCGAAGCTCGTGATGAAGCAGAGTGTTGCAGAGACAATTTTAAATTAATTGGTTAAAAATAGATTATTGTTTTCTCTATCTGACCAGCAAAATCTGGTGTAAACAAGTCTTTTGTGAAGAAATGCAGGGGGAAAAAAAAGAAGCGTTACTTTAATTCCTTATCTCAGTTCAGAATAAACTCTCTCATGCTAGGGATGAATTGCAGTTTAATGC
This sequence comes from Sterna hirundo, assembly GCA_009819605.1. Lineage (NCBI taxonomy): Eukaryota > Metazoa > Chordata > Aves > Charadriiformes > Laridae > Sterna > Sterna hirundo. Next base: position 65,216,189 of record CM020443.1, read on the forward strand.
ACGTCTGCAGGTTTTGTCCGTGGCTCGTCTTGGAAAGAAAAGGAAGCTTTTTACCTCTGCTAGACCAGCAGGGCTCAGACAGGGCTGGGATGAAAGGAGATGGTGAGTGATTTGAAAGGACGTTGACCCCAACTACGCTTTCCCCGAGCCCCGCACGCCGGGAAGATTTTTTTCTTCTCTCCCACAAGAGCCGTGCAGGCGCGGAGCGATGGATCGTGGTCTCCGTGCCGCCGCGCAGAGGCTGTGGAAGTGCCTGGGCCTGGGAGCGTGGGGGTCACCGCAGGCACGGGGGGAAGGCAGAGCAGGGCGATCCTTCAGCCGGGAACCACCGCAGGGACCAGGAGGAAAGGCTGCGTCCTCCAGGCTCCCCAGCTGCTGCAGAGACCCCCACCTTCCCTCCTCTTCTCCTGAAAATATAGCAAATCAAACACTGTGGGCATTTTCAAAATTAATATCATTGGTTTATTAAATGAGTCGAGCATGTACAAGAGATTTTTCAAGTACTAATTTATTGGTATTGATTATCTGCTTCCCAAGGCTTTCTGCTGTCACCCCACGCTAATAATTGCGAGTCCCTGTAAGACGCCGGTGCAGGTGTTCATTAGGATGGAGCTGGTCGAGGCACCCGGACTCCACCGCATGTGGATTAAGATGCTGTTTATGGGAGCTAAGACTAGCAGGGAGGAGCAGGCGGTGTGGTGGTGTGACGTCCCCTCAGACGCTGGGACCCCGAGTGCCGCGGCGTTGGACCGATGTCCCACCCGGGCACGGCAGCTGCCAGGTGCCACCCATGGAGAAGTGCCGAAGAAGAGGAGAAATGCCTCAGCATTCGCGTCTGCAGAGCTCTTACAGGTTTCTCCTAGGAGAAAACAGCCCTATCCATCATCTCTACTGTCAAACAACAGGATGTTCACGTGAGAACGTGATGCTTCACTGAAGATAAAGCCAGGGACGGCGGGCGGTCCGGGCGCCGGTGCCATGGGAGCTGCCGCAGGCTCCTCCGTCGGGATGAGCCGGGAAATCCATCCCGCAGGCACCGGCTGGGCGGCAGCACCGATCTGCGGTGCGGGTCACTACCTCCTCGATGTTCCGTGGTCTTTTGGTCAGGACCATTAGAACGGTGTAGAGCGAGACTTTAGGAAATGGGCTACACAGGGATGAGGCAGCGCGTCCCCTCTTGCTCGATGCTGCTGCCTTCCCAGCAGTACTCATCTAATTTCCAATGAATTTTCATGAGACAGAAACCTTTCCCGCTCCCTGTCACACTCAAACAAAATTCCTTTGGGTCTGCGATGTCTGGATTAAAAACCAGGTGACTGCCTACCTCTCGGGAGTATTTCGTGATAAAAAATAACCCGCCTCATTTTGTCTTGGGAGCGATTATCCTCATGATGCCTAAGAAGTGTCTATTACTTGTTTGCTTTATGCTACTGACATCTTGCTTTCCGAGAACAATGTAGATTATTATCCCTAAGTGGAGGAATCATAGCGCTTTATGGAAACCCAGATCTCTTACTGAATTCGAGATGTGTTTTCCAATAGCTGTAGCTTCCAGATTTCCATTCCAGTAGTCTGATCTCTGACGCTGGTTTTCTAAAGCAGCTCCCACTTCCAAAGCCATGCTCTTGAACACCTTTGTTCAGTACTTCTGATGTTCTCGTTCCGAATAAAAATCAGCTTTTTTGGTTTTACCATTTTTTAAATTGCTCTTCCTTTATTGTGCTTACTTTGTGGGACGCTCCGTTTCACACCCCTAGCTAGCAAGCAGCCCTACTATTTTGCATCTTCAGGACAGCAAGGTGTCGACTTGTGTCCGACACCAGTCGTAAGGGAAAACACCGACACAGGTTTGTGCCGCTGTGTAAGATGGTGGAGATGAAGAGGAGAGGAGTTAGAGGGGTCCTGTGTGCTTGCTCTCATTCGGCTGTTGCTGTTATTGGGAGGAAACCTGCTCTTCTTCCAGAGTTCTTGCCACGGGAATTAATCCCTTCCCCGTCCCAGCTGCCGCCCGGGACCCATCCGTCGGCAGCTCGGGCCGGGGGCTGGCAGCAGAGCCGGGGCAGCGGGGCGAGGGCAGGCGTGTGGGGCTGGGGGCGCCCCGGGAAGGGGGGGATGCTCTGCCGGGGGCAGCGCTGGCGGCGGGACCGGGGAGCGAGGGGGATTGCCGTGGGGAAGAGGCGGGGGGATTGCCGTGGGTAAATGTTAGATTGGATGATGCATTTCAAATAATGTATTTAATTTGTCCTCGGAGCCTCCGTTATTTCTCAAAGGAGCTCCCCCCTGATTTTTATATCTGTTTATCTCCACCAATTCCTAGTATTTCTTAAAATAAACTTCGAGGTATTCATCACTTAAATTTTTAATATTTAAGACTCTTTGGTGCATTCATTGTGTTGTACGTGAAAACCACCGTCCTTAGGCACAGCCGCGTGAACCTCCGGGAGCCCAACACCCTTGGAGGCACCGGGAGCCACAGCCCTGAGTGAGCGAGCAGCTCCCGCTGCTCCAGACACTGGGAATGCCGTCTGGAACCTCCCACCTGCCAAACAGCACCCACGGGCGAAAGGCTGAGGACCCGCAGCGGTGTCCCCGTTACACTCGGGGGAGCGGGGCAGGCTTGGGTGTGATTGGGGCAGATCCCCCCGTTTTAATGGTTCCGCTACACAAGAAAGCAGGGAAGGGAACATGGAAAAACTGCCCGAGTTCGTCAGCAGGGCAAGGGAAAAAAGTATTAAGGGCTCCCTTGGAAATAGCCCCTGTTACGGTGTGCTACATGCCATCCTGAGCCCAGAATGAATTAAATGGAATTTGTGGTCAAACAGTGAGAAATTATATTGTCAAGGTAGCAAATGCATCAGTGGGATTTTCAATTTTACCTGATGAAATTGCATACATTGCTGGGGGAGAACAAATGCCTGCAGGAGAGGGGCTGGTTGAAGTGAAGCATGCAAGTGCCCACATTCAAGAGAAATTCTTCGGCTTTGTCCTGGTCTTTGCTCTGAGAGTATAGCCAATAAAACCTTAATGAGTGTTTCTGAGTTTGGGCTTGACCTTTCCAAATTAGTTGGTCAAGGATATGACTATTAGTGAAGTCTCAGTGACAGCAGAAGGAGTAAGCCTTAATAACAGAAATACCCCAAAGCGACGACGGAGCGCTGCTCCCTGCGTAGGTTAAACCGGGCTGTTAATGGCGTGAGCGGCGAGTGAAGTCTGCAACACAGCGAAAGCCATCAAGGAGACTATTCAGGGGACTGGGGACTTTATTTGTCTTTATTTTTCTTTCCCCAAGCGCAGTGGGAAGATGCCTCAGCCCAGCCGTACCAGCGCTGCATCACTTCCATTGAAACCTCAGCATCCGCTTGGCAGAACCGTGGCCTCTACTGACAGCGGTGACAAGAAGAAAAGGACCTTTATATTTGCTCTTTTATGTTGCAGATGCCTTGACCTTTATAATTGGTTTGATCACGTGATGAATTTCGGATGGAAGTTTGGACGCTGAATCCGAGCCACGTAAATACCTGCTAAAAAAGCAGATAGGCGTCGGAAGGTGAACAGGACTGGCTTCACCACAGCTCCGCGTCGCTGCTCTCTGCCGCATCAAACACGGCAGATGTTGTGTCCCCGGTGGCTCTGGGAAGAGGGGCTGGAGTTTCCCACAGAGTCACTAAATAAACACGCCAATCACATCGCAAAAAGTTTGGGTGCTTAAATGGCTGGTTCTGATTTCAACTCTGTTTATTCGTCACACCCGCATTTTCCCTGGTCTTTAAAGTGTTGTTGTTCTCTAAGGCACTTAGAGTCAATTCCTAGGCTGAAAGCTGCAGAAGAGTGTTTGGGACCTGGCCACGTTTGGAAGGGTTTATACTGAAGTGCCAGAGGGGAACAGGCCGGCAGCAGGCGGGAAGCGATGAAGGACGAGGGCCGGGCAGTGATTCGGGACAGAGCTGTGGACCGCGAGAGCCTTCCTGTTGGCTCGTGAGCCGGGAAAGTTGGTTGGTCTTTCTGCTCCCCAAGCCCCAAAGTAGACACTAATCACTTCTGGGCTTCACAGTGCCTTCTAGGAACTTGTAAATAACTGAAACAAAACCAAAGCAGTCTGGTTAAGATTTAAAAAATAAAAAAAAAATCAAGCTAATTTGGGCCATGTCCAGGGAGTGCCTGACTGTTCTGTGCTCTTCCTTTCTCTTCTTTGCTTTCTTTGTGCCATGACATTGAGCTTCACCCATCAACTGGGAGATATCTCTTCCTCACGTCCTTTGGAGTGGGTCCCTTGGCGAGGAACTGGTCATCGTTGGCTGGCACAGGGGCAAGAGCCTTCCTCCTCCTCCTCCTCCTCCTCCTTTTCGTTTTCCTTCTCCTTCTCCTCCTCCTCTTCCTCCAGAACAAATAGTAGTTGAGAACAGTATTTTGTCCCAAACCTGTATCAACAGGTACGCTTTTTACCTGTTGGCTTGAGAAAGTTTAGCAACAGGAAAGAAGAGCGGGGAGGGCTGATTTGTGTTTGGGACACGGCGACCTCCATCCCCGCGTGAGGCCTTGGTCGCGCCCCAGCTGCGGGCGCTGCTGCGGCCCCACACCTCGCGAGGCTGACGCTCTCTTCAACCGCACCTGTGTTTTCCTCTTTTGACCTTTTCTGGATGCACCTGGAGCAGCAGACCTGCCGTGGCCTGTGGGTAAAAGCAAAGGCTGCGGCACTCGGAGGAGGGGGACACTGGCTGATCCTGTTGCCCATCCCATCCTGGGTCCGTGGCTGCTGAGCCCGCCGTTCCGGGAGCGCACATTCCTGTCTGCGTGGGACAAGGAAGGGTGTCTGGTCGCAGCAAGACCTGACCACAAATTGGTCATGTTTTTCCTCTTATGTCGAGTACAGCAAGATAGGTGTTGTAAATCTTGAAAGAAACTGTTAAACCTAATTTTTATTATGCTTTATGACTGAGAAAGCTATGCAGCCACATTTTAAGGAGGTTATAAAGTGGGAGAAGTAGCCTGGAGGCAGAAAAGTAATCTAATCAAGGTACACAATAGAAAAGTTAATTAAGGAGCCTTGGAGAGGAAGATAAAGGAAACGGCTTAATCTGCAGCATCACCACGTGGGGACAGGGGACAGCCGTGTCCTGCCGGGCGGTCACAGCCCCACCGGGCGGGCTACCGTGCCGGCAAAGATGCCAGAGTAACGAGGGAGGGTCCTTATGGCTTAATATTTCCTTCTAGCACATTCTGTCCCTGTCTAACGTTGCTCCATTCCTGACCCACCCCGGGGCATGAAGGGCTCCCGGCTTGGGTGGCTCCTCCTTCAGCTGAGCCAAAACTGCCCAAAAAATGGTGCAATGCTAGAAACCGGTTTCTCATTGATCTGTTTTGGACAATTTACTCTTCTGCTGCTTTTCTCTTTTAGCAGACGCCCTTGAAACTCGCCTCACCATAGCAACACACTTCATTAAAGCGCATTGTAAATCAACCTAATCTGGCAAAAGTGAATACATAGTGCCGGTCCTTACACTTGCAGCAGGGATTCACTCGGGTTCTTCTCCCAAAACCACAGTGGAATCATTGGGATTTTAGGGATGCTCACCGAGTAACTGCGGCGAGGGAGGAACGTGGATGGCGCCACTGTCTGGATGCTCGCCCGGGCTGTGCAGCGCACGGAGAGGGGGCGTGGGACGTGCACTGGTGTGGCTGTCCCCCGTCCCCTGCCCCCGTCCCCTGCCCCTCAGCCTCTCCCCTCCTCCCTCATCCCCCAGCGCAGCCCCTGCCAGACGATGCTCCCTTCTCCCTTCGGGCTTCCATCCGGCACTGAAGCCCACAGCTGTGCGCTCGCAGGGCGTCAGCTTCCGTAAGAACCCGAGAAGCTCCGTTTCCTGCATTGTTTCGGATCCATCCTGGGTAATTAGGTGTTTGCCTACAAGAGGCTCTTACAAGTAATAACGTACTTTCCTGCATTTGAATTTGTCACTTTCGGGAGTTCTGTGTGAATTGGTCAGAAAACAGACGCGGTCAGATGCCATAAAAGCCATAGGCCCGCGCGCGAGGAGGAAAAGGCTCGTCCCCTCGAAGTCAAGCAGCTCGGAGCCGGGGGGGTGCCGGAGAGGAGTCAAAGGGCAGTTACGGGTGGTATCCACCTGTCGCCTGGTCAAACAGCAGTTCAAGCTGTCAAACATTTCAGCGGCACAGGGCGCTTCTGTCCCCGGGGCTTTGGCTGCGGGGGGACCCCGGCTGAGAGCCACCAACCCGTGCACCTCGGGGCTGGGCGGTCAACGGGCCCCGGCTCCAGTGGGTTTTAAATTTCTGTTTCCAAACACAGGTCCAGACTCACGCCTAGGCCCCCGTAATGGAAGTAGCACATATTAACACGCACATAAAGATTATTTTGTTTTCCTGGTGAATTTCCTCTAATGTGTTCCGGTATTTCCCGCGTCGTCGTGTGGGCACTTTCCCATTCGCTTTTTGTTTTTTCTTCGCAAGTCTTTCTCTACTTTGAAGAACAAACCAAAACATTTATATTTTTAATACGTATGGATCCAACCTCCCAGTGTGATGCAAACCCAAGGGTCTCATGCTGCTTGGCAGCTCTGTCTGTCCCCCCCACCCCTCCCCTTGTGCCCCTGACAGCGCCAGCAGCTGAACTGCCCTCGCTGGCGGCTGGGACGGCAGAAGGCTGGCTTGAGGAACCCACAATAATTTATTGTTGTTTAGACAATTATTCTCTCACCCAGTGACCCCTCCCCACCTGGGAAGGGGAACTGGTAAAAACAAGGAAACCCAACGGTTGAAGCATGGAGAGATTTAGTAGAATAAGACTAGATAATTAACATTAATGACACTAAAGAACCAGTACTGGTCCCGACACCAATATAAAATAGACAAGGGCCGTCCCCAGCCCCTTCCCCCACAGGGAGCCGTGCATCCCCGCAGGGACAGCCCGTGTGGGACCCTGCGAGCGCTGCGGCTGCGGGAGGAAGGGAAGGGCTCAGGGCTCCGGCACCGGGGCGAGGAGGGCTCGGGATGGCAGCCGTTAGAGAAAGAGAGAGAGAGAGAGAGAGAGAGAGAGAGAGAGAGAGAGAGAGAGAGAGAGAGAACTCCTCCGCAAACTGTCTGGTGTCTGTGGAACGTGCCGTTCACGGTGTGAAATGATCCCGGTGGCAGCTTGGGGCAAGCGCCCGGGTCTCGCTCCTCCTCGTCCCCGCACCCGGGGAGCTGGAAACACTGAGACCTTGAAACCCGCACCCCAGAGCTGGCTGTAAAGTGAATATTTTCCCAAATTCAGACACTGGAGTTTGCTAACAGTGAGGTTTTCCCCAGCATTGGAAGAGACCTTACCAAAAAGTAAAACTACTGAAAGAGAAATTAATGCTGTGTCGCTCAAACCAGGACAGTAATTAATGAGAGTTGATTTGTGAAAAAGGTCATGAGAAGAAAGATGCTTCACCGTCAGAATATACATTGTGATCATCTTCAGTGGGATGCGAGTGACTGCTCCGGGAACAGAACTGAGACCCGGGCGTTTGCTCCTCTCCCCTGCAAACAAGGGAGTTCAGGGGGGGCCGGTCGCGGCAGCACGAGGAGCATCCGCCGCCTCTGCATCGGGACAGGAATATCCAAGCACGGTCCCTCCCGCCCCGGCTGCGGCTGGACACGGCCTTCCTACCCCTAGTTCGGCTTAATTTTATTCCACAGTAAATGATATCTGATGGCACCGCTTTAAGAAGCTGACGAGCGTTAGGTTTTGTACTTGAAGGGCTGGAAATTGCATTTTGTTGCTTTGGCCTTTTCTGCTGTCTTTCTGGGAAAAAGAGTTGACATGATTAATCTTTAACTGAAAATTGAACTTTTACTTCAGAAATCCTCAAAATAAAGTGTTAAATCAACACATTTTAGATTTCCAATGGAATATCTATCCACGGAAGCGTTCCGTGAAAAAAAAAAATAATGAAAAGAATAGAAAATGTTGGCCGACTTTAATTTGCATGTACTTAAGAAGTAGGGAAGTCGCATTATTTACTGCCGGGCAATGCCCAAAGCAGCATTTCCACCTGACATTTTGCTAAAACTAGATTTTGGGGGCCTCATGCTGTCATGTTCTGTAACTGAGACTTGAAGGAATTTTCCACATTTGCGTTCCAGGCTCAGGCCTATTTTTAGAGGATTTTCTGAACTTTATTTTTCTCTTAAATTATTCTTGAAATTTTTGCATGTCATACCAGGACATCTCCTTCAAAAGATGTTCTGCCCCAAAGTAATTGAAGCATTTTTGAAAGGTTCTGTTGTCATAGGGATGGGCGCTCTAAACAGGGACACCTCAAAAACAGTTGGATCAGATTGTTATGTTAATAGGATTTTTTAAAGTAATTAGATCACAAAGGTGCTTTTGTCTTTTCTCATTCAGAGCATGGTGTGACACCGCTAAACAAATTATTGTGAAAATAATAACTTGTTTATTTTAATCAGATATTGTCACTGGAATACTTTATCAGTTATCTTACAATTTTCAGTCATGTTCACACTGCAGAATTGTCTCACTTGATTCTTATCAACTCCGATTAATCTAATTTTCTGGGCATTTCACTTGAAGTTTCTTTCTTGCCTTCTGATCAGCTGAAATTGTGAGTTTGCTTTGATAGCGTAGCTCAAGAGAAAGCCGCGCTTTGAAGGGGATCCTCTGTTGGATTAAAATCCAGATTTCTGAGAAATTCCCGTTTGAGCCTGCTAAAGAGAAAACCAACTCCTTTTCAACAGTTGCCTTTGCTTCTCATGTCTTTTTTATGTATCCAAAAGGCTTTCTGTTGCCGTGAAGGTTTCTGCTCCTTCTGCCGGCACAGTGCTCCTGCTCCTCAGCCAGGAGGTCGCCGGCAGATTCTCCCTGGCTGGGCTGCCCCAGGCGGCTCTGCCTGGGAAAACGTGGGTTTTGTGTGGGATTGCTGCCGGAAAGAAGAAAAGAAGTCATTGATTTGCAAACCAGTGTCTTGGAGAAGTGAATTCCTGTCTCCGTATTTCCTTTAGGAGGGCTGGGTTGCCTGGGAGATATGTAGGGTGCTACGGAGGCAGTCTGCAACAGAGGTGAAAAACAGAAATAGATTTAAAATAGTTTTGAGCAGTTTTTTTTCAGCTCTGTAGCCAAACAAGAAAACCTGGTTTAGGTTGAAGTGAAACAGATCTGCTTCACTTTGGATGAATTCAGAAGACTTCATACCATTTACTCCTCCTTGTGTAAATTGTATGTATTTCCTGATTTTCATATTATTTTTTTAATATTTCATTAAAGTAGTCCAGTTCCTTCAAAACTCATAAAACTCTTTATCTCTCTCCCGCCTCTCCTTGGAGAGAGAGATGGGGAGAGCATCTGTCGCTCGTCTCAGTGGCCAATCTGGCCCAAACCTCGACAGTGTGATTAAATCATTTTCCCTTTCTTTAGTTCATAGCAAAAAAAAGCTTCCGTGATGCGAAGGAAAGATTGACCTGTAACGCAAAACCTGATAAATTACCCAAGTGCTGGCATCTCCCATTCTTGAGCTCCTCGCAGGGGCGGTGGGTTTGTACCCATGGTTTCCATCACGGGCTCTGTCAGCGCAGGGCACGGGGCCTGTAGAGGCGGTGGAGACCAACTGGCGTTTTCTGCGTTGATTGTCTTAAAACGACCAGATCCTGCCCAGAGGTGACGTCCCACGTCTTTGCGTTGCCCGGCGGCTCGCTGGAGCAGAACTCCTGTAAAAGTAGTAGCCACATTCTGCCTTTGTTGTCACTTGGGGAGGTCTGGGAGATTTCCCGGATGCTGCCACAACATTCCCAGTTTCAACCAGCCCGGCCCTGCAGAATTTCCCTGAGAGCCCAGAAATTCTGGAAGAAAAAATGTGTGTCTTCCCCTCACCACCACTTATTTAGGTAACATCACTGGTTTATGGGCAGCAAATAAGGTCAACACTGATGACTTTTGTCTTGTCTTCTTGCCGTGGCGTGGATGACAGGGCTGGTCCCCACCTGCCCCAGGCGTCAGGGTCCCCTCCTCTCTCTCCCTTTTGCCTGTTTTCACGGGGACGCTGGTCTCGCGCTGGATCCTGTTTTGCTATTTTTGGCAGCAATTTGCAGGTTCTGGAGGGACTTTTGACAGATGACTTTTTTTCAGGGTGAAAAATAGACCTGCTGCCGCCCCGTCGGCTGTGAGCAAGGGGCTCGGCCGACACAGCGTCCCGTCCCCGAGCTGGACCACGCGCCGCGGGAACTGTGAAACAGGGGACTCCCCGCCGAGGGCACGAACTGCCATTTGAGACGTTGCATGCGGTATCTGGAAACACTTTTCAAGGTTCAAAACTTTTCCCTGTCCTCCCTTTACTCTCCCAGTTGACAATCTACTGTCTCAAGCGTTTGCCTACGCCCTCACTTTTGAAAACCTCAGACGCCGGGCGGTTAACAGGACCCGGCTGTTTGGAAAGCGGCTGGGAGGGAGACAGGGTTTATCTCACCTTTGCGAGGCCGTACGGCTTTTTGTTAATAGAATTTACCATTTTACCATTTACTATTTAACCCTTTGTTAATATAATCTACCAATTTGCCATTATAATTTGCCATTTGCTTTGGCAAGAGGGAAGAGAACAGGTTAAAAATGGAAGATTAAAAAAAGGCTGAAGTAAACTAAACTATTCCAGCTGATTGCATTCACAATTGCCTTTAGTCTTCTGCCATTTGGAATGAGCTAGGCAATTAAAGTCATATATTACTTTTAAAAATCAGTTAAGGGAAACCCATTGTAGCACACAGCCCCTTCTAAAACCTGACTGAAACCGGCGGGGAAGAAACACAAAGCGGGATGCCATAAAGACACGAATTTCAGAGGGGGAAAGTAAGCACGTGTAAAAAGAAACAGAGACATGTGAGACAGCGGGTGCCTTCAGGCCCTGAAATCTTCACCCACCCTTGGCGTGGAGCAGTAGTATGGTCAGATGTCTTCCGAGTCCTCTGCGTTGTTCCTCCATGCGCAGCCCGTGCTAGCAGAACGCAAGGCTTTGATGCTGGGGACACCAGGGCTGCCCGGCACCCAGGGCACCTGCACCCTTTCTCTCCGTCCCCATGGGCGACCACCAGCTGACGGCCACGCTCCCTTTGGCTTCTGCTCTTTATGGCCCCGCCAACTTTGTTTCCAGGTCTCAGGAAGAAGAGAGGAGTCTGCGGTCTCCTCTGTTCCCCCCAGCCCAGGTGACCTTGGGCGCTGGGCACAGAAATGGAAAATGTGGGTGAAGCTTCGGACTGATGAAGGTGTCAAACGAAGAGAACCCTTCCCTAGACCCTGTCTTCTGGTGGCTGGGCTGAAACGTGAAGGAAGGTGGTCGCACAGTGCTAGGACCTTGGCAAAGGTGGTGCGTGCTTGGCCTGAACCTGTTCTCTGTCCCCCAAAGCAATGAGAGCACCTCAGCTCGGGAAACAGGTGGAGTTCAAAGATAACTCTTTTTATTTACTATTTCATTTGGGAACTTTAAGCCACTTTTAGCAATTTTTTTCATATTCAAATCTTCTGTATTTATCCTGCTATGTATGTAGAAATCCACTTACTTGTTTATCCAAAGATGTAATCGCCTGTACACTGGTTACAGCTTTATAAAGCTGCTACGCTAAGGATTTTCAGCACAAAGGAATTTCATACTAGAAGATATTGGGATGGGAGTCCGCTAGCAAGAAGTTACATCACCATTTAAAACCAGGAAAATAAGATTTACTTTGGACTTAACAAGAAAAACATCACCACGGAAGCTGAAAATGTGCCGTTGAAGGGCTGCCAGTGGCACTGTGCTTGGTGAGCATCTCCAGGAGCTGGGGACACCCGGGGACCATGGTGCCACCATCACCGTCCCGGGGCTGGTCAGGCAAAGCCCAGTGCTCGCTTGCCTGGAAAAGGTGGTGTGGAAACCCTCCGTCCATGCCAGGACGGTGGAGTCGTGGCGGTGGGAGGCGGGGGGCAGTGTGCCCAGTGCCCGCAGGGCACAGTGTCAGGGATAAGCCCCTTTTCTTCATGAGTAACGCCCCCGAAGGAGCTGGCACACGGATACATCACTAAGTGGCCACCCGTGGGGTGCAGCAAGCAGAAGGGTGTGCTGTGTTTTCTCTGTGAGTTCAAAGACAAGTTAGCAAACGGTTGGAGGCTGGTTTTAAAGGTATAAATCCTGTGTCGGGAAGGCAGCGCCTGGTGGCAGGCAGTGCCACAGGCAGCCGCAGCCTCAAGCCCTGCGGTGGTGAGGGACCGCTGGCCCGATGCTTTACGGAGGCGTCTGCTGCTCGCCCCCAGCGCTGCCACGGGAGCCATGGGCAGAGCTGGGACATGCCACCGGGCGTACTGGATAGCAATTCCTGTCAGCATTGGGAGCTGGAGGTAACAACAATTTTGTGGGGTTTTGTCCCCAAGACCGTGTAATTCTCCCTGAAACGCCGGGGGGCTGCAGGTGCTCAGAGTGTGTGGGGGTTGGACTCGGGACCCCCACACCCTTGGCCAGCCCCAGCAGGAGTCCGAATGAGAGGGGACCTGTAGCAAGCTCTACTATTATCATTGAAGTCTGAGCACTCCTGATGTCTTGTGCGGTGGTGCAGGTGGTGTTTGGGTAACTCATTGCATGAGCCAGCAGTGTGCCCAGGTGGCCAAGGCAGCCAGTGGCGTCCTGGCCTGTACCAGCACTAGTGTGGCCAGCAGGAGTGGGGCAGTGACCGTCCCCCTGTACTGGGCACTGGCGAGGCCCCACCTCGAGGGCTGTGTACAGTTTTGGGCCCCTCACTCCAGGAAAGACATTGAGGGGCTGGAGCGTGTCCGGAGAAGGGTGACGGAGCTGGTGAGGGGTCTGGAGCACAAGCCTTGTGAGGAGCGGCTGAGGGAGCTGGGGGTGTTCAGCCTGGAGAAAAGGGGGCTGAGGGGAGACCTTCTCGCTCTCTGCAGCTCCCTGAAAGGAGGGGGGAGCCAGGGGGGGTCGGGCTCTTCTCCCAAGGAACAGGCCATGGGACAAGAGGAAACGGCCTCAAGTTGCACCAGGGGAGGTTTAGGATGGATATTAGGAGAAATTTCTTCATGGAAAGGGTTGTCAAGCCTTGGCCCAGGCTGCCCAGGGCAGTGGTGGAGTCGCCATCCCTAGAGGGATTGAAAAGCCGGGCAGACGCGGTGCTGAGGGACGTGGGGTGGTGGGGGTTTGGGCAGTGCTGGGCTGATGGTTGGACTCAAGGATCTGAAAGGTCCCTTCCAACCTGGGCGATTCTGTGATTCTGTGATCAGGACAATGCACCTACTGCAACTACACACCAGAACATGTAGATGAGCCAATAATGAGGGAGAGGAGGAGGAGAAGGGTGGTCTTTCCATGTCCCCTGTGTGATGACAGGTAGTCTGAACGCAGGTCCTTGGTATTTCATGTGCACAGCAATGCTTGGATAATAAAAAAGCCCTTACGAATTTGGAGGCAAGCTCGGAATTGCTGCGCGCGTGGTGAATTTTCAGTTTTGCTTTATTAGCCATGCAAGATTTATGGAGAGCCTGAAAACACCATTATTGCCTGTGATGTTCTGGTGGCAGCATTAAGACAATATTGTAAAAGCTGCTATACAGTATAAACTGGAGGCTGTTATCACACAATCACCATGAATCTGCTCATTTTGCAAACGGGTTGAAAGAGCTGGTGATTTCCTCTTCCGCTGGAGAAAAACTGCTTTCTGTCGGAGCATCTCCACGGCAAATCTGACCCGCTGCTGAAGTACGATCAGCTCCATAAATCTGCTTGGTGGGGGGATTTCTTTGTTTGCTTCTATTAGCCTTTTTGGAGGTGACGGTTTCTGGGTGGAAGGGGCTGGCTGAGGGAGAGGAACGTCGGGATGGGGCTGGTGCCTCCTCCCAGCCACCAGCGCCGTCCTCCTGCCCACGGGTCTGCTCGTGAGCGGCAGCCAGCCCAATTAGCACGGCTTGTCCAAAATGAGCGGGGGGAGCAAGACGGCTAACGCGCGGAGAAGTTGTCTGCGGAGCAGGAGGAGCGAGGACGGGGACAGATGTGGCCTGACCTTCAGCTTTTAGTCAAAACCCCGCGCTCCAGCCAGTCGCCACCGTGCTGAGCTCCGATTTGCTCCCAGCAATCCCTTTTCCGGAGTGTTTGGGAGACGCTGCTGGCGCTGGCGGGAGGGAGCTGCTGGGCACTGGTGGTCTGGGGGAGGACGGGGAGGGGCGGCGGGGTCTGCGGTGCCGGGGACAGCCCAGGACCGAGTCCCAGCCCCGGTGCCTTCTCCGGGGGGAGTCGGGGCACGGCCGCGCCGGGAGAGCGGCCGCCTGCCGAGCAGCTCACCGCAGCGCGGGAGCCAAAATTAACGCTAACGAGAGCTGGGAAATCACTAGTTTTCAAATGACAAGACCCATACTTTCTGTCATTTTCACTTGGCTGCAGAAGAAAGACAGATGGTCACATTGTCTGTCTTATCAATAGCAAGACGCCTGTTTATGCAAACCTTTTAAGATTTAGCAATCTGTAAATCCCATGGCTGGGGTGGCATGAATCCGCGTTTGTGCAAAAGGCTCTGTGAAATGAAACAAAATAGTACAAGCTGTGTGCATTAACTGTCAACATTTAAACAAACCCCCAACCCTTGGCACATATGCTGTGTATTTCCGAGGACAGGGTGGGTGAGATTCTAAGGAAAAAAAAACCGCAGCCGCCCAAAGATCCCCCAGCCTGTCCAATTAATATTCTTTCTCATTAAAACTGCCATTAACCTGGTTGTTAAATCACCATGTTTATTAATAAAAATACTAAAACACACACATACCCTGTAATGACAGTGCATCAAATGAGAAAAAAAATAAATGCTAATTTCCAGTGAAAGTGATAAGAGGTCAACAGTATTTTATCCTGTTATTACTGCCTCCTCCATATGGTTATATTTTCCATTTTGTTTTTTCTGTGACAAGAGGTGAAGACCCAGGAATGCATGAACATGCTTAATTATTTGCAGAAAAAAACTTCTCAAACTTTTAAATTTTAAACGGAAAGGGGGAAGAAAGCGCGCTGTTCCAGAAGCCAGGGAGAGTGGGTAGGGAAAGAAGAGCGGTAAAAACGCACATTGTAAGAATGGTGTGTTCTGTTCTTACCTACATTCCTCTCTCTTCCCTTAGTGACAACACAGAGAAAAAGCTGAGAAAAAGTTACACCACCCAGACAAAGCTTTGCAGGTTTGGTCTCCAGAAAAGAAAACATTCCGCTTGCCCAGTCTCTCCCGTTTCCATGTGCAGAAGGTGCTGCCTGAATTACATCCTCCCGTTGTGCGGGTTTGTACCCGCTCGGAGTATTTGCATTCACGCTACTGTTCTCCAGCTGCATTTAAGTGTCGATAGGTGTTAGTTTGGGTACAACTAGAATCTCCTTTTATTTGTTCAGACTTTTCCCGTTTCACCACCCGAGCTGCCAGTCCCAGCTCTGGGGGGAACATGTTTTTTCCCCAAAGGCGTAAACCACGGCCCGTTTATGGGGTGTCCCTGGCCGAGCCCTTCAGCCCCAGACCTGGGGCAGCCGGCGCGCGCGCAGGGCAGTAACGGTGACGACGGAACACAACTGCATCCACTACCCATGCAGAAGATAGTAATATTTTAATTAGATCTAGAATTAACTAATTTGCTGTCATCAGCTCCTTTGGCAGCTAGGGAAGGCTAGTGCCGTGATTGCAAGGTATTAATCACGAAGATCGGTGACGATGTCCCTGAGTACAGACACGAACTTTGCGGAATGTGAGTGGAATTCATTTCGTTTATGTCACCCTTTCTTCTGAAGGGTGGCCCCCAGCACCGCGGTGGTGTCATCCCGCCCGGCTGCAAGGAACGGGCCAGGACTTTCAGGAAAAGCGTCCCCTGAAAAGCCACCGAGGGGAACGGCTGTTGCTAGGCAGGCGGAGGGGCATCCTGTCAGCCTTCACCTGGTCAGAAAGACGCAGAAGGACCATCCTTCCCTCCCCGAGGCTCACACCTTCCCGGCTCTGCTGGACGGTGCTTGTCCCCACGGGGGACGCGCAGGTGGCCGGCCATCTTCTCATGCTCCACGGCTGCTGGGACACCTGAGCATCTCGGGTCTCCGCTGGACGTGGTGGCATCTCGAGGGGGTGTCTGGGGTGAGCCCCATCAGCCACGAGGGCTGGTGGGGACAGGACCCCCACTGGGCCCCTGGCACAGCTCAGGGACGTTTCTTCACCTTTGGACACAAGGAATGGTGTAAATCCCAGTTACCACACCTTTGGTTACTGTCTTCCTGCGGCCTGACGAGCTCCGAGTGCACGTCGCACTATGAACGTCCTCTACCCTGAGAAATTTGCTCAGGTTTTTATCGGTAGTCTATAACTGCTATCAACTGCAGTGGAATTATTCCTATCATAAAAGAATATCCACTCACACTGTAGGATTCTTTAGCGTACTTTAGTTTAGCTTGCATAATTTTTCAGCAAGACACCTAAAAAGGCTGTCACATGGAGCTGGAAAATAACAATGAAAAATCGTTTATTCTTTTCAGCATTATATACCATATATAATGCAGCACACATGTTTGTATGTGGCAACTTAGCATTTCTTTTCTAAAAGACAGAATTTTCATCCACATCATAAATATGCTGCATTTCCTGTAAGAATCCAATTCCATTCACCTCAGTAAAACTTTCTGTCACATTTTAATGATTTAAATTAATAGTAACGCTGAGAATAAAAATCTGGTTAGATGTGCTTAGTTGTACACTAACAGAGATGTAGAAAACCTTTAGGGAGCGCAACCTGGAAAGTGGAGCCTCGCTGGGAAGAATGTCAACGGAAAAAGAAATACCAGTGTGTTTCTGTAAAAAAGTTAATTTTCTCCATAAATGAGGCAAAATAAACATATACAGTCAATGCTATTATTTCCATCGACAATGAGGTTAAATAAGTACTTGATGGGTAGTTCTCAAAGGCATTTGTGTACAGGAGAGATACTTATCACAGTGCATGATGGTTATGTATGGTAATAGAATTAAAATGAATTAAAACTCAGCTGTTATCTGTATGCAGGGGAAAAAAGCCCAAGATATTAAAGCAAAGAGGATCAATTTATGCCCTGCTAATTGGAAATTCTTAGTAGGAGTGAAATTATGCAAAATTCACTATCCTTTAATTTTCTTTGGTTTTCAGTACTGCGGAGATCCAAGCAGCTCAAGTCAAATGTAATTTCGACTGCCAGAGTTAGCTGAGAAAATTACTACACGGTAAAAAAAGGAAGAAGAAAAAGCCCCACCAACCCAAGCCGATCTCCAGGTGATCACGTGCAATCACCGTTCAAGGTCGTGGGCAAACACATTCTCGTGCTCCAGGATTAATGACCAGCAAAGCTCAGAAGGGAGCTCTTTCCCCTCCTCTGGGTCCTTGGCCCTACCGCTGGCAGGGGGGGGAAGGCGCTGTGATTACTGCCCAGATCCTGCCCTCGTTGGAGAGAATGGAGATGACCCCAAGACTCCTTGCAGTCGAGACGAGCGTTTCTGTCCCCCCGGAGGAGCTCTGGACCCAGGTCTCAGCCGCGGAGCTGCCGCGGAAGGAGAAGCGCCCGCTGTCCTCTCTCCCCCCAGGGGGAATCCAGCCGCCCCCCGAGGGAGATGGTGGGTGAATCCCACCTGCGCGTGCTCCGGAGAACCAGCTTCTTCCTGGGTTCTTCGGAGAAGATTTCTCTGAGGTGTGATGTATTTGCATCATGCTGACAGCTCAGGAGGGTGCTGTATTCCCGTCCCCTGCGTGTGCAGGACTCCACTGCGTGTTGGTTGAGCAACGGAAGGAGGAGCAGCCCCTGGGCGAGGTACGGTTGGTTTCAAAGCGTTGTACTCGCAGCTGTGACTGAGAAGACGTACGCGCCATTAAGTTGGGTCATGTCAAAGCAACCCAGGAATAATGTATTTTTAAAAGGTTCTTTTTTTACCCTGCTAGATGTGTCACTGATTAAAAACCATACTTACCTTCCCAGTTTTTCTTCCTTGAAGTAGGGATAATCATCTACCTATTGAACAAAATATTGACACACTTACTTGGAAGAAGAAGTTCCTTATTCCACCCCAAGTCTAATTGTAGGGTTGATTCCTTCTGCAGGCAGTGAGTACCATCAGGCTGTGAGGTTACTATAGTAATTATTCTTGTTCTTAAATACTAGAATAAATGCTAGAGCCAGAGTCTATTTAAAGTGAAAATGAGATCCACCCCCTGCCTGGCAGAGTTGAATTAAGAACTTTTAATCCTGATTTTATCATACTTTTTTATCATACTCCCCTCCCTTTTATCATACTTTCTCTTTTCCCCAGAGTTTTAATTTTCCCTCAGGTATGCAATTTATTTATCCTGAGGGGGCTGGACACGACATTTTTAGCTGGGCAGAGGATCACCGGCCATTCAGGACCGTTCTGTGCAGGCGAGGAGCGCGGTACTGTTAGAACAGTGCACCACGGCCCTCTCAAAGTTCTGAAAATAAAGTAGAAATACGTCAAGAAACGCACACTGTTATGGGTTAGTTTCCCATTTAATTAAGCACAGCGGGTGATTTGTCAAAACTGAGCTGACAGACGTCTCATGCAGCTGGCCGGCAATTAACACCTTGTAGTAATATCTGTGAATATTTGGGTTAGGGCGGAGAGCACCCCGCAGCCCGCACCCGCGGGGGGACGTGGTGGCCTTGTGGTGACCGACTGTCTCCCATCCTCAGGGAGACTTGGGCC
The DNA here is from genome assembly GCA_009819605.1 of Sterna hirundo. Classification (NCBI taxonomy): domain Eukaryota; kingdom Metazoa; phylum Chordata; class Aves; order Charadriiformes; family Laridae; genus Sterna; species Sterna hirundo. Next base: position 65,234,891 of record CM020443.1, read on the forward strand.
GTGATTCGCTTCGGCAGGAAAGCAATCGGGGTGCGTAATCCTGTGGGTGGGTTTGTCTCCCAGTAAGAAGTGTATTTTACCGTTCTGCCAGGTTTTGCCACTCGAGATAAACACACACCTGGGCACATAAGCGTGGAGGGAGATGTAGAGAGCCCGTCTGCACCAGGCTAAGCGCAGCCATCTCCACCTCATGAGAAAAACACAGAACGAATATATCAATTATGAGCATATTAATGTCACGGGGAGACACTCCGGGTTGTTTGTGGTCATTCTTAATCCAATAAAATCGTCTGGGGTTTTATCTACGAATTTAGAACATGACAAAAAAAAACGACTTCAGGAAACAAAGATGAAAGGGTTCTTTTTTTAGACTCTCTCAGAGCTGCATATCAAATCGTTCAGAGTGGAAATCAGAAGATGTTTACTTCTGCCAGTCTTGCAGATTCAGGTCAAGCTGTGAGAGACCAAGTTATCATTTTACTGGCTCTATGATGAAAGGCAAGACAGAAGCATAGCGGGGACAGAGCTGAAAGCTGCCCTGTGTGTGCACCGGGACGTCGCTCTGCCGCATCCTCACCCCGGGGCTGTGCCGCTGGCCCTGCGCTGGCCCGACCCCGCACGCCTCCCGGGGCTGGGGGCTGATGGCTTTCCCCTGCGCTGGCCCACGGTCGTGCCTGGGGTGGGAGAAGCTCTCTCTGTTTGCCGTCGAACGGGTCCCGTGTCTGTCCGGATCCGTGTCCTGTCTCTGGTATGGGATGCTCTCGGTGTTTTCTCATAGCAAAGAGCAGCGCAACTTGCAGAGAAACATTTTCCTTTAGCATTTTAATTTACTGTCTCTCACCCTCACTGAATCTATATTTATCCCTGTACGTGAGAAAACGGAAACAGCAAGATCTCTTATGCTGGTGTTTACGTCGTTCCAGATAGTTAGGGGGAGGGTTCTGGTGGCAATAGATGCAATAATACCAAAGGACCAAGGGGTTCTGAAGGCTGGTGGAGCCTCTCCTGTGACCCTCACGGAAGATCCCTGGAAACACAAGATTAACATCTTCAGCCTCTCTCTTCAGCTGTTGGGTCAAAATTCAGACCACCCTCACTGACCCCATCGCAGGTGCTGCTCTGCAGGTGCTGCTCTGCAGGTTCTCCCAGTTCAGACACGCCACCCAACCGAAAACCGCTGCTCTGCACGTACCTCCTGGGGCAAACAGGGCACGTTGTGATCTCTGGCTGCCGTGACACACAAATACTTGATTTTTTTAATTTACAGAAAGTTATAACCGAGAGCATTTCTGTTTACATTCTATTTCTCTTCTTGACATTTTTATCAGAAGAAAAACCTGGAGAAAAGGAGGCTGAGGGGAGACCTTCTCGCTCTCTACAGCTCCCTGAAAGGAGGGGGGAGCCAGGGGGGGTCGGGCTCTTCTCCGAAGAGGAAACGGCCTCAAGTTGCGCCAGGTGAGGTTTAGGATGGATATTAGGAGAAATTTCTTCACGGAAAGGGTTGTCAAGCCTTGGCCCAGGCTGCCCAGGGCAGTGGTGGAGTCGCCATCCCTGGAGGGATTTAAAAGCCGGGCAGACGCGGTGCTGAGGGACGTGGGGTGGTGGTGGGTTTGGGCAGTGCTGGGCTGATGGTTGGACTCCATGATCTGAAAGGTCCTTTTCAACCTGGGCGATTCTATGACAATCTCTCTCCATTTTGCACTGTCAGCAATTTTCCCCACTGTACTCTGTTTTTCTATGCCAAAGTCATTAATCAAAATTTTAAAGAAGTCCCATTAAAGAGCCCTGAGGAAGGTCCCTGTCAACTTTCTGCAGCCTGACCCACATCCTCCCCAAACGGCTCATGTCCCTCATTAAAAGTGATGCTTTACCGGGCCCCAGCCCCGTCCTCTCCATCCTCTCCAGTGATGTCCCTCACGGCGGCGCGCTCTCTCGTGTGGCCACACGCAGGACAACGCATCTCCACACTCCTTATGGCATCCAGAGAACATCAAGGGTGGAGACAGCCAAAGACCCACGGAGTGGTGGTTTTCTTCTTTGCCCCTCCTCCCTCCAGTCATCCTGCCGTGGGGAAACCTCCCCGAAACCTCCCCTTGCCGGCTGGGTGCCCCGGGCCCACCTCACCCTACTCAAAGTGAGTCAAACACTCATTTATTAAAGCCAGAAACTACAAAATTTTATAATAAATTTACCTCCAGAGGTAGAACCTTAATGATATTTAAACTAAGTAATGCCGTCTCGAAATAATTTATTAAACTTCCTGTGTTAAACCCATTTTATTACTGTAAAGGAGCTCAAGTGTTTTTAATTTTTAGAAACTCGTGTATCCTGCTATTTGATTTTTATGATTAAAAAAGGTAGAAACTTGCGGCAGTCACCTACTTTGCATGAGCGAACGCAGCGCGATTGTGCACATTATACCAATGAAATAAACCCATACTCTCCCATGATTTGCCGTATTATTAATAGTGCTGCCGAGCTCATTATAATCTAATTTAAAGACAGATCTAGCACAGAGACGTATGAAGGATGATCTGAGTTCAGGCCCTACAGCAAATTGCTTGAATCTTGATCTAATTACCCCAGAACAGCCAGTGGTACCAGTGCTTCGTATTTGGCAGGGAACTTTTGAAAATTAGCCTGATCAGTGTCATAAAATTGGGGGGGAACGAGACATTTTAGGGGTTGGCACTTAAACAACTGTCTTAAACTGGTGGGTAGATGAAGGGTGAGTGGTCTGGGGCTCCTTGAGGTGCCTCGGTTGCTCATCCCTGGCCCTGGCCACAGGGTGCCGGGATGCGGCCGCGGGGCGAGGAGGTTTCCCTGTGCCGGGTGACAGCAATTAGCGCCGCCGTGACGGCTGGGTGGCATCCGGCGGATCAATGATTATTCATGCCTAAAGTTCAACTGCATTTTAAAGCAGCAATTGAACTGTTTGACCTCCACCAAATGCTTTGCCTGGCTGAAAACTGCAAGCCAGAAGATAAATCCACGCGTTTTAGTAGGCATTTGAGTCATAATCACTCTAGGACCCAATATATAACCGAATATTGCTCTTAATTAATGAGACAATTAGACTTTGATTATGGCACTACAGTACCCATTATCATTTTTATCTATCATGACCCTCTCGTATGAAGCATCCACGTTGCCTTATATGCTGCTGTATTTCTGTCTGGGATAATATTGGAAAATAATTTATAGAATGGCACGGACTGGACAAGCATTCAAATCGTCTGTGTTACGATCTGATCGGCCGGGATAACGAGCAGCTGAAACTGCCCAGAACTGAGTTACGGGCTCAGCGGTCACAAGGGAGCGGTGCCCAGGACTGTTCAGCATTTCCAGCGCGTTGTGTAGTGCCGAGGAGGTCGCTGTGCCCTGCACCCCGTTCCACCGCCGCCCGGGGACCCCAGGGCACTCAGGACTTCCATGCTCTATCGCACACTCTGCACGCACCTTCTCGCCTTCCTCTTTCACTTGCATCTCCCATACAACCACCTCAACCCAATTTCACCTTGGCCTTGGCCAACCTCCCTGCCATGGCCCTGCCATTGGGTGGGGGATCCCTGGGCTGCCCAGGGGTGTCCCCCCCTGCTCCGGGGCCAGCGCTGCCCTCCAGGACCCCCACTGCAACTCCTCCAGAGCCACCCCTTTGCTTTTCTGCCTAAATCACAATCGAGAATTTATGTGAAGGCTCCTATGAAACTCATCACCAAGGGAAATATGTGTAAATATATTACAGTGTATATTGCCTAACACCACATCCTTCTGAACAACTTCAACGAATGTCATCTAGTGATGTGTAAAACATATGAAATTCTCTACCTACAGCTTTTGGGAAAAAAGCGAGGTTTCGTCTGGCATGTAGATTTATTATTCCTCAGTGAACTCAAACATTTGCTATTTAAATTTTTTGCCTCTGCATCCAGAGAAAACAAAACAGACAATTCAAAGTATCTCTATATTAATATTTCTTGGGTTTCCAAACGCTTATACGAGATCAAATCCACTAACATTGTACCAGCTTTCCTTTCATACGAGGTTTTCCGTCAAGGCAGATTTTTGTTCAACAAGTCAAGGAAAGTGCACTCAGTGGCATGCCCAGAGACACCGGAATAAATCAGTGGGAATGGGAAGGTAAAAACCCAGCTGTTTGGAGCATCCATCCTCCAGTTGTCACTCCAGGCGTGCAGGTATTGTCTATAAAGCTATCTCGGGTGGTTCATAACATCTAAAATATTACACACCCTGCCAAAAATGCTCATTGTGTTTTACATACTGCCGGGCCGTGTTACAACTCCGGAAACAACTACCTGATGCTGTTTAATGGGAAAGCCCTTCAGATGTTCAATCAGCTCAACAAAAAACTCTCTGGTTGTCACAGAGGTACTGCTCGGCAGTTGCTGTTTAACAAAAATCAGAGAATTGGAGACCATTGTACCTCAACCAGCAGCTAGCGTTGCAAGAAAAAAACAACCCCCCTCCACTGACAGCTGTATTTGATAACCAGACCGTGAGTGCTGCCGTTTTCAACAGTGGCATGCCGGCACTTCAGAGAGAAATAATCACGTTTTTCACAAGGTGTATTGAAGGCAGGGAATTACTTCAGCTCTGACTTTTCATGACTTTAGAGAACTATTCCCATAGACACAGAAAAGTAACCTAGTAAGCATTAAATCCTTTCGTACCTTACGGAAACCTCTAGAGAAGAATCCAGGATGAGCTATTTGCTGCAACAGACGAATTATGGGCAACGCCTCTGATGGGCGGCTGTCAGTCAGGGCTTTGCCTTCCTGCGAGCAGGTGCGCTGATGGGCGTGAGCATGGAAACTGGAACAGGCAACAGGTCACTGCATTTGGATTGCGGATACGGAATGCAAATGATCCACTGGATTTGGGTTGCAGATGCGGAATGCGAATAATCCACAATTTAGCAAGAAGTAACTGACGGACAGTTGAACAATATTAATTACCAAGCGACAGAGGCCGGATCCCACAGTGCCTGCGGAGAGTTGCCCTTTGTCTCCGCAGAGGTGGATTCAGGTCTTGATCTCGATTGCAAATGAGAATTCGTTTGGTGGCCTCATCCTCCCCTGCCGTTGCTCAGCTGACACAGGCACCCACCGGCAGCCCCATTGCCAGCCAGCCCCATTGCCAGCCCCGGTACCGCGAGCTGCCGTAGCCAAAGGGCCAGCGTGCGTGGGAACCCCCCCTGGCCCTGCCCGTCGTGTCCCCGGCATGAGCAGAGCTCGGGGGTCTCTGCTGCCAGTAATAAACTCACCCACACAATAAACCTGCAGGAGCTGAAATTGTTGCCAGGAAATTGAACTTTTAAAACGAATGAAATTCAAGGGAAAGAAAATAAGAAGCGCAATGCATCACGGCGTGTGTCAGAGGTCCCACACGCAGCCCTGTGGACAGGCGCAGCGCAGGGGCTGGTGGTGGGTGTATGAAAACTGCGAGGACACCAATCTGTGGTGCCGAGAAAGGTATGACAGCTCGAGGACATCTCGTGGCACTGCGTGGGCCTTGTCAGCTGGAGAGGAATTCCGCATTCACACAGAACCCTGCCCAGAGAAAGGTTTTGGAGCGCGAGAGCGGCTGGCAGCGGAGCCGGGGTGGGAGGAGGATCCCTCCCCTGCCGGTACCGTGCTGGCGGGATGCTGCTGCGGAGCGGGGACGGGGATGGGGACAGGGATGGGACAGCGATGTAGCACCCGCTGTGCCCAGTGGGGACAGCAGGAACAAGCTTAGCCAGGGCTAAGCCGAAGGTGACACTATACGACGTCTATATCCTGGAGATGGATGCACCACGTCCCGGAGGTGCTTCGCGCCTTGCAAAGTCTGGTCAGCTGCTCTACGGTCAATGGGGTGCCTGGGGATCCAGAACGGCCCAAACAAACCACCCCGCCTGGAGAAGGACAAATGGAAAAGGTGGATAACAATACTCTGAGAGCTGCATTATTTCCACAGGGTGATGAATATTCCATAAAACAATTTGGGAAGCAGTTCATCGGGGCATTAGCAGCAGCACTTTGCAGCTCTGTGCGCTGCACCGTCTTTCAGTACCTGTTATCAGAGCTGTACCTGAAAATTGTGGTGTTAATATGCTCCTGGTAGTGCTGGGGTTTGATCTACTAATAATGATCGTTTGGGACTTGCTGGTTCTGCCGGTGTCAGGGCTGTGTTCTGCTAGATATAAAAATAACCAAGTAAAATACATGCGCACTCACTTTCCCAGTGTAACTAACCAAATTGTGCTAAGCAATTTGTAGATATGAGCTACAAAGCAATAGGCAAATTGCACTCCTCAAATTTTCTCATTTCATTATGGTTCGGGCTTAAAAGTGTTTGGATAGAGACCATGGCAGCAGTTTCCCATGGCACTTTAGGAGTTTAGGCATACGAATGCTTCCAAAATTCTTATTCAAGCCGCCTTTCGAAATGCCAGCCTGTATCTTTTTACACCTTGGGGAGGTGCCACATCTGTGATCCCATGCAAACAAGAAGAATCTCATACAGATTGGCGGGGTTTCTGGTGGAGCAGGCGTCCGCGGGGGCACGGCGGGACCGGCTGCGGCGCGGTGCACACCCCACACCACATCTCCCGGGAGCAGGTAGACCCTTCCCCTGTGTACACACTCGGAGCCAGGTTTTAGGACGCTTTTCCCAAGATCTGACAAGCTTGCTTTGTTTCTGACGTGGACCCTTCTCGTATTTGTGTTGGTTGAGTAAAAACACGCGGATGCTCCAAGGAGATGTGCCGGCGCGGTGGGTCACACTCCTGCCAGCAGGAGCACGGACACCCGCAGAGCTGCTGCTGCGGGAGCGCGTGCGCTCGCACCCTTTGCGATTTCACACTCTGAGCACACGCACGGGTTCTAAGCCTGTGAAATGACGTCGTCCCTCCGGGCAGATGTCACGCTTTCTCTCGATTTGCTCACAGGGTCTGGAAGGGAGAGCGGGAGCATCCCGCCTCTTGTCCCGCTCAGCAGCTGTTGGAGTTACAGGAGACCAAGCTGAGTTCCCACCTTGTGTCCTCGGGTAACAAGGGCATAACCCAGCTTTTGCCTTGTCCTGTTCCCACCTCGCCTGTCACTGGAGCAGCGCCCGGCGGCAGGGAGATGGAGGTGTCGGGAGCCCGGGGATGGGCAGCGTTTGGTACTGTTTGAATTAAGGAGAGCCCTCGCTCCGCCCTGCCCCGAATCCCCCCCCGCCCCCTCGGGCAGCCTTTGGATTTTTGGCCTTGCCCATGTTTTTGTGGCCGAGGTTTGCTCCGCCTGTGGTCTGTGACAGAAGCGTCAGAGTTCCTCCCCAGTGCCCGGCCCCGCTGCTGAAGGCGTCTCTCCCCGCGGCGCATCCCTCCCCGGGAGCAGCAGACGTCAAGTCTTCGCAAAAATCACCTCTGTATTGACACGTTTTCTTCACTGCGAAGGAGAAAAGTGTATGTAAATATATTCAAACTATCAATTGCTGGTGACCTTGCAGTTGTGAGAAGCAATGCTATTTTTCATTTGTCAGGCGTTTCAGCTATGCTAACTGCTGTGGTGAGATATAGCCGAAATCTCTGCTTAAAAGTTCCCCAATTATAGTCCATATGTCCAACCATTTGCAATGAAAATGGGAGCTTCATTTCATCCATCATAGCATAAATATCATCCTTCCTGTGCTCCTCTTTCCTATCTGTTTCCTTCTTGCTCTTTTTTTTTTTTTTTTTAATATCAAATTTGCTTTGAAATTTGCAAGCTTTTGCAGTATCATGGAAGATTAGTGATCAGTGAGTGAAGTAATGTCAGCGGCAGAGTGGCGAGAAGTGATTTTGGATCGTTAATCATCAGAGCGTGTCCCGGTGCTGTGCCAGCGCTGCCGGCAGCGCATCCCGCCGTGACGGGGGGGAAGAGCCAGCCCCGTTTCCCCAGGGAGGAGATGCTCGCTCCTGCCCTCCGCCCCCACCCCTCGCTGCCCCGGTGGGGACGTCTGGCTTAAGGGGCAACTTGAGCTTTGCAATTCCTACTGGCACCAAACCAGACCTGGGAAGTTCTTGGATAATGCCCCACCAGCACCTGGAGAAGGACGGACGCTCCTTGCATGGAAACGCCGTGGAACAGCCCAAAATGTTCAGGTTTCCACAAGTCTCCGTTGATATCCCACCTCTGCCCCCACGGCCAATGCGAGCGTTTCTCCCCAGTGAGAAATTATCCCAGTGGGCCAATTCCTAATCATTTGGAAGGTCCCAGCTTCTCGCTGTGATCACTGATGGGTTTCAAGCCTTAGAACATTTCAGAGCCTGCCAACAGTTCTTCTACAGCAAACATAAATTTAAAAATGTATCAGTGACAATTTATTTCTATGACATTTTTAACACTTCTGTCAAGCACACATTTAAATTAAAAATGAACGAGAACTTGAAATAAGAGAAGGAGGGTGAATTGGAACAGATCAAAGGAAAACGCTCAATTCTTAAGCCGCTGCTCCGTCTCTAATTCCCTGTCCTGTGACAAACACTCTCGTGCTGAGTAAAACCCTTTGAGATCTCTTGATATTTCCAAAAAGAGCAAGTCACTGGTCTTGGATGTAGAATATCTTTGCTATTGGATGTTTTGGTCAAAATTTTTCATCGTTTTTTGGGTTATTTTTGTGATACGCATGAAGGAAAAATCACAATCATTATACAATGGGATTCTGGGATTTATTTGCCGGTGATGGGGTAACTTTGCTGTAAGAAGCAATAACACCGTAATGAAGGTGCTGCCTGTTGCCTTTAAGCACATCTTAAGTATAGTCGTTACATATCGAATGTACGGTGTAACTCCACCTTCATGACTGGCTGTTTCATTTTTCCTCTTCCTCACTTTGCAAGAGTGTTACTGAGCTAAATTAGCCCTTCCTGAAAGTGAAAGGCGTGAGGGTCGGAAAAAGATTAGAGAGAACATGAGGAGAGGATGGGAATCGGGAAAATGAGAGATGTTAAATCACAAGAACATGTCCTTGGCTGAACTGCATTTTCCCTGCCTGATTTACTCCAAGAGCTGCATCACGTGCGTATGCACAGGATGGAGCGGAGACGCTACATTTGCGAAATAATGTAGTGAAGTTTCTCTTAGAATAGTATGGCAGCGTATAGGTTATTTATGGACATAAACCTGGCAAAGACACCTCACGGAACAGCATTGTAACGACAGCAAAGTCTTTTTAAACTCAGAATTTTTGCTTCTCTTTTCTAAAGCTGGTCTGCCTCGGTGCTGCCTGGGATTTTCCCAGGCTCTGGAGCCCCATCCCGGGCACCTCCCGAGGGGCTCGGGCTGTGCAGGTCCCCCCAGCCCCTCTGGAAGCCTCACCCAAAGCACACCCTCAGAAGGAGAACTACCCACCCGTTTTCGGGCCAGCGGGGTGCTGTGGGGCTCTGCTCCCCGTGGGCAGAGGCAGGCTCAGAGCGCAGCCCCAGGCACGGGCAGGCAGAGCCCTTCGGGGCTTGCCGAAAATAATCCCGTCACTCTCAATGATGGGAAAACTGAAATTCATTTCCTCCATAAAGTTTAACTGAGGGGGAGGAGAGACCCTGGGTTCGCCGGTGTGCTTGCTGGGCTTAAGCAATCAAAGGCCTATCAGCCCCCTTCGGCGAAGCGGGGGTGAAGTTTACACCACATTCGGCAGTGCACAAAGACACTTCTTCTTATGCTTCCTAAGTATTGATGTATTATGTATTGTTATATCAGACCAATACAGAATAGCACATCCTACCCATTCCGTAAACACTAAGCAGTCCCATTTAATAACTTTCCCGTGATTTCATATCTAATAGTTTCTTGCAGTTAAAGAATAATTTATGAGTTTGTTCAGCGTAGTAAATATGTGTTTATGTGTATACACAGAGTCGAAATTCACGGTTGCGTGGAAGAAAATAAGTGTATTTCAATTGATCTTCACTGTGCAACTCCCATTCTTATTCTTTCAGCATTTTCTATCTAGAAGCAGAACCCCTTTGCTCTGTTTCACATCGGTTGCTCCTGAGCAGGAGGCGGTGGCTGGTTGGGCTCCTCCTGGCCAGGCTCTGGGGCTGACGCCCCGTGTTGTCCCCCCACGTTTTTTAATGTTAAACTGCTACAGGTTTAGGGAAGCAAGTCATTCGTCAAAATTGATTTCTGTGTTGCCACCGTGCAATGCCATGGTAACCTGATGGTACACGTGCTCTCAGACGTGGGATTGCAGCTCAGCTGGGATTTCACCCTTCGGCTCCACATTACATATATTAATTAAAACAGCAGCATTTTCAAAATAAAAGCTGGCGACATTCTGTGGTGGCATGTTCTAGAGATCTCAAAGGGCAAGGACAGGTGCTTTCTTTTCAAGGAAAAGTGGCTTCTGTCTCGTGAGCACGCCCGAGTGAGGGGCTGACCGGCGTAACTCCGGTGAACCGGCCACGGCTCCATGGGTGGCTCTTTCCCTGTGGTGTGGGAGGGCTTCGTGCTCACCCAAAGGGCCCCACGTTAGCACCCTGCCCATAGGTCTCCTTCCTGAAAAACAGAAAGCAATTTCTTCTCAGTATTTTGGCATATCAATATGTATTACATGTATCAAAAATTAAGATGCATTTTGGTTCTTTAAATAAAATATGGGCACATGCCAGGTGCCAAATTGCATTTCAGCTCCTAAAGAGACTCCTTGGGATGCTGGAACACTGGGGCTACCTAAAACAAGCCGAGAATAAATTCCTACTTTAACAGGAGCCCCCTCAGTTCCTGCACATTGAAAGAAGAGCGCGTGCCACGCTGCCTCCTTCGTTCACAGCTTCAGAGACGGGTCGTTACCAGGAACACGTTCGATTATTTGCCTCGGGTCATGGGGCTGGTTCCCCTCAAAGCCCGTTGGAAGGGGAGTCTCTTACAGCCGTTAAAATCACCAGCACCGCTCGTACTTGCACACACGCCGCGGTGCAGGAAGATACTTCTTCTTTTAATTGGGTGCTGTTCTAAGATGTTGGTTTATATGGTAAGAAAAATAAAGCTCCTCACTTTGTTAAACTCCAAGTAGCAAATCCCAGCTGAAAAAGGAGGAGGGTAAACGCCCGTTTAGCAGGTGGCATCGCTTGGGCTCAGGCAGAGTCCGGCCCATACGGGTGTAAATGACCCTCTTTAGCCGAGGGTGAAACAGGAGCTGGGATGGGTTGCAGTGCTTAAGCATCGCGTGGCTCCTTCCCAAAGTAACGAGGGAGGTTAATCTCCCTGTCCTGGCCAGAGTCACGCTTGAATAATTAACCTCTGGCTCTGTCTACATTTCCCGTGTATTCTTCGTTCTCCCCTGAAAAACTTGCGGTAAATAATGTTTTCCGAGCAGAGGAGAGGACGTATTCCCTTTCAAAGGCGAGGTGACTAATCCTTTCCACTGCGTTAAGCAGTTTGAGATCATCCGATATAAAAATCACTATAAACATTTAATATTCTTATAGAAGTAGTGTCAGTGCTGGCTGCCTGGGAACCCATCCCAGGAGAAAAGGGCAGAGATCAAGGAAAGTATTCAAAAGGATAATTAAATATTTAATAAAAGCCGTTAAATATTGTGGGCAAGAATTACAGCCGGCATAAATCAGGATGACTCTATTGGCGGATCTGTGCTGCTTTATATCACGCAAAGAAGCTGCTTTGGGGTGGTTTTCTAAAAGCCGCTTACATTTGCTTGTATTATTAAGATGTCTTCTGTAGCTAGGACAATGTCAGAGTTACTGTGTTCCAGAAGACCTAATGAGGAAATCAGTGTAAAAATATATTATTAAAAGTAAAATATTCTTCCGAAGAAAATCCGTTTGAAAATTAAGTTTCATGGAGTGTGTGCTATGTATCTGGTGCTAACAGCCACTGCATTTAACTACTGCTTGCGGTAGGTGAAGAGATTGAAACTCTTCTGCTGCCACGTAACGTGAAACACATTAAAGCAGCAACAGCCCCGGAGACCTCCAAAAATCGTGCCGCTGGGTTTCGGTACCAGTTTGAACAAGAACATTGGGTATTTGCCTGCCCAGCGCAGCTCCGGTCCTGCAACCAAGTGAGGACACGGGGCTTGGCAGATGTTTCCCACCGTGATGAATGTCCCGACTTTGTCTCTAAGCCCGCATTTGAGTTTGCGGCAGTCGCTTCCCTCATTTAAAGTCCGAGCAGCACGCCTGGGCTCTGTAACTTGGCAGAGATAACGGTGCTTAACTATAGAGAGAGTTCTTCCAGATTCCCCCTATCTGGCCCTTTTCCTCCAAACACCCTTCACCAGGCCATATGTCATCTTTAATCCATCAGCACACACAGAGAATAATTGGAATTATTCTTTATAATATATCAGCTTGCATTGTAAAACAAAGAGCCAAATGCAGAGGTGAAGTGTAATAGGAATTAGCGGGTTTAATTGAGGTCAAATTGATGTTACACGTCCAGGAGCTAAATGAAGTCGTAAGTTAAAGTGGGAGCTGGCTTAGGGTAACTCACACACCCCTTGAAGTTGTTTTTCATACTACTTCTCTTTTTTTGGCCCCTTAATTTTATCAAGTTAGTCTCTTCTGGGTTCAGCTGGTTAAATTTAGGACTAATATATAGGGAGTAAATATATGCTTTGTAAAATGAGTTTGTGACAAAGTGCTGCTCCTTGCCATGTGAATGTACGAGCAGAACATGCAGGTTCTCCTCTGCCTCTTGCTGAACAGTCCATTTTTTCTGCCTATTGCTGAGCAGCCCATTTTTTTTCATGTATAAGGTAAAAATTGTTAAAATCTTGGTTTTCAGGCTGTTGTGTTTGGACACTGAAATAGCAAATAAACGTAATGCCTTTATTTAATATCCTTCTGCATCAGCCTGTATCGGTGGGGAAGAGGAAAGAACTAAATAAGGCACCAAAAAATGGAGTCTGTGCATGTGGGGCAGCTCCGTGGGTGGATATTTGTCCCCCGGGAAGCAGGGTCACTGCTTTCAGAGCTCCGAGCCGCACCCCAAGAGGGCAACCACCTCCCTGCCAGTCCCGCGGCTCATCCCCGCGTGTTTCCCATCGCCAGCTCCAGGTGGCTTCGAAGGCTGTGATTGAACATCATGTAATGGCTTTTGAGCATGAAATATTAGAGACAAGGGCAGAAGCTGAGGTGCTGCACTAGCAGCCCGTCTGGAGAGGCCACTACGAAGAGCAGTTGAGCACCGAGTGTCCGGGAAGGTGCTCGGTTTGGTGACAAATCTGTCGGTCGCCTGGAGTTTATATCAGGCAGCAGCTCCTGTTTGCCTGGTAATTCTCGAAGTAGCCCACCCTGGCCCGACCCACAGCTTCCAAGTAATAATCAGGTCCTGCCGTGTAGCGGAGGGTGCGATGGCAAGCCCCTGGCCGTGCGGTCCTCGGGCAGCGCGGGTGCGGATGACAGCGGGAGCGGGACACGGGCAGGGACCTGCTGAACAGCATGCGAACGGGTGATCAGGGAGGGGATGCTGACGGGAACAGGGGAACTTGAGGCATCTTGAGGAAAAAAAGCGCTATGAGTGAGAAGTTCCTTCCTTGAGAGGATCTAGGCTCATAGTGATGGATTGAAATTGGCTTGACTGCCACGAGCGGTATTCCTTGCAGTCACCTTCTCCAGAGCCTGGCAATGCTCCTGCCCGTGCTGATTCCTCTTGACAAAGCTGGCGAGACAGGCCAGGGACGATCTCTGGGCTCGAGGCTTCAGCCGGGGCAGGAGGACAATATCTGGTCCCCAACAGCAGGCAGCCGCTGCCAGCGTTGGTGTCCGTTTTCCTGGCGTATAGATATAATTATAGATGTTATAATCATGCCTTTGTCAGCTCACTGATTTCTTTCTGCAGTGAAATGCTGGATGATGACAGACAGCGTACACCAGAGAGACACCTGCTCATCAGAGGTCTTGGCCAAAGGCAAGGAGGTGCCCTGAGGGTCCTACTGTGGCTGGATCACCAAAAGGCTTGACAGTGCAAGATAACCGAGATGGTCTGTCGTATTCTTCGCCATCACGTGTAACTTCATCTCAGGAACAAATCCCCCCACGTGGCACGGCCAAATTCCTGTTGCGTTTCACCATTGCTCTCTGGAGGTCACGAAGAGCACAAGACCTCGTGTTCTCCAGCTCTGGCCATTTATCCTGAATAACCGTGGGTTGCTCCCGGGACCGCAATCCCAATCACCAATCTGGGGAGGAACTCTTCTCTCTGTGAGCAGGGGTAGGACATAAAGTAAATCCATTTCGCGCCCCTGGGACCAGCAGCCCGTGCAGAGACGCCAGCACCTCCAAAGGATATTTATGGCGTCCTCCATATAAATATGCACATGGGATACAGGCGAGAATATCACTTTTCATATTCTTACCACAAGTGCTTGTGCCATTAATCTTTCGCAGTCATTCCTTTAGGAGCAATTTCAAGTTAGATGCAGTAAAGATATATGAATTCGCAATCACATTCCAATGCTATCACATGAATACGTAAAAAACGAAAATAGTAAAAAATTGTTTGTGTGTTATCTGTTGAAGCGTATACATGCAACATATGTGATTTCAGAAGATGTGAAATGTATGTAGTTGATACTGAAACATTTCAGAAATAATGAAATTTTCTAAAATTTTATTTATCCTTATATAGAGAAATCGCATTTATGTCACGTACCACAAATTCATCTTCTTCGCTGCTTCCTGGCTCTACGTTTAATTTTTCTTGAAAGTACTTTGTTCTGAAAAACTGATTGACTATCTCACGAAACTAGCCTCGTGGCCTGATCTCTCACACCCCGTTTCACTTTTCTCTGTGCTGCTTCTTCCAAATGGAACAAAACCCCCACCCCTACATAACAACCTGAAAAAAGAAGTTTTGTTTCCATGACATCCACGGACTTGCGCTGATTCGTCCATAACTGAGGGGCTCATGTAAGTGACTCTCAAAAGTCCTCCTTTGACTGACTGGGGCTTCACTTCAGTCTATGACTTAAATACATCAGTAATTTAAGGCAATTCTTAGTGTCCGCTGAAGGCAATGAGACTTAAGTATATGAAAAGTAAATTTGCTGAATTAGGGTGAAAACAGAATTGTGTTTTTCAGCCCTGAAGCCATGAGAAAACCAGTTGGCAGGGAGTGAGTTCATTTAACGTGTACAGGAAATAAAATTTGACCTTGAAGTCACTGATTTTTGGAGAAAAAAAACTGTAAAGCGGTTAAAAATCGAGCCTTTGAATGTCAGAAAGGTATGACACCTATTTATAGCAATGCATACAATTTCTGTAAAATGTCCAGAGTTATTTAAAAGTCAGTGAAAACGGGCCTGCATTTCTGATGGAGCATAGTTTCTTGGAGATGAGGTCAAGCATACAACACCCCTGATTGGAAAAATATTAAGTAACCCCCTGTAGATAGCAGAAGCCCAGCGTGTGATGGCTAATTCTCCCCAAGCAGAGCACTTCTTGTTTTTCTAATTCCGGTTTTCTCCCTCTCTCCCTTCTTTTCAACTGAGCGGCAGCTGTACGCCAAGAAGCCTTTCGGCTCTTCGCCCCCCAGGTTTCAGGTGTCCCGTGGGGGTACGAAGCCCCGCGAAGCACACACCAGCGGGAGCGGGGCTGTTGGTGCAGCGTAAAACGGTATCACATTTTGGTAAGTCTGGTTCTGAAACCGTTTAAAATGGAAACACTTTTCTTCAAATCACGCTGTGCTTTCATGTGTGAAGATGGTGCTGGGGGGCGGGCTGGCTCTAAATATAGCACCGCAGCTTCTTTTAAGCCTTTTCATGAGGCGCAGAGGACAGAGGTCCACTCTAAATAACCGGCGAGGGGAAGCCTGCCTGGGTAGAATATAATAATGCTCTGTAATGGGAGATTGATAGATCACTAAACATCGCGCCGCGATGTCAGGAAGGAATGAATAGCGTGTTATTTGGGAATTCCTCCTGCCTCCTCCAGCACGTCGGGAAGCCGAGAGGCAGTAAAACGCCCGACGGAGCCTGGAAATGTGACCGCTCTAAAGCAACACATTCATCACAAGACGTTTATTGGCGCCACACGTGAGCCTTGCCCGCTTTGGCCTCTCCCCGGAGGCGTTATCGCCGTGTCTGGGATGTGTAGGATTTACCATTTATCTCAAAATCAGATTTTATCCGGTGTAGGCAATCGACATTAGCTGGCCACTGTATTTGCCCAGGAATAATAAGCGCTGCTAAGCCAGACATCACAAAAATCTCGCCTTTCACAGGCAAGCTCCTCCTTCCCTACCCTTTTTATTTGTTTGTTTTCTAAATATAGGTTCCCCATCTGTTCATTTTTTATATGACAATCTGCCTTGTTTCCATTTCATTCTTTACAGCGTAGTCATAGCTGACACCAAGAGAAATGCACTTCCACAGGCAGAAGAGGTCTGAAAGGTGAGCCTAGACCCCGCAAGACGGGGCACCGTGAGGGTCTCGGTGTGGACCTGGGTGTCCTCGTCCCATCTGCCGGGCAGGGGGACCTTCAGCGAAGGGCGCTGGGGACCTCACTCCCACTGCCAGTACTCTGCGTCAGGTGCTGTGAGGTTGCCAGTCAGTTCCAAATCCACAGAACATGTTTTATCTCAACTTGTTTTCATGATGAAGCCATTACTGAGTAGGTTGAACACCATTTGTGGTTGCAGCCACTTTCTGCCCCGCTTCCAGGGATGGAGGACGGAGAGCTGGTAAGCGGACAAGTGCTAGAGCCGACCACATCACCGACACTCTAAGGGATTACAAAATTTGTTGTCACTTCTTTCTTTAATTACTTTTAATTTCAAGTAGAAGCCCATAGCCATTTTTCTTTGTAAGAAAGTCACTTGTTTCAACTTGTTTCTCGCCAGCTGCCTGCCCAGTGAGAGTCTCCGTGACCTCCCCTTCTGCCAGTGTGGGGCAGAAGCCACGGTTCATCGTGACTCTGGTTCAGCCTCACTCGCCGTCCTGCCCCACGTACTTGTAGATGGAAATGGGCAAATTTATGGGTTTGACAGAGAAAGAAGCGTTGCTGACAATGAAATGGTCATAAACTTGCACCAGATTTTATGAATTTTTACATTAGGAAATTATAAAGTTAGACCAAAAACTTCAAAACTTAATTTTCAGAGGCACAAATTAAATGTGTGTGTTTTCTGATTTTAAGTAATTTCAGCTTGTATTTTCATTATTTTGATTAAGAAATATCCTTCAATACATCTTTTCGTTTCAGAGGCACATGCTTAAGGAATGCTTAAAACTGCAACAAAATGTATAAAAGAGTATGAAACGGTTAAATGAACCATTTTGTTTGACCTGAAATGACTTCTGGATTTCTTGGAACTGCCAGAACATTGAAAAGTCATTTATTTGCACAGCTTTAATTAAGCAACTGCCTCCAGTTATGATTTATGCTGTCATTCAGAAAATTAGACCTTCACACTGTGCTTAATTTTTGCCACAGTCCTTAAGGACAACATTTACGAAGACAAGCTGTGGTTTGGGGTATTCCGGCTTTTAGGCGCTGAGGTTGAAATGACTTCAGATTTCCAGAAACGCCCCTGCAGATCAGCCGCTGGGAAGGAGATGTGAGCTGGACACTCAAACGCCGAGGCAGAATTACTCCTCGTCCTCTCGGAATGCTGGGCTGATCAATGGTAGGGCAGCAAAATACTGTAAGTTGTGACTTGGTGAAAAGTGGCAGGTATTTAATGCCTTTTACAGCCACGCACATTCCGGTTTCATAACCGCCTTTTGTAGCGCCGCATTACGTGGCAGCACTTTTATTTTATTGCAGAGTCTCGTGTGCTGTAGTTGTAACGAAGACTTCCTACATATTCAGAAGACTTCCCATATATCCTTGTCTATTTGCTGTATCGCGTTAGATGGAGGCAAAAGAGTTGGTTCTGCCGTGAACTTTGCTATTTGTGTATTTCCCTTGAAGTCTGTAGGGCTGCTCAGGTACTGAGCGTTGACGTCAGTATTTGTGTGTAAGGCTATGCATTTATTTATACATGCGTGTGTGTCTATATATTTAAAAAAGCATTCAGAAGTGGAGAAATAGAAGGCTGGGGTATGTCTAATGGATTGCCATAATAATAGATTCAGGTTCATACTCATCGTCTGAAAACATCCAGCCGGAAGATGAAATGACTTTACATCAATCAAATTCTAAATGAATATGTTATTAAGGATATTGTACAATATCAAAATAACCGTGTAAGAGCTGTCTGCATTCAATGCCTTTCATGGTTAGTGTAATGTTGTACGAGAAGGGTCACTGCCTAAAACAAAACAAAACCAAACAGACAGAGGAAAATCAGCCACTCCGTCATTTCTCACACGTTCCTCTCGGTTGTGTTCTTTTTATATTCTGTGCTGGATTTTTCTATCAAGGCAAAGAATATCACTCCCCGTTTCACCTGCGTTTCTCAGTAACCAGCAGAGCTGTGCTCTGTGCTGTCCCTCGCGTCTTCTGGTGGCCAGCGGCGATCGCCGGGTGATGGTCTGGGAAGCCACCAATACCACACCGACGGCACTGGCAACCACACCGACACTAGCACACCTGCCCCGCGACCCTCCTCTCACTGGTGTCCCCGCGAAGGGCGCTGCAGGCCGGCAAGAGGAGAAGGGAGCCCTTGGCTCCTGTCCAGGGGAGCAGATGGGAAATGTCTGTGAGAGGACTGAGACGCGGAACACCGAGATGCGGAAGGCTCCGGGCTGGCCGGAGTTCAGAGAAGAACGGTGCGTACAGGTCTCAAGGTAGGTGGTAAACGGTCGAGACCGAAGAGAACACGGAGAAAGTGTGCTGGAGGCAGGTGAGAAAAGTAGTCTTAGAGCACAGTGCTCTCATCCTCTGTCCCACCTACTTGCCTCCTTCCGTGATCCCATTTCTACTTCCACACCACCACCTGATGGTCCAGTTTCCATGACTGTGACATAAAATGCTCCGCAGAGCAAAGACTGGAAGAATAAAAAATGGCATCCTCTGCTGTTAAAATCAACAGGTAATATACATCACTAATCCCACCCGACTCAGGATAATGCAGTTTAAACAACGGGAAGCAGAAAACACACTTCTCCAAAAAAATAATGGCATCTGAGATAGAGAGAGTCCTCTGCAAATAATTTCTCCAACTATCTGAAGTCTAAAAACACTTCCGAACACCGCGATAGAGAGATAAGAGGGCCAGGAGGGACCGTCTGCAGCAGCTAATGTGACCTGCTGTGCCGACCGAGCCATAGACTCTGCAATCAGAGCACCTCATTTGGAAAGCACACAATTACGCGTCGAGAGCCGCCAGTTAGCTAGCTGTTAATGCACTGCATGTTTATTATGTGCACTTTATATTATTCTGGTTTCTTAATTAAAATGCTATGTGGTACCAATTCAAATGCTGTACAGACATCCATTACAACAACACTATTACCTTTATCAACCAAACTCATAATCTCATTAAAAGAAGACGTCAATTTGGTTTGACAGGATCTATTACCAGTGCACCCTACTTGATTGGCATTATTTATATTACCCTTCCTCGGTTTATTAATTGAATCCCTTATCAGCTGTCCCATTCTTTCTCCCGGCACTGCTGGCAGCCCTGCGCCGTGCCAGTCCCGAGGGAGCAATGGCGGTCCAGAGAGCCCCGTGGCCAAATCTTTTTAAGTATTTTGCTTTATTTGGAGGTTCTGGCTTCCAAAGACCGGGCTTAGGGCCATCTTCCTAATGTACACCCTGAGTTGATACTGGAATGAGAAAAGCTTCATCGTCCTGTGGTATGGCTTTCTCCCGGGTAGACCTGCCGCAGTGATTGGGTTCTGCTGCCTTTTCTCCCTGGAAGGGTCTCCCTTTCCATCTCAAAATACACTAATCCCATAACTGGAATTACTTTTATTCTTAATATTCATTAGAAAAGCCATTTTTGCTGTTCTGACTCCTGCTAGATACTGGTTTTTTTTCTGTCCTTCACTTCCTTTAATATTATTCTCAATTTCTACCCCTAATGTACATTGGTTTACATTCCCTTTCCCTTTATTCCATTTGCTTTTCATATAAATGTTTGCAGTTTTTTCGTAGGTCAGTTGAAGTTCCGTTGGCTCAGATATTTTTTTAGGCAGAATAGCCTTCTTTCTTGGTTGTACCGTACAGTGACCTTTTGAAGGACTTCAGGATGTTTTTATGAAATGGATCATAACTGTTTTCAGAATTTTAATGATTTGTTTACATTATGAAGTCTGCGCTTCATTTGAATAGCATTTCTTATTGCAAGCGGGCTGTGATCGCTTGAATCCAAGTTAGCACCAATTTCTGGTGATGTTATAAATTTCTCCTTAATTGCTAAATGAGGCCTGAAAAAAGTTTCCCTGTATTGCTTGGAAAACCCCCTCTTCTGCTCAGGGGTACGAGAATTGCCCAGAGCTGCACCAGCACCAGGAGATTTCCAAATTACGTCCCTTGGACCGACGTTCCTCGTGCTAGTGCCGTGTCCTCCGCAGGAGACACTTGTGATTTGGTGTCTGTGGGTCTCTCAGGCCGCAGGAATCGGAAGCAAAATAAATGCTGTATTTTTATTAGAAAACAAATAGCGTTGTATGTTAATTTCTAGGATTTTGCACTGGATCAAATTCTACTGCATTTCTGTTTTCCTGTTAATGTAGAGTTTAATATGTCAAATTCTAAGTAGTAATAACAATATGTTAACTAGGAAATAAATACAGTAAATAAAGCCATGTTGCCACTCTGATTATTCTTTAGGTACTATCAGAAATAATAAAGCAATTGACAGAAAACTTTGAAGGCGCCTTTCTTCCTCCCCCTTCAAAGCATCTGGACAGTTTCCCCTTGGATGTTTGACCTTGTTTCTTGGTTTTAAAGAGTGACATTTCATTAAAACTGCCCTCGCTGGAGTAATTGTTGTTGGGGATAAAGCCGACTGCAAACTCTGAGGTAGTGAATTGGTAAAAGCAATACGAATTCCTCAGTGTCAGTATATATCATGTTTAAAATGTGATACGCGATCTAATTTTGTACCATTTAGGAGCAGGTAGGGGGGTTTTGCTGCTTGAATTAAGACACAAGATGGTATAAGAAGCATTTCAATTAAACTCATAGTCAAATAGAGATAAAGAAAATTCTACCTTTATTTGAAGTGCTGTGCATAAAATTATTCGGGTGTCACATTGAAGAAGGAGAATTCAGTGAGTACGAAATTGGCACAAAGTTTCCCCCGTGAACTGATGTCTCTTCCTCTTCGTGGCGTGCAGTTGTTTAGCAGTGACATTTAATAACGCGTGTGAATAATTGCTTGAGTTTACTGCTCATTACTTCTTTAAAAACCCAGGAAAATAGTCGTAACTCTTTGATTTTTTTTTAATAAGAAAATAATTTTCACTATAAAAGTTGAAAGAAAATAAGTGATCTTTACTTATAATTTGATAGTCACTTACATTTCTCTGCTGTATTTAAATTCCTAAAATTATCATTTCAATTGCATTTATGTAGACTCTAAAAAGAGGACTTAAAAGACAAGTTATTAATTTTTCTAAGCAAGCAAAGCGTTTGGTAACTGTAACTGGGAAACGGTGCTTTTGTTCTTGGCACACTTATCTTTTTTGTCTAAGCCAGGTTTTGGGGACCACCTGCTCGCAACTGCCGGGCTCCTGGGGCTGGAGAGCAAGAGGCTTCGGGAGGCTGATTCCACGCTACTGGAGGCGGATGCGGCGGGTTGGTCGTTCATACGGCGCATCGGCTTTGCTGTCTGTGGTGGGCAGCAAAGGCTCGACTCCTTCCTTTTTGGAAAGACCTTTGAAGCGCGGATCCATGGCCTATTTTTGAATCAGCCCCTTGCAAATCCTACCTTGTGAAATGAGATGCTATGAAGAGCTGTGCACGCTCCTTCTCCAGAAGGTTCCTCGAGAAGATGCACACAAATGTATCAACAGCTCTCGCGAGGACTCTCGCTCTTAGCATTACAAATGGTAATTTTTAATTATTTCCATGTTGTGCTAAAAAGCAACAAGCGGTAGAATCGCATGGGCTTTGGACATACAGGCTGTGCAGGCTTCTGCTCTTCCCTCTCTGAAACGCAGAGCCATAAAGCAGCCGAGCTCAAGGTCCTGAATGGTGAACTCTGTAGGATTACAAGGATTTTTCACCAAATTAAGGACAAAGCACAAATATGCATCGTATTAAAAGCAATCTCTAGTCTGCGTCATGCATTGGAAACCAAGGCAATAACGCGGCACTTCCCTGGGGTAAAGTCCTCCCCTGAAAACCTCCCCTTCACTGACACTGCAATCACTAACAAAAATAATATCAATTCATACACATGCAATATACTGCCTGGTCACCTGGTGTAAATTAGTGTTCTGTAGTGAAATACAGGTTTGCTGACTTTTTACCCTCTGGAGAGTAGGTTATTGTGGTTATCTGACATTAATTTGTTTTAAAATAGCAAGCAGCCCTCTCTGCAACATGCAGAGGTGGATCCTCGTCCTTTCAAACGAGGTTGTGATGATTTAACTTTCATATTATCTGGAGAAACAGAAAAGACTGCAGGATCTTGTTCCAAAATCACAATTCTTTTAAAATACGTACTTTAAAAGAGAGCTGACCGCACAGGGGATGTATAGAAGCACGTGTTCTATTAGTTTACGGACAAGACAGAAAACATAGGATGGATCGACAGGATTGTTGTCTGGTGTCAAACACTGTGCCTCCAGCGGATCCCTCGTACGCTCCGCAACGTACGTCAAAGCACAGAATCTGCACTAATTAAAGTACGGTAAGAGGAGGCCCCCCGGGAATGTTTCCCCGTCAGCCAGCTGGAGACGGCTGGTCACCCCTTCAGCACGGACTGGTGCCTGTTTCCAAATGCGATGAACACAGAGAGAAGCAAATAACGCAGTTATGACAGAAAATTATTGAACAAATGTTTCTCTAATTGATTTTTGTTAGTTATTGTTTGATTCTGCCCTCTTGCATGAGGAGGACCCCCAGAAGCCATCGCCTGCTTGGGATGAGCATCCCTCCAGAAGGTGAGAGAGCCACAGCAGGGCCTGTCCTACGTCTCATACCAGGGCTTTAGTAGGAAATTAAATAGGCTCCTGGATAAAGTACAAGGATTAAGATACTGATAAGAAGTTAAACCAAGACAATGCCACAGCCATGACTTGACAGACGGTGTTTCTTAGCAGACAAGTTACATTGCACGCTGGGGGAGCCCTTGGTGCCCAGCAGAAACGGGGAGCCAGTGCTCTTCTCCACAAGGGAGACGTCCATCCTCCGTCCCCAGGTCACAGCTCTCGTCCCCACCTTTCTCCTCAGGGGTGGCACCTCCACGGGGCCTTTCTCCTGCAACACATTTTTTTTTTTCCTAATTTTCTTCCCGCTGAGGTAATTTCAAGTAGGAAGATGTTGTACGGCAGGTCCACGAACAGAAGAGTCCTAATGGGCAGACTGATGGAAAACACTGTGCTTAGTCCTTGAGAGCAGATCCTTCCTTTTATTTCTTGAAAAGCAATCACGGAGGAGACAGTGTGCAAGGGCAGGTTTGTCTGTCATCCATCTATTCACTAGTGTGCGGGAAAGAGCCTCTCAACACAAATATTATTCACTTCTAACTTCTTTCTAAGCTTAAAGTTGTTCAGTAATGAAAGGAGAGAGCAATCTAATCAAAGCGATACTAGCTATGTTGTTAAGTGAGAGCAGTCCCACAATTCACAGGCTCAATCATTTTCCAATCACAATTAACGTCATGTTAGCTAAAGAATCACAAGTGAAAAATAAAGGGGTGGGCACTGTAAGCAACGGAGATACGGTGGAGGCTCAAATACTGCTCGTTTCCAAAGTCTCCTGAGCTCAGATTACTACATAATCAAAATCCTTCTCCTGGAAAATTGAGGAAACCAGATAGATACCCTTAAAATTTGCAGGCTTCTCCTAACGAGAAGTAGGGAAGAGAAGCTTGCTGTAACAGAGCAGAAGCAAGCAATTTGGGGAAAATTTTTTGGTAGTTGTACCAAACTTTTGAATAAATAAAGGAAACCAAGAAACAAACCGTTTCCGTAGCAGTACCCTCTGAGAACGGTGGCTTTCATGGGGGTGGTTGCCTTGTGGGAATGCCCCCGGAGTCAGAGGTCTGTCCTGACCCTGCCGGTGGCCACAGGCAGGAGGGGACGGGCAGGACCTTTGGCAGATGGAAGCCAGGCTGCGAGCTGGACCCTCCGGTGTCCTCCACCAGCCCAGCTCTCCCTTGCCTTGGCTGGGACCAGAGCCAGCTGCTGCAGCAGGGCTTGCTGGTTTCCAGAAGCACCCCTGGACACCTGAGCGAGCCATCGTAAGAGGCTACTCTATTAAACTTCGAAAAATACAGAATTTATGGGGAGGTTGACTAGCCTCCAGCGCTTTTACCCTTCAAACCGCACCATATTCTGGATGTATTTGACAACAGAGGGAATCCGGATGTCACGGGCAATCATGCTTACCCATTTTCTCTGAGATTAAATCAAGCCAGTGAATTATAGTTTGCAGATAGCAGTGTCAGCTGGTGACCCTCTGTATCTGTTGCTCGGCAGAAAGAAAACACGGGGAGTGCCTCTTCCCCGGGAAGTCGAAAGATCCAAACTGAAACATGACTCCAAAAGTGTGTGTGACATTAAAAGGAAGAAAGGCAAAGAGTTAGTTAACGGGAAACAAACGTGAAGTGATGTGGTCATATTTGTCAGCTGCTGTTATAACCCTATCACTCACGGTTTTCCCCATATAAAATCATTTCAAATTGAAATTAAACCTTCCAAGCCCTCCGGTTATCCCGACTGACAGCCTGCAGCGATCGCTGGTTGGCTCATATTGTCATTTCATCAGCAGCTGTCACTTTTTGTAGGTAGAAGGATTTAAAGGATAAGGGAAGAATTATCTCTTGACATAAGTCTCAGGTGTTTGAAGGAAACAAGCAGTTTATAGATCCATCAGGGCGTGGAGGACCAGCGGTACCCTAACCTGAGCTTTGAGAGGCTGAACCCTGCGCACCTGCCTCCTGCTCTGCCCCCGCAGCAAGGGCTCCACGTAAGGTGGCTAGAAAGGATCTCCTGAATAATGTAAAAAGACAGAATATTACCGGAAAAAATAAAGCCAAGCCTACCGATGGGCGGAAATTTACATCAGATATCTGATGATATAAGAAATGTAGAGCTTGACCAAATTATTTTAACTACTAGTTATATTGAAAACAAAATAGTTGCTTGACAGTCTCATTATTTGTCAAGGAAAAGCATATAAAGAGTGGGAGGTGTGACGAACGGCTCCAGAGCGAGCCATCCAAGAGCGAGAGCATCATGTTTAGGTGTCAAATATGCCCAGAATGTGTCTGTTGCTAAAGCGGGGCATCACCCCGCTCCGGGCTCAGGCTCTCAGGGAATGGTGGCCCCAATCCTTTCACCACCAGGACCCCCCAGTCTGCTGCCGGGCCGCTCGTCCCCTGCGGAGGGAGCAGAGGCGAGCGGGACATCACCCGGGCAGGGAGCTGCAGACAGCCCCAGCTCAACCCCCCCGCGATGGGACAGACTCATTGCGTCCCCAAGCACACAAACCCTTCACCCTGAATTAAAAACTATGAATGGACCTTCCTTGAGAAATGCATCTACCACAATTCCCCCGATTGACTAAGAAAGGTTAAATGTCCTGTCAAAGGAGTATGAACTGAAATCCATAAGGCAGAATTAAAGATTGTGCGTATTAAATCCATTTAGGGAATTAAACGGGCTGTGTATTGTCCCCCTCTAAAAGCACTTGTCTGTAGAAGGGGCCTGCTGAAGCTGTACAAGAAGAAAATAAAACCCAAGAATTCAAGCAACCAACTTACGGTTTTGAAGTGTCCCAAGGAGGAAGGAGGTCTCAAATCAATAGTCAGTTAAGAGTCTTCGGAAGAAAGTCAAGACAAGCCACAGGCAAAAGGTCCCAACTGTGCTGTGAAGCATTGATATCTCCTGCCAGACCGTCAAAGGCAGATGAAGTGAGATGTGTCAGCCGTGGATGTTGAACTGACAGACGTCCCTCCCAGCCGACAGCCACCTTCGGACAAACCCTCCAGCAGCATGCGGATGCGGGGACGGCAAGGTCTGTGTGGGACACGCTCTCTGGAGCAGGGGCAAACGCCTCGGATCCCAAAGTGCTTCTGATGCCTGGAGAAGGCTTGGGCACAGCAGGGAACCTCTGCCTTTCATTTCAGAAAGTATTTTTCCTTCTGCTGTTCAAAACACCCAACTGAAAGTTGCTTGGGGCAGCTGCCTTCTTTCTGACAAGATGTAATTAGCGCTCTGGATTTGCACTAATTGCATCTTTTCTTTTATATCAACCCAGCTTCAAATCCAAAACTTAACTGTCATAAGAGAAAGTAAATTTATCATAGAATTAGAGAATCACAGGATGGTTTGGGTTGGAAGGGACCTTAAAGCCCACCCAGTGGCACCCCCTGCCCTGGGCAGGGACACCTCCCACCAGCCCAGGTTGCTCCAAGCCCCGTCCAACCTGGCCTTGAACCCCTCCAGGGATGGGGTTCACCTCCTATTTTTTTCCCAGCTGAACGTTGCATCAAAGGGGAGCTGGGGACCAAGGGCAGGTGCTGCCCCGCGGCCACGGCCGGGAGACCCAGAAGCGGCTGGTGTTAGTGCAGTAAATCCGCCCTCGGGTGAAGCGTGCCTTGTTTGGTGCTGGAGCGTTACAAAAAAGCAGAAATCAAAGAGGTTCCTCAGATCCTCCCCAGAGGTGGGATTTCGTTTTACCAGCACTAGAGGCAGCCTCTCTTCTGTGGCTCCAAATACTTGCCTGTCTTTCCTCTACCAATATTCTTTTTACTTGAAATGTTAATAATTTGGTGTGCTGCCATCACCCACTAAAAAATGTAACTCAGTTGTTATGTAGCGGGCAGTCACTTCTTTGTGTTACCGGGTAGTTTTGCCGTTTGCTTTAAAAGAGCGGATTGTTTTCTCAGTTTTAATTTTGAAGCTCCTCTTCTTTCCCGTTTTCTGCCAGGAGAACGCCAGCCTGTCGGTGCGCGAGTGCGGAGGCGGCTGAGCCCCGGCACACGGCCGTGTCCGAGCCCCGCGCCTTCGCAGCACTCCGCATCGCCCTGTGCCGCTGCCCGTCCCTGCCTCCCGCACCCCCTGCCTCCTCGCTGGCTGAGCGCAGCCCCCGCAGGTGTTCGCAGCTCTCCCGCCTCTGAGCCAATATTTGACAAATTCCACCCCTTCCGGGCTGGGGTGGAGGGCAGGGAGGGAGAGGGATGGAGGGAGGGCTGGGGTGCCGGCGGCGGAGGTGCTGCAGCAGCGACCGCTCCCATCGGCATTGTCCTATCCAGAAGTATAAATACGATAATAAAGAAAAAAATATTTATATTGGCACAGAAACTGGGGATCTTTTTCTCTTTGCAGGTACGGCGCTCCGGGGTGGGGGACGGGCAGGTCAGACCCCCTGTCTTTAAGGGAAGATGTGATGGGGAAAATCACATCTGGAGATGCTGTAGACATCGGTAGCCATAGCCAAGAAAACACCTTGTTAGAGGAGGAGAAAATTTATTTCTCGGGGTGCTCTATTGGGGAAGCAGTAATATATTTTCTCATAGCAGTGCAATTTTACAAAAAGACACTTTTTTCTTTTTTTCTCACTGTGCTGGCCTTACCATGTTTCAAATGCATGTCTTGCCGCCTGTCATTTATACTTCGTCACCTCCCATGAAGCGTACTGGCCTGAGCGCTCACCCTCCGTGCAGGAGACACCAGGGCATTCGTCCCGTCTCTCGTCCTTCGCCGGGCGCGAGGGGCTGCAGGAGACCGTGTCCGTGGCACTTAAACTCCCCTCTTCCATCATGATGTCTGTGTGCAGTAATTAGCACACGCTTCAGTTTGCTTCATAATAGGAGGCTTTGTTCTCACTCATCATTCAGTTCTCACTTAACCGTGAAAACCTGGAAGTTGCATCAACTTGAAAAATACGTTTAAGGGGTATAACAGCATATAAATGTATTGGACGGGCATAAACATGGAGGATGTGAGAGATTTGTTTACATTGGTAGAAGGGAGAAATCTCGAGGAGTAACGGGGTGAAATTAATAGAGAATATATTTTCAGGCCAACTGTCAGCCTGGAGTGCCTCCAGCAGAGGGGAAACCCTGGCGCTAGAGACCTCTGGGACAGACTGAGGTAACTGTCGTGGGCGGGTGGACTTCAGACATTATCACCTCTAGTGTGAGCTCGTCTTCCATTGCGGGATCCTCAGTGGTTCCTCGGGCACAACAGTTGGCTTATACCTATGACATACCTGAGTAGTCACTCACCCCAGACGAGGAATGGTTTGGATCGGGGAGAGAAAGATGTGAGGCTGCCCATGACCAAGCTGTTATGAGAGGGGCTGGAGGTCAGCAGGAGAAGGTGATGGAGACGTGGTGCTAGAGGGTGATGGAGACGTGGCGCTAGAGCGTGATGGAGACGTGGTGCTAGAGGGTGATGGAGACGTGGTGCTAGAGGGTGATGGAGACGTGGCGCTAGAGCGTGATGGAGACGTGGCGCTAGAGCGTGATGGAGACGTGGTGCTAGAGGGTGATGGAGACGTGGCGCTAGAGCGTGATGGAGACGTGGTGCTAGAGGGTGATGGAGACGTGGTGCTAGAGGGTGATGGAGACGTGGTGCTAGAGGGTGATGGAGACGTGGTGCTAGAGGGTGGTGGAGACGCGGTGCTAGAGGGTGATGGAGACGTGGTGCTAGAGGGTGGTGGAGACGTGGTGCTAGAGGGTGATGGAGACGTGGTCCAGGGACACTGGCAAGAGGCTGCAAGAAAAGGCTGAATGTCTGGATCGTTCAAAAAAAATCCCCTGGCCTATTAGGCTCCAGCCAAACATCACAAATGGAGTCTATGAGATTATACTAAAAACACAAGATATTAAACGCAGCAGCAAATTCCATTATTTTCCCCCAATGCACATGTAGAAGAAAATAAGCAGTCGGTAGGAAACGCTACACGGCGAAATCTCCACGCCACTCAAGTACTAAAGCGAGCACATCAGACCATGTCCCCTCCTACGCACCAAACCAAACTGAATTGCCCGGGAGGAGGATCGTGTGTGGGGACCGAAGTGGCGGTGAGGCACCCGAGTGGTGGTGGGGACGGCAGGACCCCCGGGGAAGCCTCTGTCCCCGCGGCATCGCTGCCGGCTGCAGGGGAGGCTGCTCCGGCCCAGCCCCCTCGCCCGGGTCTCCCGGGGACCAGAGCATCCCTCCCGCACCCGCCGCTGTCCCCGCGAGATGGATGTGAGGCATCCTCCTGGTCAGCCTGATGCTCGTGGCGACATAATTAACATGTTCTTATCGAGCTGATCATTCCAGTTGATGTCATTAATATACATGAATTTCCTCATAAAACTACTGTCAGAGATTTTTAAAGTAGGGCAATCACTGGATTTTTTTTTCCAGAATAGCTGTAATTAAGTGACAAAAATATGATTAATTGAAGACTCAGTTGGATAATTTACTTTTCCTTTATTCTTTGGAAGCCCCACTGATTTTTCCAGCTGTGGAGGCAGTTTGTGCAGGGTCAGATCTGGATTGTGGAGCAGTTGATCCTTCCTCATCCCATGCCGGGAGCGGCACCCAGCCCATCGCCCGCCCGCTCTCCCGCGGGAGCTGCCGGGGACGCAGGGACGGCCACAGCACCTTTCCACCCTCAGCTGGAGGCGGCCAGTTTGGGACGAAACACGCAGCAGACAGTGATGTCTCCCATGGCTGTTTGCACAGGTCTCTCTGCCTCTTTTCTCATAAATTTGGCTTGCTCCACAGCCTTCGCCGGCTTTTATGGGACTGGCATAATCTCACGGCCTCTGAGGTGCCTTGTGTATACTGGGATGTAGGAACAGATCATACATCGTTATTTCAGGCTTTCTGAAAACCCAGACAGACATCATTTTCCGAGGTATTTTCAGGACACTTTTTTCCTTTGTGTGTTTTAGATAATAATAATAATAATAACAACAATAACAATAATACATTTATAATAACAAATCTATTAGTGTACCATCATCATCATCATCATCATCATCATTATTATTATTATTATTATTATTATTATTAATTTTCAGAAGACCTGGGCCCGAACCCCCCCCCCTACATGGAGCTGCTGTTGTCAAGGAGGTCTCGTCCCCCACCACCCCTCACGCCCGCTCGCTGATGGAGACTCGGGCCCGTCGGACCGCAGCAGGCGTGGGAGAAGGTCAGACCCCACTCCCGCCAGCCGGATCTTGGCTCTCCCCCCTCCGCAGCCGGGATGCGCCCAAATCACTCCCCGTTCTGACACGGCGTAAGGTTCCCGTCCAGGTTGCAGAGAGCTAATAAAAAGCCTTGCCAGGTGTGATTTGTATTCCGTAAACCGAGAGGGCACATTTCCCCAAATCAATGAGGTTCCGAGAACTCAAAGTTCAAGCCATTAATTAAGTTAGGGAGCTACATAATGGCACAAACGTCTCCATGGAAAGCTGGCGATCAATTTTCCAGCTCCAGCCTGACTCCGAGGAGCGGTTCTGCCGGCAGCAGTGCCGGCGCGGGGCGATGGGCAGCTGCAGCCCCCGCGGCACCGAATCTCCCGGCCCTGCCCCGCTCCCTGCGAGCATCCTCCTCTGCTGGTACAACAGCCCCGAAAAGCAGGGCTTGAAGCTGCAAGTTGTAGTGCTTTGGAGGCTGTTGCCTTTTCTCGGTTGCAGCACAGTGACATACATCAGTGCAGAGGAGTGTTTTCATGTGCACACAGTGTTCCTAAAACGTACTTAGCAGGAACACGGCATACATTTTAAAAGACTACATTCCCCTTGCGGGGTAAATTGCGACTCTGAAAAAAAGAAAAAAAAAAACAAAACAAAAAATCAGCATCAACACTTCTACTAGGAAAAATAACAGAAAAAAAAATAATCCTGGAGAAACTGTTGACTTTCTTTTCGAACCAAAAAATTTTCAAAAGCGTGTCAGGTTAATGAGCACTGTCTGCTCTTTCATTTGGAACAGTCAGACCCTTAGTAAACAAACTCTTGGTGGTGACCTTACAACCCACCTTTATCCATAAGCCTTATATACCACTTGAACAGCAAAAAACACAGGCCAAACCCTGCAAAAAGCTCGCTTATACTGGCAACTTCTATTTAAAGGTATCAGACGTAATATTTCAAAATAATTCTCTATTATTTAAGCAGTTGCAAGGTTTTGAAGATCAAATTTAAAAGACGTTGTGTTTAGGGGATTGCTGGAATCAGTTCGCTTACTGCGAACGCCTGACGGCTCCAGGATGACTCGTGCGGTGTGGGGGGCTGCTCTGCGGCCAGATGTGCTCTCCAGAGGTGTACACGAGAGTTTTCTTAAGGTTTTAGGCTTAGTGGGGGACCCCAGGTGTGAGCAGCCCCGGGCAGCGCTGTTGGGCCGGCCGAGCATCCCCCCCTCCAGCCCCACCGGCACAGCGGGGCACGTTTATAGTGGATTCGTTTGGTAACGACCCAAAGCAACGCTTAATTGATGCCAGACACTGCCAAGGGAATCGCTGCAGGCGGAGGAACATCCCTTCCTGCTATGAAATATCTTGGCGGGGCCGAAACAGGACTGGCCTTTCCTACCAGCAGTCCCTCAAACCCAACAGACAGAGTTTCCCCGTTCCCACACGCGTGCCCATTGCGTTCCCACTTACCATCAGCGTAACAATTTTGCTAATGTTGTAACTGAAATTATTTGAGCACAGCTTCTTTTGAATCACCTTTGTTTTACTCTAATTAAGGCTAATGCTTTGAATTGTCACTGATTCTAAAGCAAAATTTGATTTGGTCTCAGTAAATGATAATTCACATAACATCTGTGCAGGATCAATGTCTTCTGTTTCAATGAATTAATCCTTCGTCTTCAAATCTGAATTGAAAGAAATCAAAATTTCTAACACATTTTAAAGTCATTTTGAATTAATAAAAATATTTTCCTTTAATGAGATTGAAATGTTTTCATGATGTTAATCTTCAAAAGTATTTTTTTTTAAGCGTAAGCACTAATGACTTCGCTTGGACAAGCTCTTTGGAAATTGAAGATCAAAAACGTTCCATTAAAACTGTTGAAACGAAATATGTCAACTCTACTGAAATACTTGATTTCAGTGTTTTAAAAACAAAATTTTATTGAACTTTATTTGATGTTTTAAAACGAACCCAATTTAAATGACAATAGAATTTTTCACTGAAAAATCATTTGACTTTGAAATGTAACTAACGTACAGAAAATAATGAACTGAAAGCTTTGAAGTATCCGAATCTCCTGAATTAGCTGCAGCTGAGGCACAAACAGAGCCTTGCGCCTGTCAGCACTTCAGAGGACTTATAGGTTGTGCAGAGAGAAATAAGTGCCATCTATCTCAGGAACCGGGCTTTTCCTAAGAGCCAGAAGGAACGAGAGAGAATTACTGCGCTAATTAAACTCCCGTTCTTGCCACTAGTGCAGAAACTTAGGCAGTCCTCCTTGGAAGGGCTCCATCCCCACCGCACCGGGATTTTCCTTCTTCCCAGCTGCGGTGGAAGGGGGTCCTGGAGAAGACTTGCCCTTGAGCAATGTGGGCATCCGCAAGAGAGAAGAAAATCCCCCATAACATTGTGTGCAGACTTGAAGTTGGTTTTGCAAAGCGTTTGAATACCTTTTATATCCAAAATCTCTCAATTAGTCCCATTATATAGTAGCAGCATTCTCTGGAAAGAATTCAGTCATCCCTAAAATTATTTGCTAAAATAAATGAGGATGAGAAATTACATTATTTGTTAGAATTCTATCTAAAATTGTGCCTTGACATAAGGAGAACCGAGATACTGTTTTTCTAACATCAACAGCTCCTGGCACGTAAATTGCAGCTGTGTGTGTGAACAACAAACCCTTCCAGACAACATATGTGTGTACGTGTATTAAACATTTGTACTTCTGTCTTTAAAAAAAAAAAAAAGAGGTTATTTACTGAAGCCCTTCCACATACTATCTTTTCCACGTGGGATGCCTCAATTTCATTCAATTTTGCACTCCCAAATGTTCTCTACCAGGTGGCGTGTGTAAAAATAATCTCTGTATTTTTCAAATGCAATCTTACTGCGTTGCCAAGTGTTTAAAGTTCATATGACAGGTATAATGAAAGGGTTTGTAAGAAAGCCATCACGCAACACTGAAGAGTTCAACATAATTATTGGATGCGGTACTTAAAGCACACTACATATTTGCTTAACAAAAAGTAATTGAGAAATAACATCAGCGCAGCGCCAGCGACGGGGAGGCTTTGTTCGGCATTTCTGTGTGGGCATAACGGGAGTATTAACCAAAGCACCCCATTCATCCCGCCACAAAACCCGCGAGCCATAATGACAGTTTGCTTGGTGAGGGAGACAGACAGAGGAAAATAGATGGTATTTAAGCGCCCGCTCGGCCATCGCCTGCGGGCGCGCACAGCCGGCTGCTGCCATGGGCACAGGGTCACCACGCCACCGCTGCCACCAGCTCCACGGCGTGGCATGGCACGGCACGGCACGGCACGGCTCTACATGGGCTCTGCAAAGACAAAATTGCAGATATTTGGGTGCATCCACAGGATCCATCTACGGGCCCGGTTTTGCCCATAGACCTTCTGGTGGGGTGCTGTCGGGCTCCCAGTGATGGGGGCTGTCCCCCCGCCCCAGGTCCAGCTCATGGCCACCCGGCCAGGGCCAGGGCGACCCCAGGGCTGGGGTGGGTCTGGCTGGGAAGTCCATCCCCCATCCAAAACTTCAGCATGTCTGGGAGGAGGCGTCCCCTTCGGGACCATCCCCGCGGGGAGCAAATCCCTCCCCTGCAAGGGAGCATCGTTCCCTGGCCCCCGCTTGAGGTTGATCCACGCCGAGGTTGTTCTGTTCAATCCCCTTCTCTGCAGCCGCATCGTCTGTTCGCAGAGTCACATAACCTTGACAAAAAGTAAAGAAGAAATTTATTCATTATATTTTGCTTTTAGACAGCACCGTCCAGCCACAGCGGCACCAATTTTAATTGATTATACTGCAATTTTCCTCAACTTCTCCAGCGAATATGATGCAGCGCCGTGCCTCAATCACCTTAGCAGGAAACCGCTCCAAAGACCTTATCATTCCAATTTTTCACACATTCTGTGTTTGTGCGTGCGCGTTTGGTATTTCACTCTTATCTCATCTCCCAGCCCGCTGCAATAAACCAGTATGTCTTAACAAGATCCATTCTCAGTCTCAGGCCTAATAAAAAAGAAAAGTCTGTATCGCAAAAGCAGGCTGTTGGCCCTTCCTCTTTTATGATTAAAGTTTTTTATTGTTTTACAGACAAAGTAGACAGAAAGAAAGTATTTTTGCCCATACTTTACTCACAGTCTGTCCCTAATGAGAGGCTTGTGCCAGCACACACAAGCAGCACATCAAAGCACGCACGAGGCAAACGGTTATTTCTCTCTCATTCGAGAGCCTGCCCAGTGCGGGACCCGCCGAGGCACATCGTTAGCGCAGGACCAGCGTGTAACCCAGCCCCAGAGCCTCCTCCGGCCACTCCCGCAGCTGGAAAGGAGCATCGGCTCCGCTTCTCTAAAGCATCACATTATTTTGCAGGAAACCAGGATAAGTCTGCGTTCTCCATCCCAATGTGCCACCTCGGCTGTCACTCACGGGCGTGCCACAGAAGTCAATACCGAGCTCGGTGTTGATAACTGGCTAACAATTGCTGCGACTTTGGCATTATTGCTTTCCCCTTTCCTCCTCGGCGTGCAAGCCTCAGCAATCTGTCATTAACCGCATCCTCACTGGCTCAGCAGCGCTCCCCACACGGCACTCGGGTCACGCATCGGTTTCCAAGCAGACATTCCTAGTTCTCGGGTGTCTTCTTGGAGCTACTGACCCTCGAAGCGGGAGGATCTGCCCGTACCTCAATCTTGCCGTCTTTACGGCGTCAGACATCTCCAGCTCCCGGAGCACCCAAGATGCACTTGCTCCTTCATTGACAGTTCATCCAGAGATACACTGATGGAAAGGTGATTACAAAAAACAAAAACAAAAAAAGAGTGGGGGGAGATAAGTACTTAAAAGTCCTTTAACCAAACATGTAGAGAGAAAAAAAAGAGACTAAAAAAGGCCACTATATTAACAGTGT
This sequence comes from Sterna hirundo, assembly GCA_009819605.1. Taxonomy (NCBI): domain Eukaryota; kingdom Metazoa; phylum Chordata; class Aves; order Charadriiformes; family Laridae; genus Sterna; species Sterna hirundo. The sequence goes on from CM020443.1 coordinate 65,270,021, forward strand.
TCATATATGGACTAGTCAGCGCTGCTATTCTAGAAAACACAGATGACGTTTATACTCGTTACGATGGTCAGGAGTGAAGTTCAGCGTCAGGGGAAAGTGCTGCAGAGTTGCATTCTCTCTTGATGCATTTATTGGCCTATTTTATCTACAGCTCTCAAGTTTCCATCTCATTCCTTCATCTTGTCTTGGCGATAGCACCGAATATTGATAGTAACTAAATGTAGACAGTTTCCCAGGTAACTTCTCCTCATACTGAAAACCCAAATTTGCACTTTTTTGGGTGCCATATGGGTCCAATTACCCATTAACTCCCAAGGAAGCCGGTTGGATCCAACACTGCATTAAGGTGTACAATATGTGAGCAAAGATTTTTTTTTCCTACTGGCATTTGCTTGCTGGCATTTAAATCTCCTGTCAATCACAAGGCAAGCAAGTTATTTTCACTGTGCCATTGAGACCAAACTGTCACAAAGAAAACATCACAAAAGGCACAAAAACTCTACCTTTTTGATAGTACAACACGATTATCCTGATCTTATATTTTGTTGTGGTTTCTATTGATTATTCTTCTGCCTTTTTTTTTTTTTTTTCCAGAACAAAGTTCTCACTTTGATGCTTTTCTTTGATAAAGTTATAAAGCTGTGCCAAAGATCTGAAATCTGTCATGGGACTTCTCTCCTCACAAGAACAAGTTGCAAATAATGTCCCCTATATTTTTTTCTTTAAAAAGCTGCATGCCTCTCAATCAGCAAATATTATTCCATGATACTGTGAATCTGTCATTTTTTCATCTCTGCTTTTGTCTGACTCTCACTGAAATATCAACCGGGTTCCGTACAGATGACACACGATCCAGCGCCTGCTCGGCGCGTCGCTATTAATATTTATTGCAGGAGAAGAGCCACCGCGGGCCCTGGGAGGGCCCCGCTCGCGCCCGCCTGCACCGACCCTTCCCCAGCGCGGGGGCTTTTCCCGCCCAGCCGTCCCGGCCTCAATCACCTTTAATTACCGCTGCACTGGGAGGAAGGACCACGGAGGATTCACTCTCATGAATCAAGCGATTCACACTGTTCTACTGCATATATAAAAATTTCTCAAACTGGGGATAGCACCGTGACCATCCCTGAGCCTGTGCTTCGAGACTGTTTCCTCCCAATCCCCTTTTCCCAAGTTTTCTTCCCCCAGTTCGCGCCGTCTGCTTTGCCTCTGCCTGAGGGGAGAGCTCCCGGCAATGTGCGGTCCCCCCACCGGCGTTCGGCAGGTGAAGCCAACGGAGCTGTGTCCTCCTCGCCCGGAGAGGAGACCTCCACCCCTCTTCGGTCCCACGCCGCCCAGCTTTGCGCAATGGCGATCTGCAGAGGCGTCGTTCACAAGTGCTTGCTTGAAACCTTCTCAAAGAGGCAAACACCTATAACCATCTCTTCTGAAGGCCTGCCTCCTCTTGTGTTGTAACGAAGCTGAAGCTGAAGACTAACTGTTACACGTAGTTGGAAAAACCTTAATTAAATCAGAACAGACTTAAAAATACATTTCTGTTTTACCTGGGTATCAACAGGAGGGAGGGCAACGTGACCAGACGCAAACAGAACTCAAAGCCCCAGAGCGCGGAGGGTGCCAACAGGCTGTGGGGTCTCCAAGAGCTATTAAACCATTGAGAGAAAAGAAACTAGATGTGTTCGACAAGAAGACACAAGCCCTGGGTCTAGAGGACCTCGAAGCTCCTGGTGCGTGGGGAGTTAGGGCACGCGGCACGGCGGGCTCTGCTCTCCCGGCAGAGGGGCTGGGTGGGAACCAGCGTGGCCGGTCCTGCGCACCCCCCTTGCAACTGCTTTTATCTTCATAGCGTCACCGGGGATGCTGCGCTTCCCCACGTAAAAACCATTTGGAAAAGGGGGAGGGCCTCATGAAGAGCTATGAAAAGCTGTGAATCCCTTTTTTCGCCCGGTATCCAACACCTGAGTGAGGAGGTAAAGGAGGGAACGGGCCGGGAAGTGTTTCGCAGGCCCCTCAACACTGAGCCCTTTCAGGCCAAAGCTGAGAGCCCTGCCCGTGGTTCTGCTGGGAATAAAAACCGATAGTGGAGTCAGGTATTTTTTAATGCAATTTTTGTTTCCATGAACACAGGAGAGACCAAATAACAGGAGAACATTTATTTGCCGGCAGCTCCAGGCCTCTTGCAGCCAGCGCAGCTCAGAAGGCACGGAGACCTCCGAGTTCTTTAGAAAGTCCGCACTTCCAAGGTTTGTTCGTTTTGTATGTTTTGCCATTTTTTCCGTCTTATGCTCAGCGTGTCCTGTCTTTTCCCGGTTTCCTTCCAATACCCAGAATTTATTTCACTCGCTCAGTCATGACTCAGCTTCCATTTGAGCTTGCCTTGGGTGCTGCTGTGTTTGTCCAGCCCATACTCACAAGTTCCGCAAGCCTAGTGAAGAAATACCCGGATAAAAAGCCTCTTGCTCCCCCTGCTAATCCAGAGCTGCGTGCCGGGGCCGGCAGCCTCATTGCACCCTAAACGGCTTCCTCACAAACGCAAGGAAGAAAGTTGTTTGGGTTTTTTTTTGTTGTTGTTGTTGGAAAATGAAATACCTACCATGCAAGTCCTGCAAAAACTCGCTCCTCTTCTGAACCACGGTGCTCGCTGCGGGGGGGCTGGTGGCTGACGGGACCCCAGCACCTCCCAAATCCTCATTCACTCGAGTGCCGCAGAGAGCAGCTGGTGCCACGTTTCGTCCCGCCAGCACCTAAAACTGTGACACCACTCCCATGGCGTGCCCTTCTCCTGAAACAGGGCCACACGGTGCCCGTGCAGTCATCGTCGTTACCAGTCAAGTAACAGCTTTGGAGCACGCTCCTCCGGAAAAAAAAAAGGAAAAAAACCTCACTCAGACTTCAATCTTCCGCCCAAATATTGAAGGCAAAAGCGATGCTACTTGTCTACCAGAAGCTATGTATGCTGCATGAGTATTTATGCTGCGCATATCAATCTTTCTTGCGGAGAAGTATTATTAATGTTGCAAGTGTTTTTAACCGTATGCATGTCCCTCTTAAAATAAAAAAAAAATGAACCTCGAAGTTGCTGGATGAAGTCTGCATTTATCATCTTCAGCACAAGCGCCATTAAAATACACAAATTCTCAAGTTCTCTCATCTGTCATACGTGGGATTCAGCGAGAGCAGACAGCTCGATGTTACATGATTTGCATAAACCCCGTCACCCATCCAGCTAAACTTTCACGTTTTAATGTAAGGCTGCAGAAACCCTTACTGTGCTGACCACGCATGTTTCCAGGGCATTAAATCCCCTGGGAACGCCCTTTTGGCGGGTGTGGGATGACAGAGGGTCAGCCCTGGCCGCTGTCGCAGCGCTGCTCGGACGGTGCAGGGGGGGTCCCACAGCCAGGACCCCCCGTGTCGCTGCCCTGAGTCTGTCCCCGGGCTCCATGTTCCACTCGACCCGGCAGAGACCCTCGCTGGATGTCCCCAGGCAGGGTCTGCACAGGCTGAGAGAGCTGGGGGGGTTCAGCCTGGAGAAGAGAAGGCTCCGGGGAGACCTTCCAGCCCCTTCCAGTCCCTCCAGGGGCTCCAGGAAAGCTGGGGAGGGACTCTGGAGCAGGGAGGGGAGCCATGGGACGAGGGGGAAGGGTTTTACAGTGGGAGAGGGGAGATTGAGATGAGATGTGAGGCAGAAATTGTTTGCTGTGAGGGGGGTGAGCCCCTGGCCCAGGTTGCCCAGAGAAGCTGTGGCTGCCCCATCCCTGGAGGGGTTCAAGGCCAGGTTGGACGGGGCTTGGAGCAACCTGGGCTGGTGGGAGGTGTCCCTGCCCAGGGCAGGGGGTGCCACTGGGTGGGCTTTAAGGTCCCTTCCAACCCAAACCATGCTGTGATCCTGTGAAATCGCTCAGGACACTTTCCGCTGGTGAAGCCGACAGCTTTTCTTTACACCTTCCGTGCTCTCTCTGACTCTTCGCTGGAGTCAGAAATTTAAAGTCAGCCTTAGCACGTCCACCCGACACACGTTTTATTTTCTCTTCCGGCGCCAGGCTTGCACTGGGCTCACACCACCTCTACCTCCACAAGCGATGCACACAAATTAACAACGCTCAGCATTTTAAACCCGATTTCGCACTTCTCCGTGACTTCTGAGAAATCCCTGTGCTTCCCCACCGCCAGGGACTCGCATCCAGCAGGTGTGAAATAACTGCGGTGGCAGCGGAGAAGCAAAACATGGAGTTGCAATAATTCAGTTGTAAATGTCTGTATTCCGCACGTGGGCACCAGACCCTTTCTTGAAAATAATTCCTATACGCCACTGGAGCTCTGCAAATCCGGCATCTGCCTGGGAATCGGGGAAATGAATGCTGCAGTGCTGCCAAGGCCAGGTGACTAATTATTAGCCTTTTAAACTTTCTCACAATTTTTCCTTCTACTGACAATGGCATACGCGTATTATAATCACGTCTCACTCAAATGCATTACAGCTTTTTTTTTTTTTTTACTAAGGTCTTAAAAATAGGCTTTTGTTAAGCTTCAGCCCAAAAATAATTTTTAAAATCTTGTCACTTAATCAATTTTCCAAATCTGCACAATCCAATCTACAGACAAAAAAACGGCACAAAGCAATCGCTGCTTCTGTTTTCGGGAGTAAAAATTGGTATGGCTATTTACAGGGCTTCCGAGACGCGCACAATGCATGTCCCACTTAACTGAGCAAACAGTAAAATAGCAATAATTGCGCCATCCCATATGTTTCCATTCAGATATTGATAAGAATGTTATCGCACTTTGGAGACACTGATTCATTGTGTTGTGGAGCAGATATGGAAAAAAAAAAAAATCTTGATGGAAGCTCTTAATATGAATTCCCTCCGTGTTACGTGTATTAAAGGAATTTCAACCCATCAGGAACTAATCACATTTCATTTTCTCTTATTTTTTTTCTCATGGTCAACACATACCAGCACAGCTGAGGTGTACGATAATCAAAGCCTTTTTCACGGTTGAATAAATTTAATACTCTTGCTTCATCAGTGCAGTGTATTAAAAAGTCCCTTGACATATTTAGCTTGATTGTTTAAGGCATTACTCTAGAGCCACGGTATTACAGATTTCACATACAATACGGGGGGCCTTTGCTTTCATTTATCTGTAACATGACATAAGAAATTGGATTGAAATAAGTTTCTCTGAAAAAAAAAAGCCAATTGATAAAGTCATAATACAATCTCCACAACATAAGTGGAGAAATAAATGAACATTAATTCAGTGTTTGTAATAGCAGCTAGCACAAATAACACAGGTATTTTGAGCTGTAAATAAATAATTCAACAATGTAATGTAATATGAAATAGATATTTGTTTTCTAAACAAACAAGTTAAAAACAGTTCCACTATGTTTAAAATGCTAACTTGCTTTTCTACGGCATAATTTAATATGTGTATTAAAAATGCACGGCGGGCTCCTATAATTCCACGTGCAATTTCAGTTTGAGTCAGGCCTTTCTGCTCCTTGAATTCGAGAGGACACCAGGCGCTCCTGCTGAGCGCGGCGGAGGGGCTGGGGCCGGGGTGGGGGGAAGGAATGGGGATGGGGGGGCGAGGATTCACAGAGCTGGGGAGGAGGGAAGGGATGGGGATGGGGGGCGAGGACTCACGGGGCTGGGGCAGAGGGAAGGGATGGGGATGGGGGGCGAGGATTCACGGGGATGGGGCGGAGGGAAGGGATGGGGATGTGGGGCAGGATTCGCCCTGGCCCCAGGAGCGGGTACCACCCGTGCAGGGAGGATGCTCCCGGTCTGGCTTTCGGTGGTTACAAACAGGCACCTGGAAAAAACTCACCTCAGCGCTCGGGCAAGGGTCTGGGGCCACAGAAACGGAGGGGACTCGGGGGGTCTCGCCGTCACCTCGTTCCTCCCCAGCAGGAATCGCAGGTCGCCTCCCCAGGGAAACGACCGTCCCTCTGTCCCGAGGCAGCACGGCACGGGGACAGGCACCAGGACATCGCTTCTGCTTAGCGTCAAACAGCCCATTGAACCAACTTACCTGCTAGACAATTTGAACTACTTCAGGCAAAAAATATCAGACATTTGGTCCCTGCTGGGCACCGTCACATCTAAATTAGCAAACACCAAAGCAAAAGCATGCTGATTTCCTAGGTAAGGTTTCCGCATTCGGTGCCAGAACACAATCGGGGTAAAATGTCTTCAACAGCATTGGAGACTAAATCGGTGAGCCTAAAGCAAACGCCTGGGTCTGTGATAAATTAAAATGAAGCTTCTCTATGCTACAGACCAGGTTGCAACTTATATGAAATTCAATTAAAGTTAAAATGTCTATTTTCCAGGTCTTGCTAATAGAGCTGATGGTAATGACCCTGCCTCAATAACTTCAAACTCGCTTTGGGATATATTCAAGGGTGCAGATTTTCCTCTCATTAATAAATCATTTTGTATTCCACTGTGCCACCAGAATTGTCTCGGTACACCTGTGGCTGGAAATAAAAGGATATAGTACTGATGTGTCTCTTAATATTGGTTTTCCAAGAGCAGATTCCCCCTGCGATGGGGACAGCGGTTTGGGATCCATCAGTCTGCTCTCCATCGCTGCTCTCAGCGGGGGACGGGGTCCCACTCCCCCGGGGGTCTGGGAGCGCTGGTGACACACCAGCAGCGGGGCTTTGTGCCGCAGGAAACATCTCTGAATGCCAGAGGGGAAAGAAATTAATTTCTTGCCAGGTAGCCAGTGGAAATAAAATAGAGCTAACCCTCTTCCCCCATCTTCAGTAATATTTCTGTCCTTCTCCCGCTCCTTTCCAATGCAGGGCTGCAAAGCTGCGGGTGAGTTTTGGGGCTCCAGATCCCTTGAGGACAGCATCGATTGGGAAGAGACCAAGTCTCCGCAGGCGTCCATCCTGCGCTCTGAGGGCTCCCTTGGGAAGACGGGCAGTGTGTGTCCTGCCCTTGGGTGACTCGCGATCTAACCCAAACCAGCCGTCGGTACCCACTGTATGAAGTTTGTACTTTTAGCTTCCCTGCCGGGGACAGAGCCCCCCTCTTTGCTTTGCCTGGCGCGGGGGCAGCCAGGGTTCCCCCCAGGGAAAACCAAACCCGCTGCAAAAAGCCCATTAAAAATCTGCTTCATGCCGCGTTGTTTTCAGCTCACCGGGGGGGCGGTTGGGTTCGGTGCTCTGGCACAAGAGCTTTCTCACGGGCAGGACCCTTCCAACCCAGACCAGTCTGTGATTCTACGGCACTGGGAAGGCATCCCCCGCCCCTCCCCGGCTCAGGCCGCTCCCCCTCCCTGTCCCCCCGGGGGCTGCAGACAAAGCGCTTGCGGTACAGGAACGGCCAAAACCCACACGCGTGGCCTGAGACGGACGCGCGAGCGAGCGCCGTGCTGCTGAGGGGTTGCTCTGAGGTGGTGCCGGAGGCAGCTCCCCGCCAGAGGATGACACAAACCTTTGCCTTCGAGTTAGAAGGGCTATTAAGTAAAACACGGAGCTTATAAAAAGATATTTATTGTTAGTATGGAGTCTATTACTATGTCATTAGTAATAATAACACACAGATAATGAATTGCGCTGTTCTCCTAATGACTTGGGGTGTGGAATCATTCCTTCTAACTTCTGTTCTCCAGAAGACCACATGCCAAGCAATTAATATTGTCACTTGCATACCAAAGATCCTAACCCCACTGTGATCACAGCAAATGAATAATTTGCCATTCAGCTATACTGAGAATAAAACCAGGATATGACTGAGAACAAAATTCTTGAGTTGCGAGCTGTAATAATTAACATCCAGCCGGGAACGGGGGAACAGTTTAGAAAGGCCTGATCGAAAGTCTTCTCAAGGGGCTCGGGAGCCTCTCCTCTCCTCTCCTCGCCTCTCCTCTCCCTCTCCCTCTCCCTCTCCCTCTCCCTCTCCCTCTCCCTCTCCCTCTCCCTCTCCTCCCCTCTCCTCCCCTCTCCTCCCCTCTCCTCTCCTCTCCTCTCCTCCCCTCCCCTCCCCTCCCCTCTCCTCTCCTCTCCTCTCCTCTCCTCTCCTCTCCTCTCCTCTCCTCTCCTCTCCTCTCCTCTCCTCTCCTCTCCTCTCCTCTCCTCTCCTCTCCTCTCCTCTCCTCTCCTCTCCTTCTTTTTTTTGCCTTTGGATCAGGCCCACCCTGTAAAAAATTCATGAGCATCATCCTGCGTTTTGAAAAGCAGAACAGTAAAGTCCCTCTGCCAGACATTGTGGCCTCCACCACCATCAGCAATTATTTGCGGATCACCCAAAACGCGAGGAGGGGGCCTCTGCTGAGGAGCAGCTGCACATAAAGCGAGTCGGGGAAGAGGAGCGCAGAGAAGGGGAACCCTCTGGTACCACCATACGGCCACGGTGCGGCCGGCTCACGCTCCCCACGCGCTCCAGTGTCCCTGTCAACCGCAGTCCTTGACCTGAGACAGCACCAGACCATCATGTGTAAAGGAGTTTTTGCTCATAATTATAGATCAGAGTTGCCTCAGCAACCCAGGTGACCCGTTCCAAACTGGGTTCCTAAACCCAAGGTGAGTAGTGAAGAGCTTGGCCCACTCTCCCGTAATGAAGCTACGGAAGGTCAGGGAGATGGTTCCCCCTGGGACAGCCAGTCCCCCTTGTGCCCGGGGGCTGCGTGGGACCCCCAGCCGTGCCCCTGCAGCCCCACCAGGGCTGAGCCCCCAGCCCATGGACCCCCCGGAGGCTCCCCCCAGGCATCGGCCCTCCCTGGGGAGTCCTGCGCCTTCGCTTGTTCTGCCCCGGCTGCTGGCAGCCGCTCCAACTGACGGCGCGTTTCCCGGGGAGCTGAATGGTGGCTGATGACATGGGAGTTTTAAAGTTAAAAAAATAAAAAAAAGCAACCTGATTTGAAAAGAGAGAAGGAAAAAAAAAAAAAAACCCACCACGTAACATTTATCGCGGACAAAAAAATATTAAAAATTATTATGACAGGAAATGAAGGGTGAGTCATTTAGTGCAGTGATGTTTTTAAAATAACAGTCCTTGTTTAACGTTAGCACCGACTCTGGAAAATGGGATTGTGAATGGATCAAGGAGCACCTGGGAGAGCAGAGGATCTGCAAGAAACAAGTGAATGAAATACCCTCGTAACACAGGAATGAATGATGGGTCCTGCCATCGCAGAGGGCGTGAAGCAGCAGGTTGTGTCACAGGTGACGGGGAGAGGGACGTCAGCTCCTAACGTTTATTTATTTAATTTTTTTCTGTACCTGCGCGTGCAGGAAGAGGGAGCAGCTCACTTCGGCGGAGGTACCAAAGACGACGTTTCTACGATTCTATGATTCTCTAACGGGGGTGCCCAGTGCCCCAGTGCCACCAGCGGGATGGCTCTGGGCAGTGGGAGCCGCGGGGCCAGTGCTGAGGGGCTCTGCTGGCCCCCCCCACCCCGGGCCTGGGGTCTGCCTGTCGCTGTGATGATGATGCAGCAGTGTTTATTAATACCGTACGTTCACTTTTTTTTGTGTCTGGATGTATTTAGAGATTTAGTCAGCTTTATTTTTGGGTGTAAATGGCTCTGTTTTGTATTCTCAAGGCTGCGTTTCGGAAGCGCCCCTGACGCTGCGCTCCCAGGCTGGCTCTGCCACGCCGGGGGGGCTCCTCACTGCAGCCTGCCAGGGATCGGGGACGTGCGTTTTCTGGACATTAGTTTGCAAATGGACCCTGAAGAGTTGGTTCTGTCCCATAAAACCCTAAATAGACCAAAGAGATCTAGGTGAGGAGCGTGTTCCTGCTCAGCCCCGCAGGGAGGGCACGGAGGATACCTCCTGCATGGCTTCGGGGAGAGGGACATGGCTGGGTGATGAGCCAAGTTCCTCCTTCAGTCGTTATTTTAATGCTTTGGGGATTTTATGGTGCTTATCGGCGCTGTGTTGGAGAGCCCATGGTCCCTGGTAAGCGTATTTAATACAAAAGCGCCTGAACTGCTCTAACGTGGGCTGGAATAGCAAGGATTAGCATCACTGTCTTACCGGTGCTGCTGGGGATATTGTTCCTAGAACTTCTCACACCCTTTACGCTGCTGCTGGCACCGGCCGCTCTCCCCTGGCGCCGCCTTGTCCCGCATCCCGAGCAGGCGGGATGCGCGTCTCCCATCTCCAACACCTTCCCGGGAGCGAAGGCAGGCACGGGCTGCTTCAGATCGGATTTTGGCTTCCTCTAATCACCTCGACGGAGTCTTAACTTGTTTAAAGCCATGACCAAGAGTGCTTCACATCCAATTTTCATGACACCCACCCAAGCTGGCAAGGGGACTAGAGGCTTGAGTACAGTTTTGACCCTGTGCCAATGAGGATGCAGGACACCGCTTAGCCGGACTGAAGTGTAATTGCTGCTCTGTATTTCACAGCAGCATTGGCCCAGAATCACCCTGCGTTACCCACCCCCAGCCCTCGGGCCATGGGGCGATGAACCAGCCCCTCGGCTCCACGGCCACTGTAACCCCGCAGGGTGTGCGTGCACCTGATTTATCTTTAGTGCTCCTTATCTGAACGATTCTAAATTCCAAATCTCTACAAAACCACTTTGTTCCCATTTCCCAACACAATTTCCCCCTGCTTTGGCTTCAGGAAATCCCGTTCTCTGCTCCGTCCTGACATCTGGCTCACGCTTCCCACGTTCTGCACGCCTGCCGGTGCCAGCTGGGCTCCTTGTCCTGGCACCAGGTAAGGGCGGCTTTGGAAGGCTGAGATGCTTTCAGGAGCTCTTCTGCTGGTGAATTTGACCCCACCAAGCAGAAACAGCAGATCAGCCAAATGCAGCTCCAGTGCCGGGAGCAGAGCGGCATTGAGTGTCCCTGGGCTTTTTTCTTGGTTTTTTTTTTTTTATTAAGAGGCTGCTGCATATGGCACTTGGTCAGAAGCATGAACTGAGCTGTGCTCGTGCCATTTGCCCGGCAGCCGGGCCAGATTTGGGGCTTTATGTTCCATCCATTTCACTCGGAGCTCGCGGACGGTGGCAGGAGCTGGGCGTGCAAACGGTGACAAGAGGCGACCTCCACCAGGAGCGATTGCTGGCCGTAACTGCCCAAGAAAAACATCGGCAGCCGAGCTGAAAGCGCTCCGAGAGAAGCGCTGGGTCTGTCACAGCCCGGCAGCACAATCCCATTAGGCTGTAATAAAGCCACATGGCTGGGACATCTTCTTTTAACTTCTCCGTAATGCTGCTTCTTTCTCCGAGGACACAAAAGAAAAGCGCTTTTATTGCCGGATAGGATTCCTGCGAGTTAATTCTTCCTGCCTCAGGTGGGAAGAAATCCCGTTTTCAATTGAAGCTTATTTATGTTAATTCTGGGGTTGGTATTTTTTTTTAAAATAGCAATTCCTTGTAGCCATCGGCTAGTGTTTGCGAATCAGGGTGCCTCAAGTCAGGCACCTCGGATCTATGCTTATCGTATACTGACTTAGCTTTTCAAGGCGAAATAAATAGTTACCAAAGTACTTCTTTATGACACTGGAAAGGCATGAAATGGTATTTCCGTGCAGTTACAATCAGCCCAGCAAATTTTACAAGCGAATTTTTATAAATGCCGTTTGGGATCTCAAATATTTTGAAAGGAAAATGAAAAGCTGCTGAATATTGATATGGGAAAACCGAAAGCAAAGCCAGACCGGTGTTAAACTGCAGAGTCCTGCGTGCGCGGGGCCAAGCGGCGCTGCACGGCCTGGGGCAGGCGGGATCCAGCGCCGGGGCCAGCCCTGCCCCGAGCAGGAACGGCTCAGGAAGCAAAAGATCGTGATTTATTTGCAGTAAAAAATTTACATTTTACAACCATTCAGGTTTGTTCTTTTCTCTCCTAAAACTAGACTTTTTTAAAATGCATTTTATGATTTTTTTATTATTTTATTTTCATTCCTATGGCTAAAAACAGGAAAAGGACAAGCTGTTAAACTCATCTGCCTCCGTTCTTGAGGGAAGAGCAGTTCCCAGGATAGCTCGGCACATGGAGAAAAAGGAAATACAGAGTAATATGCAATTTGCACATTTGCTGTGTTTCTGTGGCCATTGAACAGCAAAGTTTGCACAAACATGGCTTGATGGTGAGGAAGTATTTTGACTAGTACACACGCGACTTCATTTTGCCAAGCCTTTTGCGCAGTCCGCAGGAACGCAGCCGTAACTTTGCAGCAAGGACAGACTCATCCCACGCCGTGCCCCCGTCCCTTCCTGGAAATGGATTCACACTGTGACATTTTCTCTTCTTGCTACAATTTTTGTCACCGTGATGAGGTATCTGGGATTGTATTGTCTCATTTTCACGTTGCCATGCCATACTCTCTTGACCTTTTTAATATTCAGTATTTTGAATGGTTGACCATCGCACTCCTCCTCTTCCCATTAAAGGGGAGCCCAACCTGTTGCAAAGGACTCGGGTGACCGGCCAATTGAAATGAAAAATTCTGAAAAGGTCAGCTTAGTGCAGCACTCCATATATTTCACAAAATATATTAGAGATTGAAATTCGTACGCCTCCTCTCCTTGACAAAGACTGTTCCAGCAGCAAAAATAAAAATAAGTAGAACATCCATCTAGTGTTATGCTAACAGCAGTGGTAGAAAAATTGTGGGACTGTATAACTTATCCCATTGTTATTATGGTTTTTAGCTTCTGCTCCTCTTTGGATGGATTATTACAGAAACGTAGAAGAAAGCTTAATTTACATTTGATTCGGGAATCTATTTACGGTGCTGCTCAGGCTCCTGGCATTTTTGAGAGACTCCTCAGCTCTTCGACGTGTCTAGATAAAAAGGTAAAAACTCATTCAAATGAGAAACAGACGTTTTTCTGCTTCTTCAGCAACTTTAGAAACATTTTCAACACAGTGTCTGCATCAACGCTGCCGTTATCACTGGGCATCTGCTGCTCCCTGGCCCCTGCACAAAGAGCCCAGGTACACCTGGAGCGGGGGCAGAGACCCCCAGTGCTGGGTCTGAACCGAACTCACCCGGTGGGACGGGATGTCACCAGGATGTGGGGCTCGGCGCGGAGCCGGTGCCTGTTGGCGAGGAGACGGCCAGGTTGAGCCCCTCGGTCACTTCAGCGCTGAATTGGAGACAGGATTTGCGCTTCAGGGAGGTTCCTGGTATTGCCAAGGTTGCTTTATGTGTTCCAGGAAAAAACAGAGATTCTAAAAATGTTACTTGGAATTTAATTTTGAAAATGTACTTAGCATTCTTTCAACCCAATGATCAAACATGACTCTCCATCTTCTGTTTGTATTTTGTTTTCAATTTTTTTGTTTCATAGAATCATAGAATTGCCCAGGTTGGAAGGGACCTTTCAGATCATCGAGTCCAACCATCAGCCCAGCACTGGCCAAACCCACCACCACCCCACGTCCCTCCGCACCACGTCTGCCCGGCTTTTAAATCCCTCCAGGGATGGCGACTCCACCACTGCCCTGGGCAGCCTGGGCCAAGGCTTGACAACCCTTTCCGTGAAGAAATTTCTCCTAATATCCATCCTAAACCTCCCCGGGCGCAACTTGAGGCCGTTTCCCCTTGTCCCATGGCCTGTTCCTTGGGAGAAGAGCCCGACCCCCCCTGGCTCCCCCCTCCTTTCAGGGAGCTGTAGAGAGCGAGAAGGTCTCCCCTCAGCCCCCTTTTCTCCAGGCTGAACACCCCCAGCTCCCTCAGCCGCTCCTCACAAGACTTCTATCTTATTTGTCATTATTTAATGACATTGCAGGACTATTATTACTATTACTATTACTATTACTATTACTATTACTGTTACTGTTACTATTACTATTACTATTACAGCAACTCACTGTGACTAACAGTCCATACTACAGAACATGTGATAACACACTTGCAATTATCTTTTGATTCATCATTTACTTTTAAGTCCCTGAAAGCAGAACCGATTGAACTCGATCGCATCGTTTTTCCGGATCTGTTTGAAGAAGAGCAGCAGGGTTTGCTTGTTTCTTTAACTTTCCAAGGCAGCAGTTACAATGCCGTGGCATTACCTCCCTAAAGGGCAGCTTTAAGGGTGTGTCATTTCCCTGGACGGCGCCTGCTATATTAAGTACAAAGTATGCATGTTTTCTAAGATATAGTTAATTTTTACAGGACTAAAAAATAAATTACACTCATAATTTCAACTGTTGCAGCTGACTAGAGTGAAGACCTCTGCAAGCCAAAGCTGCTGCTGGCACGGTGACCACAGCGTGCTTTGTCTCTTGCTTAGGTCCCTGTTTTAAAGGTTTATCTTATTTCCATTTGTATTTTCCTAATGAAACAAATCTCAGCCTCATCCGGAGTTCCCAGTGGAAACGGACTTCAATAAAATCTCTACAGCCCAGAGTGCAGCCCCGCGTCGGCAGCCAGCTCTGCTGGGCATGGATGGGGGTGGTCCCCCAGGGGCTGTGACGGGGATGTCAGGGATGCCAGGGGAGCCGGGGGATTTCGGGGATGACAGGGATGCCGGGGATCGGGGATGCTGGGGATGCTGGGGATGCCGGGGATGCTGGGGATCGGGGATGTTGGGGATGCTGGGGATGCTGGGGGAGCCAGGGGATGTCGGGGATGCTGGGGATGTCGGGGATCGGGGATGCTGGGCACCCGCAGGACATTGCAGCGGGGTCAGCACCCACAGCATGTGCAGGAGAGCATCCAAACGGCTCCTCAGGACTGCGGGCTGCAGGAGGGAACCCGCGGGAGGGAGCAGGAGAGGCACAGCCCAAACTCCCCCGGTCACTGCTGCTCGGCTTTGGAGCATTCGTGGCACCCGGCAACAAAGTTTTGGAGATTTTGGTAGATTCTGAAAAAGTTGCCCTGGATTTCAAGGTCTTATTGCCCTGACACTAGGTACCTGTCTGCCTGCTTGTTTTGGATTGAAATAGATAATGTTAAAGGGAATACGAAACTCTGGAAAGTGCCTATAAAATAAACAGTTCCTATAAAAGTTCTTACGCAGTAGTTATCAGAGCCAAAATGGAGACGGCCGCAGGACTGTTAACATTATTCCTGTACTTGAGAGGGAAAAACCACCAACAGTAAGAATAAATTCTTACAAAATATTTTGGTTTTACGCTAAAGGACACGCTTTTCTTTTCCGGTATCGTATTGGTTTATGACCATCAATAAGAGGCTTCAGTCAGTGTCCCCAGAGCCGCAGAAGGACCAGCATGAAGGTTCGGGCCTTTGGTGGGTCACGTGGAGGGGGCTGAAGGTCAGGCTGGGCACGGCGGGAGCTCGTCACCCGCCTCGGCTGGGGACCACCAGCACCGTTTCCAAACCCATGGGGGAAGCGGCGCCCGCACTCGTCTCTAGAGCTGCTGCTGTCAGCAGGGGTCGATGGGGCCCTTTTGAGTTACTCTGCGATCTTTCTGCTCTAGCCCAGCACCTTTGGTAAAAGTACCGTCTGTAAAAACTTGCCTATTTATTACCTTTTCTGACAGGATCTCGGAACTGGCCCAAGCTAAAGAACGACAAGTTTAAAAAAAATCACTGGAGCATGTTAATCAGTTAAAATGCTTTTATGCTGCAAGAAGCCGTGTACACTGCGTGCACCTGAGCGACTCGGTACACAGTTCTCCCAGACGCATTTTCTAACTTTCGTTTCCATTTTATTATTTAAGTGCTCTCAGCAGTTCCGTTTAGTCACCCTTTACCACATCTCCTTGTTACAGGAAGATGATTTTTCTCTTTATCTTTTCAAACGAATAAGTGCGGGGTCTCTTTCTTCAGTGGAGGCGATCTCGGGAGCCACTTTTATCTGCATCTCCCCGGGCCCAAGTTGTCGAGGAGCTTTCCCAGCTGGCACAGGGCCCCCAGGGTCCGGCTGTTCACAGGCAGCAAACACTTTGGCTAATTTCGGCAACACACCAGCAGTTAACGCGGTGATTTCTGAAGCTACCTGCATCCTCGGTGTCTGCATATCCGTACCAAAGGATGTACATCCCTACCAAATGGAAAGGACGGTGCGTAATTCCCTGGTCAGGGTCACGCTGCCACGTCCCCAGCCCCATCCCGTGCTGCCCCGGGGCAGCTGCTGGGCTCCCTGCCCTGGAAAGGTGCTGGCGAGCCCTGATTTCTGCAGGCAAGAGACACTGCGGTTTGAAACGGTTAATTCACTTTCCATAATCATACTTCACATCACACAAGCCTGATTAGCATAAGGAAATGCAGAAGAAATCAAAAAATGCAGAAGAATTTCCTAAGAAACAGATTTTCTCTTCCCTTAGGAATTAAAGAACAATAAAAAACCCCACGACGATAATTCTGCAATCACCCCTACACCCCGTTTATTGTTCAGTAATGCTCGCAAGACTCAGCGATACATTTCATCTTTTTCTCTGGGATGGGTAAATTTCTTAATAGGTTGTAAGCTCGAGTCCCAATAACAGATAAAACAGACTAACCATTTTTTTTTTCTTTGACGGTCTTTCCAATTATATTTTAAAATCTTCTTTGGATTCATTATATTCTGTAATCCTGCCAATTTGCATCATTTACTGTGATGCCTTCCCTTTGGAAGCAGCAATCCCTTACACATTCACCACCCTGTCAAATTTACAGAACGCGGAAATGTTCAGATAATCTCTCTGAAATGGTTTCCCAGGCATTTGGTAGCCCATTTTATTTTTCTTGTACGCAACGGAGAGCGATCGGGAGAAAAACATCAATAAAATATCATTGCACAAAAGCATCTCAAAGTGGTTGTAATTATTTACACTCTGGGCTCCGTTGTACTCACACCCTACCTCTGGTTTTGGCTGGGGTAGAGTTAATTTTCTTCACGGTAGCTGGTTCGGGGCTGTGTTTTGGATTTGTGCTGGAAACAGTGTTGATAACACCGGGAAGTTTGCGTTATTGCTGAGCAGGGCTTGCGCAGGGTCAAGGCCTTTCCTGCTCCTCACACCAGCCCAACAGCGATGGGGCTGGGGGGCACAAGGGCTTGGGAGGGGACACAGCCGACCCCCGCTGACCCAAAGGATATGGGATATTCCATACATGAGCGTGGGACATCATGCTCAGCAATAACAGCTGGGGGAAGGAGGAGGAAAAGGGGGACGTTCGGAGTGATGGCATTTGTCTTCCCAAGTCACCGTCACGTGTGATGGATCCCGGCCGCCCTGGGGACGGCTGAACACCCGCCTGCCATGGGAAGCAGGGAACGAATCCCTTGTTCTGCTTTGCTTTACCTCTTAAACTGTCTTCATCTCAACCCACGCGTTTTCTCACTTTTGCTGTTCTGATTCTCTCCCCATCCCACCGGGGCGAGCGCGGGGCTGAGCTGACAGCCAGGGTTGAACCGCGGCATATGGGAAACTGCCTCCGGTTTGACGTACACGCGTCAGTAAATGAAGTGCAGTAAATCAGAGACCTGAGGACGACGCTGCCCGCGCTTCGCGTGGCGCAGGCCAGTTAATAAAGATCACTCAGTTCTAATTGCGGAAGCCTTCACGCGGCTTCATAACCCATTCCTCCAGATACGTTACCTGGGAGATGTTAAAATCAGAATTTTATTTTATTGAGCCACTGTTGCAATTCAGCCATAGCAATTAATGACTTGCAAAACAGCAATATTAATTTAGTCTTGATGGCTACTACCAACCCTAACTGCTTGAGGTTAAAATGAAATTAAACACCTTAATAGATTGGAAAGAAAAATTTAAAATGCTATTGACAACCTGAAAGTTCCTTAATGCCAAACACAAACTATGGGCACGACCTCTTTCTCTTTTTATTAATGCAATACTGAGCTTAAAACACCATACCAGTGAGCGTTTCAGAAGTCACCCAAGGCAAATGCGGAGCGGGCTGTCCGGAGGTGAGAGTCGAGAGGGCGAGCAGCCGCCGCTCCTTTCGGGCCCGAGGGGGTTTACGCCAGCGTCACATTTGGTGTTTTAACTGCACCTGGGTCACATCTCATACATTTTATTAACGTACCTGCCAAACTACTGGAGCGTGGCAGGCAATCACAAACTAGAGGAAATATTTACCGTTTGCTTTAGAGACTGGACATGGGGAAAAAAAACCTTTATTCCACTCACGTGGTTCCTCCCGGCCGTTTCCACCCTTGGGTGCCACGGTACGGGAGGAACAGGGCAAAACCCCGAAATCACAATGCATTTCAAGCAAAGGACAATTTATTACCCTGTGCGTGAGGCAGCACCGCCTCTGTCTCCAGGGCTGGCCAAGCCTCCGGGTTTTGAGGAACAGCTTTCAAGCAGGTGGGATTTATTTTGTTCACCCAATAACTTTCTAGGACAAGGGTTTTGTAGAAGGAAGGGGTTGGATGAACTTCTAATTGCTTCAAATGTCATTAAAAATTGCAATACGTCCTTCTGCTTGTAGTCTTCGCCTTTTGATTGCTTCCTGCCTTTTAAGATGACAGAGGAATCTTGAAATTTTTAAAAGAATATTCACAAATATGAGTTAAGGTGATGAATCACAGCATCACAAAAGCTGAATTGTGTACTTGTGAAACACCCGTACAATGACAGGAGTTACCTATAAACGTCGAAAGAACATTTAGCCTTTTAGAAGCCACGTATGAACATTAGCCGGCTAATCCCAAACATTTCATTTTGCTCTTTACTGTTATCTGGGAAGGATCAGGAAGATCAGAAGCACTCGGAAACCAGAAAGCCCCGTTATTCGGTGTGACTACCCCTGGGAGGGTGCACGTCAAAAAAATGTCCCTCCATGGTTAAGGCCAGCAAAGGTAAAAATGGTGTCTGCTGTTTGTAACCAAAATCAATACTTTTTTCACAGCGTGCTGCCGTGACCCCTGCCCAACGCTGGCACCAGGGACCCCTCGCTCCCGGCTTCGCCCCCTCGCGCGGTGGAGAGATGGATGGTGGGAATGGATCCCAGCCCGGCTGCATCCATCCCTCCTGTGACCCAAAAGCCTGTAGACCCTTACATTTAGGAAAGAGTTGTCCCTAAAGAAAAAATACGTTTCTTCTTAAAACCATGAGAGCCAAAGTGGTTATTCCTTTCACGAAATGAAGGCAAACCCGGGGTTCGCTTTCCTCCCCCGTACAGTGCGGGTCTGAAGGCCGCGCGGGCTGGTGAGTCGCAGCCAACACACAGACCTCAGTCTACGCAGGGTCAAACAGGGATCCCAAAAATACCCGGTGTGCCCCAGAACAGCGAGCCTTATGTGAGCACGGACACCTGTTTATGCACCAGGGGTTTATCGCCGAGTATTTAGGAAAAGGGCAGATGAGGACATGCTGTATTTGGTAGGGGCACGGGGTGCAAGGTTCGCAGGTGACTAAGGCCACTGTCACTCTGCTGAACATCTCTGTGGTTCATCACTCCCCAATCAGCTTGTCTGCGAGCATCCCGTGTGACGCCACCGTTTTCTCAATCCTCGCCAGGACCATCATCCAACCTGTGCCCGTCCCGGGTCCCAGCCGCGTCCCGACCCCGCACTCCAGGCTGCGATGGAGAGATGGACCGCAAACTCCCCAGAGCATGTGCCGAGACGCAGCTGATGGGCACGGCCAACCGGCAACCCAACCAGTTATCACAGTTCCTGCAGTCACCGGCAGCCAGCCCGGAAACGCCACCCAAACACCGCAAACCGAGAAAATAGCCACAGCGATATCGCCCTGGGGACACTTCGTTTTGGAGTCGTCCAAGCCCCTTCTCCTTTCCGTCTCTTACCCGGCACAAATACATCCCTGGCAGTCGGGTGCTTCTCCTCGCGTTCCAGGGAGCTATTGTTTTCCGCGAGCGCCCAGCCCCCTTTCCCTCATCATCCCCCAGTAGGTAACTGGAAATGTAGATAATTATAGGAAAAGGTTTTCAAACACACACACTTCCTAACTGACACATGCTCAGCTCTTGATGTGTTCTGTGCCTGTTCTCATTAAATTTTATACACAGCAAACCTGAACAAAAAGCTTGTGCAGTGTTAGGGAACAATGATTCCTTTTTGCAAGTAAAGAGGAGATTTATGGAGAAAATCACTTGAATCTGACAGTCACTGACATCAGTTCTTAGTTCATGAAAAGTGAGTGGGACCTGATGGATCCTCTTCTTTTCATCAGAAAGCTGCTGTTTTTCTTGTCTTGGCTTAGAGTGGGAAGTGAATAATGAGCATGTTGATGATTAAAAAAATCTTACCTTTTACTTTAGCCAAAATTCTTTGCACTTATGACATGAATCATTAAAAAAATTCTGATTACATACCCCAAAGCGTTTCATTAAAGAATATTTTTTCAAACACCTTTTCTGGGGGGAAAAAAAAAAAAAAAAAAAAAAAAAATCTATTCTGCGAGAGCCGCAGCCGCAGTGGGGGAACACAAAAGAGGCTGATTTTGAAGCGGTGACCTCCTCCTGTGCCCCAGCGAGGTGCAGCATCCGCGCCGGTGCACCCGCTGCCTGCAGCATCGCCCCGGCGCGCAGACGGGAGCGACGCCTACCACCGGCACCGGAGCGTCTGTCCAAAGAGCCGCACGCTTACGCTCGGTGCCTCCTTGATGCATGATCTCCCCTCCTTCCATTAACAATATGTATCTCTCCCGGCTCGCTGCGACGGGAGCTTGCAGGACAGGGCTATGAGTGAGGAAATTGCCTCTAACAAATCTTCTCCTCCAAAGCAGAGCACCTGAAGACTACACTCCCAAATGCCACCCCGGTGAGCAGCACTGCTCAGTTTTCTAGGTGCGCGGGAGCTTTATTTCGCCTTCCTCTGAAGCACCAGTTAGAGCCTGGGAGGAGCGGGCGTGTTGGTAGACTCCAGCTGCACCCCATGGACAACCCTCGCCCCGCACAGAGGTGGTGGAACCGGCACGGGAGCCCCAAGCTTTCCAGTGATCCTTCCAGCCGTGTCCCAATTAAATGAAGGTCAGCTCCAGAGGCCGGGCAGGTAGAGGCTGAATGGGAAGAGAAATCAAAGCACGCTGTTTTCAGCATGCCCATTGCTCCCCATTTATTTCCGTCTGGTTGCCACGCAATCTACTGGGGGCATGGACAGAAAGACAGCCACGTCAAAACGGCGTTGTTAGCACAGCATCAGGAGAGGCTGACATTGCTGGGTTATGTTTTCTGACTTCATTCCTATAAATGGCTTTTTGTGGGAGGAGCTTCATTTATATTTTCCCTATCATATGGACAAAACGTGCAGGTATGATTTGGATTTTTGTTAAATGATGTAGCAAAAATAAATTCCTCCAGTGTATTCCTGGGCAGACTTGATGGGAGCTCAAAGCACTACTCCACTTTTTTAGGTGGAAACCCACCTAAAACTCTGATTTTGAAAGTGTGTGCGTGGGGAGGAGAGCCCAAGCTGGGCTTACGAAGTGTGAGCTGTGAGAAGCCAAGGGAGCTTGAGAAGTCAAAGCAACCCTCACCCATCGAGAGGAGACACGGAGCGGGGAAGGACAATGTCACTTATGGTCTTGAACCCCTTTTCTTCTTTAAACTCTCTTTATAGCCAGGAATGACTTTTGAAAATTTCTAGTCACCACGCACTGATCAGAATCAGGATTTCACCCCTTTTCTGCCCCAGTCACTACCAGATCTGCCCCCCCTCCACCACACCAGCAGCCGCAGCCTCTTGGGCCAACTTCTCCGGTAACAGTTGGGGACTTTTCTGATGCTAAAGAGAGATTTTGGGATGCTCCTGGGAAAACCCTTTGACCTTGACAGGACCCGAGTATCAGGCTAATTAAAGAGCGTGGTCCTGGGGGAAGGGGCTGGGTTGGCTGGGAGGGGGCTGCGTGGTCCAGATGGCCTCGGACATCCAGCAACGCGCCAACGGGACCTGCGGGGAGGAGACCACGCTGGCGGGTTCGTGCATTTCCTTGCATTTGAGATGCTGTAAGTTTATACAGCAGGAAAAGAAATCAAAAGAACTGACATTCCAGAAGAAGACTTTAACTTCTCTGGTTTGACACCTTGGTTTCGGAGTCCCTGGAATTACTTAAAACCCAAGTGGAGGGACATCAGTCCTTTTGATCACAATACATTCAAATGGTGTGGTCTTTAAGTCACACCTGCTTGTGACAAATATACGTTTTGGCAGTGTGCGGTATGCAAAGAGTATATATAAATATATATATACACACACACACACACGCACTTTTTCATGTCCACGTGTTTGTGTGTAGCAAACCTTCTGCGGAGAGCGCTTTAATTTGCCTGTAATCCGGGAACGAACGCTGTGTAGTGGCCACAGAAGAGATTTTGGGTGCATTAACAGCCCTCTGCACTTAAGCAGCCCCTGCAGCCGTTCCCAGGGGGTACCACCATGGGAGACCACCCCACCGCCCGGCGGGAGGACACGGCTGTCCCCGCGCTGGCGCCTGTCTGTGCCCCAGGGCATGGACACCACAGACCTGCAGCTGCAGCGTCCACCGAGACGTGGCCGAACGCCTCCCGCCCCTCTCGACCGCCTCGTGACAGGCCCCATCTGCCGAGACATAATTAGCCACTGTCCCGTTACCCTGAGAGTGAAACACTCGCAACCGGCCCCGCTTCATCTGTGGCCAGAAACTGGGTGGTTAATTGGTATTTTCCTTTGGTTTTACATGAGAAGCTTTTCAATAATTTTGTGAAATATTTTACCTCAACCAGGAGAGACAATGTATAATTTATTTTGTTAGTTGATAGAATTAGTTGTTCTTAGCTTGCTGTGGCAGTATGAACTGTGAATGCAATATTTTCTAAAGTGTCCTTTTTCCATGAGATTAGTAAATTTAATTTGAAATTCTGTATTCACAAGTAGTGCACTGGCTGAAGGCAAGCTGTAGAACAGATGACAAAGGTTATTACATTTTTTAAATTATATTTTAAAGATGTTTAATAACTGTGGAGAAAAGACTTTTATGAAAATGGAAATTGGCAGATTAAAGAATGAGTTACACAAAGTTATTTTAAAAACACATGAAGTTACTTTTCCTATCAACCCTTAAAGGGCCAAGGTCTTGCTCTCGAGGCCAAAATTCTTATTAGGACCAGGATTTAGCTGAATCCGCAATTATATTCTATAAATTGATTCTAAATGCAGATACAAAACGTACAATGTTTATTGATGGTCAGCATTTTTCAAACGCAGTTTTAAGACTTCTTTTCCTTGCTGCCAACATTAAAATTTAAGTTGGGTTCAAAACATGGGTGATGTTTTTCTGACTCATGTTCAAACCAAAAGTTAAGCTTCTCAGAGCTAAATTCTGCCTTGATCTTGAGACAGCGATGAAAACGGGGGCAAAAGCCCCCATGGAAGTGGAAGTTTTCTGCAAGTACGAATTAGAGTAGGACTGAGCCTGCGGGGGTTTCTGTACATAAGATAGAGCCCACCCACTCCTCCATAGGCTTCCGCTGCTCATGAAAAGAATAAAGCCATGTAAACACTCATGTTTTCTGCTAAAGTCGGCGGGTACAACTTAAACCACAAAGGAATAGATTGTGCTTCAGAAGGCGACTTGCTGGTTTTCGCCTTATTTTCGAAACACTTCCCTCTTGCATTGGAGAATAAACAACAACAGGGAATAAATGATAAGAGAAACTCTTAGCTTCCCACACGGAGGTAATCCAATAAAGCACGCGTTGCTGGTGCTCACCCCATGGCTGGTGCGTGGTGCTCGGGTCGCACACCCACCACCAGCCCTGACACCAGCAGCTCCCGTGCCAGCCTGGACCCACCAGCTCTTCCCAGCCCCATGCCAGCCTGGACCCACCAGCCCTTCCCAGCGGGTCTGAGCCCACCGCAGACCTCCCCCTTGCCTGTGCTCTCAGAGAGGGCTTTGTTCTTTGTCACTGTCAGTCTGCCCCCCGAAACTACACGTGACATCAACTTAAAGCCTACAAGAGTAGAAATGCGCATTTTTGTGAGATATATTGGGTACCCTGGCTATTAGAAACTCCTCTGGTTTTTTTTTTAAAGGTTTAAAAAGGTGGTTTTTTTAAGAAGATAGTATGCAAAGGCAAGTGCTTGTTCAGTCTAGAAACTCGACCTAACTAGCTGAACGCAAAGAACTAGTCACAAGCATGTGCATCCCACGTATTCTGTAACCTTATAAATTGTGCATTGGAATTTACATAAATTTCCATTTTCTTGGTCAAGTTTGTAGTACATGTTAAGCTTAAATTATAGTTTCTCTTCTAGCATTGTCTAAGGCAAATGCTGTTATCAATAGATTCATATAATTACCACTTTCTTCTCTAATTATTTGTGGGAGTAAGGTGCAGCAGGTAGGACACTTTTAAGGGATAATACAAAACATTTTCTCCTCGTCTGCACCTAACTCACAAAAAGGTCATATGGAAGTTTTACAGCTGTTCTCAATTAAGGAACAAAATTCACATAAATAGCTCTTTTAGGCGAATCCACTGATGTTATCATCTTTAACATCTAAAAATCAGCTTGCACCGGGGTTGGAGACAACTCTGCTGCCTCTGGGTGAAGGAGAGGGCGTCCCCTTGTCCTCAGTCTCGCAATGGCCAAGACCACTGGTCGTCGCAAGTGACCGAGACCACAGCCCTACCTTCCTCTCGAGGACCACCCTCCACGCGCGCAGGAAGGCACTGGAGGGCTCCCATCGCCCTGCCCTCCCTTAAGAAATCAAGCTTAAAGGACGAGACGCTGAGCTGGTGTGAAATCCGCCCTGTCCAGCCTGGCACCTCGGCTTGCCGCAGGCTGCAGGCACTTCCAACAGTCTGAGAAGCATAATTGCCCAAAGTCAAGGAAAGTTATGAGTTATGCTGATGACAATAGATATGAGAGGTAAATTATTTTAAAATTGTCAAGAAAGAAAATTTCAAGCCAGAAGGAATACCAGAAAATTCTATCTTCTAATACTGATTATTTCCCAGCCTCTAATTGGTAAGAAAAACTTCAGGCATCACCACAAAACCCCTGGCCGGAAGGACTTGGAAGGAGGATCAAGCTGCACATGTAGCTTGAATTTAAAACCTCTAAGGGCCTGGCAAGAAAAACTATAAAAAGATTTACTTTTAATATATTTTAATATACCAGACAGATCTCAATTGTGCAATAGCCCCAGAATCACACCAGCATTTCAAACGGTTCAGCCAAATGACCCGAATCAGTTGGCATCAAATTTGGACAGTCTGTGCAATTCTACTACACAATTAAATTCAAAGCGCTAAAAAGGTGAAAATATACTTAATGCTGATCAACACCGCTTCACAGGTTAAACAGTCCTGATTACATTTGATATTCCATGTCTGGATGAAAAAAAACAACCCTGCAGAACTGGCACATTATTCATTGTATTATGAAATTACTTTGGACGAGGATCTTTATGAGATCAAAAAAAAATAGTTTTTGGCAGTGAATGTGACTGAGGGAGGGGAAGGTTATTACCGAGGTCTCCCGGTGACCCAGGTTTGATGCTATTCAAAGATTCCATGAACAGCCCGAGAGTGGAAGCGGGTGCTGGCAGGACACAGTCGTGCACTGCCGTCCGCAGCCACCCACCAGGACCCCGCTGCATTGCGCTTGGCCGTGTCACGGTGACAGCCCTGCTTCGTTAGGTGCTTGTCTCAACGAGCCTTGCCTCATGGCTCTGGCTGGCCCCGATGCAATGAGCCTTCTCGCCAGGAGTGCGAAGGTGAAGTGTAGAAGGCAACCACAGAAATTATGCTAGAATATACTTGGAGTATATTCTAAGTATTCTAAGTATAAAAGTATTCCTCTAAAATAGACCAACCCAATCCAAGGCTTCATCCCTTCTCGTTAAGCGTTACTTCCTTCTCCCAGAATACCAGTAGTTATTCCCGTTGAGGACCACCTGTATGATGAGCAGCAGTCACTACCAACCACTTCCACCATAGCCTTTTCCCAAAAACATGTTCTTTGTTGTGAATAAAGTATTTCCCCCCCGCCCTCTCAGTCTCAGCACACACAATTATTGAAAACTTGCCAGTAAAACAGAAGAAACGAACAAAACCGAGGCCGTTGCCTGCAGGCAGATCCAGCACAGAAGATTTCAGCCCGGGATGGGGATGTTCTCACTGGTCGGGAGGGCATGAAGCCATCCCCACGTGGCGCTAACCTCACATCGCTGCTGACATTGGGGCTGCCTCGCCCCACGTCTCCCTGGGGATGAGCCATTTCTCCCTCCTGCAGGACCGCGGACTATCATGCAGAGTTTCACAACAACACTTCTCGCAGCCCATTTTTTTGTTTACGTTACATTAGCAGCTCAGGATTGTGCGTGTCTGTTTTCCCCTGACAACGGTTGTTCCTTCATTCCTGCGACTGGCTTGCTTTTTGCATTCGCCAATCGAGGGTAGGCATTGTGGAGATAGAAAAGTATTATCTTTTGCTAGAATATACTTGGACCACCTTCAAAAATTGAAGTCAAAATAACCCCACAACCTCGTACTCAAATTCACATTTTTTCGTCTCATTTTTTAGTAAGAGTATTTTTATCTGGTGCATTATAAAAAGCCTCCTTACACATATCGTATTTCACAGTACCCTAAAATTCCTGCGCATCCTGAAGTTCTGACTTGCTTTAATCCTTCAAAATAAAACAGAATTTAGAAATAGTCTTCAATGCTTAGCCAAGTTTACTGAAAAGGATAGCACGATGGTTTCGTAAGACCTTATGAGAGGACTGACACAGAAATGGCAAAAACGTTTGTTAGATTGCTGACTTCCTCTTAAGCGTACCGATGGACTCAGGAGTTTACCAGTAAGCAGATATAGCCAATATTGTACATTATCTTTAGTCTGTCTCCTGACGAAGAGGACGTTGGGTTTTTTTGTCAAGTATCCAGTACTTCTTAGCACTGACAAGTTATTTCCATCAGTCCTTCTGCTTCCCGACTCCTGTAAACCCAGAAAATGCAGATATTCGACAAACATTTCCAAAACGCCCTAAAGTCTGAAAACCCCTGATGTTTCTGAGGGGACATTTGG
Source organism: Sterna hirundo (assembly GCA_009819605.1). Lineage (NCBI taxonomy): Eukaryota > Metazoa > Chordata > Aves > Charadriiformes > Laridae > Sterna > Sterna hirundo. Next base: position 65,296,906 of record CM020443.1, read on the forward strand.
CTTTCCTTTCACCTCCACATGCATCCCGGAGCCGGCTGGCGATTAAGGGCTGGGATCGTGGGTCTGTAGGGCTCAGCAGAGTGAGCAGGTAGTCACCTCTGTCTGTTGTTAACTTCGCGGAGGTCAAACACCCACAGGCGCCCTAATATCCTCCTGGATACCTGGGCTGACTAGTCTTGATCACCCCCTGCCTACCTCGTCTTCTATTAATCAGCAGGAGGAGAAGGTGGTCACACTCTGACCACGCTTGTTCTGTGCAGTGTTCCTCAAGCGATAAATTATTGCTGAGCAGATACTCAAGGCATCCAAGTTTCAAAATGTAGATTCAGACATCATCTCTCTATTAATGGAGCAGTTTGTTCAATACGGGACTCATCTACGCAGTTTCTCACAGCAATATTTCACAGGTATCAGCTTTTCATTTCCTCCAGAAAGCACTCCTGGCCGGTATAATCCAGTCCCAGGAAACACAAGAAGTGTGCAATTAAATTCTCATTCATGGCCTTGCTCCAGCTCTTCTCTCTAATTTATTACCACCCTGGGGTCCTGTGCAGACTTCGCTCTCCGGACGCCCACCTTCTGTTTGTCCCTCCGGTTTTCGGGGGGAGCGGCAGCTGCCCAAAGCCTCTCCTATTGCTCTGCCATCTGCTCAGAAAGATTTTGTCTGCAAACATGGGAATAGCACTCCATGCCTTTGTCTCAAGTTGCAGCAAAACAATCAGGTTCTTCCAAAGCCTAATAAACGGATTTGCTTTTAGGTCTGCTAACGGTACAGGATCAGCCAGCTCTCGAGGAGGAGGAGTGAAGCTGCTCTACCCCAGTACAGAAAGGTGTCCCCTCCAGAGTCCCCTCACCGCCACCTGACCACATCTCCCAGCGATGGAGACAGGACGAGACCCTGGTACAATGTCCCAGAACGGGACGAGCAAGAGCAAGGTTGAGTGCCCTGCGGCAAGTACAGAAACCGAGTGTTTCTTTGCTGGTGGGCATAGACCATGAGCAATCCCAGTCTCATGAGCAATCCCAGTCTCATTGGAAAGCAACCCCCAAAAGAGGGCTCTCAAAGGGCTCTCAGACCACGAAACCCCAAGAGAACAGCAATGCGTTTTAGCACCTATGACTAGAATGAGTGCAATGGATAGAGCTAGAGCCTGTGCTCACCGTAGTTTCACAGAAATTCAGCGCGGCACGGGCAGCTCAGGAGACGGTGGCCCCAGAGCAGCGCTGCGGACGCGGCACTCTGCATGCGGTGGTCTCTGTAGCTACCCTAGATGTTAGTGCCCCAGCACAGCAGGTAATCTGCTTGCTGCAAGGGCAGGGAACACAAGACAGCCTGGGCCTATGATCTACCCCAGCCATATCCTAAATAAACAAGCCACTTGGAATTTTAGCTTAATTCCACATGGCATAGTATATCAATAATAAATCTCAGCTTTTCCAAACTTTTCCAGACAAAGTTAAAAGATACCAACTTCAGGACCCGGCTGCGGTTTCCTTCCTTCCCATCCTTTCACGGCCAGAGGAGCATGAAGCTGTTTTTGTGTTCACCTCTCTTGGGCCAGCGCAGCAGAATCATAGACTCACAGGGTTGGAAGGGACCTCTGGAGATCACCCAGTCCAAGCCCCTGCCAGAGCAGGGTCACCCAGAGCAGGTGGCACAGGAACGCGTCCAGGCAGGGTTGGGATGTCTCCAGAGACGGAGACTCCCCCACCTCTCTGGGCAGCCTGTGCCAGGGCTCTGCCGCCCTCAGGGTAAAGAAGTTCCTCCTCGTGTTTAGGTGGAACTTCCCATGGTCAAGTTTGTGCCCGTTACCTCTTGTCCTGTCCCCGGGCACCACTGAGAAGAGCCTGGCCCCATCCTCCTGACACCCACCCTGTAAGTGTTTATAAGTGTTGATAAGGTCCCCCCTCAGTCGTCTTTTTTCCAGACTGAAGAGACCCAAATCCCTCAGCCTTTCTTCATCAGAGAGGTGTTCCAGTCTCCTCACCATCTTGGCAGCCCTGTGCTGCACCCTCTCCAGCAGTTCCCTGTCCCTCTTGAACCGGGGAGCCCAGAAGCAGCTCCACGAGTGGCCACCTCCACCTCCCCGTCCCGTCAGCGCTGGCTCGGAGAGCAAGTTCCACACACACCCACCCAGCTTGGTTCAATCCCTGACTACGTGCCAAAGTCACACCAGCTGCAATGCTGGAAGTCCAAACCATCGCTAGCAGAACACCATCAGCCCTTTTGCACGCTAGCTATAGGACTTCAGCTCCTGCCCAAACCTAAACAACCTTGTTTATAATACCCTAAAACCCACCCAACTCCATCAGTATCACGTTAATCTCATAAATCAGTTCCACATCTCGGGTTGTCCTGGATGGACAGAAACGTTTTTTTATCACCCCATTTTGCTGGCCCTACCCCATTACTCCTGTAACACTCGGCACCGAGTACGCTCTCCTCCCAGCATGACACACGCGAGCGCTCAGTGCGTGCCAAGAAATATTAAAGGAGAAAACCGGGATGGTTTCAGGGACCTGGAAAGCCCCATAAGAAATGAGGCGTTTGCATCAGAGCTGCTTTCTCAGCCCGAGACTTGCAGGGCTCCATCTCGGCTCTTGCAGAGAAGCCTTAAAGAGTGAGTCAGCCTTTCCTGGTAATTACTGAGGGGTTTTGTGTTCCTGTAAGCAAAGCCGATCTTTGCAGAAATACACATGCTTTAATGCTGAAATACATTTGGAAACTATTATTATTTTTCCACCAAACAATAGATCCCTTGAGAAGCAAAACAACATTTTCTATTTACACATCTGTACAAGCTGCTGTTTAGAGAGGGCGAGGCTGATTTGCTCGATACACAGGAGAATCGGTTAGTGCTCCTGCTAACCCAAAGTGTGCAGCATTAGGGATCCATTTGGGTTACAAGGAGAAAAACCCAGCATTTGCCCCTTCAAGTTAGGGCCAGAGCCATCTTAATTCTTGGTATGAGACTCCTTCAGCAGCCCCATCCACCCTCTCCAGACCTTTGTGCTCTTATTCTGCGTTACAGCTGGCAAGAGACCAGTACGTCCCAGTTCATGCAGGGACCTGCTCCTCCTCCGTCCCCGTGTCGCACTGGGAGCATCTCCAGCTCTGCCAGCACGGAGCTTTCTGGAAGCCGAGGCTCTGGCAGAGAGCTCTCCCGCTGCCGCGCGGGTCTCGGCACACAACAGAGCGCCAGGGACGGGCAGCAGCGAGCGTGCAGGGAGACACACGGCAAGAACCCGACGGGGTGAGTTTAAAACACCTTCACGCTGCCTCAAGCACATTTTTAAGGCTGAATAAAGAACGGCTTTAAGTCAAGCTTGAACCAAGGCCAGGCACCTGCCTGATTTTAGCTTAGTGACAGAGGAGAGGTCTGCAGAGGGACACCCCCCAGAGCTGGAAAGGCCCTGGTGAGGACCTGGGGAATTCCAGTTTAACTCCATTTTTATAACAGCAATGTTTAAACACGGAGTTGCGTCACTTGTTTTTGAGCTGTTAGCAAGCCATACTTCTGGAGCGCGCTCTTCGGCCCTTTCTCCAAAGGGAACTCACATAAACTGCCAGGTTTCTGTGTCGCTGTACACCGGGGAGAGGCGGCGCGGCTTTTGAGGGGCGCTTCTCTGGCAGCTCGGAGTTATTGCCGTCTCGGTCACATTCTTCTCCAGCTGTGCTGTTCAGAAAGGTGCAGATATGATATTATTTCACAGAAATTCATTGGGTAACTGAATAGTATCAGAGCATTGTAAATAAGGGTATGTATTTGACTTTCAAAACAAGCTTCAGATGCAGTGTATTCCTATATAGCCTATCTTTCTTTTTCATATTTATGTCTTTCCCTTTGCATTTTCTGTTTGAACTATTACTGTGTCTGAGACATGATTTACATTTAGTATAGCGCAGAACAACAAAACGTAACATTACGTTATACAAGGCTAATCTTTCCCTATACAAATCTAATTCCAAGGAGCAGTGTGTACTCACTGATCTAATATCATCGAGGAAGGCAGACTGTTGTATTTGAACAAGTCCCAGATAGGAACTTGTTACGGGTGACAATCCCTAAGCTGTTACACGTACACTTGAAACACGTTCCTAATGATAGCATTATGATCATGAAATGACGGTTAAAGAGCAGATGACATTCTGTTGACTGTGCTTTATGTTCTGTGGAACGGTAGGACTTTAATGATAGGAAAAAAGCGTAATGAATTTCACTTATCCATCTCTTGTGCGACCACATGCTGGAAAAATAGATACACAAAAAGATTATAACTAAAACCACCCTCCTCTAACCAAAATATAGTTTTTGAAATATGTAAGGGAAATCCTATTGATTTGGGAATAGTATATAAATAAAGTTAAATTGGGGAAAGGCAGAAACCATACAGTGGGGTAACAGGATAACATTGAAACGCACTTCTGAGAAGGATGCTGAGAGTAAACGAGGGACATCGGGAGGTGGCTCCAGCAGAAGGTCGTTAGCACCGTAATTTGTTGTGCAAGGAGAGAGATGAGACCCATCACTCCCATCCAGGGCTGGGCAAGGCGCTCCAAGGATGTTGGGGCTTCAGACGGCAGCAGGATCCAGCTCCTGGTGCCCCTGCAGCCCCGGCAGACGGGCACGGCAGGGTGCTGCTTCTCCCGGGGTGCTGCTTCTCGCCGGGGGGTCACGGCGATGGAAGATCCGTGGGGTCTCACTGCCTGTCCCAGCCACCCACCCAAACCTGTGTGTGCGCAGGGGAGGCGTCCGGTGGGAGAGGGGCTGATGGACCACCCCACGCTGCTTGGCATCGCGGTGCGGTCCAAGCAGCAACACGCCTCTTCCGAAAACTGATAATTATCCCCAATTAGATAACTTGGCAACAGTCAAAACTGGAAGACAAATTTAGGTGTATACAACTTGAGTGATTTTGGTTGGGGTCTAAATCTTGATGCTTTGGCCTGTCTTTAAATACACTGTAATAAAAACGGGCAGTTTTCTTTCCCTAGAGGAGCTCTACGAGGACCTGGCAAATAAGCTGAAGTAAGGATGGATGTGTGTTTTTAAAAAACAGCTGTCTTTGAAATCAACTGCACGCACCAGAATGCCTTGTGCCGTTGCTGCCCTGCCACAGTGCACGTGCGTGGGGGAGCGGGCAAGGGACGCCCGGCAGCTTCGCCCCGAAGCCGGCAAGCTTTGTGTCGTCCAAATCTCGCCCAGGATCTGGCATCGGTACGACTTTCCCATCATATATTCTGAAATTGCAGTGTCGGGATGACAAAGCACTGACAATCTTAAAGTCAGGCCGCAGCTAGCCTACCCTTCAACATTAAAATGGATGAAATGGAAGTCAATTTTTCAGCTTCCAAAGCGTCTGTGGTAGGGGGAAAACATCTCCACTCTACTTGACTCTCCTTATCTCCTTTTTCATTCCCGGTATGGCTGGAGGATTTAACATGTTTCTTGCTATCGCTGAGTGCTCTGCAGCAGCGCAGGCAGCGTGCACGGCGTGGGACGTGCCATGGCAGGGAGCATCCTCTGGTCCCGGGAACTGCCCCTGTGCTGCTCCGCCTGTCGCTGCTCTCATGGGGATGAGGAAAGGAGGCAGATACTTGCTAATTCCAACTACGTCTCCCTAAATGGCATCATAGAATGGTTGTAAGAGTTGGAAGGGACCTTAAAGGCCACCCAGTGCCACCCCCTGCCCTGGGCAGGGACACCTCCCACCAGCCCAGGTTGCTCCAAGCCCCGGCCAACCTGGCCTTGAACCCCTCCAGGGATGGGGCAGCCACAGCTTCTCTGGGCAACCTGGGCCAGGGGCTCACCCCCCTCACAGCAAACAATTTCTGCCTCACATCTCATCTCAATCTCCCCTCTCCCACTGTAAAACCCTTCCCCCTCATCCCATGGCTCCCCTCCCTGCTCCAGAGTCCCTCCCCAGCTTTCCTGGAGCCCCTTGAGGGACTGGAAGGGGCTGGAAGGTCTCCCCGGAGCCTTCTCTTCTCCAGGCTGAACCCCCCCAGCTCTCCCAGCCTGTCCTCACAGCAGAGGGGCTCCAGCGCTGAGAGACGTGTGCTGTATATATCAATGAGACAGAAAACATGGGACAAATCACATCTCTTGTTACAAATGGATAGGAGACCCGCGCGTGCTCTCCGCTGCCCGCGAAGCTGCTCGTGGATGATCGCTGTGTGTGTCACAACAGCACCAACGATGAGACGCACCAGCGCCGTGGCATTAGCGCACAATCGCTGTGCGTGGCAGCTTTGTGTCACGAACCAGGAGACAGCACCTTCACTGCCTCTTTTTCCTTTGTTACTGGAGCCGTCCCTTTGGTTTTTTTCCATTCCCAGACTTTTGCTCATTTTGGTTAATGATACCGTGCTATGATACTATAAAGCTGGAAATGTTTTAGTATCAACCAATCACTTTCTGACGGCTTACTTTTACTGAAAATTAGCTCATTAGATTTGTAGAGCAGCCCAGTAAATGCACGTTTGAGAGCAGAAGAAAGAAGGCCTGCCAAGGTTGTTATTAACCCGTCGCATCTCTGTGCGGGCAGTTCCGAAGCGGCACCTCCCCCGGCGCGGGGTTCACGAGCCAAAGGCTCTCAGAATTAAGGGCAAAAATGCAGGTGGTTTCCCTGGAAGGGCAATGGGAGCCGTGGTAGACACCGCCAACTGTGGGTTGGCCTCAGCTGTGATTTCTTTGAAAGGTAATGACCGGTACGCAACGATGCCCAAAACCAACATTTGTGGTCCATGGGTAGCTTTAATTCAGTTGAATTTTCCAAATTTCAAATGAACATTTCTAAATAAGCAGTGCTACTATTTTTTTTATTGAAGGTATTTTTAACTTGTGCAGTTAATAAAATTTCGTGGCAAATTGATACATTTTAGCAAAAGCAAATATTTCAGATAATACATTTTTGTTCATGTCAAAAGCCCTTTGTTCATTGAAAAAGCACTTAATGGAAATATTTTAATCAGAGCTTTAAAATATCAGATGTCTTCAATGAAAGGTCAGGCCTCCGGAGCAGAACAAGGAGCAAATAGCTCAGGAGGGTTAATTAGCAACGAAAGACTAAACAAAAGCCGGGAGCTTGAAAGAGAGTCTCTGAAGGAGAAAAGGCACTTAAGATACATTAATGGGTTTTGAAAAACAGGGTGGACTTTTTCCATAATAAAATCCCCGATGCACCGAGATGAAGTTCCAGCTCACGCTACACTGCACGCTATTTAATGTAAATAAGGCTTTGTGCCTATTAGGCTACTCATTTTGTTATGTTTTTTAGCAGGCTCCTTGCAGAGCCCCCTGAGCCCTCCCAGGATGGTGGGATGCGGCGCTGGGGGCGAGGAGCATCTCGCCACCGTGGGTCAGGCATGGCCCCGCCGAGGAGCAGCGCCGCGGCCGTGGGGCGTCCCGGCTCCGGGGGTCCCGCAGGAGGAGGTGACCCCGGGAAGCTGCCGTGGCTGCACAGCAGAGGCACGCTGCCGAGGAGGGGGTGCCCTGTCCCCCGCCGAGGACCGGCCGTCAGACCCCGTAGGGAGAGCCGGGGCTGGGAAGGGACGCGGTCGCCCCCCGGGTACGGCTGGAACCTCCGACTCCCAGCTCACCAGCCCCGTGACAAGTGTTCTCGTAGAGGTCTTGTAGGGAAATAACTGAAGAGGAGAATTTCTTCAGATCCCCGCCCGCTGTAGAAACCGGCAGGTCACAAGAGTGCTGAATCTATTAAATATTTTGCCTGTGAACTTTTTCAAAGATCCCAAGTATGTGTGAAGAACACGCTTGCCCGCGGGGTCCATAATCACAGGAGCTGCCGGCAGCACCTGAGCCGCGTGCACGGGAACGGGGATGTAATACCAGACTTTCAAGTAAGAACAAACCTGCCATAGAGATGTCCTACGTTCCTGATCCTTTCATACTGTACATCCAATTAACCTTTATTTACCGAGGAGCGATGACACTCTAATTTGATTGGCAGCGCTGGTCCTGGCGCCAGTGGCTGGAGTTCAGAAACTCGGCTGGAAAATCATGCTTTATTAATACATCATTAAGCGCTTTAAATGGATTCCAATGGTGTATGTCTAAGGAAGGAGATAGTTCAGCATTTGTTAGCTACTGACAGAACACAGAATTGGAATTTATAGTGCAAGCCTTAATGTCAAAAAACCTAATGTGCCAGCAACTGAATTACAGCACCATTTTGCAGCCTGCACGTCACCTGCGCCTTAGCGGGAGCGGGGGATGCTAACGACGACGCTGCTCTCCTCAGGTGGAGGAACACTGTGACGCAGTTACACCATCGAGACAGGTCTGAATGCAGACAGAGCAGCGTCCGATGGATTTGTGACGGGTGTATGACGAGTGTTTAGTCCGCACCAGCCCTAACCGAATGGCGTCCCTCAGAGGAAAAGCGTATCGTTAGCATTATTTTTTCTTTAATGTGTGTTCGGACTTTTCCAGCCTGAATCAGCACCTCCAGCTTACAGTGAATTTTATCCATGTATCTATATCCATACATAATTTAAGCAGCAAAAGGATGGGTGTACGCCACATGATGCAGCTTGTGCTTACAGCATATCAATGAGTAGAAGACAGGGAACGGCTTCCTGACCGGAGATGCTCTACATCTTCATTCCTTCTGTTTTACGAACTCTGCAGGGGCTTCTCTTCCCGCACTTCTTCTCCTCTTTATTGTCCGTCCAGAAAGCACGCAGGGCAAATAAAATGAGATTATTCTGCTTTAACGTAGGGGCCACTCTATTGACCATCTGTTTGTCAAAGAGGAAATCAAAAGAAACTTCTGTCTAAAGCTGGTGGGCACAGCCACGGCCAACATGCCCGTCAGCAGTTCACGGGTTCCGTGCTCTGCTACATGCAGGGGCGCAGGGTTTCTCCCCAGGGCACATGTCGTGGGGACTAACGTGAGTACTCATGGCAGGCTGCCGGAGTGCTCCTGGTACGGAATGAGGAGGATGCCGAGAGGTCGCTGCCCCGCTCAGCCCTGCTCCGACAGCCCCAGCCCCCGCCAAGGAGAGCCCGGCCGCCCCGGGACTCCTGCTCCCAAAGCAGAAACGACAGGCACGGCGGGTTCAGACAGCAGAGAGGCAGAAACCACAAAGATGTTGCGTTAGGCGAGTGGAAGAAACCCAAAGGAAAGAAATGAGAGACACAAAGAGAGAGAATAAAAGGATGAAATGAAGAGAAAATCCAGCTCGACGGCAGAAATGAAATTGCAGTCGTGCACAAATGGGAACAGAGCAGAAGGTTGGTATGTGGGGGCACCGGACTGACCACCAGGGAGTAGAAAACTCGTGTGACAAATTATTCCATCTTTTTCAAAATTGAACATTTCTGTCGCAGCTTCTAAGCCGATCTGTCCCCCCTCCTGACGCCACCTGAATCGCGGGTGTGCCCGGGTCCTCAGCGTCTAACACTGAGCCTCGGCGAGGGCCCGCTCCAGGCGCTGAGCACTGGCCGGAGTCAGTCTTACAAAGAGATTTTTTCTTACAGTTTATGGCAGAGACATTACCTCTGAGCTGGGCACACACAGCTTTGCAATGGTTAATACATTCACCAGAGGTGAGGTCTAATGCGAGTCTTATCACGGGGACGTAATTAGTAGGGATACCCCGAGCTGCCTGGTGAATTTACGTGTTTTCCAAATTTTCACGCCGAAGGGAGCCTGTCCTCCGCCCCTGCAGACGCCGCGTTGCTCATCCTCCTGGCAGGGCGTTGCGTTTGGGGAACCTAATCCTTCTCCTGCTGTTTGCAGAATAAAAGCAGAGCCTCAGCGAGCAGAATCATCTTAATGGGTTCAGAGTCCACAAGCACTTTGTGGAAAATCAAAAGTTCCTTTCTCCCCTCCCTCGCAGAGGAGACTCCACCGGATTAGCGGAAGAAAGAGCAAAACAAACTTGGGTGAGAGAACGAGGAGGAGGAGTGGGAAAGGAGCAGCAGGAAGCCCATCAGATAGCTGAGGGAAGAAAGCGAACACGGGAGATAAAGAGGAAAGCACCTATTTAGGTGTGTACAATTACCGCCTCCCTTCAGGAGCGGGGCCCGGCCTGTTTATCTGCAAAAGCAATTCACAGAAACATCGTTATTGCAGCTCTCTTTGTCAGAAAGCAAACAAATTGGAGGAGATAATTTTTCACCTGGAGGAGAAAGAGGTACCGTGGGCCAGCGCAGCGGCGTGTGGCAAACGCACCGCGCCGGGCGCTTGCCCGCAAAGGGCAGGGAAAAGCCCCCCAGCAGCGGCCGGTGCCCAGGGGCGAGAAACGCTGGTATCGCCGCGGGTCGGTGTCCCCCGCCGTGGGCTGGGAGGGCGGGAGGTTATGGGGTGACGTGCGGGGGGAGCTGTTTGTGCAGCCCAGATACTGCCGGAGGGATCGTGTGGATGAAGGCAAAAGACAGACTCGGTGGGGAAATCAGTGACGAACCACAGTGGAAACAAGGGGAAAAAAGGCAGCTTCAACATGCGTAAGGGGATAAGCAGAACCTGTGGCAGGGCGGCTGCTTTAATCAGGCAAGACTTTAATGACCCACGCTTTTGCCAGGCTGGGGCTGGAGAGCCGGGGAGCAGCGTGTGAACAGAAGTCCCGGAGTAATTAGGAACAAGAACAAAAGCTGACACCGCAAGGGAATCAATGCGATGATGGAATGATCCTGTGACTGATCTCTCATTTATAAAAACGAAACAGCCTGGGCAGTGCACTCGGGGAGAAACCCCTTCGGCAGGACGGGACGGGGCGAGGGGCAGGAGCCTGGTGCAGCCGCCACAGCCACCGTGCAGGCACCGGAGCTGTGGAAGCAGCAGACAGGCTGGGAATCTCCCAGCAACGCCATCCACATCAGCATCCCCACTCACACCAGCATCCCCATCCACACCAGCATTCCTAACAACACCAGCATCCCCATCCACATCAGCATCCCCATCCACACCAGCATCCCCATCCACACCAGCATCTTTAACAACACCAGCATCCCCATCCACACCAGCATCCCCGCTTACACCAGCATCCCCGCTCACACCTGCGCCGGGGGCACAGGGACATGAGGATCGTGCCAACAGCTGGCGTCTGGCTGGCGAGGAGCCAGGGTAGGGCTGTGGAAGGGATCAAACTCCCAGAGGCATTGCGGGAAACCCTGTCTCCGGCGAGCGGTGACAGCTACTGTGGGTGTGCAGATTTCCTCTCCCTTCCCGCGCCCCGATCCTGCAGCAGCCTCCCCGCGGGGCTGGGGTGTCGCTTCCCTCTCCCATGGGGCAGACCCGCCGCGGCGCGGGCAGGCGTGGGGCACCGTGTGTGCCTTCCTCTGCCTGCGGCCGTGTTGCTGCCGTTCCCAGCGTTGCCTGTCGCTGCCTGGCTCCGGAGGGAGCCACACGGGGGGCACTTTGCAGCTGCAGAAGAGTTTCCCCCCAGCCCTGACCACTGCTTCCACGGGTGTGCACCAGCCCAAAGCCACTGTCCCCAGTCAGACCCTGGACAAGGGGCCCTTCCCTGCTCCTGGCACTGGACAATGTGATGGGGGGCCCAGTCCCCACCTTGTGGCATCGGCAGACGGGCTTTGCCGGGCGCCCCCGCGCTGACTGATCTCCACCCCGCTGCAGAGACACGGGGTCGTCCCCTCCGGCTGCATCTCACCACCGACTTTGGGATTTTCCAGAACAGTCTCATTTCATCTCAAATAGCATCACTCCACTGCCCTGTCATTACCGCCTGCGAAAATTGGATCCGGACGAGCTCAGGGTGACACTGAAGACCTGACTTGGCGCAGTCAGATGCAGAGATAATACACTGCCGCGGGCCCTTCAAAGGAGGAGCACTCCAAAGGAGATCTCTTTTCTCTGGCAAAAAATCAACGCTGCTCCATTGAAATTCAGCTACGAGCTAGTGGCACGTTTTTCTGCATAATGTGTCCTCAAAATTAGCTGCAAGAGGACAGGGCCGAGCATGTGTTTTGCTTCTAAATAGTTGCATAGTTTCAGTCGCGTGTGTAGCAGCAATTGCAGGTTCCCGTTCCTCTGCCGTAAGTCCCTCTCTTCCCCTTCTTCATTCATACTCCAGTCCCGGGTAGCTCATGCAGGTCCCACGCGTGCTGGGACTGGGGGCATACTGGCCGCTCTGCTTGACGGCGCTTCTCGCGGGGAAGGCGATGCCGAGCTGCAGGCACAGGCGATGCCGGCTTCACGCAAGGCAGCAACTGGGGAAGTCTGGTGCATGTGAGAGTCAGAGGATGTCGAACCCTGCACTCGCTCCGGCTGGAAGGACGGCCGCGGCCGCAGCAAGGCAGCGGTGCCTGGAGCACCGCTGGGGTGCAGAGCAGCGGCCCCGGGCAGGGCCTGGACGTGGAGGTGCGAAGGCAGTCAGATGTGTCGAGGGGCACACACTAGTCGGTGAGATTCCAGTAACGCCGTTCAAGCAGAATGTCAGCTATTTCAATGGCCATTAGCTGGTCTTTTTTCATAGAATCACAGAGTGTGTTGGGTTGGAAGGGACCTCTAATGGCCATCTAGTCCAACCCCCCTGCAGTCAGCAGGGACTTCTTCAACTAGATCAGGTTGCTCAGAGCCCCATCCAGCCCGGCCTTAAAAACTTCCAGGGATGGGGCCTCCACCACCTCTCTGGGCAACCTGTTCCAGTGTCTCACCACCCTCAGTGTAACAAACTTCTTCCTAACGTCTAATCTAAATCTGCCCTGCCCTAGTTTAAAACCATTGCTCCTCGTCCCATCGCTTTTGTTTGCTGCTTTGCTTTTGATGGCCCTGCGTGGTCTGCTATACTGTGCTGCTGGCAAGCATCACAGCAGGCAGGTCCCTAACTGACCAGCGCAGCCTTCTGCGGGTGGCTACCTGCCTCAGGAACCAAAGTGTCGTTTGCAAGGCATGGGGTCAATTAGCAGTTTGACCCTCTCCGAACAGCCGCAGACCGTACCCATTCAGGAATCTGCCTCCCACCGGTTCGCAGAGGGGTTGGCTGTGTTTACTCTGCCGTGCACACTGTTCCCCAGGGCCGTACGCCCGGTTGTACTGTTGTATTTGCAGTCCTGATGACAAATTAGCTGTCTGTCTGCTCGAGAGACATCACGGGGCAAGAGCGGAGCCGCGCTGCTCACGTTCCCCGCCTGGTACCGGGGCTTTGCCCAGGGCTCAGCCCCGTCCCCACCTCCCTGCGGGGGGACACCACTGCCCACGGCCCCGGTGGCACGGCGGGTCCATGCAGACTGCCACGGTACCCTGCTTTGCGCAGCGGGGCTTCTGCTGCTGCTCGCTTCTGGCTTTTGAAAGGCATCTGCGTGCCCCGAGGAGACATCTCATGGCTCTTTCCGTCCCCGCTCACCTGGGTGGCACTCGGTGGCGTGAGGACACAGATGGGTAGCACGTGTCTGCCCGCTTCTTCAGGTGTGTACCCGCGCCCTCAGCTCGCTTCTCTTGGGAAACTTTCAAAACAACAACAGCAGGACCCCAAAGAGGCAAAAAGGCAAAAGTGCCGATCAGCAGGTACGGAGGACCTGTCGCCTTCCCTGCCCCTTACCGACCTGGCACGGTCACTTTGGTAACTCCATGTGAGCGTCTTATCAGCTCCACGCACCTCCTACTCAAACCAATGGAGTCTGAATCTGACGGCAGTGGAGACAGCAGTGCGGTCACCCTGGCACATGACATGGCTTTTAAGCTGCCATGGACTCTGGAGCCAGCGAATCCTTTGACAAGGACTGACACAGGCTGGCACGGAGCGCAGGACAGAAACCGCAGTATCGGGAGAGCGGACATCAGCCAGGGAGAGCACCACAGGTCCTGCCATCCCTTCGCCCCTGACACTGGACATTTCCCCTTCTCAGCTGGTCCAGGTCACGCCGGTGGATTACAACTCCCTGAAAGGAATGGGGAGCCAGGGGGGTCGGGCTCTTCTCCCAAGGAACAGGCCATGGGACAAGAGGAAATGGCCTCAAGTTGCGCCAGGGGAGGTTTAGGATGGATATTGGGGAAAATTTCTCCACCAAAAGGGTTGTCAAGCCTTGGCCCAGGCTGCCCAGGGCAGTGGTGGAGTCGCCATCCCTGGAGGGATTTAAAAGCCGGGCAGACGCGGTGCTGAGGGACATCACTTAGTGACGGTTTCTGTCAGAGTTGGGTTGATGGTTGGACTCGATGATATGAAAGGTCCCTTCCAAGCTGGGCGATTCTATGGTTCTATGATTCTGTGATATCACTGCTCTCAAAATGAAGCCAGGAAACATCCCAATTACCTGGCTGCCCTTTCAAATGGGGGATCACAAACGAAGGCACCGCCGATGGCTGCAGCTGGCACCGTCGCAGCAGCGTGCGGTCACGAGCCGCTCTGTCCTCTGCGGGTCCCTGGCGTGTAGCGCAGAAGCAGCCGTGCAATTAGATGCTCCGAGCCTTACACCAGCGTGCTGATCAACGTGACATGCGCCTCCGCTGGGAAGAGGACAGCTTGGGTCAGTGCACGGGCTCCAAAGCGGATGCAGCCACGTCGGGAGGCAGCCCTTTCATCTGGCTGCTCCTAACTAGCTTTTCTCTTCAGTCTCTCTCATTACGGCGCTGATGAGACTCAGAACGTTAGGCTGAACGCTGACAAGCACAGGGTAATCTTACAGATTAGGAGAATTACAACAATGAGCCATTTTTTTCCCCCTCTGGTGCTGCAAGGTGTCCTATGTCTATCTTTGCCCATTAATGAATGAAAGTACCGAACCGGGCTCCCTTCCCCTGGCAGTGACCAAGAAACTTCCCTCCTCTCTGGGCTTCTTCCTCCTTCGCGTCTGCGCTCACTCCCCAGAGGCCACAGAGAGTTGTTATAACAGCGACGACTCAAATGGGCCAAAACCTGTGCTTTGTCTTCAGATTCCTCATCATTCATTAGCGGTCTGTGCAGATTTGTCTTTGGAGTCCTCTACTCTTCTTTTATTCTTCATATTTAATGAGGCGCAAAGAACTGTGCAATAAAGGCTCATCAAAGCTGTCATTTATCTATGTTTAACTGTCTTTGTTATATATTAGTAATAAATGCCCTAAAGCTTTCTATATATGGACACATTTCTCCTCATTATTTCATGTTGTTTTCTCCCGGAATTCATTCGCAGACTCCTTTTTCCGCTCTTCCTCCCCGGGTCTGTGCCTGAGCCAGCTGCGGCGTGAGCCGTGCCGCCGGCCCGAGGCGGGACCCGCAGCTTCACCTGACGCTTCCTCGAGGGCTTCGCACGGGCAGGGAGCTGCCGTTTCCCCATGGCCCAGCCTTCCCGCAAACCTTACACCAGGACGAAAGGACGGCGCCTGAGGAGCTGGAATGCTACATCTTCCCGACCAGCCTTGCCCGAGGAGCGGATCCCGGTGCCCGTGGGAATGTGCCAGCCGGGCGCCAGCCGTGGGGGCTGCGAGCATCCCTCCCCAACACAGCCCGGCTCCCACGCTCGGGTACCGCTGCGATAGCTGCCGCGGGAACAGCATCAGCAGGGATGTAGATAAGGAAAAAAGCCAGATAACCACTTTTTCTCTGGTTATCTCCTTTATCAAGGCAGCGTCCAGCTTTCTGGCACGGAGGGAGGAAAAAAGCCATTACAACGTGCATGGGACAGAAAATGCCAGTGAGACTTTTCTGCAGGAGTGGAAGGGAGCAGCACGCTCAGGAAGGAAAGGTGTCCTGCCCTGGACGGGGAAGGTGGCCAGTGGAAGAGTTGTGGGCTCGGCTTCTCCCTTGAGACAAGAGAGCCGGTAAACATGCGGCCGCAGTGGGATGCTACGGGCGAAACACCGCTACCTCTGGACCTGTGCCGCTGGGGAGGACTCGTGGCTGACACCAAGGAGAACACTGGGTCTTGGGCTGCTTCTCCTCCTGCCACACCATCCCGTGCCGTGTCCTGCCGAGGGCGCCGGCCCCTGCCGCAGGACGGGAGCTCTGCCCGGGGCTCGCAGGGAAACGAGACCCTGCATTGCCCCCAGCAAAGGTCGGGAATTAGCTTCACACTGCCCCGAGTTCTCACCACTTTTCCCGCATTAATTGTAATTATATCAATTAGGTATATTTACTCATTAATTAAAACTGCTATTTGGTGTTTATTTTTAGCACAAATGAGAAGCCACGTAATTTCATACAGCTATCGCAAAGACGCCGGAGGAAGGGGGCTGATCCTGCCCGGGGCACCAGCACAAAGCCTCGCCGGCAGGACCCCGATGCTGCAGGGGCCAGTGCCACGGCCATGACCCTGACCGTGGCCGTGGCCGTGACCACGCTGGGTCTCCCATGGCAGGGCAGGACTCTGTCCCCGAAAGAGAAAGCGCGAGTGCCTCGAGCCCTCCCGGCCAGAGATGGGAACGCCCACAGCTATGAAGGGTTTCTCTTCAAGTTTAGGAGAATAATAAAAATGCATAAGTAAGCAGGAAACATAAACAGAGCAAATAATTAGCTAATTACAACCTGCTTTAGCAGAACATTTTTAATTATTAAAATAATTAGCGAGATTAAATTCAAAACAAAAACTCCATGAACTCAACCTGAACTTGTCCTTGAAGCTTTCAAGTGCCTCAGCTGAATGCATTTACCCGGTGATACTTCCATTAGCACAATGGAATTCATAAACACTTTTTTTTTTAACTTTCCAGTTTATTTCATTTGACATTCCTGAATATTTTTAGCATTTCTGTTTCAGACTGGGTATTTAAGAATACCTCTGTGGATTCCTGAACTAAAAAATGTTTTTTGTTCACTTTTTTCCTGGTAACCGCATCTATTTGTTTACTGTATTTTGCATAGGAATCATTTCTACCTGAGCACCCTATTTGTCTCTAGTTTCCCAAATTCTAGGACACTGTGTTTCTTCAGTAGGGTTTTTTAAAATTGTTTCATCAGTATGGGTCATTCATCTTGATCAGCATTACCTCTGTGAGTGCTTCCAGTCCCTCAGAAATTCCTATCCTCCACTATCTCACTGGGGCTGTCTTTTTGACATTAAAATAAAGGACACTGTAAATAATCTAATCCTCTGCTTTCCAAGCACTTACTGCTTTTGCAGGGCCTGGCTGCTGTATGGATTTTGGTGGCTGTAACGCGCACGCGTACGCACGCGCCTGCGGCCAGAGGAGCGGCCGCGGGCAGAGAGGAGGGAGCAGCGGCGCGGGCTCGGCTTCCCGCTGCACCTCCTGCCCGCGCCTGCGCGGACGTGCCCAAGGTCGGCTGCACAAAGCGGAATTTCTCTGGATTTAGCTGTTTGTCAGTGCCGACTGGCTTGTTGAGACAACTGTTCTTCACCAGGGAATGGAACTTGAGATAAGCACTGGCCCGGGCTGCCCAGGGCAGTGGTGGAGTCGCCATCCCTGGAGGGGTTTAAAAGCCGGGCAGACGCGGTGCTGAGGGACGTGGGGTGGTGGGGGTTTGGCAGTGCTGGGTTAACGTTTGGACTCATTGATCTGAAAGGTCCCTTCCAACCCCGACAATTCTATGATTCTCTCATTCTACAAAACTCCCTGCCAGCTCTCCGGCGCTGGGGCCGGGGCTCTCCCCCAGGACCGCACTGCGGGATCAAATCCTTCCTGATTTCCTTCTCTCTCATTAAGCTTTAGAAGTTTTCCCTCTAAAGAAAGTTCCTAGCATCGTCCCCCTTTTTCTTATTTTCTTTTATTTGAACCTCCGTGGTACTTTCCAGGTTTCTAACCAGCCGTGCTCCCCAAAACGCGCTGGCAGACACAAACCCTCCGGAGAGAGCAGCAATGCCTGTTGGTAACACTGAGAAGGGTTTGTTCCATGCCTCAGGAAAAATGCCCATCTCGAGTCAGGGGGGTGGCAGGGCTCGCAGGCGATGCCGGGCGCTGCGATGCGCATCCGTCCTCTCGCCCCCGCCGTCCCAGGATCCCAGCCCCGTCCTGCCCGCACCTCCCTCTGCCCCGGCGCACCCCCCGCCGCTGCCCGGGGTGACGATAAACAAGCGACAATTTGTCTAAAACTCCGTTACCGGGACAGGGCATGGTGCCAAACAATAAATAAAAATGTGATCATATCTCACCAATTCTGGTACCTTCATTTATCACCATGTGAGACAGAGGGCTGATAATGCCGGTATATTTGGTATTCAACAATCAGTCACTTCTTTGTATGCCCTAATACATCTCAGATTAACTGATAAGATATTTATCGCTTGGATTTTTATGAATAAATATAGTCCCCAAATACCGAGGCTTATTCTGGAGTGTTCCTTTTTGATTCAGAGGTAATTAAAGATAGAGGAAAAATTGAGAACTACTTCAGAAAGTTGGCAATCCGGCCAGCACAGCGCGCGTTCCCTTTTTTCCCCTCAGGTGTTTCAGACCTATTTGTTTACGAACTGCCTTTGTCAGCACATAACTTTGTTGCTTCCTGAGTTTTCCGAGCTCATTAGGAATTGTTTTAAAAATTGAATGGAAAAATGAGGATGATCGTAAGAGACTCGTCCCTCTCTGGTGTTGGCATGAGCCCATGGCACTGAAGCCCGTGTTTGGGATTATTCTGCTGGTGAGAACCTGCTTCCCGTTCTATTGCTGGTGTGCAAGAGACCTTAGGGCAATTCTTTTCTTAAAATTAATCCTATCGAAATGTTGCTGCCAGAATTAACCTTTAGCGTGACCGTGTAGGACCACTGTCATGTTTCCATGCTGCTATTTTGAAATCAAAATGGCAAATCCATAGTAGGCGGACAAGTCACCTAAGCCCTCCTCGCTTTGGGTGTGCTCTGCTGGAAAATGAGCTACACAGAATAATTCTGTGGTTGTTGTTTCTTGGTCTCGTATTTGATCAGCAAAGTCTCGGTCAAGGCAGACCGACATGGGCTGAGGAATATGTGAAGTACGTGCCTGATAGGAGAAAGTGCAGGCATTCTGGAAGCAAAACAGAAACTCGAATAGATGGTGAGTCTCCTGGCTGTGCAACCATCAGCCTTCCTCCTTTTCACCCTCCTTGCTCTGAGCGACTTTGTCCACGGGCCTTATCTCTATACATCACGATAGAATGAATTACGGTTAAATTAATGCTGCGCAAAAGGATATGCATTTAAAACTCGGACAAAGGCTAATCTGGTGCTCAGATGGCAGGTGGAGGTACGTCTGGCGTGAGCCGTTCCCGAGCGGAGGCGGGAAAGCCCCGGTGAGCCGCGGTGGAGCAGTGGCCTGGCCGGGCTGGCATCGCCCGTGCCCGTCCCCTCCCACCGCCCCGACTCCTGGTGCTGGGTCTGGTTAATTGGGTACATAATGAGTCTGATCTTGTTCTTAGTGGAGTCAATAGTAGGTCTGGGACCAACATGTCACGCTTCTTTTCCTGTTTTAATTTACATTGATACTTTACTTCATTTAAAGGCGGCTCCTTACTTCAAATGACTCTTGATCAAAGGGTGAGTCATCTGCGCTGGTTTAGCTGCATACATAAACAGGCACATATTTCTTCATTATCGGCTCTGGGAGGCTCCTTGCATAAAGATCTCTCTGTCGGTTAACTGAACTGAGCTCTCCTCATCACTTCCCAAAGAATTTCATCTCGGTCACACAGAGACCCGTAACTGCCTATTGTAGGAAAAGAAGTTGCATTATTAAAAAATGTCACTACTGTAAATTTAGCAAAGATGAATAAGAAGTTGGAATATTAAAAAGTGTCACTGCTGTAAATATAGCAAAGATGAATAATTGAAGCGATTTATAGTGCCAGTACAGAAACTATACATTGCGCGCGCGTATGCAGCCAATGGTCACGCTAACCATAAATAACTCTTCGGTGCGTTGCCTTATCTGGGGTGTCTGTGAAGGTGGGAGAGAAAATATGAGATGATAAATGTGTTCGTAATGCCGTTACTCTCTTATCAGTTTAAAGAACCTTGAGATGGAAAGTTCCCGATTAGGAGTTCCGATTCCCCGCAAGGTGACGGCTTTTCATTAGGGGCTGATGGAAGCTGGATGAGCCTCAGAATCACAATTTTCTGTCCCGACTCTCTTTGCGTGCCCATGGATGGTTTTTTCTTCCTCTTGCATCCACAACCACCTCGTATCTTAAAAGGAGAACACAGGTATGCTGAAAAAATCAACATCGTGTAATTTGAAGCTGATGATTAAATCACATTAGTGCCTGCACGGGTGTGTGCATGTGTGTGTGCAAAGCAGAGAGAGAAACCGAAAAAAGGCAGGGAAAAAGCAAAACCTGTGAAATATAGGTGACACTTTGGATTTCAAATTAAACTTTTGGAAGAGTTTGTATCGTCCTCGGGAAGTTAGGAGGCAGGCTCCTTCTCTGGTGCCTGCATCTGAGAAAGACAGCGTAGCTGCCTTCTGTGAAAAATTTCTTTTTTTTTTCTTTTTTTCCAGGCAGGTAGAAAATGGAGGGGAAAAAACCAAAACCTGCGACGAGCACCGTACACTGTTCCCACAAATGGATGTCTCCTGGCCATAAGGAGCTATTTGCCTGCTGGAGCAATCTGAAAGAGGGCCGCCAGGCTGGCTGAAAGAGTCAAAAAAGACCTGGAGAAGTTAAACGAGGAGCAGAGACCTGAAGTGACTGGTACCATTGACCAGGCCCCGCGCGAGGGATGAATAAACTGAGCCCAGGCTTCAGCTGCCCCCATTCTGCAGAGATGCCCCCCCCCGGGGTGCACTGGGGTGACTCACGGCCGCGATGTCGCTGCCCCTGAGGACGAGGAACACAAAGTGCTCTGGGGCAGCCGTCCCGGCTCAGCGGGCGTCCCTCCGGGCGCAGGGCGGGATCCCCGCCGGCCCGGGCGCCCTGCAGCCCTCGTACATCTTCTAGAGCAAGAAAAGGATGAGTCACAAATCATTTCAGAGCAGTTTATTACCCAAGAAATTAAATCTGTTGACTCACACAACTAAACCCTCAATTTAACAGACACGACATGATTTCCATATTACCAGATAAGTTGTGCCACATCCTAAATCATCAGATAATAGCGTAACTGGAGTGTACCGATGCTCCTCAGAGTTCTTTCAAAGCTTTTAGCACAAAAATAAGGAAACAAACAAACAAACAAACCCCAACAAACCTGGTTGTGCGATAGCGGCGGAGGCGGGATGTCAGGAGAAAAGGAAGATCTCTGGTCCGCAGCTGAAGAGGTGGTGAGCCGACTCCAGATGAGACGAGAGTTGTCTGCTATTTAAAAGCGTAAATTCTGGCTGCACGCTCCTATTTCTCACTGTGCTGCATGAAATGAACCTTACCCCTACGCAGGTAGCCAGCTTTTCGAAAATAAACTTCTGCCTGTCAGAAAAGCGAAGCCCATGACGGTGCCTGGGGAGCTGCGCTATGGTCTCTCCCAGCACAAGCCGATTTCTGAAGAGACGTGCCCCATCGCGCTTCGGAAAATGCCCGTGTCTGCGCGTTGCCGGCTTTTGACTCGCAGGCGGTGGGTCAAAATTGAGGGTTTAGTTGTGCGAGTCAACAGATTTAATTTCTTGGGGGGGATGCTCTCTACCAGTTAAAGCTCAGCAGCCAAGCGCAGCCCCCCTGCCCTTTGCCCGCAGGGTGGAGGGTGCCCGTGGGGACACCAGAGCAGCCTGGGCTCTCCCGGCTGGAGGCAGGGTCGGGGTGGATGGCAGCAGGGGACGCGGGAGGGAGAAGGTCCTCCGGCCTTTCTGTTAACAGGCTCCAGGGCTGCGGGAGGCCGTTTCGGGGCACTCTGGCGGTCGGTGGGCACAGGGCGAGCAGGCGAGCCCCGCGGGGAGCCCTGCGGAGGGGGACCGCTGCCCAGAGAGGGGTGGGATGGACGGGCTGGGGGCGGGGGGGCAGGGAAACAGAGAGAAACATGTCACCTTTTGCCATGAACTCAGCTGCTGCTGCGCTTTGCACTCCATGTGTGACACACTCGGAAAAGGCTCCCCGGAAAACCCTTTTTCAGCCCCATACAGAAGGACTGCGGGCAGGGATTATGGGTCTTTCCCCCATTCATTTATTGCAAAATGGGTTAATCAGAAGCTTAATGCTCAGTACTGCAAATCCCCTTCTGTGGAAGGCTCCCTTCCTGGCATATGTAGGAAATAAAGAAGGAAAACACGAAAAGGGGGCTGCAGCACTGAGCGTTTACCCAGATGCCACATGGAAAGCCACAGCCCAGTCCGTGTGTGAGACCAAGCGACCGGAGTGCCATACGCTAACGCCGATATCCCACAGGAAAATAAAAATACAGGGTACTGCTAACTCGTCGCAGAACCCCAGGAACAGACCTGGGCTCCCGTGCCTGTGTGGAGTCGCGGCGTCGGCAGTGCGTGGGAAACAGGCACCGTCTGAGCTTTTCCCTCGGAGCCCCCTTCTCCCCCGTGAGGAACGGACGTACACCCCAGGAACGGGGTCTCCAGCCAGCGCTCCCTGCCTGTGGCAGCAGGGGAGGAGGGGACGGGGGCTGCTGCCGCCGGCGTGACAGCCAGGGACCCCAGCAGCCTGGGAGAAATGGGGAGAAAGCGCTTCGTTACTGTGAGCTGTTTGCTGAGAGCCAGGTTGGAATGATCTCCTCGGGTGAACCGGTCGTCACTCCCAACACCAACAGCCTCCTTCAATATTCTGGAGACACATATCTAGTGTCCCTAGCTGGCTCTGTGCGTTAATATCGCTTTAATCCAATAAGGGACACATTTCTTGCCGGTGATCAGCGCTGGCTTTAATGAGATCACGCAGATGGCTTTCCCCTGGCAGAGACTAAGGCTGGCGTTGCGGTGCTGAGGGTTACCGCTGCCGGCCGGGCTGGAGGCACGCGCGAGGGACATCGTCGGCAGCACCAGAGGACCCTGGGCTCTGTCTAGCCCGGAGTCAAGGGTCGGGGGTCTGAAAGCTGCAGGACTCCAGGCAATGGTTTGGGACAAGCCTTTGACTGCACTATCGGACGGAGACACCAAGTCCGCAGTGAGCTCCCCGGCACTGAAGCTCCTTTGCTCCTCCCTGAGCTGCCCGCCGGGCTCTTGCTTGGCTTGAAGGCGGCGTTGGTGCCTCCACGGCCTCCCGGCCCCAAGGAACCGGCTGCTCGCAGGGCACGGGGCAGCCGCGCCAAAACCCTCCTCTCCGCACCTTGAAGCACTTCCACGCTCTGAGCTTCACCGACGCCGAAGAAGTCAACGAAAAAGGTCATGAGGCTCCCCACGGGCCTTGAGAGCCGCAGGTGCCCCGGGAGCCCCGTCCGCACTGACGTGAGCCTCAGCCTCCAGCCACTCGGTGCGGAGGAGAACCCAGCTCCATCCCTGGCAGGCACCGTGGGGGTCTCGCCTCACGGGCTGCGCGTCTGCCTGCCCCAGGCTGCCGCTGAAGGTGCGCTCTGTGTGCGCAGTAGGCAGCAGCCCCGAAAAATGTTTGTCTTCAGTGTGTGTTCTGCTGCCTGGCATAAAAGAGTCAAAGATTAAGATCAAGAGAATATCACATCGTGAATAATTTAGTCACTAAATTTAGCACCTTACTCTGCGGAGGCTATTTGGAAGGAAATATGAGCTCCCTGGTATTTATCCTGTGCAAAAATGTATTTGAAAAATCTTCTCAAAATATTCAGTCGTTGGCTTGATCAGGAATTACGACTGGTCAAACAGCTCACCCATTTTGGCTTCCCTCTCTGGACGAGGCATGAAGGCATTCCTCATACACACATTTCGGAAAGAAAATTTAGGGAGTGACTGTCATTAGGTTTAGCCTTATTAAGGGGTGACGCGCAAACGAGCCGCCTTTGGAGCAGCTGGGTGAGGAAAACTTGAATTTGTAATTCTTCTGCCTTTGTTCCTTTATTCATACTATGCCTGGGAGGGCACTGCTGAGGCAGAGCACGGAGTGGGTGCGTTTATTTCCCCGCCGGGGCCCAGGGGAGGGTGTGAGGATCGGGAGAGACCTGCTGCGCTTGGGTTCAAAGGGGATCGGGATCACCGGGGAACCGATGAGCGTTTGGTAATGGAGGCCAAAAAGAAGCCCAAAACTCTGCTTGTGTGAGACTAGTTGGGGAGGGTGTGCGTGCAGGTGTGTACGTGTGCGTGTGTGCAGGTGTGTATGTGTGTGCAGGTGTGTACGTGTGTGCAGACGTCTGTGTGCAGGTGTGTACGTGTGTGTGTGTGCACATGTGTGCACGTGTGTGTGCAGGTGCGTACGTGTGTGTGAGTGCAGGTGTGTACACATGTGTGTGAGTGCAGGTGTGTGCACATGTGTGTACACGTGTGTGTGCAGATGCGTATGTGTGTGAGTGCAGGTGTGTACACGTGTGTGTGCAGGTGTGTGTGCTGGTGTGTACGTGTGTGTGCAGGTGTGCACGTGTGTGCACGTGTGTACACATGTGCGTGCAGGTGTGTACGTGTGTGTGCGCGCAGGTGTGTACGTGTGCGTGTGTGCAGGTGTGTACATGTGTGTGCAGATGTGTACGTGTGTGTGCAGCTGTGTACATATGTGTGTGTGCATGTGTGTATGTGTGTGAGTGCAGGTGTGTACACGTGTGTGTGCAGGGGGTGTGTGTGCAGGTGTGTACGTGTGTGCAGATGTGTACATGTGTGTGAGTGCACGTGTGTACGTGTGTGTGTGCATGTGTGTACATGTGTGTGCAGGTGTGCACGTGTGCGCGCGCAGGTGTGTACATGTGTGTGCAGGTGTGTACGTGTATGTGTGTGCAGGTGTGTACATGTGTGTGTGAGTGCAGGTGTGTACATGTGTGTGAGTGCAGGTGTGTACGTGTGTGCAAGTACACATGTGTACATGAGTGTGTGCAGGTGTGTACATGTGTGTGAGTTTGCACATGTGTACACATGTCTGTGCAGGTGTGTATGTGTGTGTGTGCGGGTGTGTACACGTGTGTGTGGGTGTGTACGTGTGTGTGTGAGTGCAGGTGTGTATGTGTGTGTGTGTGCAGGTGTGTACGTGTGTCTGTGTGCGGGTGTGTACGTGTGTGTGTGCAGATGTGTACATGTGTGTGTGCGGATGTGTACGTGTGTGTGTAGGTGTATACACGTGTGTGTGCAGGTGTGTACACGTGTGTGCAGGTGTGTACACGTGTGTGTGAGTGCAGGTGTGTACGTGTGTGGGGGGGGTGTGTACGTGTGTGTGCGGGTGTGTACGTGTGTGTGTGAGTGCCCGTGCTTGTATGTGTGCGCAGGCTTGTGTTTGTGTGTCCCCCTCCCGAGACGGGACCGGGAGGAGCGACAGCCGTGTTTCTCCAAGTTTCTCATCCAATACTAAACAGCCGGTTTCTCTAAGGGCCCACAAACCGGTCTTGAAAACAGATTTGTCTGAACTTTGTGCAGGGAAACCGAGTTTTAGGAGCTGGAATGGCCACGGATTATGAACGGTTGACAAAGCAAATTCATTAAAGGGGTTTCTCTCCCGGGAAGCCGGGCAGATGCCCCCACCAGCCGGGCTCTCCTCACCCCCGTATCGCACCGCCCCGGCCCGCGGCTCCGCGCCAGCGGGAGGGTGGCACACGCCCCCCCACGCCAGTTGGGGAGCACCAGAACCCTCCGCGCTGGGTGCTTGGTTTGGGGAGCGTCTGCCGCTGGGGCACGCGGGGCTGGCACGGCAGCGTCCCTGCTGCCACCGGCCGGTGTTTACAGCACTTTTTTTTTTACCTTTTTTTTTTTTTTTCCCCATCATTTATTTTCTGTGGATGTAGGACCAAGCCGTGAGTTTCAGAGTGGGACGTGACGCCCGCTGCAGAGGCTGCTGGGGAAGGACTCCCGGCAGCATTCATCCATGACCTAACGGAGAAGCAGCCTCTGCCGGCGTGGGGAGCTGTTTATTTTATAACGACTTCGCAGGCTGAGAGGCCACTTGTGACTCGACCGAAGAGAACAGAAACTCCCCCGTCTGCGGAGGACTGACCTACAGCAACGCACGCTCAGCCCCCGGTAACGCCCGTTATCCCCAGTGACACCTCCTCAGCTCCCAGTACCGTGTCCTCAGCTCCCAGTACCGTGTCCTCAGCCCCCAGCAAGGCACGTGCAGACCCGCTGGCAGCGCTTAGACCCCGGTAGCACGTGCCCAGAATCCATTTGAAGGACAACACCGGTGTCCCTGGGGACAGGGGCGTGGGGCAGGCCCCCTTCAACCCATTTTCCGTGCGTGCCGGTTTGTGCCCGGGCTGCCCCGCGCAGTGCTGACGCTATAAACACGGGTTTATACACGAATGTGTGAGGATTTTCCACCAAATCAGCGTGTCGGGTGTCCCTTTGGCAGTGACCTGTCCCTGCCCAGGCGCAGCCGGGCTCCCCTTCCCCACCGCCGCCTCTGCAGTCACCTTCTGGAGCTCCAATCCGCTTATTTGTTCAAAAACAACAATACCCTATCAAAGTTTCAGAAATTCATCATGAAATTGATTAAACAGAGTAAGTAACATGGTGTTTTAGAATATTAGAAAAATATTAGAAAGAAAATTAAAGCATTACAGGATTAGGACTTATCTGTTTGACTCGAAGTTTGCTGTAATTCAATTAAAATTAACAGTTTCACACTGATTAGTGACAGCGTTATTCATCTTTCCATGCTTTTGTTCTTCTAAGCGGAGTGGCATACCGTTGGTAACGAGGTTAAGCTTTTTGACGGGGATGCTGACAAAGGTTCCAGCGCTGTGTGTAAGGAGGGCAGCCGCAAGGGTCCCTCTTCTTCATCCTCAGCCCACATGGCCCTGAGCAGCTTTTCTCCAAGTCTTCCTTCGTTTTCGTGATATTTTTTAATTCCCTACCATCATTTTTTTTTTTTTCTTACATGGAGCACCTGGGTACTTGTTTCATTTTATTGATGATGAAGTGCTCTCCGTTCATTTTTATTATTATTATGTATTGATATTTCTTTTTTACGGAAAATCCCATCCGTGCCAGTAAAACTCTGTGAGGATATGAAGAATATTGAATTACAATGTGGAGCGCAAGGGGGGGGGCGGCAGCTTTGGCTTTCTTATTTTAAGGACGCACTGTCCTGTATTTGCACGACGGAGCGTTGGTACGGACACGCGCTGTCTGTGCACAGAGAGCCTTAAACATCCCATTTCCTATGGGCGAAGGATGCCCTCGGCCCTGGGGGGGGGAAGGCGAGGGTCTGCTCCGTCTGCAGGGACAGGCACAGCCGGGAATTCAGAGAGCGCCCATCCCGGCCGGGGGAGCCGGGGGGGCCCTGCCCCGGGGCCGCTGCGTGTCCCCCTGCCAAAGCAGCCGCTAAAGTAAACTAAAATAGAAAGAGATAAGTGTGTTAATGCTGGCACGGGTGTTTCTTTGGCTCTGGAGGCCGGCGTATCAGACCCCGGGCACCATGGGAACCGGCTGCTGCGGCTGTTGCGCAGCATTCGGCATCAACGGACCACTGGGGATTCACTGGATAAATAAACGTTATCAATCGGGGGGGCTATCCAGGTCAGACTATTACCTGACCTACGGAGCTACGAGCCAGTCTTAATGCTTACAGCAACACAGCTACGCACGAGGAGAAAAACGCAGCTGAGATTTCCATCATGTGCTCATTCATTTGAACCCACGTTCTCACACATTTTTCACAGCGTGTGTTAATAAATCCCAAAAGGTTAATCTCGAAAGGCAGAGGGGCTGCGTGTTGGGAAGCGGGAGTGCCGGGGGAGGGCGGCAGTGCCGGGGGCAGGCACAGCGCTGCCCTGCGCATCCCAGCCCGGACCCGCAGCCACGGCACCCCCGGCTGCCTCCTCCGCTCCCACCACCCCCCTCACCTCTGCTCACACGGGTCTTTTCCAGCAACAGCAAAACACGGTGATTCCATACCTCTGTGTGTGTATATACATATATTAAAACCTTTAATTCTGTTTTTGTTTTCCCATAAAGGTGGGGCATAAAGCACCTTGTTTTAACAGGGGAAATTATGCTTTGACACAAATGACAGTAATTCCGTCTTTCACCGAATTACTTCAGAGAGAGAGACAGCAGTCATGATAAAATAATACTTTGTGAATGAATTTCATTGTTCTTACGTCCCATTTTTGTTCTTTGCGAAAGGTCTGAGCCACGTTATTTACCGCTTGTTGAGCAGAGGCACTGCCAAAGCTGAAGTAAAGAGGCTGGGGCTCGTGGTTTTGCTCTGGTCCCGCTCGCCCCCGTGGGGGGAGCCCAGAAGGCAGGAGGGACGGAGCCCAGAAGGCAGGGAGGAGGGATGGATGGACTGGGACCAGTTTTCCTGGGAGGGGCAGGCGGCGGCCGCGGGCAGCGTGTCACTCACCTGTGTGACATTGTGCCCACGACGGACGGACACCGTCCAGCCCCTCTGCCAAGGAGGGCACGTTCTCCAGCTCCTCGGAATGGGGGGGTATCATGTAGAAGCCTGTAAAAATGCCTTTTCCTTTTTCTAATTTATTAATTCAGCTTAGAATTCAATATCAAAAGGCTACAGGAAGCCAACCATGACATTTAATTAATATGTTCCATCTGCTTTTTAGCACCATTTTAATTATAAATGGTTAATTTAGTCATGGGGTAGGTTGATCATAGGCAGAGAAGCCGGCCAGAGCTCTGCACGTCCCGAGGGCGATGCTGGGGTCTCCTCTCTGCCTGTGGCTGGTGCCCGGGTGCGGGGGAGATGGTGGAGCTTCGCACAGGGGCTGGGGGGTGCCCACAGGAGCTGTGGCTGCCCCATCCCTGGAGGGGTTCAAGGCCAGGTTGGACGGGGCTTGGAGCAACCTGGGCTGGTGGGAGGTGTCCCTGCCCAGGGCAGGGGGGGACACTGGGGGGGCTTTCTGTGTTCCATGGAGACCTGGAAAAGCAAGGAAGCCACCTCAGGCGGAGGCCATTGGAGATAAAATAAGCTTCCCCAAGCCCCCGGGAAGACCTCTGGGAGACCCAAGCCGAGTTTCCCTGACTCTTGCTAACAGCCGGGAGCTCCAGCCCCCCGCGGTGCCGGCGATGCTCCAGGCTGAGCCGTCTCCTGCTCGCCCGCTGGCAAATTGGCTGCAAAAAGTGACTTAAGCGAAGCTTAAATTCAAAAGCTGTTTACAGCTTCAGCACCCTTATTTTTCGCTTCCTTCCCGCTCCCTCTGAAATATTTCCTTTTGATATTTTAATTTCTCTTGGGCTGACTTTAAGGAAAAAAGTTAGGTTGAAACAGATGGTTGTCAGCAAACCAAGGCCTGCGAAGCACAATTGAGAATTAGCGTACAAAAACCTAAAACTTGGCACCGTCCGAAGCCTCTTGATATAATTGTCAAAAGAAATCTGGCTCGGAAATTTTTTTGGAATAATATTTTCAAAATTTAAATGCCTGAAACTTCAAACAAACAAAATACACTCTATTTGCGTGTGTGCAAGCGGCAATGAAAACCTCTGGAGGCAACTCCTGAAAGGTGCCTGCGACCCACAAAACTGCTGTTCGAGACTCTTCTTCCCGCGCTCCGGGGCAGCGGGGTCAGCCGCTGAGTAGCGGGACGCATCGCCCAAGGCGCTGGATTCAGCACGGGGATATTGAATGAGGAAGCGACATCTTCCAATTTTGTAATGGCTGTGGTCCCCCCAGCGCGACCGCCCCACGTCTGCCCACCAGCCCCACAGCGCACAACCAGGCGGGGGGACGCCACCCGGAGAAACCCCCCTTCATCTTTCAATGCAAATATGTTCACTGGCAGGCTTTTACTAAAAGTTTCTTTCCTGTTTTCTTTTTACAGAGAGAATTTGATTACTTTGGCACAAATTTACTACGTGACCCTATTAGACATTTCTGTTGAGAAGGCAAAAAAGTCTCCAAATTGTTGCTTACTCCAGTAAGGAGAGCGCTGGGGCTTCTCACCGCCGAAGCATGTCCCAGGTTGAACCTTTTGCTCTTTTGATCTTCAGCCATTATCGCTTTCTTTACAGCTGAGGAGGTGCTTTTCCATGAATCCGGTGTGAATTTATTCCAGGCTGTGAAAATAATTACAGATGAATAGCATGAGCACAGGGGGGGGAAAAAACCCAAAAAAACGTTGTTTCTCTTCTGGTTTCACTTTTCCATTTACATATGATTATTTATTTTTTCAAAAAAAGAAAAAGGAACTAAAAAAATTTCAGAGAGCAAAAGCCGCAGCCCCAGAAGAGAGCTGGGAGCATCCCTACAGCCGGGGCTGTCCCTGGCCGTCCCTGGGGCTGCGGGGCCACTCCACGTGGGTGTCCCCAGGAGGCCACCGCCACCGGGAGGGACACCCAGGGCGCAGTGCCCACACCGCCTGCAGGAAGCCTCGGCATCGAGGTCGAGGTCTGGAAATGGTTTATAGCAATCTGGTTTATGACAATTCTCAAAGAAGCAAACGGCACGTGGCTTTCCGAAGTGAGAACTGATGTACAGGGGGCTCATGCCGACAACTCTTTATTGCCGTGTTTTCCTGCCGAGCCCGGGGCCGGCGGGTCGGGGTGAAGGCGGTGCCCGGGATGGCACCCGCTTTCCCGAACAGCCTTTGTCTGCAGCCAGCACGTGACAAGCTCTCACGTTGAACACAGTAGGTGGGACCGGTCTCTCCCCTCCCGCTGAGAAATGGGCACAGCATCACTATCGCAGGTGACGGATCCTGGAAGGACCGTGCAGGAGAGGGGCGATGCCGGGGGCACGGATCCAGGGCCGCGCTCCTCCTCCCTGGGCCCGGCGCCCCGCTGTCGGGGGGATGTCGGGTGACCCATAACGAACCGTGCTCAGCAACCGAGGTCCAGACAGCTTCTTGAAAGAGTCATAGAGTTTCTCTGCGATGCCTCCATTAACACCATTGGCAGCACCGCCTAATTGTTATACGAGTCATTTTGTTTGACAGCTTTCCTAATTTGATACTCATGACAAAACTAATACCCCGCATTGTCCCCTTTGCCTCATTAGCAGAGCACAGGCCATTCATCCCGCGGTGACGGGTGGGTGTATGAGGTCGGGGTGATCCATCACCACTCGCCGGGGGCTGGCGTGGGCTCCGGAGGCATTCCTGGGGTGGTGCTGGCTGCTGGTGCCCCGGGGTGATGAGGAGCCACTTGGGCTTGCAAAGGTGCAGGGGCACGGGCCAGGGCTCCTCGGCTCAGCGGTGACGGGGCACCGAGGCTCCCCATGGGGGTGGGCTGGCACCTCCACCACTCTCGCCATGGTGGCCAGTGCATCCCCACGCACCGTGCCATCGCCTGCCCCTGCCAGCCTGCTTTTACAGATGCACCCACACTACCTGGCCCGTGCTCACTGCTTTTTAGCTTTTTCTCTTCAATCTCGCGTAAAGCACACTGTTAATTTCAGTAGATTTTCCCAGATTGCATCATCTAACCATTGTCTATATAACCACGTAATTAAATCTAACCTTCAGGGTAATGTTTACCATTTTCATTTGTAATCAGCATTAATCCATGGCTTTGGGGTTGAGCATTTTTAATCATCAGAGGAAAGATAACTTTTTATTGCAACAGGAATTGCAACCTGTGAAAATAAAAACAATATGACAGGTAAAATATAAAAGGATAATTCAGTGGCAGCGATGGAAACTCAGCTGTGGGGCCAGACCCCGGTTTAGTATAAATACTAATACTACAATAGTGTTAATACTACACTAACTACTACTAATGAGGAGCTGGGAGTGTTCAGCCTGGAGAAAAGGGGGCTGAGGGGAGACCTTCTCGCTCTCTACAGCTCCCTGAAAGGAGGGGGGAGCCAGGGGGGGTCGGGCTCTTCTCCCAAGGAACAGGCCATGGGACAAGGGGAAACGGCCTCAAGTTGTGCCAGGGGAGGTTTAGGATGGATATTGGGAGGAATTTCTTCACGGAAAGGGTTGTCCAGCCTTGGCCCGGGCTGCCCAGGGCAGTGGTGGAGTCGCCATCCCTGGAGGGATTTAAAAGCCGGGCAGACGCGGTGCTGAGGGACGTGGGGTGGTGGGGTTTTGTCAGAGTTGGGTTGACGGTTGGACTCGATGATCTGAAAGGTCCCTTCCAACCTGGGCGATTCTGTGATTCTGCTCACCATTGTGGTAGTGCCTAGGTGCCAGTTTTGGTCAGGTCTTGAGGTGTAACCCACGTACTAACGAGCAGCACATGAGAGGGACCCTGTCCCAGACCCCTGCGACGTCCTTGGCACAGCCGGAGAGCAGCAGAGCGGCTCGTCCCACACCGGGGCAGCTCCCTCCGCCTCCAACACCTTCACTCCCGCACACATGGAAAATTCTCCTTTATTTTGAAACCTCGGGAAGTTTGAGGGGGAGGACATGCAGCTCTTCACTCAGCTTTAGCCACGGGAAGAGCAAAACGAGGCCCTGAGTCTGGAGCTGAAGTCAGTGAAACTCTGCTGGAGTCCTCCGGCAGAGAGCTCCTTGTGGCTACATCTGCAAGGGAGAGCGGTGCTAACTGCTGAAGATGGTGAAAAATTAATCAAATTAGATGAATCTGTTATTTTTAATAATGATATAAAAAACACATATTCTTTCATTAAATTCATCCCCGGAAGGGACCATTAGGATAATCTAATGCGATCTCCGGCACTTCATCTACTCATTTCTTCATAACACACAACTGCTTGTTCCAGCTTCAGCATCGCTTCCAAATAATCCCCCGGTTTGCATTGGGAGGATCTTCATGGTGTGCAGTCCCCGGGTCCCCAGGTTAGCTCTTCTGGCCGCTAATTGCTTTTGGTAATCAGAATATTCTTGTTCCCCATATGAGCGTGCTGCTTTTGGTTTTTCACCACTGCAGCAGGCTACGCCCGTGCCACCGCTCAGCACCCGCAGCAACGGGGCTTCACACCAGCAAAACCCATCCTCCGCCTGCCCTTCGTCCACGAGGCGGGTGCCCTCGTCCCAGGAGGGTATCAAATCAGCTAGTCGGGACCTTCCCTTCGTCCGCCCGTGCCGACTCCACCGGATGGTCGCATTGTCCTTTCAGTAGCACCCTGTGGGATCTTCTCCGTAGTTTGTCCAGGCACCGAGCTCAGACTAAAGGTCTGCTCATCCCTGGGTCTTCCTCACGCCCTTCTTGTAAATTCTCACTCCTGCCGCGTTCCCGGACATCGCCTCTTTCCTATCAGAACATCCCTCGTCTTTTCCACGCTCTCGCCCCGGACGGGGCTCCACCGCGTGGGGTGTCCACGTGAGCCCCCCACCGCGGCTAATCCGCGTGGCTGAGCTATTGCCACCCGGCTATTAGCACGCGCTGATGTATGGGCCCTGCAACGCAGTATTGTGTTAAGGAGACATCCCTATGGCAACTTGCTAGAAAAACACCAAAGAATGATGGCTTCCTGGTTTTGATTACATTTTTAGATCATTTAACTGTTTTTAATCCATTTAATTTCTGAGGCATTACTGGGCATAAGGCAATTTTTCAAAGTGCCTGGGGCAGTAAATCAAATTATTTTAGGAAACCTGTTTTGTGACAGTTACCTTCAGTCAGCAGAATTATCATCTCCCATGGCAATTTTCCTTAAGACATACGCTTCATAAAACCACTTTGCTTGGCATTAATTGCACTATAGAACTGAAGAATTCATTAGTGATGACATCTCACATGGGTTTTTCCATTATTATTTCTGGGCCTGACAACTGGTCATTGGTTACCAGAATTTTTATATTTACTGTTTTTAAGCACAGACACTAATATAATTTCTCCTCCTCAGGAATCGACCCGTTGTTACAGGGTTTGTTAAAAATTATTATTAATGGCTCAGAGTATTCAACTAGGTTAATTTAATTCTCCTGTGTGCCAGCTATCCGATCGTGTCAACGCGAGTGTTTTTAAGCATTGCTGTCCCCGAAGAGGTAAGACAGGATTTTGATCATTACTGAGACGCGCAGATAATTTCCTTCTCTTGTTCTTAATTTTGCCAACCGGCACGTCCAGCACCTTGGGCTCTCACGCTCCTCTCCGCTGCCCCCGGACCCGCTGGCACTTGTTGCTGCCCGGACCCCACTGCTCTTTCTGGGGTGCACAAGGGCAGCCTTGAAGCCCTTTTCCTCCCCGTTTCTGTGGCTGGGAGGCACGTGGCGACAGGTCCCCCCCGTCTCCCACTCCCTTGCCACTCTCTTCTCCTTTCCCCAAGCTTTTCCCAGTTTCAGTAAGAAAGAAGCCACCTTTTTCGCAGTGTGGTTGCTGAAGCCTTCGTGTTCTTACCCAAGAGTCTGGCATTGTCGCCTGTCTCCTGAGGATCTTTTTCTTCTTACGGATCTCGACGCCGCAGTTCTGGGTGTTCAGCTGTGTTGTGTCTCAGCCGTGCCTGAGCATATGCACCGTGTTTACCCCCTCCGCGTCTCCGCATGGAGGGAGACGGGATGGAACGGCACCACCATGCGCATCCTTGTCGGTGCGTTCGCTAGAAAGGTGATTAAGTATATCTGTAGATGATATCTCAGAAAACAAACAAACAGAAGAAATGAAAACACTTTTCTCTGGAAAGCAGTATGACTTTCTCGTTAAAAGCTGCACTCACGCTGCCTGCTGAGCGCTACAAAGTTATCGCGGCTGGAAAACGCCCAGCTGCTGCCTGCAAATCTCTTCCCTCTCCTTGGATAACTTCGACTTAAAAATCTTTAGTCTTTTCCAGCAGTTTTTCCGCAGCATCGCCTTTCCCAGCAGCCAGACCAGAGACCCGATAACAAATTGGAAACTTCCCAGGTGCAAGTCGCATCAATGCCGCTTTGCCGGATGCTTGGGGGGGGACGGCGGCATCACTGGCACCAAACCCTGGGCAATCCCACCCCCGCGGCCCCCACCACGCTCTCCGTGGGGGCTTACACCGTGCGAGTCACGCCTTTCTTTCCAGTCATTGCCAGGGGACGTGCCGATGGACTGAGCTGGCAGAACGGAACAAGGCAAAGAGGTCCCAGCGCTGCCGCGTCCCCTCCCAGGGCAGGAACGGCGGCTCCAGCCGAACAGCACGAGAGCTCCCCTGGCAGAGGTGGGCAACGGCGAGGAAAATCCTACAGGATTTATGTGCCCAGCAGTGCACAGCCTACCAACTACCGCCCTACACTGTACATGCAACATTAGGGGTTGTATTGCGTACTCACCGTCAGGAAATTCAGAAATTCCCATGGCTATTTGGGTTTGATTCTCTAGGTATCAGCTGATCCGCGGAGACGCGATTCCCTGCCCGGTACGAACACACTCTGTGACTAAACCGCACTCACGGCAGACTGAAATATTAGCAACAGTGTCACGCAAATGTCCTTTATCTTTTGACGCAAACTCAGAATTCTTTACACTATTCATTAAGGCCCGTGAAGTCTTTAGGAAAATTAGGTGCTGTTATTGTCGAAAGAAACCAATGAGATTTTGTGAAGAAAACTTGTGAGATGGACAGCCTCGGAGAGCGCTGATGAGAGAGGTGCCTAAACTGACTGCTCCTGATTAAATTTGGCCCTGGGGTAGCACGAGGTTCAGCCCCGACTCTCCCAGCAGCACTGGGAGGGGGCCGGCGGCGGTGGAGCAAAAGCCAGAGCGAATCTGGCCACGAGCCCCCGTGAAGTGAAACCAATGAGCTTTACACAGCTCTGCTTACGGGCTTTTATGTGTGTGAAATCTCAGCCGTGACATGGCACTGATGTCTTCTTCTTCTTCTTCGTTTAGTTGTCATGGTTCTCTTTTAAAAATATGCGTTGAAATAAAAGCAAAACCATGCACGAGCGATGGTAAAATCTAGGAGGCCAGAAATCACACGCACAGAAATCGTGAGTCAGTGTTTCCTTCTGCACCGGTGGAGGATGGTTGGACTCGGTGACCTGAAAGGTCCCTTCCCACCTGGGCAATTCCATGACTCTGTGACCCAAAGGACGAGTTTCTGTGAGTCCCTCCCTGCCACCCCGGCCGGATCCCTGCCTCTGCCTTTCCCCGGAGCCGGGACGATGAGTTAGGAGAAGGAGGCAGGACTCGGACGGATTTTCATGTTTTAAGACTAAATGCTTGAAAATACAGTAAATGAAATATATTTGAAGAAATAGAGCAAATAAAATAAACTTTGAAAAAATAAAGAAAAACGATCATTTCCCCGTGCATTAATATTAATATTGGAGTATAGAAACTTCAAGTGAAAGGTGCTCCTCAAGGCTTCGGGCACAAAGCTGCTGGGGCTCCGCAGCTGCGCAGGAGAGGCTAACGCTGGTGTCCCGCTGTGGAGCACAGCTCCCTCGGCGGGCAAAGCCAGTTGGCATGTTATAGAAAACCTTTCATTCCCTGATTTGGCTTTAACTGATTCCTTATTCTACAAGGAACACCTGAAAACAGTTATAACACCTTACTCACAGCCAAGAAACTGTACGTATGTTTCAGGAGTGTTGAACCCTCCCCTGTTTGGAGTTCAGTGGCCAACACGGTGGGTCTCCGTGGGCGCGGCGAGACGGGAACGGGAATCGGAGCTGAGCTTCTCGAGTCCCACCCCCTCTACCAAAGGCGTTCACGGTTTGCTGCAGCCCAGCTCCCGCTCCATTCTATATCACCTAGCTCGGCGTGGCAAAAAGGCACCTGAAGTGGTGTTTCGATGGAAAAGTTGTTGCTTAACCACTGTGGTGGTGATGAACGCAAATTCTGTGCTGCCAAAGCGTTATAACTGACGGTGTGGGCTACGTGGTTCTGCAGTGCGCCATCAACAGCAGGCAAGTTGCACGTACATAATCCTTTAGCCATAAGCTGTTGACCAAGTCTGGGACTGGGGTTGGATCCAGCTGCCCCCAGACTCCTCTCTGAGGAGTTTAGGAAGCAAAGGGGGTCCCGTTTGAACCTCGACTCAAGGGGAGGGTCTCCCTGACAGCTCTGTCTGACCCTGTCCCCGTGCAGTAAATACCCCAGTGTGCCTCGCCATCCAATCTTGTTAAAACACTGTCTCGTTTGCTATCAAACTTTGTTAAATCACTGTTTTATATCAATAAATACCTCACTGTTTCTCTCTACAAGTGAAGTTAATCACGCCACCCGTGACAGCCCTCCCAGGGGAGCGAGAGCCCATGGCCACATCCAGCCCAGCAGGGACCCAAATTCCGACGTCCCTGCAGCAGACCCCGGGGGGACAGGGCACAGTGGGACCAGCTCATCTCAGCCCGCAGCGCTCCGGGATGCCGGGATGGAGCTGCAGACGAGGTGGGAAATGATGCCAGGGGCTGAGACGGGAGGAGGCAGAGCCAGAGGCTCCGAGAGGCACGGGCACAGCCAACGCGCTGTCCCTCCGCAGTCCCCTAAAGCGTCAATATCGGTCTGCTAACACGCATCAAATAATTATTCGGCTGTGTTTGTACCATCAGACGGGTAACCCAGTGGCGTTTGGGTTTGGCTTTAAAAGCCAAATTACCCTGCATTCCCTCGGCAACTGAGGAGCAGGCAGAGAAACTCCTTTCAAATCTAGCAACTCTGAATGTGTTGACATCCATCAAATCCAGATCTGGGGTAGGTTTAAGTGGCACATGTCATCTGACTGGAGGGTCTGTGCGTTTGCCAGCGCGAACACAAAAAGGCTCAATGTGTCTGGGGAGAAACAGAAAGAAGATCTGCGGCAGCAAAACTTTGTTGCAGATAATTAATCACATTTGTAAATAAGTAAGGCCATATTTGCATCCCTTTCGTTTCCTCTTCTCATGATCTACAGGTCAGCTCTCGCTGAGAAAACATTAAGAGCGAGCAGATGTCGCCGTCGCACCCCCGAGTGCTCCCCGAGGACGTTTCCAGTTCTCAGAAAGACGCGTCTGTGCCGAAGGTGCCCGAGCCCAGGCAGCCGCGGCTCCCGCTGAGCAAAGCCACGGGCAAGGGTCCCCCACGCGGGGCAGGCTGCAGGACCGGAGCTGTGTGTAACGGCAGCAAGGTGCTTTCTGCTCTGGAGAAGGAACCAAACTCTTTGAATAAACAATTTGGAGTGGAATGAAACCTTCATAGGTACCTAAGTGTTTGCCTGTGTTTTTCCAACCAGGACATCTCATTTTCCCGGCAATGCTGCTGTAAAATAGGTCCGTGTGAGGAAACCCGCCACTAAATTCTTGAAATAAATTCTGAATCAGAGAGAGATGGGATTCTGCATCTTCTCTATGTAGTTTCTTTGCACCGAGGATGTAAGTTCTTCCTTGGGTGCAGCTAATAAACCTTGGACTCAAAAACCAATATATATTTTCCAAAGCACCGTTGTTTGCAATTCTAATTGTAATTACATTACATGTAATTCTAATTCTAATACAATTTACAAATTGTAAATTTCTTCCATATAGCTTTTTTTGAGAAAAAAAAAAAAAAGAAAAAGAAAAAAAAGAAAGAAAGTTATTTAAGTGCCTCTCACACTGAAAAATGAAATTTTAGGTAAGTCTCTTCAGGATTCTTAAATGTGCTGACATTATTAGAGAGAGGAAAGAATTACAGAACAGGTAAGAACACTTAGATCCAAGTGTCTTATGCATTGCACAATGGCATTTTTTTCTCACTTACAAAACATCCAGAAAACGTCGGGATTCAATTGCTGAGGAATGCCTGGATGCGGACACACAAATACGCGAGCTAACCTTGTTCCCAGCACATCAAATCGGGTCTCACGAGGGAGCAGCAAACTGCCTTCGTGCACGAATGAGGGACAAAGAGAAATAAACACTAAGAGCAGCCGCGGGATCAAGCGCCACAGAAGACCACAGCCCGTTTATCGCCCGCACTAACGCAGACGGGCGCGTGTGTGGATGTATGCAAATTGATGCCTGCGGAGTTCTTAACATTCATAACACTGCAACGTTTTTTATAAACCTGTTGAGAGTACACTGAAGTTTCATTCTCTCCTAAGTTGTTTGGAAACAGATTTGATACTTATTACGCATCTTTCTGCACTTCTAATTGCGCAGAAGGCAATCCGCAGCAATGGGTTTTGCATATATTTCACTGCGTTTTCTGACATGAATGTTTATGCAATTGATTAATGACACGAATTTTCTTCTGTGTGATGCTTTTACGAGCGTTTGCACATGGCTGCGTAATTCTCTCATCTGTGAAGCTGCTGCAAGCGGCAGACGGGAGCGGAGGAGGAGGAGGAGGGCGGCTGTGGGGAGCCCTGGGGACGAGGAGGTGGCCCCGGGAAGCTCTCCGGAGCAAGCCCCAGCCCAGCAGGTCTCAGAGAAACTAGTTCCCACAGCAGGTTTGGGGACTCTGAGGCCACCTGAGCAACCGCGTATGGTTTTGGGGTGTTTTAGTGCCGTATGGACAAGCCTCTTGCGTTCCACAGACCCACCGTGCTTTGCCCCACAGAGAGAGGGTCCGACCCCCCCTGCCTTCAGCAGATCTGGCCGTGGACAAAGCTGTGTCAAACGTCCTGATAGCCATGGGCATGGTTTTTGGCAGACCGTGGGCAGCCGATGAGGAGGGTGATGCCGGGCAGGGCTGAGTCCGGTGCCGGTCCGGTGGGAGCAGTGCTCCCGGGAAGGGCTGTGCTGGCTCCCACTGGGGCTCTCCTCCAGCACGGCTCCACCAGCCCTGACGCCGGCTCTAACCAGGAGGTCACTCTTGGGGGTCCCAGCACTCCAGCCACCACAGCTGCGTGCCCAAACCTCCCCCTTTCCCACCTCCTCAGCGTCCAGCGCCAGCACCGCTCTCCGGCTTCGCGTCCGTAACGGCCACAAGAGGCACAAGGCAACGCGTGACCCCCAGGGAAGCGCAGATGCTCCCCCTGCTCCTCTGGGACAGATCGCCAGCGTCTGCTGCCAGAGCAAAACACATTCTTAAATTCCAGCATTTACGTCTATTCAAGCTGAAAGCAAGTTGGAAATCTGAAAACAATCTGAATTTTGCCCTGGAGTTTCGGGGATTTCCATTAAAATCCTCCCCCCACCACCCCACCACTGGATTGCCAGGCTGCTCGAAGCACATAGCTACAATTCAGCGTGGCAGCAGATTTTCCAGCTCGTTTTTGTGGTGTTTGTTGTGCAGAAATGTGTTTCGGCTGGACTCCGTTCACAAGCCAAACTTTCATGAGATCGTTCTTACATTTCTTTCACATCTCTGCTTAACTGTGGTAAATCATTCTGACTTCTTTAATTCTTAGTCTATTTTTTTACAAGAGAACCCATTTGACCTCATCAAATTTTGAGTCTAAAAATGACTGGTAGGCTTAAAGTTACTGAAAATTTTCCTTCCTATTCCACGTGACTACTGGTCAGTAAGAACAGTGAGCGAGTAAGGTGTTAAGCCATCCTGATTCGCCCTGAGATTTAATTCCGCTCTTGTACTTTCCATGGGAAAGAA
Organism: Sterna hirundo; assembly: GCA_009819605.1. NCBI lineage: Eukaryota > Metazoa > Chordata > Aves > Charadriiformes > Laridae > Sterna > Sterna hirundo. The sequence continues at coordinate 65,336,992 of CM020443.1, forward strand.
GTCTTGCACAGACAGAAAAGGTCAACAGAAGAGCCATAACCTGTAGACCTTTAACTCCAGTTTCACGAAAAATACTGAAATAAACAACTGAACCAACTGTAAGTCTTCACAAGGAAACAAAGGGAAAATAAAAAATCAACATCGATTTTCAAGAGCACCTGAACATGTCAGCTCACTCTAGCATGTTTCCGAGGTGCAGTGGTGGACCTGGCGGGGAGGAGAAGCTTTGTCTTGAGCCAGGCTTTGCTGCCCGTGCTCTTTCACAGGGTGTTCTGGTAACCGAGCAAGGCAAACACTGCCCAGGTGTGACGCCATTGCACCAGCGACGGGAAAGGCCTTGGAAACCTGTCTTGGAGAATAACGACCATTATCCAAACAGAGGAACGGAGCGGGCAGAGCTTTGCAGCCGTGCATCCTACATTGGTCTCATTAATGTTCTCATTTAAAATCTGCAAACTACGGGCTAGTAGGTTGTGGGAATTGCCAAGCTAGTATGCTAGGAGCTATTAACAGGGGCCAGGTGACCCACGCAAATTTCAGGAATGGCTGAAAATACATTTCAGTAGGAAAAGTTGTAACATGAAACACTCAGAGTGCAAACAAAGCATCATAGCCTGAAGGACAGCAGAGCACCTGCTTACCGTGGAGCGCTTTTGGGGCGCTCCAACCATTTCTGGGCACTGAACGTCAGATGGCGAAGTCTGGGAGAAGAAGATGGTCTATTAAGATTGAGCGGGGTTGTTAACTGAAACAAGAGAAGGGGCACAGTAGCCTTGAAACATGTACAAGGGCTGCGTAACAAAGGTGGGATAATCTGCTCAAACCCATTGAGGCCCACGGAGAAGAGCTCAAACTCCAATTTAGATGCAGTCCTCAGCTTAGACGTTAGGGGGAAAAATCTTATGACCACCATGGAAATACGTGTTTTGGAAGTGTGTCGGCAGGGATCCCTATGAATCTGCTAGACGAGTGCACGCCTGGAAAGGAATATGGGCTTTGGGGTTTTGCAGTCACTTGCAGCCATGAATTCGTATGACCCCAGAAGGAAGCCAGCTTCTGCAGCACGGTGCGGTCAGGGTGAACCTCTGGGCCAGCGGCTCCTGGGCCAAGCCAGACCTTTCTCAAGGTCAAGCAAGCTACTAATTTAGTACCAAATTCTTTCTTTTAGAAAGAAACTTCTGCAGCTCGGTTGCTATAGTCGCATTTGCATTTGCAATAGATTACAAATAGATTACAAACAGAACAAAACACACGCACTGAGGACAGGGTCCTGCTGCTCAAAGCCCACCCGACGCTCTGCCAGGGCAGGCCATCGCTGAAGATGGGAGGCATCAGGACTTTCACCCCGCGTCCTGCTGGAAGGAGGCAGCCGCTGAGCCGGGCTCCAGCAGCGAGCTCCCAGCCAGCGAGCCACCATTGCCACGCTGTGTTCACGGGTCCTGGCAGAGGATGGTCAAACTCCAGCCTACGGAAGGGTGGACAAGAGTTCACAGCTGGAAAAAAAAAGCAACAAGCTTTCTCAGCAGTGCCCTGAGAGCATCTCATAAATATGCACATCCTATTATAAATCACTGCTAGCAGGAGTTGTTAAGCATGAAATTGTGTATACTTTTGGAGAGTGCAAAGAGCATTGAGAGTGAAAAGGGGGAAGGTGGCCCTGGTGGAAGCGATCCAGAATCACCCATGTAGATGATAGAAGGAAGTTAGGGGGAAGTATTGGACACAGCAGCACACAGCAGTCAGAGAAACTCATCTGCAAAATTATCCGCATGCCTCTGCCCTCCGTCCCCGTTCCTTCAATGAATCCGCTGTGCAACCATTCACATCTAGATGAGGCACAAATATTTAATGAAACCTATAAACAGTCCTCAGGATGTTTGTTCTAAATAATGAATAAATCATGAACAGAGGTTTCCCATCACTTAGCTTCTAGACTTTTCACCCATTATAAATTTATTTGAAAGGTCCTGCTGGTGTTTGGATAAGACCAGGGAAGATGCTCCTGCTGTCCTGAAAGACGGGGGAAGAGCACAGAGACCTTCGTACTTTGGTTGGAGAAGTTACCTGAGATGACGTGGCTTTGAAAAGCAGCTCACCCCACTCCAGGTGGTGCTTTTTTGGGAAGCGTTACCGACCGTGGAGGTGCCTCGAGCTGATTAACCTTTACCGGAACACAAGGAACCTGCACGAAGGCAGGGGGAAAGTCTCTTTATCAAATTAAAGGATCGTATTTAACTCTTTAAACTGATTGTAAACCTTAAAGATTTTTGTTCCAGTAAAAGTATTGATCAGTAGATTTGTGTTCTCCTCTTTCATTGTATGGGGCATTTATGCCACCAACAGCTATTGTAATGTTGATTAAGTAAAACAGGGGAAAAGATTAAAGTCTACCTTTGAGCCATGAACATTTTTTTCACGCTACCAAAAAAGAGATATTTTTTTTTCTAGAATAACATTTAAACTATTTAATGTATGCTTTATTTTTCAATAGATTCAACTAGCAATAGATATTGGCTTTGCTACAACATCCTGTTCCCTTTGATGGCTTGCCAGATTTTCAGCACCAACATGAGATGGAAAATAATGGAACAGCTTCAGTCCGATTTTTAGATCCTTTTAAGTATTTCTCAGTTACAAGAGCTCTATCAGGAAAGCCATTTTTAATTACCAGAGTTGTGCTGTATATGCATCCTAAACCACAGTCCTCTGCTTGGAGGTGGGAGAAAAGGCCTCCTAGTGTCACAGGCAGAAATCAGAGTCAATATTTAGACATTCCAGATGGCTTTTATTTTCTAATTCCGATAAGTAAAAATGGCCTCCCATTGACACTTACCTTTTGCAGCGAGCTGAGGTATAATACGTACTCAGGCATCGGTAATTAAACATAAATGCGAAGAGGTTTAGAGCTGGAAGCGTGACTGGTGGCAGGCAGTGCTCCTCGGGGAGCATCTCCTGGGGCAGCCCCAGCTCCCGCGGGATCCCAGCCCGGCGGGGACGTGGGGACCAGGGATGCTCCCGCGGGAGCCGGACCCGGTGCTGCCTCCCCGGCCGGCTGCACCCTCCCGACCCTCCCTGAGGACCGTGGTGCTCCTCGCCCGGTCCTGCCTGACCCCGGCTGCGTGCTTCCAGGTTGCCGCAGCAGCCGTTGAGCCCCGGGGGTCTGCCAGGGGATGCTCTCCCCTCCCCAGACAGCCTTTCCCTCTGGGCCTCCCCCAGGAGAGGAGAGGTGATGCACAGCAGCCATGGGCAAGCACAGCACCATTCTTCCCTCCCCCCATACGCACACACACAAACCCCCAGTTCGGCAAAGAAATGGACCTGTCGACTATTTGCTGATGTCGGCAGTGTTTCTGCCCGTTATGCCCCGGGCTGTGGGAGCCCCTGGGGATGCTGGTGGGGCTGGGCTTCCCCACAGCATGGAGGGCACCAGGGGTGACCCGAGCACAGCCGGGGCATCCCCTCCCCGCCCTCCTGTACCTTCTTTCTGAGCTGTAGACAGCCACGGTCTCGGGGGCAGCAGCCCACGGGGTGGGCACAGACAGGGGCGAGGGAGGGGAGGCAGGCGCAGCTTCGCCCCCCGTCCCCGGGCACCTCTGGTTCTTCTGGCGGATTATGTGCATTCACATTTTCCACTCCGAGGTGTCGAGCCAGGCTGCACAGTCCCATGACTGGCTCAGGAACGCTGCACGGAAGTGTTACTTCTTCCAGGGCACAGAGACACTAATTTTTTTTTTTTAAAAAGAAAATGGTCAAAACGTCCCTCTCCCTCCTTCCCCCACCTGCAGCATGGGTACATCAGAGCTGGGATTTCTTCATTAGGGCAAGATGCAAGAAGAAAAACTGTGAGACTAAAGTCAGACATTGAGTGCCTGGAATCAAAACCGTATCAGCGACGGGCATTTGCCCTTTCTCCCCGGTTTTAGACACACGTGCAGGAAGAAGATGCGGTTTTGCAGAGCCGCAGCCGGCACAGCCCCGGGAGCGCGGTGTCGGGGCGCGCGGGGACCAAAGAGACAGCACACCCTCTCCTGCCCAGAGGTCAAGCAGGAAAAGTTCACAACAGGATCCTGGGCATGTGGAGTGATGCTCACAGTCATAATAGCACCGTTAGCAAAATTTGGCGCGGCAGATGGGACATCTTTTGCCGGGAAATAGAATCTGATCTCCAGAAGAAGAGTTACTGGTAGGAGTCCTCGGGAGCACCGTGGGGCCGCGGCTCCACGCCGACTCACTGCGCTCGGGGGGCATCGTTCTGAAAACACTTCAATTGAGAGTGCTTTCTTTTTCGCCTGCACAAGCCCTCCAGCAGGACCAATTCGGTATTTATTTGTGTAAGGAAGAAGAGGACAAGCAGAATCATCTTTACAATTAGGTTATACAGGATTTCTCAGCCAGGGATCTGGGAATGGTGGTAATTTCATGTGCTTGCCCAGGAACCCCCAGGGACGTTCCGCCTTGCAAATCCCTTCTCTCCCCACCTTCTCCCCGAACGCCCTCTCCGCTGGCCTGCGGTCCCAGAAAACACCCTCACAAGGGGACACAAGTTACATCCCCCAGAATGATTTACGTTAAAGTGAACTTCTGGTTTTGCTCATCTTTAAAAACCTTTCCTTGTGTGTTAGACGCTTCAGAAAACAATCTGCTCCAGCACCGAGATTTCAGGTTGGGCTCAGGAGAATTCAGTTTGGTTGGAGATTTGTTGACTTGCTGCTGTTTACGTTTTTGTGAAACCGAGATAACGCCCCAACTTTGCTTGTGATATACAAATAAGAACACAGCTTTGTTGTGTGGCTACGCTTCAAAAGCTGAAACTGAACTTCAAACCAATTGATGTGAAATTGTCTATACGAGAGGCGCGTTGCGATGTTGGAGCTGCTTGCGCATTGCAAAGCCCGAGCCGATTTTCGGATGCTGGGTCTGGGCCGAGGAGACAGGACCTCGCAGCAGGGACCTGATGGAACAGCCAGGGCCGGGTGCCGGCCATGGGGGGGCACCGAGGAGACGTCCCCTGGCCACCAGCTCTGCGGCAGCTCCGGGGCACGGCAGCACCAGCGCCCTGCGCCTGCCCCAGAGGCTGAAGCAGGACCACGGGGATTCAGGGCCTCCCGTGGCCACCAGGACCAGCAGTGATGCCGGCAGAGACCCCAGGTCTGTGCTCCTGGAGAGGTGGGGGAGTCACCTTCAGGGGCTCCTCCTCGCTGGTGCAGCCGCCAGGGTCTCTCCACTCCAATTTCTCCCCTAATTGTTGCCTTTCCCCACAACCACCACCACCACCCCCAAAATATAGCCAGGATTTTAGCATTATTATGTAAAGTTACTTTGAATTTATTGATAATGGAGACAAATCAGCAGTTTCCCTTAGTCCTAAGATGAAAAAATAAAGGCAAAATAAGCATGGTGCTTGTAGCTGCTGTGAGCCTTTTGCTAAAAGTCCCTAAAGTACATGGTTGGACAGTTAGCTGAAGTAAACCAGTGGGTTGTGTGGGAGGCAGGTGGTCAGAGAAGGAGAAGCGCTGCCCAGATGAGTTGTGCGAACAGGCTTGTGCGTACGTATCTGCGTGCCTGGTTATCCAGGAGCCGTCTCCATCCCTGCGGGATGAAGGCAGAACTGCTCACCAGACTGTGGTCAGGAGCTGCCGCTGCTTTGAAGAATATGCTGGTAACAGACAAAAAAAGAGGGAAAAAAAACAAACTGAAAAGCTTTTAGAGCCTTCCACTGGGGTCCCCTTCCTAAATAGATATTTCTTTCCTTTTTGTCTTGAATGTGTTCTCCAAAAGTTCCTTACTTGATTCGACCCAAAAGTTTGTTATAGCTGGACAGATGCGGAAGGGCTGGGACCGCTGCGGAGGGCCGAAACGGGGAGGTGGGTGTACCACAGGAGAAACCCCAAGGAAGGGTCGGCAGGGGCAGCAACGTCTCCCCACCTACGGGCACAGGAGCAGGCAACGTCCGCATATCCCAGGGACCGGCACGGCCGGCCGCCGGCCACCCTCACCCCGCGTTGCCCCGGGGCCAGCAGCTGCTGGCTCCTGCCTCCAAATGTAAGCACCTACCAAAGACTTGATGATACAGTTCTTACACCTGTTGCTTACTTTCTCTTTCACAGAAACATGACGAAGATGAACTGTGCTAATGAATTCGACAACTTGCAGGGGTTTGTCAGCCGTGGGGACTTCCTTCCCCCGCACTTCGGCACGGCCGCCCCGGAGGGTGCAGGCACGAGGACCTGGGGCACTTCTCCCGGTCCATCTTCAAGAGTTATTAAAGACAACAATAAAATAAGCTAACTAATTTAAAATGCAGTTTAGTAATCAATCATTTTAAAACAATAGACTGCAAAGGACACGTCTTTTTCTGGTACATTTTTAAATTCCATTTGCTGTTGTAAGTAATAGGCCTCCTGCAAGCTGTGAGCACATGAAATTACCGGAGTACTTCTTAGAAGCTGAATACTTCATGGCAGAAAATGCTTTCATGTATGTATTATATCATTCTTCATATTTCTTGGTTTGTACATGTGCATAAGTTCATAAGTGCATATTAAAAACACAAGGTATCTCTTAGTATGTTGTCACCTCCTCATCAGAAACTGACTCTTACTGAGCACACGATGGGTTTTTTGTCAGGTAACTATGGTGATATGCAAGGCTGAGATTTTTTTGTGGGTTTTGTTGGTTTTTTTTAGGCTGGGCACTGTCTTTTTTTTATCTGTTGGGAGTCCTGATTTATAAAAAAAAATCTTTTTTGCTAAGATAATATAAATAAAAAGATAAGAATAGCAGTTGATAAACGCTGCGTATCAAAAGCCAAAGCAGACTAACAAACAGCTGCAGCCCTTTATATTTGTCTTCACGTATATGCATTTGTCTTTACATAGTATTTATGCACAATACACTGCCACCAAGGCCAAAGTTTGGAACCAAAAAATATCATATATGAGTACAGACTAGAATGAGATCATAGTGGAGTTGCCAAACCAGCTCTTGAACATGCTCATTTACGCCGTTCATATTTAAGCCACAAGAGTAAGGTGTTAGAATCATTGAGTCTGTTCACATAACACTGCCCAAACCCCCACCACCCCACGTCCCTCAGCACCGCGTCTGCCCGGCTTTTAAATCCCTCCAGGGATGGCGACTCCACCACTGCCCTGGGCAGCCTGGGCCAAGGCTTGACAACCCTTTTGGTGGATAAATTTCTCCTAATATCCATCCTAAACCTCCCCTGGTGCAACTTGAGGCCGTTTCCCCTTGTCCCATGGCCTGTTCCTTGGGAGAAGAGCCCGACCCCCCCTGGCTCCCCCTTCCTTTCAGGGAGCTGTAGAGAGCGAGAAGGTCTCCCCTCAGCCCCCTTTTCTCCAGGCTGAACACCCCCAGCTCCCTCAGCCGCTCCTCACAAGGCTTGTGCTCCAGACCCCTCACCTGCTCCGTCGCCCTTCTCCGGACACGCTCCAGCCCCTCAATGTCTTTCCTGGAGTGAGGGGCCCAAAACTGGACACAGCCCTCGAGGTGGGGCCTCGCCAGTGCCCAGTACAGGGGGACGGTCACTGCCCCACTCCTGCTGGCCACACTAGTGCTGGTACAGGCCAGGATGCCGCTGGCTGCCTTGGCCACCTGGGCACACTGCTGGCTCGTATTCAGCCGCTGTCGACCAACACCCCCAGGTCCTTTTCCCCCGGGCAGCTCTCCAGCCGCTCTGCCCCAGCCTGGAGGGTCCATGGGGTTGGTGTGACCCAAGTGTTCTCCTGCTGCTCTCCCGTATTTTGCAGTTTAGCTTTTTACATGAACACAAGTTTCAGATGAATGTTCTCTAACACACGTATCTCACAGCCCTGTGTGGCTCATTTCTCGTGCAGCCTTTGGGGGATTGTACAAGCCGGACTGCTAAAAATGAGATATCCCCCTGATACTAGTGATCATCATCCCCAGTGACGGATGCCCCAGATAGCTGCACCAGCTGCGAGAGCATCCCGAGCACAAGACATCCACTCGCTTGCTGTGGAAGGGCGAAACATCGGCACATTCCCATAAAATGATTTCCTGAATGAAGGTGCAATGCGGTTTAACTGTATTATCAGATGGATCAGGGTAAAGAGGTCATTTCAACAGGCTGCGCCGCTTTATTGAACACGTCTGTCATGGTCAGGAACGTACTCCGAGGAGCTTGGCACCCTTCCCTCTTTAACCCACACCCCCGTTCTCGCAGGCAGAATGAGTGAGCGCCCAGACATCCAGGTGGCTGAACAGAGACAGTTAATGTGCAATCAGTAAAATAAAAAGCAATAATGAAGCTGCTGCAAGGGGTTTGTAATGCAATGACTACTAACACATAATATCTATTCACCAAGCACAAACACATGGTGCCTTGAAGATGAATATCTTTGCTGAGACCACACTTAGTTTGTATTTCCTTCCCTCTACCATTCGACGTCCCGGCTCCCTGCGCAGTCCAACACCTCCCTGAGGACGCCGTGGGCTTTTCTCAGCCGAAGGCACTCGTGCTGTTGCAGAACACCGCTCATCCAGACGCACGCAGAAATAGCAACTTACATAGAGATTACAGCAGCAGTTTAGCCAAGCAGGAAGGTCGAGCTAGCACTAAGTAAAAGTTTGGTTTTTTTTAAATTTACTCTGTATCAGGCAATTTTTTAAAAGTCTTACAGCTTTTCCTTTCCCCACAGTGCATTGCCACTAATAGCAAATACTTTGGTTTAGCCCTTACTGCTCCAGTAACGCCCACCACTGAGCTGATGGCAACTGGGCTGGAGAGGGAGGATGTGCCACAAGCTGTCCCACCTCTAGGTGACAACATCAGGGCAAAGAGAATGCCTGAAAAAAAACTTTTATAGCCCAAATCCTGGCTCAGCTGGAGGTAGGGAGGCAGAGCCCGACCCGCCCTGGGCTGGGCTCCAGCGTTGCAGCTGGGGCAGATTCCAGCTGGGCTCATCTGGTGGAAAGGATGGGCTTGTGCCCGCTTCAGAAGGTCAGTGCCGGGCAGAGCTGCTCCCCGGGGGTGCCCAGGAGACCGGCAGCCCCACCGCTACCGCCAGGACACGTCGGTGAGGCACTGGTGCTGCTGGGGGGACAGGGAACGGGGCTGGGGATGCTCCGGGGAGCACCAGCGCTGCCTCCCCGAGGCTCGGCAGACGTCGCAGGCACAAGGAAAAGGCAGGCGTATAATCACAGGAATAATTGCTGAGGAATATCAGAAGGGGTTTGTTTGCAGAGCGTTCTCTGGATCTCACAATAAAAGGACATAAAAAGGACAGTAATTGGCCACTTGGGATAAAGTTAATGGTAAATACTCCAATAAAAAAAACCCAGACTGCGCTTCAAGTAGATCACTTATCATAGTATTTCTCCGATATAAAGACTTTTCCCCACACCTCTGCACTTTAAGCTTAATTTGCCAGCGACTTCTACAATTATAGCATCTAAACAAACCAGAAAAGAACCATTTGTTGGTCTGAATTAGCAAATGTGTCTGTCTAGGTGGAGAACTGTTATTATTTTAAATTGCCTTCTCTGGAGCTTGGCGTTCTGGGGTTTGGGGCTGGGGGGGTACATTTGGCTTGGGTTTTTTGTTTTATTTCTTGACACAACTGAGCACAGAAGCATGTGCCTGGGAACTATGGGGTCTAAGAACATCAGTGTTCATCACGATTTTATTACAACGCAGTAATACTGTTACGGGACTTTAAGGAAAAAAAAAAAGTTTGTGTCCTTTACCATGAAGGATACTTGCGCATTTATACAGAAAGAAATAATAAGATAGAAATTGCATTTCGTTTATAACAGGGAACGAGCCAAGCCAACTGCAGGCTGGCCATGCCCCCGGTCTCGCTGCAGAGCTTTGCTCTGGCCGTCAGGTCTCCCTGCAGGCAGGGCACCGCGGGGGGACGGGGGAATGGGGACGGGGAGAGGGCCGGGGACAGGGACAGGGAGGCTTTCCTGAGTTTGTTGTTTTGTTTTTTTTTTTCATGCCAGGCAAGAGAATGAACTATTTCAGGCACACCAAAACAACACAGCTTGCTTTCCAGTTGCTGCCACCTTTGAAACAGCAAGAATATGATGGAGAAAAACACTGTTGGCCACACTTGAAATTTCTCTATTGAGTACAGCACCGAAGTAAATTTATGTTGCTATATTTGGTTGTTTCAAGCAAAGCTTAGAAAAATTGCCAGCAGAGATCTATGCTCTTACTTTCCCTTTTTGACACTGTTTGGAGTGACTACATATTCAACGGCAAATGTGCGTGAGAAATCCACGCAGAAAAAAAATCAGCACAAGGCCATCAAATTAATCTAATAAGGGCTAGCACTGAAAATAAGCCTGTTGATTATATACCTGGAGAAATTTGCAGTACTCTGTCAAATCTCCAGTGCTCAGGGTCAGATAACACGTAAAACCTTATACATCAAAACTGTACAGAAAAGAGTCCTAGGTGAAACTCCGTGGCTTGTGATAAAGAAAAGCAGTCTGCAGAAGTGTTACTACCCTTTTTAAGTCTTAAATTGGATGAAAGCTGTTATTTTCATTAGCACAGTATATGTGTGGATAATTCACAGTGAATCTTATAATCAATGACTTCCACCTCTTTTCGCTTTATATATTGTCTAGGGTCACTCGTTGGACTCGATGATCTCAAAGGTCCTTTCCAACCATGAAGATTCTATGATTCTAAGATTCTCGTGAATGCAATGATCCTTTTGAAATTGTTCTCTGAATTATTTGGTTCATTTGTTCTTTCGTCAAATGAAACTTGTAGTAATCCCTCTGCCTGGGAGGTTAATGTGCAGAATTTGCAGATACAAAAACGGCATTGTACCTTCGTGCCATTTGACTGGGATGGAAAGAGCTTTCTCAGATAGATTTCTGGTGCAAATACAGCTTACATGTTAGATGTGTTGACTATTCATCCTTTTTCATCTCAAAAGATCCCGCTGTATCTTCAATAATAAAGAAGATCTACCATCTATTTACTTTTCAGGTACAGGATCATAAATCCAGATTAACTCCAGGGAAAATAATGGAGCTTTGGACATGTGAGATCAGGGTAAGAGACACCAGATGTAAGCAATGAAGATCCATGCAAGGGAGAGCGAATTTGCCAGAAGAGATGAAAAATGGTGAGTGCTAATTGCTGCAAATCTCAATACAGAGTGATTAAGATACTCGCTTGCTTACTTCCCTTTGTTAGAGTGTGGATAGTGATTTTTTTTGATGATGATGGTGGTTTTCTTTTCCATATTCATATTATTATGTGTGACCTATTTTCAAAACTATTATCCTTTATGCGTCATGGAAACTAAAATTGCTGTACCGGATCCTCGTTTTGTACTGGTCAAACAACCCAAGAATATACTTCCTATTTAAAAAAGCATGGTCTATTACCGCTTTTGTTTGTCCTCTTCAAGGAAAGTCAGAAAAAGCTCCTTGGTGCTTTAACAGTCTCTGCCAAACAAAAAAAAACGACCAAAACTTCATAAGATATTTACTTCAACGTTTTATCACCAGCATGTAATTATGCAGGAAAATGCCAAAAGTAATTGCTGCCTGTTGCTGTTGCAGTGTTAAAAGGAGCACTAACACGACACTGTGCTTCCACTCCATTTTCAGATCAGATTTGCACAGGTTCCTGAACCGTGCACTTTTCAGTTCCGTTTCTTCCTGCCAGCACTCCCACTTACAGCTATTGACATTTATTTCCCTATTTTTGTCTGAATAAATGCAATTTATTGGAAACAGCTACACTATCAAATCAATAAGACATATGGTACCCATCTAAATACAAATGAAGCTGTATGTGTAATAATTCCTCTAGGGTTTTAGAGCTGCATCTTTTGAAATGGCATCGGCGAAGAAGGCGTAGTGGTCCGAGTGCTGTAACGACACAGAAAACTGGGTGTATCACCCTAAAATGACAGTGGTCAGTTGTGCCCACTGGCATTTATGGATTAGTCTTTCCTCCTTTGATATCAGCAGCCTTTTCTGGGCTTGAGAAGTCATCTCTAGCAGAGACCCCCAACACCTCCTTGACCAACCGTGCCTCCACTGCCCCTGGCCCCGGGGCTGGATGCCGGGCAGGCGGACACGGAATCCCAGCAGAGCTCACGTGGCACAGGGTGTCCGGGGTCCCCAGCCCACCCTCCACTCAAGCCAGGCCCGGGTGCCCAGGGTCACCTCTGTCGCGGTCTGTCCCTCTGCGGGGACAGCGCTGGCACAGCCCCGCTGGACAGCCCGCACCGGCATTCCTCATCAGAGAGCAGGGCTCCGTCAGAACGGAGGGAAAAGGTATTGTTGTTAAGTCAAAATAATGCGTTCACGTACCACCAGGAACGGACAAAAGTGGTTGAAGTGGCAGCGATGTGCGACTGAAGTGGACCCCTTGCACCACGGCTTGTCCCAGCGAAGAGCCGAGCGGCGTTCCCGTCACCCGTCGGACGTGTCCTGCAGAAGGACCCCTGGGGGTGCTGCTGGGATGGGGCAGGAGCACAGACCTGGCCCGGCCCCCGGAGGGACACCCGGGCTCTGCCGGCACGGGAAAGCCCTGCGCAGCAGGGACTGCCCCGACCCTGGACGGGGGGTGGGCAGGAGGGGAGGAAAACGCCCGTTCTCTGAGAAAACCTTCCTGCGTATCTCAAATACGGGGGAGTCGCTACCAAACGCGTGAAAGAAATACCCTACTGCTCTCATTTATTTATACCATTTACCCTATCATTTATACTTTCATTATTTATATTATTTATCCAATTTATATATTGCATTATTTATATTCTTTATATCATTATACCATTCATTACATTTAGCTCAGCTTTTGTCAGCCCATGTATAATGTAGATATTAATTATTTTCATCTCCTCCTAGTACTTGGGCAACTGAAGTTCAGGGGTCAAGGTCTCTTCTTACTTCAGCTCTGGCTTCATACACATGCGTGCATTTTTATGTATATGAAGTCATATACACGTGGATAATGGAAAGCCTTTTTTTTAATCCTTACTAATTAAAATGTCTTTAGACTTAAATGAATGGTACAGAGGAAAATCCATTGTCCAACTGTCTGCAAGTCATAATCAGGAATGGGCCGTGACATTTTCCTATTTCTGCCTCAAGGGCCAAGGGTACGTTTAGGCTACAGGAAACCAGAGGGACACCTGGATGGATAAACGACACCCAACTACTGGCACAATTAAAGCTAAGCACATGCATGGCATCTGTGTGCTCATGCTCGGCACTTAATGAAGTCTGTAGTCTGTCTGAAGACATTTCTTGAACCAAAGGAGGGTAAACTCATCGAGGCAAAAACTCGCTGCCAATTACTCCCGCAGCTCACCTACCTGATGGGACGCTTTCCATTTAGCTGTCGAACAGTCGTACGCTAAAAGCCTGCAGAGAAAAATGAATTCTTTTGCTTGTTAGTTAATCCTTGCATAAATACCAAAGCGTATTAAATCCATTTCTTTGTTAAAATGAAGTAAAACCAAGCTATTTACAACTGCGTGCCAGTGACTTCTGAACTAAGTGTGTAATGTGAGGGGAAAAAAGGTTTGGAAACCTCTTCTGGAAACGCTGCTGGACATGAATTCTGCATCACACATGGATGGGATAGCTGGAACGAAATAACGGCCACGTGTGAATGGTTGGAAAGTACTGCCTAAAAGATCATATTTTATGTTTTATTGAAGAGTTGTTGAAATAAGACAGAAAAGGTATTTCTGACATTCGGGGAATTAAAAATGTAATTGAGCTTAACTGATGTGATATCGATGACCTTCTTATCTCTCATCAGAAAAATCGTAGCACCCGTTTATCAGAGAAAAGCCCAAATTTCAGCAATGGGGAGAGGATACGTGTATACATGCAGTTTTACGTGACTTTGACCATCTGTTCTGCCGGTGTTCAAAGTCACGTCTTTACAACAAGACAGTAAGAACCTATGTCAAAATAGGGAGGTGAAAGATCAATAAATATTTAAATTAAATGAGATGTTAATCAAAGGCAGGAAGGCTTGTGACATTTACCCAGGCAAACCTGGGGAACTCGGGGAAGCAATCACTTACGTTAGTGATTATCTGCAAGAGCTCGCGGGCGTCCCAGCGGACTGGGAAAGGAACGAGAGTATTTATTTTTAAAAAGAGGGACCGAGGGAATTACAAACCAGTCAATCCACATTCAGTGCCTACAAAGGCAGTGAATCAAAGCATCAAGCAGGCGATTTGTTAGCAGCCGACAGTAATAAATAGAGCTGGCTGCAGTGATTTTCAGTTTCGCACCGATTTGGAGGCTTTACTGCTGGTGTCAGTCCAAAATGATAGGTAGGCTTATCCAGGAGAATAAGAAAGAGATAGAGCAATACCATAAATATTGGCAACTGCCTCTTTGCTGCAGCCAGTGCACTTGCTGACTGAAGTAGTTACTGCAGTCAGAGCTTGCTTTCATTTCTTTGGGACTTTCATAAGTTTCGCACATTCAGGTAATCTTTACAATCTTCTGTACTTGTTCATCACGGCATGAATATGTTTTATAAATGCATTTGGGATAACGCGCTGTTCACAAGCATTTTGCATCAAGTACCTCAAAGGATAAATGGAATTTCTTATAAGATTCCCGTGGCTGGTCCCCCATACTTATCCTGGCTCACTGAGGACCCAGAGTGGAAAACTCCTCCTGCAACTGGAGCTTGATTTGAGACCCTGCTGCCGTTTCAAGAAGGCACAGAGCTGTCGGAGCTGGGGCGCTTGTTTGTCCCCAAGCACAGCGCTGCCCGGGTGCTCCCACCCTCCCGCTGCACCCGCCTCGGGCCCCGGCTCTTGGGATGCAGGATGCTCTCGGGATCGGGTGCTGGCAGGAGGGACACCCGTCAGACGGTAACATCAGACGGACGGGCCACAGGGCGAAAACAGGCTTTTGGCAAGAAAAAAGGGGTTATATGAGTCTGGAGGATTCAATACGCTTCAGTACGCTTGGAACCCCAGCGTGGTTCCTCCAGCTCACGAGAATTTTCCATCTCAAACCAGGGCTTTGCCAGGCTGGAGGAGGCGGTGGCGTCTCTCTAAACAGCCTTCAAGCTTTCGCCTCGCCATCGGTGGCCGTTCTGTATCTTAGATTAAATGCAGTTTGCTTTTCTAGTGAGCCACCTACATCATGCCATGCATATTGGATACTCAAGAGGAACATTCAACGAATTTCTTTGATGTACTGTCTTGAAAGTCTTTCACCATTATACCTTTATATCTACATAAAGATTTATACATTCCTTTTGGCATGGAAAAAGGAGTGAGCTGACTTTGGGTTTGACTCCTTAAGCACCCAAAGTCATTTGTATGATAACGCTGCACTCAGAGCTCTGCATGTTGTCTCCTGTGCTGCTCTTTGGAGTTGGCAACAGAAATAAAATACCTTAGCACGGTGTCACCAAAATTATTAAAAATTCATATTTGAAATTTTCTTGTTCTGAGAACATCAGTGTATCAGTAATTGACTGAAAGATTCTGGAAACTTAAATAGACTATAAAAATAGTTTATCCTACATACTTCAAATTCCTCAAATAGCAGCTTGTGTTTCCTCAAACCTGAATTTTTCCTCCCCCCTCTCCCTTGCACCACTCTCCCTCTTCACCGTAGACTTCCAGGAGCGGAAGGTTGATTTCATTTTTTCATAGTTAAATTATTCAGCGAGAGCTTAAGATCTACGGCTGTGATGCAATTTTGCTCTCCGGCAAGTCACAGCTCGAGCGCCCAGCGTCGCGCCGGAGGAGCCGTAAGTAGGTCGCGGCAGAACCTTCCCAGAGTCACTCCGTGCATCTCTGCGGTGGCACCGCTCCTCCCGTCCTGTCCTGCCTGCCTTTCTCCCTGAGATGCCTAGATCTCAGCTTGCAAATTTTATCACGGATTGTCCCAGTGACATTGCTTTTACAGGCTTTGATCAGCTTGGAACTCCTAAACCAGATGAGCTGAGATAATCCTGCACTGGCGTTTTACTCCTGCATCGTAGTGTCACTCTCCTACTCGTCACCTCCAGGCGAGAGAAGCAGCACGGCACAAGAGGATCCACGGAAGAAAAAGTAAAAATATTAGCAAAGCAGATACACTTTCTGAAGCTTCTCATGTAGAAAAATACTGAGTGATAAATAAATTGTATTTGTAAACTTCTAATTATCAGTTTAGATTCACAAGTGACATAAAGGAGGACGCTAGGAAGGCATCCTAGGAGTGCACTGAGTGACAAATGAATTGCATTCATAAACTCTTAATTACCAGTTTAGATTCACAAGTGACAGAAGGGAGGACGCTGGGAATGCACCCCTTTAAGCGGTGCATCCCTTCCCACGGGGTGGTGCTGAGGCAGCTCGGTACTACACGCACACGTCCAGCCCCTGCGGATCTTGCCGAATCAGGATATTGCTTACTTTTTATTAAAGTCCAATTAATTTTTATTTCTTCTTTCTAAATTATTTTCTGCTCTCTCTGAAGCGCTAAATTGTTCCTAACCAGGATTTCCCTGAATGAAACTGGAGGAAATAAGAATTTGCGTTTAATGAAATAAGACCTAGCTTTGGCCTGACGAAGCTACTGCACCTGAAAGATGCAGACATAGAAGCTGAAATGTTTAGAGCTATACTTAGGTCCTGTAAAAGCCCGTTAATTATGAAAGCTGAGCGGGCTCCTCACAGATTGGGCTGAAAGAGTTTCTGTGGGAGCTTGGCAGGAGCATGGGGGTGTCCCTACGGGGACCCGGCCCGGGCACCGTGGGGTCCCTCCCTGCTCCAGCCCAGCTTCACC
Source organism: Sterna hirundo (assembly GCA_009819605.1). Lineage (NCBI taxonomy): Eukaryota > Metazoa > Chordata > Aves > Charadriiformes > Laridae > Sterna > Sterna hirundo. The sequence goes on from CM020443.1 coordinate 65,353,774, forward strand.
CTTCGCCTTCCCTGGTCTTTAAGTAATGGCTGGGTGGCCGTTCCGCTAATTAGCCAAGATTTGTAACGGTCCAGAAGCAGTATTTGAAGAACCAACAGGTTTCATTTTCCAACCTGCTTACATACAAAGGCTGTATAAAACGGCTACTAAAAATTAGCTAAAAAGTTAACAGTACACTCCTAAAAAGCTCTTCCTACGGAAGGTGTTTTGCCATGGGATTCCAACTATTTTTTGATAAGCAAGGATCTCAACCGCAAAGCAGTCAACTTTTTGCAACCCTGATACCAAGTGACTTTGCATAGTAAGAACATGAGTTAATTTTGCAAAGCGACACATTTTGAGACAAGAAAATGGCTGGCGTATTTGGGGTATGAGATTATCTACACATGAACAGTTGCGGCTGCTCATGGTTTTGCCTGTGGAAGGTTCTGTTCCTGTGGGTGGATGGGCCTTGCTATAACAAAAATTACTGGTGAGCGGTGTACGAGCGCTGTAAGAGTCCTGAGCACAGAGACCGCGCACCCTTTCTCTGACCGTCTGTAGTACACGCTCACATCTGTCACTGCACTCCACGTTTTCCTAGGAATCGCTATTTTTGCCCAATAAACGGGGCGGCGCGCTACCTCCACTGGCTTCATCAGCATCTTCGTAAAAGCAGGCGCCCTCGCAGCACCCTGGGAAGGGCGAGAGAGGTGGTTGCAATAAAAATGCCTTTAATATCAGCCTGCATGAGACCAGAGCGGCGTTCTGACGCGTTGGAGACAGCCCCGACTCCTCCCGCTGGCGTATAGTTAATGCTGCCCCTTTACATCATTTTAACATTTATATACAGTTCTCCAAAACTATAGCCACATATTACCACCCTGAAAGCTCTTTATTTTAAGCAATCATGTAAGTACTGGCTGTTTTCAAATTGCACTTCTCTCCCCTAATCTTGTTTTCGTAATGAAATTTATTTAAGTCTAATACGGGCCTAATGTAGAGGAATGCGTCTTCTGCACCTCAGAATGAATGTTAAAAGTGTAAATTCATTATTTCTCCTTCAGCAGATCTCCTTTTTATCTCTGTTCTATAGACATTAGAGTAATATTTTTCTCCTGAATACACTGATGAGGATCCAAAACTAATTTTCACAAAAATGAGAACTCCTTAAAAACATGCTCTTATCGTATCGTGCAGGCTCTTTCAGCTGTACCAGCGTTCTTCACTTTAATCTCAGCTTTCATTTTTAAGTGGGTCTTTTTCCTTTTTAGCGTTTCTCTCCCTGTGCAACAGCGAGGGCCAGGTCTCCTCCCTGCCCCTGCGCAGCCCCTTCGGGAAGGTGAACTCCTTTTACTGGCGTAGGGGGGTCCATTCGCACCGGTCCAGCCCGGGGCAAAGGGGAGGGAACAACGCATCAGCCCAGGAGAAATCTGGGAACTCCGGAATTCGCCCCGACTAAAGACCCCTCCCTGCTTCCGATCCTGCTTTGGGACAAAGGGAAACCAGGTGTTGAAGGGGACTTTGCAGTGCTTGGGCAGGCGGATCTGCCATTCTCTGCGCGCTGCCACGCACCCGTTCGTCACGGCAGCCATTCACCAGGGCTGAGGAGACCTTTGCTGTGAGGTCTGCAGTTGGTAATTGGGCTTAATCACTTCCAAAGAAACCTTTTCAGTTTTCAGAAAGTTCGTATTCTTAAAGAGAGGCACCACAAATCCCCGAAACCCCAACTCTAAAATAATTACAATTTAAAAATAGATCAGTGCAGTTTTATTCTGGCCATAGCTGGCTCTTTTTGCATTGCTGTACGGAAAAATAAAGAAAGATGAATTCCAATAGAGCAGTTATCCAAAAAGCTATTATCACAAAATTGATTAACTTACACCACTTTGTTTGAACAATAAGTTTTGGAGAGAGAAAAAAAATACATTTTCCCTCAGTCTTAATCCATGAAAAAGTTATTAGACATTTATTTCTCAATTGGCATGGTGAAAATCAATACATGTTTTGCAAAGGTGTGTGCAATTTGCTTTAAGAATTAGTACTTGCGTGGTCTCCAAGTACTATGAGCTGTTTGGTCGTTCCTTGTTCCTAAGCCTTTATAGATTCTCCTTTCTTGTCCGTGATTTTACATTGCTATAACTTTTCCCGACCTACTGAGGTGATTCCTGATGTTTCAGCACTGGTTGGTTAAAGGAAAATTGAGATGCCGCTCTGTTCCTCAGCTGGGCCGTCGCTGGCGAACGGAACAGCTGCTGCCGACTCCATCCCCACGCCCGAGCCTTCGGGATGGGGGCATTTGGTTCTCAACCCTTTGCAGCAAGAAATAGCTTTCCTTGAGCATCAGCGGTGCCAATAATAAGGCAAACTAAACGGGTGAGCAAGTTAGGGGCACAGAAGCTGCGTGTGAGTATGGACAGGGCAGACTGAGTCAAGCAAAAGACTTCTGCTTCTGCATCCTTTCCCTAGATAAATACCCTCAGGGTTGTTCTGAGAATTTTCTTTTTTTGCAGTTCTTTCCTACCTTCTTCTAGGAAGTTCCACAGTGCCATGAGACCACCTGCTATATCACATCCGTAACCAATTCGATATCATGAATCACTGAATCACATAATATAATGTAATAATAAGCAGGTTGGACTGCAGCGTTTATTAGCTGATGTCCTCTTAAATAACTTCATGCTGAAACAGAACCCTTCAGTCAGTTTTTTCCACTTACCCTGCTGTTCAGGGGCAAACCAGGAAAATGAAGGAAAAAATGAGAGCGGAGACAGGCACGGCTACACGTCTGAAACCTGCTCGGCCATATGAAGAGATATTAAAAGAATACAGATATCCGAGCACATTTTGCTAAAGACGGCAGCCTTAATTTTAGCTGGCTGGCAGATGGGGTTTCTCATTAGCCTGTCTTTTCATCTTATTTCATGCAATTAAGTAGGCTCGGGAGGGACCCTACGGGACTGGCCACCTTCCAAGGGCTTGCGCAGCGCAGGCTGCACGGCTTCCCGCGCCGCAGCCCACCGCCCTCGCCTGCCGAGTTGTTTCTCTCGGCATACGGAGCGGAACGAGGGGCCTTTCCGCGTGGATGGGGTTTGCAGGGCTGCAGCGCTGCGATGGCCGCCGGGCCCCGCGCCGTGCCCTGGGCAGGAGCGACGGCCGCCGGACGTGTCAGATGGACAGCACGCCTGGCAGGGCTGGCGTGGGGGTCCGAGAGGAACGGGGTGCGTTACACCCTTTTCCAGCTATTTCTGGAGCATCGGAGCACCTGCCAAGATAAGAGGAGGTCTCGGTCAAGTGCTTCCTAGAAGGGGCAGGAACAGCCTGATCCAACAGAAGAATCCCAGTAGATCCATATTTCCTGGATGTACCCACAGTTTATAAACGGTGTGTTCAACATCCCGGGAGAGACCACTCTGACTTTGCTGTAACAGCACAGGGAGATGCTCTAGCGGTGCCACCGCGCTGGGCAGTGTCACACTGTCCCTCCACGGCACTCTCCCTGCTGAGCCCAGACAGAACGTCCCCTCCCAGGGTGCACCCGTGGCAGAGCCCCCTGGCTCCCAGCACACCCCAGGGGGGAGCAGCAGGAGGTGGGAGCATGGCCCAGGGGCCGTGGGGCAAGGGATGCGGGTGGGCAGCATCCCCCGGGTACCAGCATCCCCCCCTTCATCCCCCCGGGGGTCATGGGGCAGGGGATGCGGGGGGGCATCATGTCCTGGGTACCAGTATCCCCCCCCTTCATCCCCCCGGGGGTCATGGGGCAGGGGATGCGGGGGGGCATCATGTCCTGGGTACCAGTATCCCCCCCCTTCACCCCCCCCGGCTCCCACCTCCCCCAGCGTCGCCTCCCCCTGCGCCTGGGCATCGCGGGACCCTCAGCTCTCCATCAGGCAAAGCCATCGTGTCACTCTCTCCTGTCGGGGCTACTCCTGAAAGCTCTTATCTATGGGAGTAATTCCAGTGTTCAAAGGGACTATTGCTATGAATAAAACCTGCTCCTCAGGATTTATAGGACAGGCCCCATATTTTGCAGTCCATTGATTCAGTATTATTCCTTTGTTCCCATAGAAACGGGGCGGGGGGGTTTAAGGAGTAGTTCGAAGCTAAGACAATGAAAATAAAACAAAACCAAACCCCGTCAAACCTTTGTATATACATGCATTGGGGAAGAAAATAAAATCCTTGACTCCTTTCTGCATCCTGTAAAGAGGAGTAATTTAGTTGGGGGAAAAAGAACCCAACCAACCCACCCTCTCATAGATGTGATCCTTTTGAATTGTTTGCTTTTTTTTTCTGAGGCAATTTCAGCAGAATGCTTAGCAACACATATAGAAGGAACTGCTAAATCTTTGTATTAATTCTAAAAACCTCCATTTCTTATTAAGTCACAAGAGATAGCTCTTACTTTGTTTCCAGCAAAAGGTAATTTGTGCTTTATTTTATTTAGAATGTTGCCCACCGTGCTGGAGAAGCGAGATTTCTTAATTGCTTTGTTGCAAAAACAATTTATGTGGGTTTTTTTAATGAGTTTAATTTCCTTTAAAGTTTTCCATGTATAAGTGTGGCAGCATTTTGAAATCAAATAAATTATCCACATCGCTGCCTCAGTTCCCCCATCATTAAACTAGGCACTTGAAGATGCTACCTCCACAAGGCTCGTTGTATAGAAAATATGTGTACAGAGAGGGAGTTTGAGTTGGCGTTTAAAAAAAACCACCACAATAAGCAAGAGAGAAAAGGAGGGGGATGATTACCTGTATCCAAGAAGCTGTCCTCCTCCTGCAGACTGGGGGCTGAAGCCAAACGCGGTGAGCTGCAACCCAGAGACGAGGCTTTGAGAAGATGTCGGCAAAATGTCGGACGATGCAAAGAAAATCACACTGTGCTTTTCCTCAAATCCACCTTTAAAGCAACTGACGCTAGGCTGGGACGGCGCACAGGTAAAACGAATCTTGGTGGCCTGTACCTGTGTTTTCTTCCATTGCCATGACCAAGGTCAATGGCCGTCGGTGAGAATCCGGCCGGATTATGGCAGTAGAATAAACCCCCGGCAGTGTGGGACTCAGTTTACAGGAGAGGGGATAAGAGCTGCAAAAAGGCGGCAAGCTGCAGCCTACGGGCTGACAAAACACAGAACTACCCTGCCCAGTTTGTGTTGGACTACATGTACGGATATCAGCTTTTCTAGTAATTAAGTAAATATTTGTGGTTAGCACATTTAAAGATGGTGACTCGTCTGCAGTTTTCCCTGTCGTCAGCGCTCCGCTCTGGTAGATACGTGCTCCGTAAGCAGGGCTGGTGTGAGAAGGAACGTGTCGCCCCAGTCTGTCCCCCAACCCCCAGAGCCCCGAGAGCACAACGAATAGCCCTAACGGCCCCAATCCACCCCCATGCCTCCCCCATCCGGGTCCCAGGTGCCCACTTCAGCCCAGGACGGGGCCCTCCATCCTGCCCCGTCTCCATCCGCCATCCCAGCCTGAGCCGGGACCTGTCCCATCCCCTGCCCGGCCATCCCACCACTCAGCCCCCCGGCCCCTACCAGGGCAGCTGCAGCGAAGGCTCTGAACAGGGCACGGCTGGATGAAATTCCGGGGAGGTTTCAGGAAGAACAAGTGACCCCAGCCGAAATCTCAAAAACCGCCTTGATTTCCGCACCTGGCCCTGCACCACAAGCTCTCAAAGGTGCAAGAACTAGCCATGAAATACACGCACCCTTCTCGTTTGTAAGCTGCAGGCTATAGTGGTTAATTTACATGATATATAAGTTTTAGCGATAAAGAATTCATGAAGCAAGGGTTGAATCCCTCCGCTGCCAAGCAAATGGGAACATTTCCACCACCGCAGGCTAATGATTAATTTATACACAAGTACTGGGAGAGCAGACAAAAAGTCCTGTTTATTGTCTAGACAGGAGCTGGTTCCACCTTTCTTGCCCTAAAGAGCATTGCCATTTCTAACAGTTGAGCAAAACCCATCAATAATTCTTCAGGAAAAGCATTAAAATCAACCTGCCAATCTAGTTACGCCAGACAGGAAGGGCTTGGGAGGGAGGTTTGGCTGTATGCACTCATATATTATCTTATAACTTCAGGTACAAAGTTTGCAATGACCCTATCACAATCCCAAAACTGCATCAAATCCTAAAAACTGTCTCTAAAAAGAACAGAGGTTTGTGCCAAGAGGAGTTCTTGTCACGTCTTGCTCGCCTCCAGCCCCGAGGATCGTGTGGGTGATGGTTTGACGGTATTGAACTCTCCTTGCTCTCCCCTCCCTGGCGTTGGGGGTGCCCGTGCCCCATGTCGGGGGTGCCCGTGCCCCATGTCCGGGGTGCCTGTGCCCCATGTCCGGGGTGCCCGTGCCCCATGTTGGGGGTGCCGCTTCCCCTCCCCGTGGCACAGCCCTCCCCAGCCCCGCTGCTGCCCTGCCCCAGCTGCGGGGGACGGAGGGACGTCCCATGGGCCGGGGAGCACTGCAAGGTGCCGGGGAGCCTTTCTCCACCCCGAGAACTGGCAGCAGATGCGTCTTCTCAAAAGATTTGCTCAAGCGGATTAGAAGAAATTTTCACCTGGTGCCTGCAAAAACTACACGTGGCAGTGGGAACACTTGGTCAAATAACACAGTCTTTAGGCCAACTTGCTTGCTGCCTTCCTGGCGACCTCTCATTCAAGCACTGACCAGCATCTGCTTGATTTGTGAGGTTTGTGAAGTTCACAGCCGGAATTATAAACATGTAACTCTGACTGACTATAGATTTCATAATTATTTTGAGCTTTGGCGTTTCTGGTCTAGGGGAAATATGCAGAACTCTGGTTAAATCTTTGTTTAGGTAAAAAAGCCAGAAGACTTCACTTTAGAAAGGGACGGGGCAAGGGGAAGTAAAATTGTGTTTATTAGACTAAGAGCCACACTTCCTTCCTATGTTTTCCCAAGAAGCCCTCCACAGACGAAGAAGGAGGATGCCACGGATGCTGGCCACGGATGCTGGCCACCCACCAGCCGTCAGCCACCCGTGCCATTACCTGGACACAGCGCTCCGTGGGGCACACGTGGCGTTTGGGCTCACGGCTCCCAACAGGACAAAAGGACACTGTGGCCTGTGAAGGAGGAGGCATTCTGGGGAAGGAAGGCAACCAAAAGGGAACAAAGTGCACAGCTTCTCTTCTCTCCCCCCACCCCCGCAGCCAAACCTTTCAGTGGTGAAGCAGCAGAAACGCGATGTTCCTCTTGAGCTGCTGCCGCCGCCGAGCACCGGCACCGACCCACGCCTTCCTGAGAACCAGGGTGCTCCGACTGCTGACACCCCGCGTCCTCCTGGATGTGCCGCCTCCACGAGATGACAACTCTAAGAGTAGTGTGACAGGGACAGATAATTAGTGCTGTATGAGACTGTAGCGGTGTCATTCTTGAAAGTCCCGCTGTCCAAAATGATGAATTAACATGGTGGCTCTTGTATGGCACAAGTCTAACCAACGACAGTGTGGTGGTGGAGCAGGTCACCGCTCGTTAGACGCTCTGGTGCTAGTTATGTTCAGCGGTGCCTCACTATTTCAGAGCAGTCGGGCTGGTTTTTTCATTCATAATAAATAAAGTTCAAAAGCCGTGGGGCTCGTGGGCCAGCCCGGGACAGCCACCAGCATTGCCGGGCACTTCACTTGTCAGGCTGTTACCCTCAAAATGCCTTTTCTGCGTAACAACGCTACGGCTTGAGAAATGCTGTTCCCTAAGTGTCTATTTCCAGATGAGATGTTGTTACTCATTTTTGCGTCCACAATGTGTACCTGGAAATTAAGAGATATTCACAAAAATGACATCTCTGGTCACCATCGAGTGTTTGATGCTGCCAGCGCACCTTCCTTACATTTTGTTTGCTCTTGGCACGAGCAGTAAGTGTGATTTTAGTTCATTTCTTACATGGCTTTTGGCGATTCACCTGGATTTCCTTTCGGCCCCAGTAATCCCGCAGGATGTGCTACCCGAACTCGCACTGAGCGATCAGCAGGGGCTCTGCCCGACGGTGAGACCTTGTTCTGCCCACACACCGAAGCCACACGGGCTGTAAGTTCATGCATTTGTGTACACGAGATGCGTATTGCAGAGAAACCCCCTGCCCGGTCCGAGCGGTGGCAGTGGGGCCACCGAGGCCACCCCTCCCTGTCCTCTCCATGGCAGAGAGCAACACCACGGCTCCTCTCCAGCCCCCCGGCCACTGCCAGGCATTTGCAAACAAACTCCAAATGCAGGCAAACAAACCATTTGATTTCCAGTCCGAGAGCGTGTCAGCCGGCGGCAGGCTCAGTGCCACAGACGCTGCACTGATGACCAAGAAAATAAAGAAAATAAGGTGTTATTTCCCTTCCCCGGTTTGCAGCCACACACCAGCCATGCCCTCCAGGCTGGGGCAGTGGTGGGATCCACTGGGAGACCGGCTGGGCAGGGCGGGATGCCTGGGAAGGGCTGGGATGCAGCCCTGGAGCATCCCTGCTGTGGAGCCCCCTGAGCCAGCACCGGTCCCCTCCCAGCCCTCCGGACCCTCCTCACCCCTCACACCATCCGCACCCTCCGTCCCCCCCGAGGAGCACGCCACTCACGGCCAGCAGCCCCATTGCTCTCCTGGAGAGCAAACGGGTTTTTATCTCTTCCTTTGTGAGCTAATAATGTTTTTTTAATTGAAACGTGTTTGGCTTCTCCTGCTTTCTTCTTGTTTCAAATAAGTTCTGTCTCTGCCAGCAAAATAAGAGCCTGTGTTGCTGGGTTGGGCTTTTTTTTTGTTGGGTTTTTTTTTTTTTTTTTTCTTTCAGAAAATGCGAGGGTTTTTTCTTCCTCTTTTTTTGCAAGATTTCAACTCTTTGACTTTGGAAAAGAAATCATTGTGGAGAAAGTATTTCTTGAAATGATGACAGAAGCAAAATTATATTCCTTTGTAGAAAACAGGGGCATTTGAAGACAGGCTTAACGTCTACAGTCTTTGTTCCGGGAAGTGTGAATTCTCCGGCTCCTGGACCATTAATCCTTCCCCGTTCTTAGTTTTTGAAGACGAACATTGCAGAGAATGAGGCATTGTGCTTGAAAGGTCTTTTCAGAGAATACCTTTTCCCTCCACAATATGTTGCAGTTCTCCGATAATTTCCAGGATAACTTGGCAATTCATGGCTTTTTCCTCATAAATATTTATTTTCCCAGGACTCCCCGGTGTGAAAGGGCTCACAGGCTGGTCGCCGTGTGCCGGCTCTCCCCGGCGCCCCTGGCACAGCGTCTTCCGCACCGGCGCCCGCCCGTCTCCTGCCCACGGCTCTGCCCTCCCGGAGGATGCTGCGGCGCCCGGCAGCGGGGCGCGGGGGTCTCCTCCTCCCGCCACCAGCCCAGGCCCTGAGGGTGCGACCCGCTCCCCCGCCTCGGCACCGGTCCTCTTCTCCTCTGTAAATATCAGTCTGACATTCATTTTCCTCTCCTTCGCTGGCTCCAGCACCTTTTCCTACAAGTTTTCAAAATCTGCTATCACGAGGTTCAGAAGCTTAATTTACCGACTCCCTTAGCATAGATAGCAGGTGAAACTGAATAATGTTTTCCACAGATTTCCTTTATCAAGTGCTGCTCTTAGAGTAACTTTAAAAATTCTTCAAATACATCTACTTAAACTAGATCTTAAAGACAGACTCACAGAATGAGAGGGGTTGGAAGGGACCTCTGGAGATCCTCTAGTCCAGCCCCCACTGATAGTCCATGACTTTTGAGTCAGCTTTAAGTTTAGCTTCTCCTGTTTCTCATTCCTGCTGGATCTGCTTTACTTTTCACAATTATTCAATCGTGGTATATTAGTCCATGCTTTTTAAAATATTTATTCTGTCTTCAGTGTGTTACCCATCGATGTTTCTACATGCCACCTCCTTTCTCTGGAAATGCCAGCCAGGTTGTCCGGACTGGGTGCTGCTCCCACGATCTGGTTCCCATGTGGAAAACCTCAGGCCCCCCGGGTGACAAATCCGAGTGGTCCCTGGTTTGTGCCCGGCTCCTCGGCGGGCGGAGGGAAAGCTCTCTGGGTCCCTGGGGGGGTCTCAGCAAGTTCTGGTGTCACCCAAAGCTTTCACAAAACTGCGCGTCGCAAAAAGCCAAAGAAAAACGCAGGGAAACGTGCAGTGCTTCTGGAAAGCCTGTGCTTGGATTGCATTCCTGTCTCCGGAACACTTTCCTTTAAAAGGCATTATGCAATTGTTCACTCCATTTGAAAAAATGTTGACTTTTCTATGAAAAAAAGCCCCACCGCTTGCTGCTGATGAGGAAAAGCCGGGGGCGCTTCAGCCCGGACCTGTCGCGGGAGCTGCTGGGGGGGGGTGTAGCATCCTCCTTGCAGCAGGTACAGTCAGGCTTTTCTGAAGGCAAACTCTTCACTGCACAAGGTGTTGTGTTATCCTGCTCCTCACAATGCATCTTATCTAGTTACAAAAAATAAAAAAATCCGTTAAAGCGACAGCATTCCCGAAGCTGGGAGCGGCTGCGCAGCACCCTCGCTGAGGGCACGGCGCGGCACCCCCGGCTCCGCGGGCGGCTGCTGGCCACGGGGCAAGTCCTCTCCTGTGAGCCCACCTCTAGATCAAGCACGGATTTGCAGGAGGATCTGAAACAACTTCCAGCCATTACTGAAATGAGTTTACCTTTCTATTTACCTTTCCATTTCTATTTATGCCCCACATTCTCTCTTTCCTGTATTGTTGTGTCTCTTCCTCCTCTCTTCCTGCATAGGTATTTCTGGATAAAAGTCATCCTTTACCCAAATTTTTTCAGGACTTCAACACCGACAGCTTCCTCACCATGTTAAAATTAGGATGAAACCATAATATCGATGTGAAGATTTTCCCTACGTCTATCAGAAACTTCCTTGTTTCTTCACGTAGAATATTCTTCTTGCGTAATCTGGTTACACTTCTTTCTTGTCTGCATTTTCTTTTTTCATGGAAAGATTTAAGACACATTTTCTATTTTGAGGAGTTGCAATGTTGTGGTTCGTTATGGAAGATTGCATATTTTCAATTTCCTTCTCTGCCTGCCTGTGCTCAGCTGCTGTTGGATATTTTCTCCAAATGAAGGAGTTTCCGAAGGTTCCCATGCAGATTTTACGCAGTAAATACGTCTGGGGACGCATCCAGCTCAGGCTGACAGCTCTGCAAGGCTCGCAGTTAAAACATCCTTGATGGGATTTTTCCTTTTGCCCCGTTTCACAAGGGGAAACGCCAAAATCGCAGACAAGTTTTCGAAGGGAAGGAAGGTAAATGCGGCGCGAGCACACGCCTGGCCGAGGAGCTTCTCTGCCGGTGATACGGCGCTGGCGCCGGGCAGGGTGCCGGTAGCTTGCGCACGCCCTGTTGTCACAAAGCTCTCCATCACCCCAGCGAGGCGAGAACCTCCCGGGCAAGCGGCAAACAGCACGGACAGCACGGGAAAAACCGGCAGGTTCTATTGCCCAGGCAGTGCGCTTCCGCGGTTTACGTTACTGCTCAAAGTACATTAACGCCAGACTGCGACACATGTGGAAGTGTGAACCTGAGGACCACGCAACGCTGTGAAGTTTCCCACTTTATCAGTTACAGAAGCATCTCGGCTAACTTGGTGCTGTGAAAATTCAGCGTTCGATACGCTGGCAATTTCTCAGCTCTGAAATGGTGTGGGGAAGTCTCAATGAGGGTGCGCCGAGCGGGGCCGGCAGCCCCCTCACCCTGTGGGGGGGTGTGTGTGTGTGTAGGTGTGTGTGTACCTGCGCATCACCCGCGAGGGCTGGTTCCTGCCAGCGCTGCCCGTGGGCCAGTCTGTGCCCCCGCCTCTCGAGAAGACCGAGGCTCGGGCTTCCTTCCCCGCTTCTGCCAGTCCCACCAAGCCCCTGGGGGGGGAAAGCGCACGCTGTGGACTCCCAAAATGCCGCGGGTGATACCTAAGGCAAATAGGAAACGTAGGAATAGTAAGAAAAAAGTGCAAAATAAAAAGCACAAAACCAGCCAGTCACTTCTACAGAGCTGCTTGGAACACCTGTGATGAAACGGTTTCCATCAAATACGTTGCTTTTTCAAAGCCAACAGGTTCCATTGATACCTGGGATAGCCAGCAAAATCCGTGAGCCAGCATGACATCTCTCCACTCATCACAGAGAAAGATAATTGAGACACGTGACCAGTGCAAAGCAGAGAACGATGCTTACAGAAGCATCAAAACCACTCCTGGAATATTCACGCCAATTAATTTTAGAAACCGAGCTATCGGCAACGAGACGCCAGCCTCGCTGGGCTGTTGGTTTGGAGATGGAGAAAAGTTCCTTCGAAAGGAATTTCAGAGCCCCTGGGCAAGGTGCTGGTTCATATATTTTATTCACTTTTCATTCCAGAGTGAAATTACAACAAAGTCCAAAACCTTGAAAGTTTTAGCAAAATAAAACTGTTATTTCTTGGGGCTTCATGCAATGCAGATGAAAACACATTGAAAGTCTCTTTCAGCTCCTGAAGTTTCCCAGTTACAATCTCTTAACCTGAACACCGCATTGATTTCAGGTTTCACATTCAGCACTAAAATCTGCAGATTTTTCCCAGCCTTTCCCTGCATGTTTATGAACTGCCTCAAGGTCCCGGTTGCAGCGAGAGAAAAAGACGACAATTGATGTCAAACCAAGTCAAATATTCTTGTGTAATTTTAAATAAAAGGCGTCTGCAGCCTGGTTGCACCTCCCGAGTGCCGGGGAAGCCTGCCACGAAAGCAAACCCGTGCCCTGGTGCCGGCACGTGGCGGTGCGGGATGCAGCAAAGCTGATTGCTGGGGTGGAATCCACGTCTCGGTGTCGTCATGGAAAACACAACCGTCAGCTTGTGCTTCTTCAAAATGTGGAAACAGGAAAATAAAATCCGGGTGCCCTTCATCCTCCAATATACACACGATGAGTGAAAAACAGAAAGGAAGGCTGGAGCCTTCTGGAGTGTTAGCCAGCCTGTACTCGCAGCAGATGTCTTGTTTATTTTACCACGTGGTACTTGAATAAATAATGGGAGCCTTCGTGGCAAAGTCCGCTGACAGCAGTGGGAGACCGCGGAGGCCGGGCAGGACAACGCTTCGGGTATATGCAAATTGTATAAATCATATACACACGCACCTGGCTGCCTGAGAGTAAGGCCCCATTAATTGCCTAGATATTCCCAAAACAGATGTCTTGGATCCAGTATATCCCTTTCGTATACATCACTTGCCTCTGTGGCAGTAAAAAAATACATAAAATGAAAAACAAAAAAATCATAAGAAGAAAGAACTAGCCAACATCTTCTCTGAGGAAGGGTGCAGACCATCATGCCACCTGAAGTACTGGCCATAAAGATCATTGAGATAATTCTTCCAGTTACCCAGCACGTAAAGGGGGAAATTTGTGAGGCGATGGCTCCAAGGTTGGCTGACATCTCCAAAGCTTTCCTGAAAGATCAAAACACCCCCATGATCAAATCTGTGCGTTGCTGCCAAATTTTATTTGTTTCTCCTCCTGAAAGGATCCTTTAAACCACAGCTAGGTGGGAAGCGAAGAGAAAGGCACCACACTGACATCTAAAGACATTGATATACGTACAGCACAGTGCCTAAAATCCCCGAATGAAACGAATCTGCGCGTCAGCTCCTGCAACTAAAGCAAATCCCTTCCTGCTCCAGCAGTGAGATCAGCAGTGGGCTATCCCAGCAGGGCGTTATCCCAGCAGTGCGTTATCCCAGCAGCAGGCTATCCCAGCTATCCCAGCAGCGGGCTATCCCAGCAGTGGGCTATCGCAGCTATCCCAGCAGTGCATTATCCCAGCAGCAGGCTATCCCAGCTCTCCCAGCAGCGGGCTATCCCAGCTATCCCAGCAGCGGGCTATCCCAGCAGTGCATTATCCCAGCAGCGGGCTATCCCAGCTCTCTCAGCAGCGGGCTATCCCAGCTATCCCAGCAGCGGGCTATCCCAGCTCTCCCAGCAGCTGCTGTGCCCTGCAGCACCCCGAAGGATGAGCCAGAGCAGCCGGCATCACTCAGGGAGGGGATCCCTCTCCCGGGGCTTCCCCAGGCAGGGGCTCTGGGCGCTGGGACAGGGATGGGCACAGCAAGACCGAGCCCGCAAGAGATTCACCGCCCTGGTACGGCCGTGGTGCTGCTGGTGAGTGATCCCCCAGTTACGTGCTTTATCACACACACTTCCGCAGGGGTCACAGGCTTCTAAAACGGCATTTTGCTCTGCAGTGTCTCACTCTGGTCATGGCTCGACAGCCTTTTATCTCCAGTTTCGGAAAAGAAAATGGATCAAACCCGGTTCACTAGAACACTTGTTCTTTATCCATCAGATTTGACGCGCTGCTCATCCACACCTCTCCGCCGTGATGATCCCCACGGGCGGCACCAGCAGCACCGCGCTGGAGCGGGGGCGGAGGGGACGGGGGAGGTGGGCTCGGATGTGGGCTCCGCTCTCCCCGGGGACAGTCATGCTCAGCCCGTCCTGGGCTGTCAGAGGAGCCCTGCTGCCGCTGTCGCCATCCCTGTCCCCAGGGGAGGCTGCTGCTGCGGGGGGTCCCTGAGCCCCCCCAGGCAGGCAGCCACCGGGAAGCTGCAGGAGGGCAGCTCAACGGGCAGCTTTACTGAGGAAGGGGCTCCATCCACCAGACCCCACCTCCCTCGCCTCCGAAAGCACGGACAGAACCTGGCAGGGAAAATATCTGCAGTCAGTGCAGCCCAGGTGCTGCCCTTCTCTGCCCAAACCCGACAGACTAGCTCAAACCAGAAGTGAAAAAACGACCAAAATTTGCAAGAGTTTGAGAGAAAGTGATTATCAACAACAGTAAAACCCCAGACACTTCAAGCACGACATCCTGCGGGAAGTGCTGAGGCAGCCGGATTCTGCGTGAAGATTATGTTATGACAGTGCCAGGAGGTCGGGGAGCTGAGCACAACTCCCAGCTCTGCCTGAGCACTGATAATTCCCAGAGCAAAGCCCGCAATCCCCCCACGTGGCCCGCCGGGAAGCTGAGCCCGGCAGAGGGGACGCCGGGCACAGAGCGGGCAGCGGCAGGGACGAGCCCCACGCACAGGGCTGCTGCGAACGCCGGACCCCCCGCTCTGCCCCCGGCTCCCACCTTCAGGGCAGAGGTGCGGGCTGCGGGAGGGATGGGTGCAGAGTCAGCCCCCGCTTCAAATGATTTCAGTATTGCAACTCAACTCACTGTGTTTTTATTAACGCTCCAGATTTTGAATTTTTGCATCTTATTTTGTTGTACTCAAAATAGGATATGGGATGTAAAACCAACATTGCCCATGGTGGGGGGGTTGGAACCAGATGCTCTTTAAGGTCCCTTCCAACCGAAACCATTCTATGATCCTATGACTCTATGTTTTCCCATCACGGGGAGGAAAACCTGGATGTCTGGCGGGTGCCAGAGGCCGGAGGACGCTGAGCCCGAGGAGACGCTTTGCAGACAGATCTGTCACTGGGAGCGCGGGGCAGCCCCGGGGCAGGGACCCCGCAGACACCCCTCGCAGCATCACTTCTCGCAGAGCCCAGGGCCGGGGCAGCCAGCACAGCCGTGCCGCGGGAGGGATAAATTACCGTTATGGACCAGTTCCACCTCAATGATCAATCCCCACAACAACCAGCCCCGGCTGCTCCTCTGCAAGGCAGAGCATCGCCCTTCACGCACCCACCTGCAGAGGGAACCGGCCCAAACCACGCTTCCAAACCCACTATAATTTATCACCTACCAAATCTGAAATCTAAACACAGGCTTATTTTCCTTGCGCTTTGCAGCTCTCCACTTGTCATCTTTCTAGCATCTCAGTACTCCTGGGTTTGAAGAGCCAATGTCAAAAGCCTTTTGAACTGCTTTATATCTATGACAGGCGTTTGCGTATGTGTACAGACGTATATAGAATGGTTCGCTCTGGTATCTGCCACTACCCTCTAGTTCGGGGTCTGTGGAAAATTGTGTTGTTAAAGGTTTATGGCTTAACTTCTGCAATTTGCCTGGGTGAGACCTGACGGTGTGTTATCAGCCCGGAGCTGACACTGCGCGCTCACAGCCCCGTCCTCAAACCCACCACCGCAGACGATGTGCTCGGGACGCGCAGAACGCAGCGCAGACGCTGCTCACCGGGCAAACCGGAGCGGGTGCGTGTCCAGCGCCGCACACGGGGGTGGCAGCGGCACAAGGAGCCAGAGCGACCCGCGGGTGGCCGAGAACCGGACCTGGGGAGGGAACGGCGCGTGGGGCAGCTGGAGACAGCGGGACCCGCCAGCACCCGGCATCGCATCAACGCGGGCTTCTCTGTCGAAGAAATGAAACAAAAAGGAGTTCAGGTTTAGAAGAAGGAAAAGCAGGGTCTGGGTTGGGCAGAAGGGGGTGATGTTACCTCCTGTGCCGCTGAAAGAGAATTGCCACAAATAAATCAATAAAATGGACCATTTTCTCCTCTGTCTTGAGCCTCAATTCTGGCATTAGATATGCCATCTCTTATCACCGTATTGCTCATAAAATCATTTTAATAATTACTTTCAAGCTTGATCACACCCTCCTATCATTAATAACACCGGCCTCATGCAAACGTAGCAAATATTAAATAATGGAGATTTTTTAAGCATATTACTTTCAAGGCTGAACATATTACTTTCAAGCTGAACTGTCACTTACCTATCGGGGTGCATTTTTCTTGAGAAAAAGAAAAAAAAGAAGCCTGTACTGTTTTGTTTAGAGAACATAAAAAGGAACTATAACACTGAGAAAGAAAAAACAGACCAGGAAGTGCTGTTTGCTTTGCCTGTCCTTTTTTTCCTTCCTCGGGTAACTAACACTTCTTCTGTTTATTGTACACATGGTATTGTATCCTATTTGTCATGAAGGGGCTTTCTACACGTACCCCTGCTCCGGCGCTCCCTCCCCGCCGGGCCTGGCTGTGCCACGGACGTGGAAAGCAGCTGGGAGTGCCCCGAAACTCTCCAGACACACACGATGTTTCACAGTAAGGCTGTATTTATTTAAACAAGACCTCTCCTACCCCCGCACCGAATAAAGCATGCCATGGTCATGTATTTGGCTTTGTGTACGTCGTATGAGCTGCAGTTTCAGGCTCCTGACAAAGAGTTTCTGGAAAGTGCCTTTATCTTCACGTGGAGGTCCCAGCACGGCTCAGGTAAGAGACCCTAAAAGCACGATTGCATTGGAGGAGAAAGCCCTCCGCAAAACTAACGACAACCTGTAAAAGTGAAGAATGAGGTGACAGAAGTAGCAAAAATTTTATCACACCCAGCCAGTATGGGCCCAGGGAAATTTATAGAATAAGGTTAATAAAAACAGGATGGAAAATAAATAGTGGAAGGAAAGACAGGCACAAATCAGCATTTATTTATATATTTATGTCAAGTGCCTCATTCGCCGCTGGCCTGCTAAAGAGATATCGCAAGAAATGCTGAAACCGCACTGTGCTCATCCCGTGAAAACCAGGCGGGAGCCGGCCCGTGCCCGGTGCGAAGGCGCAGCTGATGTGAGAGCATCGTCTGTCCACGTTTTGAAGTCAAAGTGGTGAAACTAACCCCATCTAAACTCTCACATCTCCCAAGTCCTCAAAAGATTGCCTTTGCAAATACTTTTCTTATCAAATATGATTCGTACCATTAATGGCTTTTGCTTGGCAGTTCCAGATGACTAATGAGCTTGCTAACAATGTTCTCACGCCATCCTTTTGCTCAGAATATGTTTAAATGATCTGGCTGTAAAACCCGCGGTAGTTAACACGAGTTCATGGTTGTTGCTACTTCTTCTAAACGCATTGTCAAGGTTCCTCAGACTGTGTGCTTTCAAGGTTACCACAAATTAAAAGGTCTTTTGGCTTACTCTTCAAAAGTTTAATGGCAATCGCGCTATATGCGGTAAATCAACCCTTGAAAGGCATTTACACAGCAGAAACACGTGGACCAATACTCCTCCCCACCAGCACCGCAGCCTGGTGCGCATCCTCCGGGGCAGGTCCGCCTGGGCCAGCAGCTGCCCGTCAAGCCCCGGGAGGGTGCGCTGCCGCAGGACTGGCTAAAAACACGGATGAAAGGAAGACATTTCCTATCAGCCTCTTCCAGAAACTCATTTCTGTTACTTCATAAGCAAAAGCTTCCAAGAACTGAAGGAGGAAATACATCCCACCCATGCCAAAATAAAAATAAAGATGACTCTCAAATGCTAGCATCTCAGGTCAAAAAAAATTACCCTTCAGGCAAAGTATTGTACAGGCTTGCTACAGAGAAGGCATTAATCCAAATTCATTCTACGTGCGCTGGCTCCTGCCCCTTTTCCTTCTACCACCTCTCGCCATCTCACGCGCTGGCCCAGCTCAGCCGGAGAGCTCTTCAGGTGCCTCCACACCAAGCCTGCGTGAGTCAGAGAAGGGGTAACCGAAGGAAGGCAGAGAATTAAAAGCGCTGAGGTTACTGTGAGTTACTTCTCCCTCTGGCTCCTCGGCTGGCCGTTGGACCACAGCGGACTCAGCAGTTGATGCCAGCTCCCCCCGGGCGTCCGGCGGCAGCCATTCCCTGCGTCACCTCTGAGAGCCGCTCCCTGGGCACCCTCGGGAGCTGCACGTCGGGTGATGAGGGGTCCAGGTGCCCTCACAGAGGTATGTAGTGCTGGTTTGGCCACCTGAGGATCTTTCCCAAGTCTCCAGGCACTGCTGGAGCATGGGTTTCCCTGCCAGCTCCCCGCAATGGCTCAGTCACTCTGGGATGGAGGGATGTCCCCAGACGCCAAAGTTTAGGCAGATGAGTCACACACCAAGAAGCACCAGCAGTGCCTCCTCCTCGGCTTGCTAAGATTCATGTCGGTGGTTTTGCCCTTTCTCTGCCATTACAGAAGAACAGTCAGAGAACTGTCCTTAGCGTTGCTTTGGGAAACCAGTTTTCAGGAAGAGGGAATCTAGGGAAGCATTTATACAGCACATTTTAAAATGAAGCAGTGTCTTCTGCCATGAAAGAATCTCTTCTGCTCATTTTAAGTCTCATAACATGATCAATAGTCAAACAATTTTTCAGTTCCAGCTCCCATGTACGTGTTAACTTGCAATTATGCTCACAGTGTGTAGGGGCATAGTGCAGTATCGACAAGAACTGAAATATCTTTCTAACTCTGCTGAAATATTTGCCCACATCCCACTTGTTTCCTCTTCTTAACCTTCCTTGTTATACATTTCATCTTCAAAATGTTGCTAAACAAAAATCTGTGCAAGGCAGTGAAATGTTTTCTTTGTCAAGTTGACATAGAAAGCAACTAATTACATACATAATTCCTGTTCCTGTAAGGTAGTCTCCAAACCTCAGGACCTTCCGGCATCTCAGTATTGAATCTGCAACATCGGACAACAGTATTTTCCTCAAACTCTCCTTTCTTTTCTAATTCTGCTTTTATTTATTTCAGTGCTCTGCTGAGCAGCCTTGAGCATCCTGGAAATCCCAACCAGAATCCACTCTGCTGCCCTATTTTTGAACTTTGTTTTGAAAGTCGACTTTAATTATCCTTGCACTGGTTTCCAAGGCCGGATAGCCTACAGCTGTCCTGGCTGCAGCAGTCACCATGAGAGAAATCACCGGGCTGCAGGCAGAAGGAGGCCCTCAGACAGTCTCTTGGCCGCAGTACCGCATCATCATCCTGCTGAACAGCTTTGGGCTGTGTTAATGTGCTGGGCAAATTAGGCAGCTCATCCATTGGTGTCACCGAGGGTCTTTCCATTAGTTTTAATGGGCTTTGGGTCAGACCCTTCCACAGGAGCGGTTAGCGAATGACCAATCGTAAAAACACCTTCTGGTGACATGTTAAATATTCTCAACCATATGCAAATATCCTCAGCTGCTGATGACAAACAGCAGCCATCCCTCGCTTGCGCAAAGGCTCACCGTAGCCAAACGCAGCCCCGAGGTTTTCACGGCACCCCGTGCGGGTCGCCGTACGAGGAGAGCTGCCGCCACCGCTGGAGAAGCTGGCTCAGGCTGGTGGGGACGGGTCTGCACTGAGAGGGAGCCTCGGGCCGCCCTCCGACCCCAGGCACCCCACGGCGAAACGAGCCAGCGGACGGCAGCTCGGCAGCCGGGTGACGGCTTGGCCACTGTCCCCCACGCCATGTCTGTGGCTGGGGATGAGAAACCAGAGCTGTTGGTGGATGAAGCGCCTGAACGGCAACGCCCTGCATGGAGCTGTGTGGCTGGGCTGGAGCTGCGGGCAGCGGGGGCCGGGAGGTGACGGCACGGCAGAGGCCGCCGGCGGTGCTGCTGGAGGCAGGGCGGGCAGGCACCGCGCGGTGACAGCCCCGGCCTGACCCCACCGGGGCCCGAGGGGTCCCCCCAGCACAGACCTCTGCGGGCAGAGGCAGCACCGCCGCTGAGAGAGGAGCCCCCGCTCTCCCCTCTGCACAGACCAGGGGACGTCAATCTGCAGCCGAAACACCGAAACCACAGATGCGTTTCTCCTTTCTCGGCCTCCTCTTTGTGCATGTATGTAACTGACTTTAATTAAGCTCGCATAGCTTCTAAACCATGAAACCTAAATATCCCTGGGATCAAATGACAGCATCAGGAGAGAAATTACTGCAGCATGACATATAAATATTACTACTTCACAAATGAATAAGTCTTAGATTGTTTTTCTTTTCCCTAGATCGTTTTCTTAAACTTTTTGCCTGCTCGCTCTCCTGCTTCTCCTCTGGTAAGACATCACCAGCAACAGATAAATAGTACCCAAGAGAGAACAGAAGTCAAAGTTCTGGAGGAAGCCGGGCTGCAGAAAATATAAATATTGTATTAGTCCATTTCAGTAAAAGGCCTTCCCAGCCGCTGAAACTGAGTCACCGCACCAGGAATCCAGAGAGCACCGTGCCGTGCTGAACCAGTGCTGGGGTTTTGCAAGCAAACAAACCGTATTTAACACATTTAGCCAACAAAAACCAGAGACTCTGGGATTAGCCTGGCTCTCCCAGCCTTGCGCAGGTCCTCACTTTGTTCCTGACAACAGCAGGGCCTCCTTGGAACCCTTCTGCTTCCTTCTCCCAGTCAGGCCCACAACCTTCACCAGAGGCACAGTTTCATTTCAGTCATAGAATCACAGGATGGTTTGGGTTGGAAGGGACCTTGAAGCCCACCCAGTGCCACCCCCTGCCCTGGGCAGGGACACCTCCCACCAGCCCAGGTTGCTCCAAGCCCCGTCCAACCTGGCCTTGAACCCCTCCAGGGATGGGGCAGCCACAGCTTCTCTGGGCAACCTGGGCCAGGGGCTCACCCCCCTCACAGCAAACAATTTCTGCCTCACGTCTCATCCAAATCTCCTCTCTTTCAGTTTAGAGCCATTACCCCTCATCCTATTGCAACAGACCCTGCTCCAGAGTCCCTCCCCAGCTTTCCTGGAGCCCCTTGAGGGCCTGGAAGGGGCTGGAAGGTCTCCGCGGAGCCTTCTCTTCTCCAGGCTGAACCCCCCCAGCTCTCTCAGCCTGTCCTCACAGCAGAGGGGCTCCAGCCCTCCCAGCATCTTTGAGGCCCAGGAGGTGTTCCCAGAGTTACTGGCTACCCAAAATTGCACCAAACCCAGAAATCCACCGTCCTGCACAGCTGCTGCAGCAAGCAGATGCTAAACTTGTCATGTTTTCTTTCGTTAACTACAGAACCACTACTGCAATCCCCAGCTTTGGGGTGGGCAGGAGGAACATTCATCTCCTCCCTCTTTAATCCCGTGCTCATGATCCTCCTTCCCCCCCATAACGAGCTCCCCCTGCTCTCAGAAGCCTGATTAGCACACGAATATCAGCTGTTCGTGCAGAAGGAGCCCCAGCCATCAATTAGTGATTTCATTTCTTCCATTTTCTATCGATCCCTTACTGTAGCTCAGACCCCTCATTTCTAGCTCTGACCAGACTCCCGCTGACTGCGGGCTCGTGGTCAGTAATTACCTAAAGTTCACAAATATTTCAGACAGCAAAAGCCATGGAGTTCAATTCACATCTCTTTTATGTTACTAAAATGCTAAGCAATTCCACCAATTTCAGCACTTACCTTAGTTTACTTCCAGTGCGGCAGCGATCAGAAGTCAGCTGGTAATTAATTTAGTCTAATTGCATGCTCGCTATGTGTGTGTGCACTTCTTTAAAGACCCAGATATTTATCTGTTTCTGCAAATATTTAGTACAAGGTAGGCGCTAAGAGCATTTCAAACTAAACAGTTAAAATTTGTCATAACTACGACAAATTCAAATAGAGAAGTTATAATTATTTGCTCAGTTCAGCTCTGGGAGTCGTTCTATGTGTGTACAGGAGAACCGGCTGCCAAAGAAAATTACTGTTTTGCTGTATTTTGGCCTTGCTCTGCGCAGAGTCCTGAGAAGCTCTGGGTAGAGGATATTAACAAAGATCAGCACTTAATTTCTCCACGAGAACTAATTTGCTGTGGAGGTAGAGCAGCTCAAAACCAGCCAGAAACTCGGGGGGGGGTTTGGGTGGCTTTTTCCCCCCAGGAGGCGACACCCAGGCAGGCAGCTGTAAGCCTGAGGAGCGCAAACAACCGACGTATCGGTGTGATAGCTTCACTTTGCGTCAGTGCAAATAACTAAATAATTAATTGTTTAAAATATTAATGTTGATGCCTGATGGTTTTTCATGTCGAGGTACGGCTGCTTGTAAGATCAGCGGGTGTGTTTAAAAGTAAAGGCAACGCTGTGTTTGGCAGCAGCTTGTTGCCGGTTAGAAAGAGACGGTACCTGGAGGTAACTGCCTCAAGAAGTAGCACTAATTTTGTTTTCACATCCTGCTTACAGAATAAAGACTTGTCCTAATTTCTGTGTTTTACAAAGGCATAAAGTCGAATGCTGTAATGCTCGTTGCATTTTGTCGCGGGCCATTAGGATAAACAGCAGAACTTACGTGCTGCAAATGCGATATACAACCCCAAATGCGTCTCGCTCATCTATGTCTGTTAAAAATATGTTTAATTTTTGGAATATGAGCGATAAGAAGGACAGAATAGAGGGGAAATGGAAAGGAATATGCATACCCTGTGACGTGTTTAGTATTCCAGGGTGAGAAAGCAGCAAACAGATAGTTTACCATGTGCCCTTTCATTCGAAAGGCCACCTGCCAACTCATTCCCATTTTCCCTTCACTGGCTTATCAGATGCATATAAATGAAAGTATTCCTGGGATAGGCAGAAGCGCTCATCTGCAGCAGGAGCCTTTAGTGAAGGAGTCCGGCCGCAGCGGCTGCTCTTTGGTACCTGCACAGCACAGCATCCTTCAGAGCAGAACTCTTAACGCATATCGTCTGCCTACTGGAAATTACACAGCCCATGAATTACAAAAGGTCTTTCTATTCTGACAGTGGCCGCAATCCAAATACCTCGGCAGCCTTTGGTACAGTCCTGAGTTTCACTCCTGAGGGGTCCGTTGGCGGTGAGCGCGGCTCCCGCTGCTCCGCAGGCGTGTGGGGAGGGCCCCCACCGGAGAAAGGCTTTGGTGAGAGCACCAGAGCTGCTGCAGCTTCGGCACGGGAGCCCCAGCCGCCAGCGCCAGCCGGGGCTGCCGCAGGGAGGGCAGTTTGCCACCCGGATTTCTGCTGGCAAAGTTGCAGCAAAGGCTTTGGCTTCCTGTCGCGCTCCAAATAGCCAGAAAAGAGATTATTAATCATTGGCCGTTCGGTTCAAAAGAGGCAATGATTGTGCTCATGGCGCAGAGATACCGTGGGGCTCGGGGAAATCCCATAGAAGGCACCGAGTCCCCCCGACACGCGCTCACACACGCGCGCAAACATACACGTGCGCGCGCACACACACGCGTGCAGGCACTCGATGCCTCCGAAAGGCTCTGGAAGAGCTCTGTAAGAACCAACCACCCGCCTGCCTTTGTCTTCACAACCGTCCTCTTTCCCTGGTTTCATGAAGGAGACGCAATAAATGCGCTCCCTTTTTTGATGATGTTAAGTTACTGTATTTATTTCTCTTGGGAAAATCTCCCCATCACACCCCCAGGGCACATCTTCTTAATCTACTTGCTTTACCCTGCAAGATAATCTTGAAAAACTTCAGGAGGTATTTCAGGAGGAGAAATCAGAAGTAAAATGTCAGTAATGGTATAATGACTACTTTTTATTTTGGTGAATGTTCTTCATCTTACTTTTGTTGTTTCCTTTTGCTCTCCAATCCCTTCACTTTCTCAGTAAATGAATGATTAATTGCATTAGGCGACTGCTGACCCTATCATAAGTGGTATTGAAATGTTGGCTTTATTAAACATGGTTTTAATGTTACCAGACTCACTTAGCAGTGTCTCGCGATGGATGATACCGCACGGAACAAGAAATGGCTCATTTATAATTGTTGACTCAGCCGCTCTCCACGCAAACTGCAGGAAGCAGCAGCTCCGTTGGGCTGGCGCCGCGTTCCTGTGCTGTCAGCTGGTGCGGGCAGGACGGGGGCTGTGGGGAACCATGGGGTGACCGGCCCTGGGACCCCGCGCGCGGTGGCCGTCGAGCAGCCCAGCCCCCAAAGAAGCGGGAGCTGCTCCTCCACATGCACGTTACATGAACCCCTTGCCCAAAGGTCAGCCCCAGGCTGGTACCCAGTTAAAAACACCAACCAAGGCGTCCACTTTTGGTGGCCTCAGTTATTGCTTATTCCTTGTCTCTGTTTCAGTCTGCTGTGACTCCACGGCCAACTCCGCAGAGCTGCCCAAACCCAACGGAGCGCAGGGGCGATGCCCATCACCCGCGGCTGGCAGACCTTCTCCCTTCCATGGACCTCACCAGGACCCGAGAGCGCTCAGGGACGTACTGTGCAGGTCCTCAAGTTCACACCAGCGACCCGAGAGGGGCTTCTCAGACTGAACACCATGTACAGGGGACGGACACCACCACCCCTGACCACCCGTCCCCTGGAAGCCCCGGCGATGTTTAAACAAACTGAAGAATTGAGCACAATATTGACATCGGCCTCAGCAATACTGACCGTTCCTCAACGGCACACGTCGCCGTATGGTCTGCAGCGTGTCAGCATCACAACCATGAGCCACACCACCAGCTCGGGCCCCGCCATGGGACAGGCAGCCAGAGGCACCGGCCGTGCACAGTGTCATCCCCAGAGCGTGGTGTGCCACAACTGAGGTGTGCAGCAAGGCAAGAAAGGAAAGCCTGCCTGAAATCTGACATCGGTTTCAAAATTAGGTCATCAGAAAGACTGTCTTGGCTGTCTTTGAATTAAAATGCAAATGCCATGGGGCTGGGGGCTGCCCTTTGTCAACAGTGGTCTGACTGGGCTTCAGTGCGTTGTTCTTACTCAGCTGAAAATTTCTGTGAGTTCTCAATGGACACCAAAATTAAACCAAGGTTGAGCTACTCTGGGGGGAAAAAAAAAAAAAAATCAAAACAAAAATAAAGTAAAAAAAACCCACCACCCAAACTTTTAAAGGTAGATACAAGTTTCTCAAAGGATATTCCAAATAATCCATACGTTAATACGTTAATGGTGTACTACTAGAGAATCAGGCAGACAGTGAATTGACCACAAAAGCCATTTAGAATGGACAAACACTGAGTAACCAAGTAATCATTAAAAAGGGCACTAGATATTTTTCGTGCAGAATTCCCCAAAACTCGTCAAGTCTCCCTGAAGTTTATTTACCTTAAATTCTATATACAAGAAAAGAAGGAAGCTTTGTACTTTAACTCTTCAGGGAATCACAACGCATCAGCAGTGAAAGGAAGTTTGAAAGACATAGAAATGCTAAATGGATTCTTGTATCAGTACGATCAGAGTGATTACCAAATAAATTTATAATTATGAGACACTTCAAGTATTATGAGAAATAAAAGATCAAACACACCTCATTATCAGGGAATACGAGCTGAAATGACAGACTATATCAACATGCCATGCTGAGAAGATAAAGATCGTGTTACCACTGAATTTTTCATATCCTCCAAAGGTCAAAATCACTTCACCATAAAATTTTCAGTGTCACAAAACTCATAAGTTGTAAATGTGTTTTTGTTCTAGTCTAGTCATGCACACAAATTATTGGAACCCTTAAATTGCTAGACCATCAAATAAAAAAATCAGGATATGATAGTTGTCATCATGACATTAGAGTGAATATTTCTGAAAATCTAATCCATTGGAGATGGTCATAATTACTGTAAAATTGCTTCCGAAACTAATTTGTTCATGCACACGCAAATGAAAGAGAATTACATTTCCCTTTTCTCTTTTTCTTTCCTTTTTTTTTTTTTTTTTTTTTGTACAAAGGAGAGAAAAGACACCAGCCTCCTTTAAATATTAGGGTTTTACTCAGGTTTTGATCCCTCTCTGAAGTTTGCTAATCAAGGACCTTGTAAAGGAAGCAGGCTTCACGCTTGAAGTCTTACGGAGCTGTAGTCAGGGCACTAATTTTAAGCGCAGGTTCAGGCATCCCGGCGTTCCCATGCGGATCACAGTAGGGGACGGCAATTTCCAGTCTTCTTGCTGTTTTCCAAAGTTGGTATTTCTGCCACCTTGGAAGGGAAAACAAAACTACGAAATCTCCACGCTCCGTCTGTTCGTAGGGTGTTCCTCAGGAGCTCACCCTCCATTAGCAAGTCTCTTCCGTTGCCTCATGCGGTTCAGGACGTTCTGGTTTCCCTTTGGGGGCCGGAGCTTTACCCCTATTTACGGCTATTTGCCACAGGAAGAAAAGCACCCTCCGTCTCTAGGCCCAAGGTGTGATTTAACAGCAATTCTGAAGCGTGTAACAAGTCACCGTATTAAGGGAGATGTTTTCTCTCAGAGGCGTGGGCTTGTGCGTGCATATCTCAAATATTTATCCCATGTTTATTTGATATACTCCTGACTTCACAAACTGCAGATAAGGGAGTCGATTCTGTTGCAGTTTTGTTCTTTAATCATGCCAAATTTTGCTTCTTTACAACTAATATTATCATTCCCTTGTCATTATTTAAATGTCTTCTTTCGCTGCTGCTGATAAATGAAACTTAATTGAATTTAATATTGTAAACCATAGGAGCCAGCCCATTAGCCAGGCTGAGCTGCTGGCGTTGTACTCGCCGGTATAAATTAACCAACCAGGCCACAAGGGAGTCTGCAGCTCCGTTGCTGACCCAGTAGACGGAGACCGAGGTTTCCTCCCCAGCTTTTCACCAGCTTCACACCCAGGGTACGAAGCCTTCAGCACCGGCATATTATTTATGAAATTAATGAAGCCCTGTCATTGCACACAAGATAGAAATTGTTGGTGCTCACTGTTAATGAGATGTTTTGCTTCACGTTCTCAAGCACGAAGGTGCCGTGAAGGTTACTGGGGACTAATGAGCAGGTAATGAAGCAAAAGGAATGAGTTGGGATTTTCTGCAATTGCTGGGACTTAAAACTTGCGTTTTGGGTGTGCGGTACCTTCACGATCGGGTTTTCACAGAGGGGAGAGGTACGGGAACTGCCTCCAACATTTCCCCACGGTGCCTGTGGCTTGTAATATTGTCATTGCCTCCACTAAAAAGGTGAAGCTGTTACAATATACAGAAAGTCCACTAGGTTTTTGTTAGACTGGGAGTATCCTTTGGAACATTACCTTGAAAGGAGTCGGCTCATGCTTGAAAACAAGGCTTTTGATTTCTTCCCTTACCCGTGGGCTGGGAGCGGTTTGCACATGACAGGGTCCTTCGTAGTAAAATCCTACGGAAAGAACAGTTTCTTGCAAGTCATGCTCAGTCTTGACAAGAATAGCATTTGGGCAGGGTGTTTGGATTTGAAATCTCGAGGGTGAAAAAAGGGTGTTAAAATACTGAGCTAAAGTGCTTTTAGTCTTCCAGCATAAATTACACAGTTGCTTAATATTATTTACTAGTGTAAAAAATGTGCTTATAACGTTCAGGCAAACATAGCAAACCTCCAAATGCACATATTTGATAGATCTCTCAAAGAAAACAAGGTATGTACTGGTATCCATGACAACAAAGCCACTAAGATCCATGGGTATGTGAGCAAGATACTGTTTAGCATTATGTAAATTTAAAAAAAACTGGTACTGTGAAGGGTGGAGTTTTTCAGCATACGTATTAAGTTTATTACCTGTCCCCAATTAGGTGTCTTGATGTTTGGTGGCCACGATGCTGGGTGTTTGTGAGGAGGTAGAAGCCCCCCCAGGCAGCCAGGAGAGCTGCTGGCATCCCGCACCGAGCCGTGGGGATGCCAGTGGGGCTCCATATCCCCCTCATCCCGCACCGAGCCGTGGGGATGCCAGTGGGGTTCCATATCCCCCTCATCCCGCACCGAGCCGTGGGGATGCCAGTGAGGATCCATATCCCCCTCATCCCGCACCGAGCCGTGGGGATGCCAGCAGGGCTCCGCATCCCGCACCGAGCCGTGGGGATGCCAGCAGGGCTCCGCATCCCTCACCGAGCCGTGGGGATGCCAGCGAGGCTCCGCATCCCCCATATCCCGCAGCAGGACGTGGGAGCAGGGTGAGCAAGGAGCGGAGTGGCATGCTGCTGGCACTGGGTTGTCCGGTGAGCCCGGACTGGTGGGAGGCCATGCACGAGGCTGACCAGCACTTGCCACGAGGTCTGGCCCCAAATGACCTGCCGATCCTGCCCTTGTCCCCGTGCCGCAGCTTTCCTCCCCGTGGCAGCTGCCAGCAGCTCCCAGAGATGCTTCTCCATCGCCCAGCCCCGCAGAGCCAGCGGTCGCTCCCAAGCACAGCCACGTTTTACGTGGAAGAGGCAGCAGGCAGACCCTGGGTGAACTGGGGGGGGCTTCTAGGCACAGGTCTAGGCTGGAGATGATGTTCACAGCAGGAATGAAACCCTGTGATGTGCTAAGAAGGGAATGGTGCCAGGGGGAACCAAAGGCGCTCCTCTGTCCCGTTCCCCTGCCTCGCTTCGAGTGCCTTTTTGCAATCTGTGGACACCCGCCATATAAAGCAGCACCAGTTCAGAGCTGCCTTAAACTGATGTTAAAGTAAAAATAAACTTGAAAATCAGAGTAGCCCACCGTGAAACCTGCAGGTCTCAAAGCACTGTGGAAAGGAACAAGGTTGCCTGAAATTAGCGTCAGCCGGTCCCGTGCGCCAGGGCTGGCTCTCCTTGGATGGCTCTCGCCAAACTCGGCTCTTTCTGGCCCGTCAGCACTTGCCAACAAACCAGACAAATTCGGCATTTCTGGATTAACGCAGCCACTGCAGTCCCCCAGAAATCCTCCCTTTAGGCCCTGTAAACCCAAAATCTCACATGGAGCTCTGTCTGCAAGAACCAGAGAGAAAGAGCAAAGGCAGCTGAAATATGGCCCCGTGTTGCTTCCCTTGGGTTCCCATTGTGGTCCCACTGAGCTTTTTTCACTGCTGATCTGCTCTCATTCACAAGTGCTAAGGGACCTCTTCAGGCACAGTGGTGACAAGAAAAACCTCTGCAACCACTGGAAGTTATCACTCCTCCTGTGAAGTCTCCCCTTTCAAACAGCAGCTTTCAAAAAAGCCATCGTGAGTGCTTTTCTTTGCCTGGCACTGTATGGGAGGAGGGCTGCGAGCTCGGCGTGGCGGTGGCCAGGGGTCAGTCACCATGGTCTGACATGGGGAAACAAAAAGGATGTACCGGAAAGGTGGCCTTGCCGTGCAGACGTAGATGGCATCTGGCAGGTGGAGCCCTGCTCACTGCCAGGGGGGATAAGATCTGATGGCCTCTTCCCAAAGCCCATGCCTGGGCCCTGCAAGGGAAAACTGGGTCTAAGTTTGTCCCCGCCTCCACAGGAACGAGCCTGGTGGATACAGAAGAGTCACTTTTGGTATAAATCCAACCTTGTTATGCCCGGTCCTGTCCTACCCCATCTGCCAGGCCAACATCTGATACAACTGCTCAAGGAAAAGTAAATTCAGATTTCCATCGACGATTTCAACAGGGAGAACGCCAACGCGTGCAGATGGGAACGACAGCAGAACCACCAGGTCCTGCCCGTGGTGCCTGAAGCATGGCAGCACATCTCGCCCCGCGTCCCGACACGTCCCTGAATGTCACCGCAGGCACGGCAGTGTCTCAGACACCGAAGGGACCAGGCAGAGCGGTCGGCACGGCTCTGCGGCTCTCCGGGTCACCTGCCCCACCACCCGTGGGTTCTTCTGGACGTGCTTAAACACATGAAGTCCCACACACCGCTGCTTTCAAAGTTCGGTCTTGAGGATAGATTGAAGGTCAGGGTCAGCCAAAAGCTTGGGGGGGCTCTACATCGGCGTGAAAAGGACTTGGTAGGCAGAATACCTGTACCATCTCTTATTTACAGGAAACTTGACAAACTGTAGTTTATTTTTAGGATAAATAGTTCATTCTATTGCCTCAATTTCATAACTCTTTATTTCTGACATAACAAATTCTCAAGAGCAAAAGTGAGTAGAAAATGAATAATATAATAATATATAATAATAAATGAATAACTTTGGGACAGAAATTATGATGTCCTTTGAAATGAGGTCACTGGATAATGCACGAGTCCAGTTTCTCTCTGAAAGGTTTTTTGGGTTTTGGTGTTGTTTTTTTTTCCCACAAATAGCTTTTTTATATCCTGAGAAAAAGGTTGTGTGAACCCAGAGTGCCCATTGAAAACCCTGTTGTTATGTTTATGCACTGTACAACTGGCCAGATTTTGTGACACGAGTAGCAATTTTGCAAAGGAACAAAAACAAAACAATTAGTGCCTGGGTGAAAACCATGTATGCAAAATGTCAGCGCAGGGCAACTTTTTGCAGATAGAATGTAGTAATTGCAGCTCCTGAGGACAGGTTCATAACAGAATTGTTGGCCCAACCTCCACTGCGGTGCTGGGAACAAGGTGCCGGTGGGTGTTTTCGAGGATGAAGTGAGGAGCACAAGGCTCTGTGCGCCGCTGCCAGCACCTGAGAGATGAGGGCACTGATGCCCACCGCCCACCAGCAGCTGTTGGGTGGCAGAGGCAGCTCTCGGCGCGTGGGGACCGCAATCCTCGTGAGCCGGGCTGGGACCCCCACAACCTCCCGGGGAGGGGATGGTGCTCCCATAGGGATGGGGGAGACAGAGACGTGGCTGTTTGCTTGGGCCATGGGCAGGGAGCCGGCAGCTCCGTTCTCCTCATCCTCACCAGCCTTTTTGTGTCTCCCATACCGCGCTGTGATGCGGACACGGGTCCATTTTCTGGCGCAGCTGTGAGTACCGCACCCCAGCGCCAAGCGGCAGCGCCTTGGAGACGGGCAGGCTCATGAATACTTGTGTGTGCCCATCACCTCGCTTTTGGGCTGCTGCAGGAAAAAAATCGCGTAGGGACAGTGCGGGCTGATGGGGAGGCACCGGTGACCTGCGCTCTCCCCGCTGCCCCGGGAGCAGTGAGTACCCCCAGCTGCCTTGGGGACCGAACCCATCACCTCCAGGACTTTTCTCCTGGCTCCCACATGGTAACACGACAAAGGCGAGCTCCAGTGTGGCCCTGGTTGATCCCAACGGTCTGCGGGACGGGATGTTTCGGGTCGCTCCAGCCGAGCCAGCCCTGACCCTGCTCCCGGCCCGGCATCACCACCCTCCCGGGGCTCATTCGCCCCCGCGCCGCAGGAGGGGAACCGGCCGGTTCTCCACCCCCTGCGCGAACCCACCCTGCCCTTTCCTATCCAGGGGGGCTGAAATGTTCAG
The DNA here is from genome assembly GCA_009819605.1 of Sterna hirundo. NCBI lineage: Eukaryota > Metazoa > Chordata > Aves > Charadriiformes > Laridae > Sterna > Sterna hirundo. Next base: position 65,385,420 of record CM020443.1, read on the forward strand.
CGCGGCATAAATTCATTTAGCCTGCAGTCGTAAAGTGTATTACAGAGATGATTACATTCCTGTGCTAAAGTGTATGCACCTTAATAAAAACCCAGCTAAACTACATATGGAAAAGGTAACACTGCGGATTTATCTTTTTTTCTGTATTCTTTTATAGCCTCCATTTGCTTTTGTTCTCTTTTTTATCCTTTTTGCTTTTATGTTTGCAAGTGATAAATTTTTCCATGTTTTACATTTTATATGTAGTTTATCTCTTTATTTTGTACTCATTTTGCATTGAAAATGGAATGAGTCTTTAGAATAATACAGCTGATATTGAATTTTTTAAATTGCTATTGGGTATATACTGCATAAGGTGGTTATCTGATCTCTAACTTAATCATGTGAAAATATTGCTATGGGGAAAGCTGGCTTGGTAACAATGAGACCCCTATGCTTTCATAAAATTTATTTAACTATAAACCCATTATAAAGCATTAATATAGAATTCTCTTACTTTCTGTCACATTCGGGTCAGATTTATTGTATACCATTACTGAATTCACACCAAAAATTAATCCGTAAACGTACAGTCTCTATGCAGGATGCTATTTGAGCTTATCAAGATATACTACTGCACTCAGGATTTCCTAGCTACCAAAGTCAGTAAAAATAAACAAAATGGTGGTTTTGCTGTAGTTCACAAGTTCATCTCACTCATGTCTACCGTAGCTGTAAAAAAAGCACAGCACTTTTTCCCAATAATCATCTACTGCCAGTATGCTACTAGTATTGTTTTAATGCTTTGTATAAATATTTGTCTTCTGTTCTTTAATGGCAGGACTGCAATGTGAACACAGCGCGGCTCCATGCCATGCACGCTCTCACTTGGCACCACCGTCCCGCTGATGGAGACCCTCCGTTCAGCGCCAGTCCGGGTAGATCAGCCGTCGCCCGGGAAGGTGGGACCATGCATCTACTAAATGCTCCTCTGCCGACAGCCCTCATCACTGCCACAACCCGCCAAATCGCCTCTCGGTGCTGGGGTTGAAATCCAGGAGAGCGGGTCCTGGGAGGCGAAGCGGAGCCGCGGCTCTGCTCGGCCCCATGGTGTGGGAGCCGTGCTGCGGCCGTGCCAACAGCCCCTCGGCAGGAGGCAGCACGCCCGCGCTGGCCCGGCACCCAGCACCACCCCGAGGAGATGCTGTGGAAGAGGGTTTCCTGGTGGATGTGTTTCTGCTTTTCCCTGGGCTGGGTTTACCGCCCCAGCATTCATCCTGCAGGAGGTTTTGGTACAGACGGCAGGTCACAACACGGCATAGAATCCCAGGCTGGCAGGGGTTGGAGGGACCTCTGGAGATCATGTCCTCCAACCCCCTGCCAGAGGAGATTCACCCAGAGCAGGTGGCACAGGAATGCGTCCAGGCGGGTTTGGAACGTCTCCAGAGACGGAGACTCCACACCTCTCTGGGCAGCCTGTGCCAGGGCTCTGCCACCCTCAAAAAAAGGAAGTTTTTCCTCATGTTGAGATGGAATTTCCCGTGTTCCAGTTTGTGCCCGTTGCCCCTTGTCCTGTCCCCGGGCACCACTGAGAAGAGCCTGGCCCCATCCTCTTGCCCCCCACCCTTTAGCTCTGGCTGAGCATCCATGAGATCCCCTCTCAGCCTGCTCTTCTCCAGCGGAGCAGCCCCGAGGTCTCCGCCTTGCCCCAGCCCAGAGGTGTGCGTTGCCCTTGCTTACCATCGGGGTGTTTCACGGGAAGCCTGGAAGCTGCAGCCTTGTAAAGTTTCTCGTGTCACAACTGTGGTTTTACTATGGCATTAATTCAGTCTGTTAAGGGGTTGTTTCTAAATGAAGTTATTTCTTCCCGAGTTTTTCCTCAGTGATCCCAATGCAGAACGATGGCGCTGTCAGAGCGTGTCCCCCGCCACGACCAGCCCTCAGCTCACACCGGCTGCAGAGCGTCCTGCCACCATGGGCGGCTTCTGGCCTCGTCTTACCCCAGGGGGAACGGAGGAGCCGTGGTTGGGAAGCTGCTGGTGGGAAGCGCCCAGACGGACAAATCCAAGTACGTACGGGCACAAGGGAAAGGGGAGAGTTTGACAGTAAACTGTCCTTTTTGAGATATTTTTATGTTGATTTGTCTTCACATTGCTCAATATTTTTACCTTAAGGATGGTATATATGAAGTTTGAGAATCACATTATAAATAATGTGAATCTATAAAGTGCATTTTCCCATTCCTAACTCACCCTAAAATGAATTTTGGAGGCATTTATGTCAGGCAGTAGAAGCACGAGGGGAATCTTTATTTCCTGTATAACCTAATCACTCTATTTTTCAAGAGTTTATCTCTATAGGACCACCAGAATTTCCATGCCTATAGGCAAATCCTGCGCATCTGCTCCAGCGCCCATTTCCTCAAGTCTCCGACGTCAGAGGTTCTACAGGGAAGGCGATAAACCGCCGCAGCCGATAGTTAACAAACACACAACACACAACAAAGCTACTGTCATGCCATGACAATTTGTGCTCTGAAGCTTCCAGCTAATAATATTAAACATTATTAAATATTTTCTGTGTTTTCCACATGTGGAAATTCTTACTATTTATTATGAATACTGGATGCTGATAATGACCCAGATGACAGCTTTCAGCAATGAATTCAATAGATATTCATTCTTGATGTAAAGTAAGAGCGGTTTTAAGTTGGTTGCCACCTCTTTCATGAGACATAAACTTGTGCCTGACCCTCCCTGGATCTTTGCCTTTATTACTGTACTGAAAGAAAAGGTGAATACTTTTCTTCCTTTTGATTTTAGGGGTCATTCCAGTTACCAGTACAAGTTGTTAAACCTCTGAAACCAAAGTCAACCACAGCATAAATCAATAGACGGATCTGGTCCATTACCTTCCTTACGTATCAAGGAGAAGGAGATATCACATTTGATTTTTCTTTGATTTCAAAGGTGTTTCTCTGGTATAAAACCAAAGTACCAGAGCAGAGAATTAGTGTATCTGAATATAACTTCGCTTTCCATACACCGGTGTGGGGGTACAGCTGTTTCAGCAGAGAGTAAAGGGTTAAAAAGATTAGATGCTGAAGAAGGTGAGGTGAATACTTGCACAAATAGAAAGCAAGTACAGCAGAAGACTTCGAATGTTAACGTTGAGTGTAATTTTTCTTCTACCATGGAAATGGTTAATATAAAAGCATTTCATATTTGTTTTTCCAGAATTTTTTGCTCGTGTTCAACGCATATTCCCAATAGAGAAAAGCAATATCATACAACTGAGGAAAGCACAGCACAGAGCCACGCTCATTCAAGTCTCTGCACTTGTGGGATACACTAGGATTTTCTGCATCCCCTTTCCCTGTGCGAGGTGAGATCCGCCACTGAAGCTACCTCCTGAATTCCTCGTTGGATGTGTGCTGATCTGAGCGAGCTATACTGATTATAACTAGTATAGCCAGACGTACTTTGGAACGTATTAGATCTCAAGTCTTGCATATTCAGCTGTGTGCAATGAAGCTGATGTCCCTCACCACCGTGAAGGGAGGGTTTGGTCCTTCATATTCATTCTAATCTGGTTGTTCCCAGCTGAGTCCGAAGGATCACCGAGTCCTTCTGAGAGGGGTACAGTGATGTGAAATCCCAAAGCTCACGATCAGGAATCTCACCGTCAGATGGTGATGTCCAACGCCTTGCATACCTGACCTTTAAAGTGATGCATATTTTGACGGAGTCTCCAATTATGCTCATCTCCAGGGTTTACTGGGGTTTCAAGCAGTGAGCAGAAGTAACCATCAAGTCAAATTATAAGACATTCAGCACAGGGTAGTTTTAATGTCACCCATCAAAAGAAACACAGTCCCTCAAAATCATGAAATCTTATAATCACAGACTGGTTTGTGTTGGAAAGGACCTTTAAAGGCCACCTAGTCCAGCCCCCTGCAATGAGTGGGGACATCTTCAAGTAGACCACGTTGCACAGAGCCCCGTCTAACCTGGCCTAGTGTGGCCACCCCTGGAGTGCTGGGTCCTGTTCTGAGCTCCCCAGTACAAGAGAGACATGGACATACTGGAGAGAGCCCAGCGAAGGGCCACCGGGATGCCGAAGGGCCTGGAGCATCTCCCGTGAGGAGAGGTCGGGCGAGCGGGGGCGGCTCCGCCTGGAGCAGGGCAGGCTCAGGGGGATCTCATCAATATGTATAAATGAAAGCAAATTAAGTTTACAAACTTGACAGATTAAACATGGATCGTTATTTTATAATTGCAGGTTCTTTCTTAGCAATATGTTTTCACTAATCCTACCACAGGCACTACCAGTCCCCATCATTCCAGGTGATCTTTCCAACAAGGCCTTTCTGGTCTTTTGTGTCTTGATTATATGAATTGGGGTCTAACTACTCAGTTTAAAAGCAGCTAAATTTGTGAATCAGTTTTCCTTGATAACCCAGACCTATAAGTCAGTGGGCAGTGTCTGTACGAAGAAGACAGGGATAAAATTAATAGAAATGTTCTGATAATGGTTTAAGGAAAAAAAAACATCACCAGTGAAACGTTTAGGGGGCAATGGAAGTTTTGCCAGTTTGTTCAGCAGGATGAGGAGTTCGCGCTTGGTATTTCTCAGCTCGTTCAGCTGAGGTTGAGCAGAATGTGGCTGAAAAGCCGTACCACTAATGCCACATTGAGGACAGCCACTGAGGAGCGCACCCAGTCCAACGGCACGTGGGGGTTGCGGTGGTGCTGGTCCCCGTATGGTGGGCACCCCTGCCCCGCGCCGGGGTCAGCCCCCATTGCAGCCAGGGCCCCCTCCCTGGGGCAGCTCCGCTCCCCCCAGGAACGCCGGGCTCCCTGCGGGGAACGCAACGGCTCAGCACAGCGAAAACAGGGGTTTCAGGCGTGGGGGTCTCAGATGGGGCTGTGGAAATCACGCTTATTCTTTTCCATAACAGCAGGCTGAAATTTAGGTGCACCAAGCATCAATAGCTGCCACTGACAGCTAAAATGATGCCTGTCTGTACAGTTTCTTAAAAATCAAGAAGTTGGGGTTTTTTTTTTTTTAAAAACCCAAACTGCTTGTTAACTGGAGGTTAGAAAGGAAAGAACTTTCCCAGCTTTCAACCAACTTAAAAGTCAACAAAGACCCTGACCTGGGTGCCCTAGCCCTGCTAAGCACGCCTTGGCACAGGTGCGGAGCTCACCAAGGACTGCCGACCCACGGGCAGCCGGGGTTCAAGTGTTGCCCCCGCTAAGGTGAGAGGGCTCCATCTCACCCGCGCTCTCTGCCCTCACCAGCCTTCCAGCGGTCGCCGGGAGCCCAGCCGGACACGAGACCACAAGCTCCTCACGCGTTTCATTCCCTTCAGCTCCTCAACGCCCTTCAAGAATTCTGGATATTTGCAGTCGCTTTTTGTTCGAGGTGTAGACTTTGCCAGGCTGTACGCAAATACAGCCATTTCTAACGCTGTGGTTTGGCTGTGGGCAGAGACCGGAGCTCCGCTCACCTACGGACCCGCGCGGTGCCACTGGCGTTAAGGGCAGTTACCCAGCTGCCTTGGGAGGGCTGTCCCCAAAGCCTGGCATCAGATATTTCCCAAGTCAATCACACAAGACCGGAATTATGTATTTGTATGTCAATGAATCAAGTGAGATGCAAATTGAAACATAAGATTTTTCTCTGTAATGTACAATAAAAATTCAATGGTTAGCAGTTGATACAAAGCATATAAATATGTTTTCAAATAAGTACAACAGCTATGAAATCAGGAATCAGTAAGTCGTAATGCATTTCAGCACAATACTGATGAACTCATTTTTCTAGCACATATGAAATAACCAGCTCATTTTAATTCTTTATAAATAACAGATAACAGCTTGAGAGGCATGCTCCATGCAATTCATTTTTATGACTCTGTCTCCTCCACACTTGATGCTCCCATGACTCTGGGGTCGGGAGGAGAGGGTGTATTGTGCGTATTATGCATTCTTGCTTGCTTTCCTCCTCTTTGCTGCTTTATAATGTGGCTATCACTTAAAAAAAAAAAAAAAAAAAAAGCAGCAATTTAGTGCATCAGAGTAGCAGTTGACTGATGTGGCCAGAGATCATGTCATCAGTAACTTTTCTGTAATTTATTTCATTTATCCATGCTTGGTATCTCTGCTGCTGCTTTCTAATCATCACTCCCACTAGGCATTGTTTTCCTATTGAGGCAGCAACTAAATGAGCTGAGAATTAGATCTATATTACATCAGCAGTGGGCATTGCAGATATTACCGACACATTAAAAGAGAAATTCAAATGAAGCAAACAAGAACATGTTCTTTCCTATTCCAGAAATTGATCCTGATTCCACAGTTTAGTGGCTGAACAGTGTTCGGGAGAAAGAGATGAGTTTTGTCACAAACAAGCTATTATATGGGATCATTAGCTGGAATAAGATTACTGTTACTCTATAATTTCATTTTTCTTTGTTCTTAGAAGATTGACTGGGCTGGGAAGGGATGGATACTTTGGTGTGGCAACGCTTTAAGGCTCTAAACTGTACAAGTCCTGGTTGCCAAGGGATTATACTTTTGCATACAAGGAAGGGCAGCAAAAACAAACACCAGCCCGCTGCTGATGGAGGCAGCCCGTGTTTTTCTCGGAGACGCAATGGTGTGCCTGCCCCCATCCATCCCACAGGTCGCCCCACGGTAACATGGGAATGAGACATTCCTCTCCCTGCTCTGGAAAGGCGCTGGACGAAGGGGATGTCGGAGGATGGAGCCCCAGCAGCAGCCACTGCTGCAATGCAAGTGAAAAATCCCGTTCTGCACCTCCGGAATCCTGCGGCTGTTCCAGAGGGGCGGCCTAACGTGGGGCTGAGGAGGGCCTGTCTGAAGGGGGTGAGCGGCACAGCTGAGTGCAGCAGCCAAGTGGGTTTTTTTCCCACAAGGAAACTGGTGTAATAACAATCGGATCAGGCCTCCGTTCAGTGAGCCGTCAGATATCTCAATGAAGGGGCACCCACTTCACCAGCTCTGCATCCCGTCGGTCCCACTGCCTTGGGGAGGTCTGGGTGCAGTGTTTGCCCAGGCTCTGTACAGACCCTTGGTCACTGCTCATTACACTTGAAAAAAATTAGCTTTCCCCCGTTTCTCGGATCCTTTAGCATGAGGGGAATGCGTCGCCACTCGGTACACACCACAACAGCAAACTAAATGCGAAACGACAGCAACCCGATGGAAACAAGGTCTGGGTACATTAGAAATCACGGCGTCAAGGAGACGTTGTGGGGCAGTTCTGCGTGGCTGCCACAGGGATAATGAATGATGAGTGACCACACATTAAAAAATGGAGTGACATGGCAAACGCAATCCATGCAGGATTCTCCTTTCTTACACTTGGGCATTGTTTGCTCTGTGACAAAGGCCACCTTGTAATGCAGAGGTTGATCTCCTGTAATGCCGGGATTGATCCTCCATCCCTGCGCCGCGGTAGAGAGATAAACGCCGTGAGCTGTGCAGTGCAGGGGCTTAACCGTCCTCACGGCCCCTCGCAGCAGGGACGGCTGCGCACCCGAATTCGGCAGAGCCGCTGCAAAAAAGCCGGCACACTTTGGGTTTGCCTTGCTAACCAAACAGAATTTATGGTAAAATCTACAGACAGTAAAATAAAGATGATTACGTTTGTCAGGCGTAACTAAAATTGTTGAAAATATGGTTAAAAGTTAAGAAAAAATGCAGCTTAAGCCTGAACAACTTTACCTGTTTTGCCAGTGTTCAGGGTGGAAACGTTAACATCCAGGTGGTGCCGTAGCCATCCTCTCAACAGGTTTGGGCCAGTTACATGTTTTAAGAATCCCATTTAGACAACTGTCAATGACTGTTCAGCCAAAGCTAACTCTAAAAGTAGCAAATGACAAAGCTGAACGGTTATTCAGCTCCTGCAATATCAGTTCAATCTAAAAATGCTTTCCACGGCAAAGATAATTTATACCCATGACTTGCCTTTCATACATTTACATACAAATACTGTACAATAACCTCTAGTAAACAAAGAACAGCTTCTGATTTCCTTTGCTCTTCACCACTTAAGTGTTTACAACGGTTTTTTGCAGCCCCCGCTGCAGCTTATTGCATGCCTTAAAGTCTCTTTAATTTAATGTTGAAACAGTAGCAAATGCTTTACCTCACCGTTTATAACTCATTAACTCAGGCTTCTCTCACTGAAAAGCCGTCGATTTTGTATGGTGCTTCCAACCACGTGTGACCCTGAAAACTTGCTGCCGGGGGTCTCACCTTGGGCGCAGCCATCGGGCACCGATGTCCCTGTCCCTGGCACCCCTGCTCCCCACATTGTGTTTGCACCCTTTGGGGTTTCTGCCCTGGGAAGATCAGCCAGCAGGAATCAATGCATACCTCTTTAAAGAGAAATATATGCAAAAAATTGTGCTGGGGACACCCCAGTGGGCCGCCACCCTCCTTAATATCCATCAGTATCTTGACACGAAGGCGTATGTTGTCCCTGGTGTAGGTGTTTCTAACGGCAGCACGCGTGCACCCGCTGCAGAGAGATGGAGCCTCCCATTTCTGACCTCTTTGAAAACAGGTACGTGACACGTGTGGGCATTTTAGCAGGGGTTTTTGGCAGATGGCACCATCCCAGCTGTGGCGAGAGGAGCCCGCTGCGCACCACCCCGACACAAGACGTGCTCTCCAAGCCCCAAAATACAGGCTGGGTTCCAAGGTAACGCTAAAGATAGTGGAGTATTGCAGCCTTTGCCTTGGTGGTATTTTGGTGAGTCGTGGTGTGGTGCTCATTTCCCCCCCATGTGTTACCTATTCAAAGATTTCGAGATAATCTGAATATTCCCGCCAATGTGTTCAAATACAGCGATTAGGAGCAGAGAAAAAACACAACAAAATGTTTAGGATAGTGTTGGCCATTATTCTTCTCTTGCAGAAGTTTCAGTCCTTCCATCAGAGCAGAAATAATATCATCTGACTAACTGCTGCCTGAAATAATGGATGGCAGCTGATTCCCAGCTGATCCGACGTGTAAATATTAGACAACTTAATTTATACTTATCTTTGTACTTTTCAGCAGAGTTTAGTCCACTCCATGTTTTCTCTTTCCTCTTTTCCCTCTACCATTCCCTTCCCTCTCTCGCCTCTCCCCAGCCCCGCAGAGCAGGGGGCACCCAGGACCCCCCACCCCGTCGGACCCTCGGCATCTCACAGCCCTGCCCGTCACAGCCTTTGTTCTCCCTGCTTCCTTTGCTCTTCCGCCTGACAGCTTGTTTTCCCAAGCTTCAATATATGAATTTCTGTCTTGCAAATTGCTCCTGGTCTACTCCAACGGGTGGTCCCCCGTTCGCAGCGAGGGCGAAGCCGAGGGTGAGGGGTGGTGACACATTCCCAGGGTCCGGTCCCCAGGAGGAGCAGGACCACCCATCGGTAGTGGTCTGAGGAGCCACCTCCTGCCACCTTCCTCTGTCCCTTCGGGGCTCGCGACGGTTTTCTTCGCCTTGCCGTTGCCAGCTGAAGACGTGCCCATGTTCCATTACTATAATTCTGGAAACGTGCAGGGGCTGCAAACCAACATCTCTGCAAATATTTGCTTTAACGTTTAATGAATTTGTTTCAGCTGTGTTTACCCTGCTTTTGTACTCTCTTTCTCCAAACACTCATGCATGAAAGCCTCGCAAATATGGTTCGAGGCTGAAGCAGTATTCAAAACAAGAATTCCCTCCCCAGTTTCACGCACGGGGCTGCCCCAGCAATGCCGACCCCTCCAGCCACGGAAAGCTCGGTATGTGGATGCTGGAGGAGTGACCATTCCTGCTGGGGCGGTAGGGAAAGAGACACAGCGCTGTTACCCACTGACACAAAAGGTGTAAAAGCAAGACAGGCGACGTGGTGGCTGCCTGCACCCCAGCTGAAAATGTCCAGTTCTGGGTTTTCTAGTAGTTAGTGAAAAGGAGTGCTTTGGCGTGCATGCCCCCCAGCAGTGAGGAGCGGAGCCACAGTGCGGCCAGTGCTCGTGGCATCACCCACGGCATCACTCATTGCATCACTTGTGGCCGTACTCACGGCACCACTCGTGGCACCGCTTACAGCATCCCTCACGGCACCGCTAGTGGCATCGCTCATGGCGTCGCTCACGGCGCCGCTGGGACCCCGCGGAGGAGCGGGGGCTGCGGCCCCCAGTGCCCCACCTTACCTGGGCAGGAGCCCCACGGCGTCGCACAACTGGCCTCTCACTGCGGGGCTGGGCCAGTCATTAGTGCTGGGAGAGCACTTAGAAAAAGGTAAATTCCTCCACGCCCTTGGCACCTCCCGCCAGACAAGACCCGGCGGCCGCGGGAGACTTCATCTCCCCTCGTCTGCGCCGCTCTGCTCGTGTGTGCGCGTCGTGAAGGGTCACCGCATCTTCCCAACACGGGATAGCCCACAAGGGCACTTAATTATATAGATAACATAGTTTGTGTCACAACTAATCAGACTTCATGTCACAGAAGGATCTCTTCTGAAGTGAGAGGTTAAACGCATCCTTTTTGCGAGTGACAATGTGAGCAGCTGCTGAGAGTACCATTGGCTGAAGTGGGTGTTGTGCCCACTCCAGAAACCTCTTCTTAAAGGAGAGAATGAAATTGAACCACTGACATTCTCAACTCCAGAAATGCAAAAAAACGCATTTTTTGTGTGGATTTGTAAGTTAGGAAGAAATACAATTCATTGAAGTTCAGTATATTTGAGAGTGATTAAAATCCATATCTCATCACAAAAAGGGAGTCCGCTATTTTTTCTAGCAAGAGGCAATTGTAATTCCGTTGTTGTGTTACCGAGACCGATGGTGGCACATTGTTCATTACTTTTATTGACACTGACTTCCACCTCACCCCACTATAATCAATGTTCAAATTCAAATCAATAGGACTATTTATATGCCTTAAGTTGGGTTCATGCATGAAGGTCACCCGTGAATCAGGGTCTAACAGTGTAATCATAAAGCTGCAAAAATAAAATAAATGTTAAAGCATAACCATCTGACCTAAACAGACTTTTTATAGCAAGCAATACCCATTCTCTATAACTAAGGTGAAACCAAAAATAAAGTCTCTCCACAACGGGGTATTTGTTCCCATTTATTGTGCAGCTGGACGGAGATAAAATAATTGTTGGTTTCTGCAGCCCCAAGGAACATGCGCACAACTCTCCCCTTCCTCTCGCTCCTTGGGCTGGCCTTTCTTTGTATTAGATGTGATGCTAAAAAGTTTGATCCATGCCTTCCCGTAGTGTTTATACATCATTTCCTTTAATAGAGGAAATAAAATGTGAGTGGGTAGTGTGTCTTAAGACAGATTCATTGCCAAGTTAACATCAATGTTATTTTAAAAACTCATAAAATTGACAAGTGGCATGGCTTGATAAGTTGTAACAAAGAAATTTTGTTTGCTCTGAACCCCAGTCAGAAATAATGGTTATGTCTTCAGACATAGAAGAGGAAAATGTTTTTGACATATTTTATAATTTGTATAAAGAGAGAGCGCGAGAGCAGCGGCAGCCGGCGAGGCCGGACGCCTGCAGACGCAGGTCTGAAGGCAGCCGTTTGGGTCAGGGCTGGCTGCGAGAGAACGGGCGAGAGAGAAAACGTGTTGGGAAAAAAGGGTAAAAGGTAAGACTCTCTCGCTAGGCCGACTCGCCGATGCTCAATAAAAAATAAAAAATACCATTAGGAGCACAATGCTGCATGGGAAAGCTCTCTGCTGTTGGGCTCAAAGCATCCCGGTGTTTTATTTCACCCAGGGAAAAAGCCAGCAGGGTACGGAGCGGCAACACAAAAAGTGATGTTCCCTCTGATGCTTCCCTCCGCCGGTCCCTCCCGGAGACCCGGTGCGGGTGCGGGTGCTGCATTGTCCCCGTGCCCCCCACCCGGCGCTGCGGGACGCGCGGGCGCCACCTCAAACAGGGATGCTCGCGCTCAGAAAAAACTTCCTCTGCTTCGCTAAAGGGGAGAGGTGGAGAAAGATTGGACTCGATGATCTCAAAGGTCCTTTCCAACCATGAAGATTCTGTGATTCTATGATTCTAAGTAATACTAACACAAGAGTCACCGAGGCTGCGGCAAAATTTTACGAAATTTCAACATATTTTTATTTCCCTTGAAACCAGGACGACACGCAACGGGTGTTACCCGGTACTTTACGACGGACAGGTTTCTCGGAGCTCTGTGAGCTCTCTGACGAGTTCAGAGACAGGCAAGTGGGGCAAAATACATTTCCATCAGGCATTATGCTTCCTGCTGTCTGCGGCATGGAAATAAATCACATGTTTTTCTTCCTCAGCTTTGAAATAAGCAATGCATTTGTTTTCCTTAAAGAAAGAAAAATACCCTCTAAGTGCATTACGATACTGAAAACCAATTCGGCCTGTGTAGGTCTCCAAGGAGCGCAGCGATGGGTGCCCCGGCCCAGGCGGGGGGGCAGCGGGGGGTGCAGAGCCCCGGAGCAGGGATCCCCCCATCCCCTCCCAGGCATCGAGGGACCACAACCCGTACTTTCTTCTCACAACAGCAACACTCCTCACACCGTTCTACTGCTTGTGAGAGCTGTAGAACGGTAAAAGGTACAATAGCAATCTTAATTAATCCTAAAATATTGCATTTTTAAGTTGGTACCTGATGAGCCTCCTCTTTCCAGCTCTCCCTGCAGACCAGGCTGTCACTCTGCTGAACGGGCATATAAATCTTTGTATGTGTGTGTGTACATATACATATATATATATATATATATGTATGAAACCGTGCATGTGAGTGGCATGATGAAACTACAGGAGAAAACGGGAATGCAGCGGGGAAAACCACGGCCGAGCCCTGGTGGTGGTGTGCGCGTCCCAGCTGCAGCAGAAGAACAGACCTGAAGCAGGAGAGGCTGAAAGCGGCGCGTGCTGTATTTCCCAGGCCGCGCAGGGGCTCTGCACACCAGCACCTGAAGGAAAAAATAATTCCTGCTTGGCACGGGGAGGAAGCGGCGTCTTACATTGGCAGGGGCCATTTCAGCCTGGAGCAAGCCGTCGTGGCAGCCGCGCTCTTGCCACGAGCTCTGCGCCCTCAGTTTCCCGCGGTGGGGCCGGGGCAAGCAATGGGTGACACCGCAATACCCGGCGGCACCCGGAGACCCTGCCACGGGGGGGACAAGGACAGGGACGGCTTTGGGGCTGCGACGCAGGGACCCTTCGCTGGTACCCGCCGGTGCAGGGCACCCACCGAGGGCTTGGGGAGCGCCCTGCCCTCTCCGGGGGCTCAGTGTGCCCAGGAGCACCCATTGCCGTGGGGGTGGCCCCATGCGCTGACTGCTCTTACACACCCGCTGCTGCGCGCCCTGCCGGAGGAGGAGGAGGAGGAGGAGGAGGAGGAGCGCATCTGGACACCCAGAGCCCGCACAGAGAGAGGGCTGCGCGGCACGCGGAGGCTTTCCGAGGGGAGCGTTGGCAGCGCACAGCTCTAATGGGGAGATAAAACAGATTCAGGGAACCGCCGACACATTTTATAAAGTGCGTTTATCTGTGCCAGACATGACGGAGTGTTCAGGAGAGTGCCACAGATATTTAAATATATTCTTCCCTTCACGTGGGTAATGTTTACAACACTCAAGGCTTTAAAAATTGTGATTTACAGGGAAAGGGAGGGCTGCAAAAATGCTGCCTTTGTTGCCCTCTGTGCCTGGGTGGCAGCACAGCCCAGGGGTCTGCCCGGCCGCGACCCCCCCGCAGCACAGCTCGGCTTGCACCCACGGCTGCACGGGCACCGCACCCCGCTCCTGCCCAGCCGTGGGCTGATTCTCCTGCCTAATTTGGGGGGGGGGTGGAAAAAAGGACTTCTGAGTTATCAGTCCCAGTAAAAGCCCCAGCGCTGTTACAAACTCAGTCTCCAAAGAGGTGAAATAATCGATGGGGAAGCATCTCCCGGCCTGGAGCTGGGGCTCCCGGCTGAACGCAGCCTGCGGTGGGGGATGGAGCCGTGCACCTCACTATAGAGAGAAGCAGCGATACATTTGTTGATATAGAACAGCGATATAGATATAGATGGATATGTTGATATAGAACATAGAATAGGTATGTTGATATAGAACATAGAATAGGTATGTTGATATAGAACACGATACAAAGTTTGATAGTAAATGTGACAGTGTTTTAACGAGATTGGATGGCGAGGCACACTGGGGTATTTACTGCACGGGGACAGGGTCAGACAGAGCTGTCAGGGAGACCCTCCCCTTGAGTCGAGGTTCAGAGGGGACCCCCTTTGCTTCCTAAAGTCCTCAGAGAGGAGTCTGGGGGTGGCTGGATCCAATCCCAGTCCCAGACTTGGTCAACAGCTTGTGTCTAAAGGATTATGTACGTGCAATCAATCCTTTCTATCACTTCGCTAAGGTTTCACAGTTCAGCGTGCTGTTAGTCACGTACCGAGGATCTGTTCTGACAGGGAACCTCTGGACCTCGAGCAGCGACCTTGAGGCACGTCCCTGCCCCAGCGCAGCCGCTGCCGTGCAGGAGAGCTCAGGGGGCTCTGGGGCTGGCCGCCATCGATGGGGGCGAGATGATTGACCTGTACCCGTATTTGCATCTCCACCACGCTACCAGCGCTGTGGTGAGGCGGGCGCGTTGCTCCAGCCAGCCCTCGGCTGTTGTGTTGTCACCCACCTCCACAAAACGCCTTTTGAGCCGGACGGAGCCACCACGACAGATGCACCATGGTGGCCACCACAGGTGGCTACCGCTGGGCAGGGTCACGGGAGACGAAGGCCAGGCTGGGGGTGGCACAAACCCCCGCACCTGCTGACTCAAGCCTGTCCTCTTCCCATCCACGGAGATAAGTTTTCAAAATACACGTTAAATTTGTGCCTCTATAGCTGCAAAAGCAGGAACGACAAGACACTTAAAGCTGAGCTTGCTTGTGGAGTGGTAATTTTACAACTCTGCAAAAAAAGGGCATCGCTCAGCGCAGCTGATGCGGGGCGAGCGCGGGGGTGGGACGGTGGATGTCAGCTCTCCGAGCCCCCGCAGCCCCCGGCCCCGCTGCCTCCCACCCTGCCCCGGGGAGGGCGCCCAGGCTGCCCAGGCCTGGAGGGGTCCCGCAGGACCCCCGCCGCAGACCCAGCCGCAGACCCAGCCGCCGCACCGCTCCACGCATCCCACCCCGCCTCTGGATTTCATCTGCAACTAACTCTAACAGTGCAGAAGCACGCTGCTAATCTCATACTTTTCAGATTAATTTCAGCAGCATCAGCATATTGGCAATTCAATTAACTAATTATTTAATGTGTTTGTTTTCTTTTAATATATCCCCGGTAATAATTGTTGGCTCTGCTGTTATAAAAGATGCCAGAATCTATTTCAATTATTATTACTTTTAAGGCGCAAATGACATTTTTAATATCCTCCTGGATGCTTATTACCATAGGAAATTGCCACAGGAGTCCAGTAACATTTCTTTCTAACTGATATTTTTATTCTTCTCATTTCTTCCCTGCCCTCACCGAGCGCTTATCCAGCAGCAACCGCACACGATCAGGGACCTCGTCCCGTACCCCTTTTTCCAAGTTGCAAGGCAATGACAAGAGCAAGACTTTTCTGCAAGACGAAATTTGTGACAAAGTCTGAAAAAATATTAAAAATAATCTACGACCCAGCTGTACGGTAATGTCGGATGTGCACCTGGAGCTGGTCCCTGCCTTCCCTGGGCAAAGTGACGGAGCTTGTCCCGGGAGGAACCGTGATAAAGTATATCGGGCAATCACGATGCCCAGGACTCGGCATTCACAAACGTCTGAGAACGTGCTGCAGGGGCAGGGGTTACTTTTGACGTGCAGAAGCACGGGGCTCGCAAGACAAAGGCCCTCGGCATCCCGGGGGCTGAGCCCCTGCACAGGCCCACGATGCGCGGGAGGGAGAGACCCGCGGAGCAGCCGTGCGAGGGCACCGCTGGGTCCGGCACCTCGGCCCCTCCTGTGCCCCGCAGCAACAGGGGGACACCGGGACACCGAGGGCAGCGGGCAGAGGCTGCTCCTTCGGAGAGACCCAGGCTCCAGCGCTGGGGCTGTGGGACCATGCGGGACCACGTGCCTCTCGCACTCGGAGGCGGAGACGCTGAGCACCTTTGGACAGAAAGAGACAGAAAAATGCGCCTTCGGGTACCCATGTGAATTACCCTCCTGAACTGCCTGTCCCTCATCCCTCGGACAGAGGGACTGTGAGGGATTGCTCTCTGGGAAGTTGGTGTATGAATCACCATAATTGCCTGTTAATTTACCTAAATCCTGAAACGGACCTTCCCGGTGCGCTGAACAGAGCAGCAGAGAGAAGCGTCCCCCCTCTCTTTGCTCTTCCAGGACAATGCTGAAGGCACGTTTTGGTCATGTTGACCAAAATCCCATTTTACCCAATCAACATTTCGTAGGAAAACCGCGCCAACAACACACGAGGCATGAAGCTATCGATGTGCCCAGTAAGACACGTCCCTCCTCCTCAAATAAGCGCTACCACTCAAAACAGGCTGCTGTTTATGTGGGTGGGCTCAAAACGAAGGTGTCTGGCTTCACCCAGTGCCTCTGCCCTCTCCTCCCCAGCCCCGCCACCGACACGGCTTGCCGAGCCCGGAGAAGGAGCCTCGTCGGTGGTGGCCGTCAGGAAGAGGCACCGCTGCTGCAAAAAGTCATCAACGCCCAGCGTTTTCTCCACGGGTGCTGAGCTGGAGAAGCAAATGTTGAAAGGAAACAAAGAATTTGGATGATATGGAAACAAAGGCCTCTCCTAAAGTCACTGGGACAAATCCGCGTTGCTCCACTGGCTTCTCCCAGCAAACACGAGCCCAGGTCAGCGGACTAGAAAGTGCCCACCCTCCTCGCATCTAAAGCACATGAAAATGTGGGTGTAACAGGTGTCGGCACAGCCAGAACGTCACCTTAGGACAGTAACTAAAACCAGAGTCTGCGACCAAATTAAGAGTAAATGGACAAAAATAACACACTAGAGATGTGCATTTAAAAGACCCATTTACAAATGTACCTTTTAGTATCTGCATCTGCCTTGGCAACGTGTGGAAGATCGGCTGCTTAGCATTTGGATTGGAATTTATTCTGTGAACTGAAGTGAAAAGAGCGCAGCTCGATGTTCGTGTTATTGATACGCTGGTCATCCCAAATTTCGCACCTCACTACCCAAATTGCTTTCTAAGGACCCGATCCAAAGCCTACCGAAATAAATAGGAGTTTTTCCATTAACGGCGGCGGGCTTTGGATGGAGCCCTGCCTCGTGCAGGGACAGCTGCTGAAAGCCGTCGCTGTACAGGAATTGGGTCGTGCTTTTATGAACTCGTTCAACAATATTCTCAGGCTGAGCCCTCAAAGCACAGCACATGAAAGAGATTGGTTTTATACAGTTTTAATCATAAATCCTACTATCTATAAACAGAGAAATATATCCTCCTTCCCGCACCTCCGAAAGGTCAGATATCCATCTCGTACCCATCACCGCAGCACAAGCTCACACAAACCTCCGATTCCTGGGCTCGCTCCTGATTTACGGCTCCTGCGCTGCCCGGGCCACGGTGTGCTGCCCACACGGGATGGGATACAGATCCCGAAGGAGAAATATTGGGGCTCCCATACGGCTGCTCCGTGTCCGTGCCTCCCGAAGCGGTGAATGATGTTCCCATCACCCCAGCGCTCCGCTCTCGGCAATCGCGACACAAACCCCCACCTCGCAGTACGGGCTCGATGGCGGCCGACACGGCGGGCACAGCAGCTCTCTCGCCGTCTATGGGAAATGACTGGCGTTTTATCCGCGCTCCACCAGCATTTCCCTCAGCCCGATTTTCGAATACAGCCCAGCTTCCGGAGTCCGCGACCAGCTGCTGCACATCAAAGAGAGTCAAACCGCTGTAGAGTTGAGCTCAATAATTAAACAAGTGCGACAGCATTAAAAAAAAAGAGAACTTTAAGTGAAGCTGGCCTGGATTCAGCATCAGAATACCAATTTGAAAGCACAAGGCCAAAACCTGCATCCTACAAGGCCTTACAGCTCTCGAGATGCACCTCCGGGTTCCCGCGGAGGGGAGCAGCTTTCTGCTTAAACTTCCTCACATCCTCCTCGCAGGAGATCCGCTTTTAACTTGGAGACGCCTCTGACTTCCC
This sequence comes from Sterna hirundo, assembly GCA_009819605.1. Lineage (NCBI taxonomy): Eukaryota > Metazoa > Chordata > Aves > Charadriiformes > Laridae > Sterna > Sterna hirundo. The sequence continues at coordinate 65,403,583 of CM020443.1, forward strand.
CTGGAAATGGCTGCGGCTGCGTAGCGTCCGGGCAGTAATTGCAATGCAGGCTGTGGCGGTTTAAACGAGCTGCGTCAAATGCTAACAAATAGCTCGCTCTTCCCCTGCACAAGTCAAGGGTATTCAGTAGGGGAAATTAATTGTGCAGATAAAAAGATACCGGGACTCCTCTCCGCCCATGGGATGTATCGGCAGACGCGTATCGTGTCATCAGCTTCATCGGCTGCGGCCTGACCTCCTCTCCCCCTCCTCTCCCCTCCTCTCCTCCCCACAAAGCGCGGCTCTACGGCACTGGTTGGCAGTAGCCGGCACCTGCCCGAATCCCAAAGTTACACGTAGACAAGATCAAATCTACTGATCCCAGGTCAATTGGCTTCAATAACTCTCCCTGTCGACATCACGAAGTGTAAGATTGCACCTGCCCCGAGCGGTACTTCGGCCGCTTCCGAAGGAGTGATGGCACGGGGAACCCAGAGACGTCTTCGTCAGGAAACTGGTTCCTCAGAAGAAACACGCAGATTTTCAGTTCCAGGTTTGGGGAATTTTCCCCCCATCTGTGAGGAACACAGCCGACACGCAGATGGGGGAAAGGCCGTGGAGGAGAGAAAAATCAAAGCCCAACGAGTCCCACAGGGAATCACTGAATTCCACAGCGCAACCGCCAGGGGCCTGAATTTGCTCTCCGGGACCTGAACACCCACTTCATCTCCAGAGAAATTAGTATTTCGACCACACAGACAAGTAGACAGAAAATGGCTTTTTACATCTTATCTTTATTAGGCCAGAAAATGAGCTCCAAGTGTAGGTATCCTTACAAGGGACTGTTGTGCTGAACCGTGAAACCCTTCTCAGGTCGTCATGCCTCCACCCAGCACTTGGAGTGATTCAAGTGTCTTACCACCGTGAGTGCCTCTGCTGGGAGAGGCACCAGCCCTTCTCCATCATGCCGGAGAAATCCCTTACATGTCTCGTGTGGATCTGGGGCCCCTTTCCCTGCAAGAGGTAAAGAAGAGGGAATTCTCCAGACGTGCGTTTTTTATTTCCCTCCCTTTGATGGGTTTGCACCTTCAGCGTCCCGTTGCCAGAGCTAACAGCGAACACCGCGCCTTGAGCCGCCCCCAGCGTGCGCCTCGCGGGAGCCAGAGCTCTCCTGTGGGACCGGGGAACAGCTTTTCAGCATCCTTTGTGATCCTGACGGTGCCTCCACTTCTGCGTTGTCCTGGCAGAGAGATTAAAACAACCAAAATCCATTACAAGCCCTTAATTGTCGCTTTCTCCAGCAAATAGATGTTTGTATGCATGAGTCATAACAGCCACCATTCATTACGGTGGCGTTCTGGTGCTGCTAACTTTAAATAAACAGCAATGTTTTGATAAAGTTTGCGAAAGCATAATTAGTCCTACAGGCACAATATTTTCAGATTTCAAATGGTTGTTCTCCAGCTGTACTTTTAGATTTATAATTTCAAAAGCAGCTGATCACAGTCTCCAAAGAAGCTCAAGATTTGGGCGGGGGGGGGGGGGGGGGGTGTCGGGGTTTAATGGCATTCAAAACCTTATTAAAATATATGCACAGAGAGAGATGCAGTACACGTTTCTGTTTTCTTTGTTATATGCATCTGTCACAAACTAAAGAAGTGATAAAAATCTAATGCAAACACAGTCTTTAACATTAATTCTGTTGGGATTCCAGGGCATGCAATCCTTTTTTCATGCAGTTCTTTATTACTTTAATGGACCAAAACACACTCAAGGAGGAGAGTCGCTCTTCCAGAGCGGCTGAAAAGGAAATATTGTGGTGAGGGAGGACAAGGCGAGACGAGAGGAGGGAACCACGGGAGGAGCGTCTCGCTAAACGGGTCCCAGCTGCCGGGGGAAGAGGGGAGATTTCGCCCGGCGCTGGTGGGACCTGGGGACACGAGGGCTGACGTGGGTCAGGAGCTCTGGGAACTCCTTGGAAGCTGGAGCGTTTTGTGGCTGTGAAGCCCCGTGATGTCAGTTATAATCAACCTCCTCCTGGAGAAATAGACTGCTACAGCGTGCTCGTTTTCAAACAAATCCAATATTTTGCTGGTTAGCTTGACTTTTAGATTTATTTCCCAATTGACTAACTCTTAAGAACTTTCCTTGTACACAGCGACTGCTGTTCTTAGGCTTTAGGAGCGGTGCAGGTTCTGCTCGGGCTGTAGTGAAACAGTGAGTAATTTTTTATTTATTTTATTCTCTTAAAATGTCAAGATTTAATACTGCCTCAACCTTAGCTCAGCGGCTTGTGCACCAGAGCTCCGCAGCTGTTTGTCAACGGTGGGCTCCTGACAGCCCCGGCACCAACCGGAGCACAGGGAGAGGGGCCTCTCCCCGGCCGGGAAGAATTCCCACGGCGCCAGTACGGGGGGTCAGAGACACTGTTTGTGCCCGTAGGGTCCAAACTGAACTTACTTTACAGCTGAAAAACAGCCGTTTTCCAAGGGTGGTGGGATGGAGCCTTTCGAGAGGCACAACTGCATCTCTGTGCCGCTCGGCTTCATTCGGTTCTAGAACAAGGCACAAGCTTTGCGTTCCGAGAGATAAAACAGCAGAGTAAACCAAGCAAATTTAACCCTAGACTGTCTGCGATTTTACAGCTGCTGCTGGCACTGCCAGTTCCCCCCAGGCGATCGCGTCTGCCGCAGCGGTGGTGCCGAGCCCCGGCCAAGCGCCCGGCTTGGCCCAGGAGAGCGGGGACCGGGACGGAGCAGGGACCAGCCGGGCCCCGCGGGCGCTTCCCTCCCCAAAGGCGGCTCCGGAGAACTGTCTCTGGCTTTGCCGCCGTCTCAGCGGCGTTGCTGTTGTGGCCAGTCCCACGAGCAGATCAGGGCAGCAAATCCTCACCCCACCCTAGAAAGCACCACCCTGGTGATGCCAGAGCAGCAACACCTGCCATGTCGGCATTCTGCACCGGAGGATGTACGTAAGGATGAACTGAGGATGTAAAAGGCTGCACAGAAGGACGTACGGAGTCTGTCACGTGGAGCCGCTGCCCCTGCTGAGGACGCGTGGGGCTGTGGCCGCAGCAGGTGACACCGAGGTCTGCGGGTGCCTCTGGGCAGGGCAGAGGTCCCTGCTCTTTAAAGCCCCCCCCCTCAGAAAACACAATTTCTATTGGGTTTCCACACTTTGAACGGCAGCGTCCCGCCACATCTCGCCTGTGGCCCCCGGCGCTGTACGAGTGTTGGGCGGGCTGGGCCAGCAAGTCGACCTCCGTCCAATTCCTCACGTGCAGCATTGGAAGCTCCCTTCGTTTTCATTTAACATCAGTTTTATAGTTTGTTATCTCAATTGAATCTGAACAGACATTTCTATATACATTCACCAGTTTATTTCTTTCTACAAAATTACAGTGGTTTGGTTTACAGTAATTTACTGTGTTCCGTATTGGGAATTCTCTGTATCTTTCAGACAGCAAGCCCTGGCTTTATCTACGCCTACTGGTCTTTGCTTTTTTAATTTAACCAGCGACCATTAACCCTGGCTGCTCCCTGGTTCACGCAAGCTGCTGTTTTCCAGAGCAAACAACAGAATGTGTTCTTTCGTGTTCTGACCAGATCTATTTCCTGCGCTACCTAAAGTAAATAGCAATTACTTTTGAAAATCACATATTTGCTTGTATTTATATTTGTATTTGAAAGCTGCAGCTGTTTTCTTTGCACTGGGAAGGGCAGTGCTCTTGGAAAGGCCGAGCTGGGGCAGCTCTGTGCTGCTCTGGGGGGGGTTGGTGCAGGTTTTGGGCTGAAAAACCAGCAGAAAGCCTAAGAGAAAAGCGTGCACTTGGGAACGGTGACAACAGCGCCAAAGGAAGAGACGGTCCGGAGGTGCCGGACCAACACAAGCTTGGAGAAAGCAGAAACCTGGGCAGATGTTACCCTAAACCAGAAAGGTACTGGCTTCCAGCTTGGACGGTCCGTGCCTTCTCTCCTCTAGCTTTGATCCATCTTTAATCTAAAAAAGAAAACCAAACATTGACACCGCTCCGCAAGTATTGCATTAATGTACTCCTGTGCTAGTGACGGCGCCACAGAAGACTTACTCATCATTGCATTAAGGTTTTTATAGATCATACCCAACATCTATCTTCATTTCTACACTACAAATCCCAATAATTTGGGAGCGGTTTAGCAAACGGCAGCAGAAATGGAGAAAATGAATGCCTTGGAACAAAAGAGCCGTAACAAGCTTTTCCAAGCCGCTGCGTTAGAGGTTAGTTCTGCTCCTTCCTTTGCTATAGCAACGGACACTCCGCTGGAACGTTTACCATGTCACACCATTTGCTGCTGCCTTTTTTTTTTCCCCCTGTAACCTCTCAGATGGCCTGGAAGTCTGTAAGTATCTCTTAATAGACTCTTGTTATGGAAATTCCTTCCTGGGAAGCATCTAGAGATAACGATCTTTCACTCAGGAGAAAAAAAAACATTGAATGGTCTTTCTCTGGTGCAACTGTAAAGCAATTTGGCATGCAATTAGTCAGAAAGAAAGAAAATGTTCTGTTCTTACTTAAACTAAGAGAAGCTGGCGCATGTTTTTTTTAGTCCAAGCATTTCAAAAAGCAAAAATATCCAAATATTTTAGCAGGCGTGACAGAAAAAGCAAAGGTTACCAGAATGACTTTTTTTAGTTTCCATAGCAGAGAATTGTCCTCAAAAATGAGATTTGTTTATTTTTGTTCTGTTTTCTTTCTCAGACCATTTCTGGGGGGTTTTCTGACCCTCTCGGTCAGGGCAGCTGTGTTTGCGATGAGGGCCATGAAGGCTATGAAGGCCACGAAGGCAAAGAAGGCCATGAAGACCATGAAGGCCACGCTGTTGGTCTCCGTGTGTGCACAGCCGAGCTTGCTCCTGCGCTCAAGGTGTGGCATTGCCTCCGTCCGTCAGGAGGAGCTTGTCCACAAACACCTTTTTTTGGCATCTACAAATGCCATGTTTTGGACCCTTCCGGTAGCAAGTTCCATAGCGAGGAATTCACGCTTTCTGGTGCTGATCCATGATGTTGACGGAAAGTAAACCCACCACGAGCCCATCGCCCAGCTTTTCAGTCCCTAACCCCAGGGAGAGGGACGCCCACCAGATGGGCCAAGCCTGCAGCGGGGGCCGGTCGCCAGCTGCTGGAAACACGCTGGGCGTGAAAGTTATAACTGCAGAGGATCTGGCCATGACTTTTTATTAAAATTACTCTCTAAATGGTGGCTTATTGAGATATTTATTGGCAGTAATTACTCAAATGAAGAAATAAAGCTAGTAAATTTGGTTCTTCAGAAAATTTGTACTGATTTGCAGCACAATAAATACAAATACCAAATAGCTACTCAAGTGCAATCTGAAACTCCTTCATTGCATTTCTCATTGTTCGTTGGTTTGACAGACTTCAAAAATCTAATCTGCAATATTGTGGTAACTCACTTTTTTAACTTATCTCTGCCTGATATCCATTTTATAAAAGCATATGTGGTTTAGACATAAGGGCTTGTCATTCTCCCAAATCAAGGGAAAGGAAGATAAAAAATAAAGTTCTTAAAAACTGATTTTTGGAAGATCAAATTAGCTGGCTGAATTGAAAAATAACTTTAAAAATGTTTAAGGTAGACTTGGAACAAAGTATTCACTATTGCCACCAAAGTGAAAATAATAGTGGCTACGCATTCTATAACACAGAGATGGAAAATGTCTAAAGACAACATGTTTGAAAAAAGAAAGAATCATCCACAGAAAAGTTCTGAGATTGTCTTGAACAGCACACTTAATAGACAATTTGACAAAGCAGACATTAATTTGGTTTTAACTTTTTATTCTTTGAAAGCAGAAAAAATACAGGTTGGAAAACTTTATCCACCTCCACTGTGAGATCTGCGGTGAAATACCGAACCCTGGGCTGTCATCAGTACATCAAACTTGTGCGGAAACGTTAGCGGCAGCAGAGAGACCTACCAGAGCAATTTGCATCCGGAAACCTCCTTGCAGTAAAAGACTTGAGGAGATCAACCCTTCATTGTATTCTGCATTGTTCGGGAGGTGACTTCAACTGATAGGAGAGAACTGTCTTAGCACACAAAACCGTCTTCACATTATAAAGAAATGAGACAATTGTGAATTAATCAAAATGGATTTTTTTTCTAAACAAGGGAAAGGAAAAGGGCTTCAGGAAGGATTTGCAGGTTTAATTTTAACGTCTCTGTTATGCAAAAGGTCAAACCAGGTGACCATGACGGACACTTTTGTCTCGTAATTCACAAATCTGTCAACAGAGAGATATTTAACCTGTTTTGCATTCAGATTTATAAGCATTATATATTGTTAAAATCAGTGTTTTAACTGGACAAAGTCTAAGGTGTTATTAAACTGGTGATAAAGTACTGCAATAAATCATTCAGCCCGAGGAAGGAGAATATTTAGTACCTGTTGCTGCTTATTGCTGAGGAATCAACCACCCCCGGCATCACCAACCGAGAAGAGCCACCCCAGCAACGCTCTGGTACCGCCCGGCACCGGGCTCCGAGTTCCGCACTGCAGCCAACCTGCGCTGAAACAGAAACATCTGCTGGGAACCGATCCGAAACGACTGCTATCCGAATCACCTCGTGTAGATCCCATGCCTTTCACCAGCTTTGCGCAAATTAGCGGAGGTCTGTGGCAGTGTCAATGACCTGAAGCTGGTCCTTGATATCAAGGGAGGTGGCAAACACCGAGCTGATGCTTACGGCGAGCTCCGATGAGCCCCGCGCCCACCCAGCCCCCTGCTCGGCACATGGCGGGTGCGATGGCAGCCCTGCCACCACCACAGGGACTTCGTTAACCGTCAGTACCGTGCCATGTACGGCAAGGCAAGGCAAGGCAGGCAAGGCATCACAGGATCATAGAATCACAGGATGGTTTGGGTTGGAAGGGACCTTAAAGCCCACCCAGTGGCACCCCCTGCCCTGGGCAGGGACACCTCCCACCAGCCCAGGTTGCTCCAAGCCCCGTCCAACCTGGCCTTGAACCCCTCCCTGTTCAGAGCTCTACCTCTACCCACTGAAGTTGCCCAACCCCAAAAGTCGAGGTTTCCTTTCTTGCTTTTTGCAAGCAGAGAGGGACAAATGCCCGAGCGATGCAAAGGAAAAACAAACGCTTATTAGATGGTAATGAACATATAATAGAAGTTATCAATTTTTTCTATAAATATACTATTGTAATACTTACCTTAAACTCACACGCAAAAGGGGAGTAGTAAATAAAAGTGTTTTGCGTCCTTTCTCACCATCAGCAGTGCCACGCAGCTCGTTTCAGTAATCCTCACCAGGCGGAGCGATCCAGCCCCCCCACCAGCACGGCGGCTCGAGAGAGGACTGCAAGGCTCGTACCCAGCGTTAATGGGAGCGCCACGTATTTCACACCTCAATAATAAAACAGTGTAGAAAGGATCTGAACTCATGGGCACTTAAGGAGCTTAGAGGAAATTAAAGGCTATTATAGAAATATGAATTATAAAGAAGGAAACGCTGAAGGATTTTTCCTCCATTATGTCCCACAATTATTTTAATTCCTCTCTAAAGCAAGAGGCTTAGCGTGATCCCGGTACATCAGCGAGGAGCGTCTGCAGGGAGCACCCAAGTGGGGTGGCCCAAGCCCCCAGGAGCCAGCCCGGCGCCGCTGCCACGGCCGTGCCGGCAGGGCATGGCTCAGCGCAGGCACCGGCACCACCAACATACTCACCCCGGTAAGAAGCCGCCTTCTCAACCCGCGTAACACCGCCGTGGGACGAAGGCGCAGAATTAAAGGCGCTCCTCCTCCCTTTCATAGCCGCTCCTTTCCTACCCTTCTAAGGCATCTTTTAACCTTGTACACAGAAGTGTAACGCCTGAAAGGGCAGGGCTGCGGAGAAACAGATGCAAAAGGGAAGGTCTTGAATCTGTTACCTAAAATATCAATATGGTCTAAAACTATAAATATATTATTTTTAAAAGAACATTTACCAGGGCTTCTAGGCAGGGGTAATACTCAGACAATACATGTTATAGGAGTGCCATATCCGTACCACAGAGCTTGCTTGTATGGATAATAAAAACGACAGGCACCGGCCCCGGTGGGACCAGGGGTGGTTCCCTGAGCACCCGCAGGGTCAGGATGCTCCCGGCATTGCTGCTTGTGACTAATAGGAGAAATAAGCCTGTAATGTCTATTTCCAGATGGAAACTTACTTCTGGGTAAATGGTAAGTAAAAATTTTGACTTTGAACTCATCAGTATGTGATGATCTAGCAGCCTTAATAATGAAGATAAATTTCTGAGCACGTCAAAACATTTATGGAGAAGAGTCAAAGAATTAAAAAATGCACAGTGATTCCTTAGACGCTCAGACTGAAGTTCAAGATAGTATCCCATCTGTAAGATTTAGTTTCATTTCAGTTTCAATTATAAGATTTTATTCTTGCTATTAATTTCCACTGTCATCTGAAATCTAAAGATTTGACGTAGTAAGACTCAACTGCGGTGGGAAATAGAAGCTTCTCTACCGTTTGCTGTGTTCAGTCAAGAAGGGCCTATTTTTAGTATTAAAACAATAGAAAAATTATTATGCAAAGATTACTGGAAATTATAAAAATATTTCTTTATATAAATAATTCAATGAGTTTGATTTAGATGAACTTGCGCTCACATCGCTGACTACTTTCTGTCACCTCTAAATTCCTTTTCCGTTGGTGCCGTTGATTTGCCCTCGCTGCGAGGCCGGGTGTCTGCCCAGCCCCACCGTGGGCTCCGTCTCCACTTCCTCGTGCCGGTCTGGGCACGGGCAGGAGGAGCCGCCTCTGCTCCGGGGCCTCCCCAGACACTTGCAGGTGTCTCTTTCTTCGCGCTCCCGTCCCTGAAACATGGCAAATCCTCCCCGGTGCCAGGGTGCCGTGCCCGCAGCAGGGAGGACGGCTCAGATCAAAGGGCGCCCGACGAGGGCTGTGTAATGATCTGCCTTCACTCCCTCTCATCCTCCTCTCTGGGCTCCTGAAGTCATTGCCAATGCAGAGCTAAATGAAACCAAAATCCTCAGAAGCTAGAAAATAAGAGAAGAAATCAGAAAGCGGAGTTCTTTTCAAGTGCAGACGTAAATGAGAGATAACTCCAGACTCAGTTCTCAGCAGGCAACTTTGAGTTAAGATCCGTCTTTCCCTCGACTCCCCCGACCAGCACCAAAATATACATTTAATTTTTCGTGTCACCCCCAATAAGCGTGTGGAATCAGCTGCCGGATAATGCTTTACAAAGATAAATTCATGCGAGAGAGGTGTGCACCCGGCTGCGAATGTTTATTGGGAGGGAAGCGTCAGGCTGCACCGAGCTGGGCTCTACCCTCCATCGCTCGCCCGCCACTGGCTTTGCTGGGAAGCCCCTTGCTTGCCGCTGCGGCTGGCTGCCAGTGTGCGCGCCACGGTGGTCCGTTCTGTAGAAGTCAGCAGGAAGCCACGTCGCTCTGTGGCCTTCCTACGGGACACCGGAGCTCCTGGCCCCGGAGGGCACAGAGAGGACGGGGGGGATGGCAGCAGGGCCGGTGGTGACGAATCCACGGGGCTGACCGCAGTCGGTGGTCCCCAGCCTCCCGCCACCCGGCGTCAGGGCGCTCGCAGAGGGGACACGTCCCCCGGGATGAGGACCCTGCCGGGGGGTGCTTGGGGACAGGAGCGTGTGGGGAAGCCCCGGGAGCGGGAAGGTCGGGGCGTCCCCGCGGCACCCCGCGGCCAAGGGTCTGCGTGTCCGTGCCCAGTGGGTGTACCTGCGGGACACGGGGAGGAACAAACACCCACAGCGCATTAGAGAAACACATCATCTGAAGTGGAAGTTCCACTATTTATTTGACTAATTATTTTCTGAAGGCAGATGGAAATCTAGACAACCGATACGAATATGCAATTCTGCGTTTTGTCAGTTTTCCCATGATGCCACAAGGTCATCTCTAATTGACTTTAAAATCCATCTTTAAAATCCACCTCAAAGGAGGGTTTGCAAGCGAGCCGAGAGCCCACCCCACCGGTGCTGAAGGTGCTCGTGCCTCTTGGTGTCCCCTCTGCCACCACCCCGTGGGGACACCCCCTGGCAGCAGGGACCCCGCCGAGGCAGCGCCTCCTCCCGGCGCAGAAGGGTCCTCCCGTTTCACCAGCCAGGAGGACACCAGCGCTGGGGGGACAGGAGACTGTCACTGTGTGCCGGGGGCTCTGCGGGGGCCCCGGCGCGGCCAGTGGGAGTCAGGGCTGGATGTCTGACATTGCCAAGTGAATCTGGGAATCTGGGGGGGGGGGTTCACCTTCTGCGATGAACAGTGAATTCCTTCCTTTGTTGCCTGCTGGCCTTTGGGGTTATTATCACTCAGCTGCACTGCACAGTTAGGAACCCCTTCTATCGACCAGGGCCTTCTCTGCACAAACTTAACAAAAAAAGAGATTCCTCCCTGAATTCACAACCTGAACCTATTGTATTCATTCCTGTGAGGGCCGAGGGAGTTTCAGAGGTGTGTTTTACGAGGTTAATGGGCTGAGGACCGATTGCCACCCGGCACAGGAACAGCCGGCACTGCCTATTTTCAGGGGTCGCAGCCCGCGCTCCGGGGAGGGTCGGGCTGTGCCACCAGAACTGCTCATGGCTCAACCCCCAGGAGCGCAGGGACCACACCGCATCCGCACCCCCCCTCGCCAGACCCCGTCCTGGCTCTTCTCACCACAGCACGGACGGCATGAACGACTCACTGCAGCCAGAGCCCCCCAGCGCTCCCAGTTTGCTTCCCTTGGAGAAGCACCTGTTTCCCAGTGATGAAATGGGACCTGTCCCGTCCCGCAGAGCGAGACCGGCTGTCAGAGTACTGTCACGCAGGGAACTTGGGCAATTCCATCAATAGCCTAGTGCTAATCCAAGAAAGCTCGAACACAGGCAATCACAGAGCCAGGTTTCCTCCACACGCCCCGACTCTGCCTCCGTGGCGTCTTGGCTGCAGGCCGCCGGGAAGAACCTTACCCAGAGCCATGCTCCCATGGACAAAGATCTCCACAGACCCCGATCCGCAGCTCCCACACGCACAGAAACAGCCCCACATGCTGCCAAATTTAAAAAAAAAAAAAAAAAAAAAAAAAAAAAGCTGTTATAGCTGTTATTAAGCTTATGGACTCAAAAGCTAAGTCTTAAACTTTTAAAGTATTTTCAGCAAATTAAAGCGCTTCTGCAAAGCATGTAAGACTTTTTCATGCATTTTTTCCCCACTGTATTGGGGATTCTGTTTCACTAGAAAAAAATTAATCCAGCAAAATGCACCCCATTTAGTCACTAGTGGCAAAGTAAAATATAGGGTTGGGGTTTTTTTCAGTTTATGTCACGGGGTATTCATTTTTAAAAAGCAATTTCAGGTTTTAAAATGCGTTTGGTTTCTGCACCCTCACACCAGCCCGGTTTGGCCGCTGTGTCCCCTGACCCCCCCGGCCCCCGGTGGGACCCGCGCGAGCATCCCCTGCCACCTCCCCTGGCCCGGCCGGCAGCCGGGGGGGTACGGGAAAGGTGCTGCCCCAACCCCTCCCCGGTGACGGAACCGTACTCACCCTGAGCACAGAAAGGATTTATTGCAGCCCTCCAGGGGTACAGCCAGGGCCGGGGCCATCCAGCACAGCGCAGGGGAGTGGGGCGCAGGGGGGCAGGCACGGGGACAGCAGAGACTGTCTCTAACCGGGCTTTTAACAAAGTTATCGGTCTTGTGTTTAAGCCACTGAAAACACGATACTGACACCACCACAAATAAACTGGATGTCTGTTTCACAGACACTCCTGAAAATTTTATATTTACATGGCAACCGGCTTATTATATTTACATGAACATCTGCTGCAGGTTCACGAAAATCTTTAAAACAGATGGACACGAAGAAAGAGCTTGTAATTAACAAAGCTATATGTTGATTAAATCAGCGTGTGGTTAATTTTAATGATTACTGATCTTTATTGGGGTCTGTAAGACTTCTCGGAATCAAACCCGCTTTAGCTGAGGTGTTGATTAGCCGCGGCGCCGCAGACACCAGCGCTGCTGGCCCAGGTTCGCATCGGCCGGGCTCTGCGCTCCGTCTCGGGGCGAGGGGCTGGTCCTGCCCCCAGAAAAAGTAACCGCAGCAAGTAACGGTGGGTCCGTAGCCCGGAAAAGCTGCTGTGAGCTTCCATTATGGCTTGGACATAAAACTTTCCAGGATTAATTCCTTTCCAAGTAGAACACCCTTTCAGAAAACCACAAACCAATCTCCATTAAGACATTTTGGCAACGAGGAGTTGGCCATCAGCTCTGGTAGGATGCTCCAGTTACCAAATTATCTCCACCGTACACGAAATCTGTGTTTATCTCAGCTTCCAGCTTTAGATCTCCTTATATCCCCGTCCACTATATGGAAAAGCTTTCTGTTACCAAACTCCAGCTCCCTGTGCTCATACTCATGGGCTGAGATCAAATCGTGCCTTGCCCATCTCATTCCTAAATTCAGCAGCCTGACTCCTTCCAGCCTCTTCTTCTCCTGGCTCTTACCCCTCTGCTACCCGTGGCCTTACATGATCCCTCCGGACGGTCCCTCTCCTCACACGGTCCCTCTCCCCCATGTCATCCTTCTCCCCACGCAGTTCCATTCCCCACGCGGTCCCTCTCCCCACACGCATCCCCCACAGCTGCGCGGGGCGTTTCCACCGCAGCCAGACCCGAGCAGGGCGCCCACACCCTCCCCGTGTCCCCATCCCTGGGGGCGCGGAGCATCCTACGCCTCCCGCCCTCCGCACGTCCTCCCGACACGTCACACCGGTGTCACCGCAAACGCCACGCTGCCGGCTGCGGTATCAGTGCTCTCCTCATCTACCGCGTTTGTCATCTCATTAAAAAAAGAGTCAGTCTCATCTACTGGTCCTGTTTTCCATACCCGCAAGTTGATTGACACTAATTAGAATACATTCTAATTAATTTTTCATTATCAAGCCTCATATCAGCCACTCCGTTGTTGTGCCTGGGATCAGTGATGTGCTAACTGGCATGGACTCACCCTCCAGCACTGGCACCAGTTTGTGTCCCTCCACCCGCCTGCCCGGGCTGGGGGCGGCGCTGGCAGCTGGGGCACAGCCCGGACCACCGCGGCTCCGCGTTCTCCTGGCCAGCCCCACTGGTGAGGAGAAAACGACAACAAGATGTTAGTTTTAGAAGGACTTTGAATTTGTATAATTCAAAACTAACATGCAGATTGAAAGTACCAGCCTAACTTCCTGGCACCCCCCAGGGAAAATGGGCCGCAGTTTAATGGTCCGAAGCCAAGCGGTACCCAGTGGTTCGGGGCATCGCTTCAACGCCGCTGTGACAGAGACCCGACTGCCTGAGCGCCAGCCGCTTTCGGGAGAGGAGAGAATACGACTACTTGGGTGGAGCACGCCCGAGATAAAAGAGATGGCTCGGCTAACTGGATTACCTCACCTGTAAAAATTAATGTAACCGATGAACACAAGTAACACAATTTCTGGTGATATCCAGAAAAATATGGCAATTCGGCAGTGCAAGTCACCTGGCCAGTACAAGGTACTGCCACTGCCTTGGAGCAACCAGTCAAGCCGCCATACTTCTCTAAAAATACACATAGGGGCGGGAGAGTTTCATCTATCTTCTTATCACTGTTTTAGGTGAACAAGAGCAAAAATTACTTCTGGAAAAAAAAAAGTTAATTTTACCAGGGAACCTAGACCAGGAGTTGAAAAAAAATAAAATCTCTTCATGCTATCTGACTGATTTCAAATGAACAAACCGCAAAAAGGAAAGGCCAGTATCGTGGGGTTAATTTATATCAAGGCAATTACAATTTTTCTATGAAAAACAACAAAATGCCCCTCCCACACTGTCTGGATCTTCTCCAGGGCAGCAATCTGCTTTACCCCAGCAAATTTGCCGGGAGGTCTGTTCATCGAGTCACTTTCACAGGACACCACACACGCACAAGCTTCTTTTAATGACTGGTGGAAGAGTGCTGAACAGCCGTGTGAGCATTTGGGGATAAAGCATGGAAGAAAATTCTCTTGAGGCAACTTCTGCCACGCAATGTCTCCAGCGAGCATTGTAGGGCTTCCTCCACACCCCAGGGAAGAGATGTAGAATAAAACTGGCCCATCCCTGGTGGAAAAAAAAATGTATTTGGACTCATTCTCTGTTTTGCAGGTGAAAAATGAATCAAATGGGAGTAAATTTTTGACGGGTCGTTTTGTCGCTAACATAAACAACCACGCCAGAATCGGGATAAGAGGAAGGCAAAGCCAGCGGTCTGCAGTCACGGCAGGACACTGCAGCGGCCACAAGACCAATTTCCATTCCCGCGTGAGGAGCGCAGCGGAGCAGCACTGCCGGCTGCCGGGGCTCAGTGGACCATCGCTGTCATCCCCCGGTGTCAGCAGGGCCAGCAACGTCATGGGGCCCACCAGAGGACCCACACGGGAGCCTCGAGTCTAAGGAACGACCAGGACCTGCGTCAACCAACCCTCGAGTTACCCACCCTTGAGTTATTTCAGTAGAGCTGGAAGAACACATGAAATAATCCAAACAAAGTCAATGTTTGTACTGTAGATGTTTTCAAGTTTGATATACTTGAAGTAGAACGGCTTAAACAGACTTGCAAATCCAGCCTGGTGTTGCACTAATTACTCTAAACGAATTCACCAAACTGTGCAAACTGCTGAGTCTGTACTAGAAAAACCTTCCATAAATACCAGGCACTGGGATCCAAAACGTGTCAGCGCATCCGTGGAAGACAGGATTATCATCGCCGCTCTCAACTCCCCGGCAGTCTGCAAGTAAGGAAACAGAGCTGATATAAAGTTACTGGGGGTAAAACCACTGAGGGCCTGAAACCATACCAGTGCCGTTACTGGGAGTCGGCCTGCATTAATCCAGCCACATACTGATCTAAAAAGCTTTGTTCTTTCTGCAAACGTTTAAAAGCAAAGGACAAAGTTTCATACCTAAAAAAAGAGAAGCCTGTGCACGGCACCACTTGTGTGCATTTCACTGTAGTGACGCCCCGTGATTTTGTGTATGACGTTTGCTCCTGCAAATGTCTGTGGGAACACAATAGGATTTTAGAGAACATTAAAAAGTGTAGTTTTATCAATGAGGAAACACACAAAAACGGCCTGATCTCTAGGCAAACAGACAGCTCTGAAAGAAAAAGGACTAAAAAAACCCCCTCTAAAACGTTAACCTTAGCGATCACAGATAAGAAATACTGCCATATGCTGCCACATAGCTTCACTCTCATTCCGCAGTCACAGGGATCAACACAACATTGTCAGGAATCATTTCAGTTAGCACGGATGATACTGCAGAGATTAGATTAATTAAACCGATAAATCCCAAGCACGGACCAAAAGCATCCAATAGGGAGAGGGGAAGCGGAGTGAAAGACGGGAAGCGCTGCCAAGAAGATTTGCAGAGGTCCCACCAGTCCAGCATGGCTGGCAAGGCTCGAGTGCTAAAATAGAGAAATAAACCGAAGGAAACAGCAAAAGTGCCAGGGAACTATGGGCATGGGGTATACTTTACAGTATACTTAAAAATATACTTTATATAAATGTACTTTAAAAATCAGAGGGAGAATGCGTATTGTAATTCTTTTTATATAGCACCTTCCTTGCTACTCGAAAGGAAGCGACATTTGGCTTATTAACCACAACCACAAGTGACACTACTTTGGAAAATTAGCAAACCAGCAAAAAGGCTAAATCATTCCGGTATCACCAGAGCAAACATAAACGTAGGCAGAAACAGCCAATAAACCTCCAGAATAAACCTGTGGAACTCACGGCCACTGGATATGATTGAGAGTGAACATTTAAGAGAATCCAGAAAAATACAGCTATGTACATGGGTGCGGAGACGAAACACCCATTTCGGCTGGTATTACGGCAGAGGATACAAACCCTTCTGTGTTAGCACAGAAATACAGGATGCATTTTTCCTATGGACAAAGGCTTCCATAATGATCCATTTCTGTGTTTTTTCTACGCCTTCCGAAGCATCTGAACCTGGCAGATCATAGAAGAAAGAATAAGAAAATGGATGGATCGTTGGTCTGATCTAATATATCAGTCCCTAAATTTTTGAGTAATAGGATGAGACTTAACTGGGGGAAAATGAAGACTATTAAGCAAGGGGGGAAAGCACATATTGAATCGGAAATGGAAACCTAGAAAGGTAGTAAAACCTAGAGACCTTGGGGCTGGATTGGACAGTAAATTAGAATCGAAAACGCAATAGAATTTGGCAGCAAAAAAGGTCAATGCAATTTGGAACTGTATGTGCCAAGACTTTCCGTCAGAGAGCAGGGAGGATAGAGCCTATTACCAGTTTTCTAGATTTAAGCAGCTTGAATAAGTTTCAAATAAATATCCAAACATTTGGATGCTTAACCAAATCAAGCCTCAAAACCCTTTGGATTTTCACTTTGATTTCTAACATCTTTATGTTTGGCCTCTTTTCTGAGAATTCAATCTGTTGTAAAAATGAATCTTTCAAGATAAGCACCCGCAGTTGCCAAGAGACTATTGTGTTAAGCCCGAGGATGATTTAGCATCCTTGCAACCTGGGATTTTGGAATTAGAAAAAATCGCTTTGCTTTTAGTAGCAGATACATCTCAGATGCCTGAGAACAGGGCTGTTGCTTCTCCAAACTCCTGATTTAGTTATTCCCCCCCAAACCACAGCTATTTTACTTGAACAACACTTTCTTCTGAGGCCCATTACCCCAGCCACTGGATAACACACACCAATAAATAAAGAGAAGTCTCTAAACGAGACACAAAATAGTCCTTTCATTTCCAAATGCCCTGCAGCGACCTCCCCGTTGCCAGAGCTCCATTTACTACCATTTACTGATCTGTAACGCAACGGAAAGCACGACCGAAAAGCAAGATTTCCTGCACAGATTTTCCTCTGAAGCTCAAAGATCTGACAGACTGAGTGGGGACTAAGCTTCAGAGCCATCAGCTGCCTCTAAAAGTGTCTTGCTAATATTCAGTGCCACAAGTATTTAAATACTGTGACGCAGTGAATAGCGAGAATTATTTTGTCTTTGAACGTGGAGTTGTTGCACTCTTTTTATATCCAAAATTACATCTTTCAGCTGTTCGTTATTGTTTGATGTAACTAAATCTTCAATGTCAAGGAAGTAGAAATCACTTCAGCCTCAACATTCACTAGTAATTTTCTTTGAAGAAGGTAGAAATTTATTTGGCTTGACCTAATGATTGAACTAAGTAGGTTTTCTTCAAGCCGTCTGCCAAGCGAGACGTATTTACTTTGCGTGCTCTAAAGTTGCACGAGAAATGTTCCTTGTAAGCACAAACAGCTTGGGAAGCTTTTAACTGACGGTGCATTGTGGAGATAAATCCAGTGCTAAAGCCTGGGTGGTGTTTTGAGAGCGGTCTCGCCGCGGGAGGGAGGGAGGGAGGGCCTTCCCGCTACGTCCCTGGAAGGCTGCAGGAACGCATCTTTCCAGGCATTTCACTTAAGGGCTAAGAAGCAAATGCCGTCGTTTAGAAAATGCAATCATCTGTAAACAGCGTCTTTCCTAGCAGCGTGGAGAAAGCATTAAAGTAGAATTTATTGAGGGGATCATTTATAAAATCTCGAGTTAGACGGGGCCAGTGAATGTCGTTCCCAGGTCCCAGCAGTGCGCGCTGGCAGAGGGAGCGCTGAGCACGGCGTGCGGGGCTGGGGCTGGGGCTGGGGCCGGGGCCCTGCGGCTCCTCTCCTGCAGGAAGATGTGGGGTTTCCCTGGTGACCCAGCAGCCTTCCA
Source organism: Sterna hirundo (assembly GCA_009819605.1). NCBI lineage: Eukaryota > Metazoa > Chordata > Aves > Charadriiformes > Laridae > Sterna > Sterna hirundo. The sequence continues at coordinate 65,421,409 of CM020443.1, forward strand.
ACCGGGAGCTTCACGGCTGCCAGAGTCCCTTAAAGCCTCCGCACTCCGGCTCCACAGCTGCAGTCCTTGCTCTCTTTCATCCGCTTTGTGGGAAACTCACCATTATTTCTTGCTGGTCAAACTCTTTTTAATTTTCCTGTTGTTCATTTTGACTCAACCTGCAGGTTAATGGAGACCCAAATTATGTCTGTTGGCTACAGCACGTAGCAAGTAACCTTAAAAAATGGGAGATTTTTTAAAGATCAAAAAGGCTTGACGTTGCTAGTTATCCCCAGTCTTTAATTCTTGGTCATTACACCAACAAATTATAGGTTCAGGTAAATGTAGTCTTTTCTGGGTTCTTGGAAGACAGCAACAAAAACTTGCGTTATCCCGCTCAGTACACAATAAATGGAAATTCGTATTTGGCATCAAACTACAGGAAAACAAATGCTACTGAAGGAACTCTTGCTCAGAATTGCCCCGAAGCGTTCGCCTTCCCTCCGCGCCAGCTGCGGAGACGGCTAATGATGGTGCTAGAAGGGTTTGCTGACTAGTACAGAACAGCCTGAAGCACCTTAAATTGTCCCAAATAGCAACGGCTGCGCTACGATGTGGACAGAAAGGTCAGAAATAATGGAACTTTTCCGCTACGCTGTTCGCAAAAACGCCCAGCAAACGGGGGGGCGGCTCCCTCTGCCCCGCGGGGCAAACAGAGCTTCGCTGCATTCCCCGGCCCCGCACCCTCGGCTCCCGCTCCCGGCGTCGCGCGGCGGAGCCCGGCCACGGGCAGCTGCAAGCTTCCTATTAGAGGTCTGGCCCTGGAAAATTCCACTGAAGTCACAATCCCGAGCAGTTAGCGGGAATCAGAATGAAGGCGCATTACAATGAGGATGTCAATCTAAAAACCAAAAATAAAATTTAAAAAATGTTATCATTCAGTAGGAAGGACTGACTAGAGTGTATTACAATTTAATTTTTAAAACAACTACAGTGAAAGAATGCCGGTTGCTATACAGATCGGGGGGAGACAGGCAGGAGATTAAAAACCTAATGTTTTCACCTGAACTCATCTCACACCCATGAAATGGCCATTCATTATAGTGTCAAAAAAAGGGGAATTTGTCAGGCCTTCAGGTGGTGTAAATTAAGAGCCCTTCCATTCGTTTCAGCGTAAGGATACCTGTTTACACCAACAGAGAAACCATGGCTTGCAGTCCTCCTCCTCGTATTTAATCTTCTGGCTTTCGCTAAGCTATCAAAAGACGTTTTTACAAAAAATGACTCCTGCTAATTTTATCAGGCTGCCTTCAGAGGCTCGAAGCACTGAGTCCGATCTTTATCTTGGCTAAGTTGGTATAAAATCGGAGGCGCCCGCTGCTGCAGTGGCAATACCCTGAACTTCTGCAGAGCCGCGGAGATAATCCTCTGCCAGCCCTCGGGGCTTCTTTTCTAGTCGAGAGCCCACGTTCCGGCAGCGATGAAGGGCAAGTGCTGCCTGGCTTCCTTCACGCTGACAATCCACCTCCTTCTGGTGGATCCAGCCCCGCTTGCTGTTCCTGGACACTAAAATAATAGCTTTTCCTCTGCAAAACTTCACACCGGGGATCAATCTGTAAATTGCAGACATAACCAAACATACACCCTTTACATAAACCTTCAAATAAGACTCCAAATCCCACATTTATGACTGAGGCAACTGGGTTCTTTTTTTGCATTTAAAACTCAGATCCGCCAGTCATCCATTTATTCATCCCATTATTTCTTCCACGTAAGCCCCTAAGCAGTCATGCAGCTCTTTAAAAATAATTTGAATCACACTATTTTAGTGCTTGAGCACAATTATTTCAGAATCAAATAAACCAGGAAATGAGTGGGTGAAAGAAAATGGCCTGCATGTACCCAGGTGGTAAAGCAGTGATGGAAACATGGACCGGGAGGGAGTGGCAAACTGGGATGTGAAGGAGGGGAAGGGGAAGGGGAAGGGGAAGGGGAAGGGGAAGGGGAAGGGGAAGGGGAAGGGGAAGGGGAAGGGGAAGGGGAAGGGGAAGGGGAAGGGGAAGGGGAAGGGGAAGGGGAAGGGGAAGGGGAAGGGGAAGGGGAAGGGGAAGGGGAAGGGGAGCTCTCTCTTTGCTGCTCTTTACCCTTCCCTGTGCCTGGTCCCGCCGCCGCAGAGCCACCTCCCCAGGCAGAGGCCGGCGTTCAGCTCCCCCCCTGCGCCCACGAAAGGCCGAGCAGCCTTCTGAGCCTTCAGCCCTGGGCGGCGGGGCCAGCTCAGGCTGCGGGGGTTAACTCCTGCTTACTGGAATGAGAAAGTAGACGCCTGTGTGCTCCCAAATGACTGGCCCAGCACTGAGCAGGCACTCCAGAGCAGAGCAAGACGCTGAACACGGGCGGGTAAGAAGCCGGCTGGTGACTGACTCACCTGCGAGCGCTGTGCTGCTGGTGCCCAAGCACACCACGGACGGTGTGTAAGAACGGCTGTACCCCGGGTGGGACACCTCCCCAGCGCAGCAGTGTGATACAGCCAGGGATGCCATCCCTCGGAGCAAAAAGAGTGACAATATGAAACTGGAAAGCCAGTGCGCGGTGGGCATGCCACTGGGATTTCAGAAGAGTGATTAACTGGAATTCATATTAGTTCGGGGAATCACAAACCTATTTAAAACATGCTTACCATACACAAACGTGAAGTGCCGTCTACTCCATGGTTACACACTGGGGTTCATAGCGGTGCCACAGAGACACAATTCTGCCATACTGGAGCATGCCCATCTGCTCTGGTACGGAAATCTCATTGAAACACATGCTATGGAAATGCAGCATATGGTTACCTTCAGTCAGAAAACAGTGATGCTATAAGGCGAGCAGGAACTCCAGCCATAGTCTATATAATATATTCAGAGATAAATCCACTGCGGTCCCAGTCTTCTTTCATTCTGCCAGAAGTTTCTGGAGAAGAAAAGCTGCAAGGTGCCTGCAGCGTGCGACGGCGTGCCCAGCGACACGCACACAACGCAGACGCCGCACTGCGCTTGCTGAAGATCAGCCCCGGCGTTTGCCCAAAGGCCACGAAGGGGCAGCGATCCTTACCACGCCGGTGTCTGCCTTGGGCAGCACGGGAGGGGAGAAAGCTGAAAACTGCCTTCGGACCTAGTTCTGGCCACTTAGGGTACCTGCTCCACCTGAGACACGTGTTTCAGGCTCACACGCGACACCATCACCCAAAGTTCACGACGTATTTTTGTTCACAAGGTAAGCTGAGCCCTGTTTGGTGCTGGGGCTCCTGCTTTTGCCCGGCTGGGGCTTTGGAGGCAAGAGCATCCAGGGAAAACGATTTAAAATAAATTCACCATCTGTATGGGAATATACTCTCACCCCGGGATATACCGTTCTCTGCTTCTGTTAAGGCTCAGCTTCTTCAAACGCTGGCTTCAGCATCAGAGCCTTTCTCCTTTTGCTGTGGCAATAAGAAGGGTTCTTTAAGGCAGCGGCAGCAATTTTTTCACAGTTGCTTTCCGTGCCAGGGTTTCTTTGCTAAATATCAACTACGCGCTGCTACAGCAGTGACTGCTCTTAGCTTCTGTGCTCCGTACTTCTGTTCTCCAGCCATGCCCACCGCATCCCAGGGATCACGTTCAAGCAGTTCTTGAGATACACGACACATACCGTTTTCTCTCCAAGAGTCCTGATGGCTTTGCAAGTTAATTAAAATAGAACTTCAAAGGCTTTTTGTAATAGATTACAATATCTTTGGTTTCATGACATCTGTTAAAATTCACAACTAAGGATGTCATTTTTGATGAAGAACATGTTCTTTTACACCCAGCCCATTTATTTGTGTATTTATTTAGTGACAGAGCATCTCATTTATAAGAAACATGCAAAAGCAATCATTAATCATACTTTTGTCATAAAGCAGCTTCCCCAGCAGTTAACTAAAAATCCCCAGACAAGCTGCTCGAACGCGGGTGTCCTGAGGACAGCCAGCGAAACCTCACAAATAAAGCTGACAGAGTCTCCTCTTTCTTTCAAAATCCAGCAGAGATTTGGTGGAGGAAAACAAAGAATTGGCAAAATCTCCAAAACCACCAGAGTTACCTGGAAAGCATACAGCACTGTGGATGAGAAAGAAAAGTAAATCAAAAGCAGTCAGCCTGATCACTATTTTCAGTGTATCAGAACCATTTCGGGATAAATTAAAAGGTGGTTTTGTATCACTTACAGAGCTCATAGGCTGCATCACAGCAGCAGTTTGAGCATTCCAACTCAAGTGGGAAACAAGCGATCTGAGCCACAGACAGCCCCGTGTGACAGCGTTTCCGTGCTCAAGGCCACACTTGCCTTAGCAGACGGACATTTCCTCTCAGGTTTGTCCAGCCCCTCCTGCCCAGAGCCCCGCACGTGCCCAGGTACGGGGCTCTGGCGGTGCCCGCGGTGGCAGCCCTGCTGCGGAAACCCACCGCTTCGCCGGGGCCACTGCCGTGACGGGGTCCTTTGGGGACAGTGGAAGGTCAGCACTTTGTTAAGTTTCCCCTCGTTTCTCCTGCTGTGCCTAGCTCGCCTCGGGAGAGCTCCGCCGACCACATCGGCCCTTGACATGCGGCAAGCGATTTGGCGTTCCCTTCGGGGTCGGCATTCGTGACACACCTCCCACCCCTGCCAAAACACCACAATGGGCAAAAGAGAAGGAAAACTCCAGAAAAAAAAGGAGAAAAGGCATAAGGTTGGGATGAACTTTAAAGTTTGATCTCACTCTGAGAGACACAGACAAGATCCAGTTACTCCTGACTGAATACACGCACACCGTGAGCAACAGGACCCATCTGGGAAGGCAGGTGAGACCCACATCCCCATTAGCCCAAGTGCTCTTTTTGTAACTTCACTGAGCATCCTCAAATCATCCCTCCGTTTGGCGCGTGCTTTGGCTGTGGCTCCTGGCTGAGCATCGCTCCCGCCCGTCCCTGCCTGATGCATGTGCTCCCGAGGCACACGGAGCCCACCCTCGGCTCCCCATCACGGCTCCATCACGGCTCCTGCTGGGGTGCTCTTCCCTGCGGCACGTGCTCTTCCCCCCGAGGCAGCGCACCAGGGCAGCACAGACCCTCCTTCAGAAGGGCACCGGACCATGCTGGGGTGCGCTGGCTTCCCGGCCGCTCCGGGCAGGCACGCCGCTCCTGCCCCCAGCTCCAGGGCTGCCTCCTGCAACAGTCCCGCAGAAACACAAGCCAAACATCCCTGCACAAAAGCTCTGACGTCGGGGATCAGATTGCTCTTTAGCATCAAGGGGTGAGTCCTTGAGGTTGTACGGATGCTGGGTTTGGCAGCTGCAAGGGGCCACAGTCTCTTCTTCAGCTTGGAGAAGAGGAGGCTGAGGGGAGACCTCATTGCCCTCCACAACCACCTGAAGGGAGGGTGTAGAGAGGTGGGGGTTGGCCTCTTCTCCCAGGTGGATAATGACAGGACCAGAGGAAATGGCCTGAAGCTGCGGCAGGGCAGGTTTAGATTGGATATTAGGAAGAATGACTTTACTGAAGGAGTGGTCAGGCCCTGGAACAGCCTGCCCAGGGAGGGGGTAGGGTCACCATCCCTGGAGGTGTTTAATGAACGTCTGGATGTGGCACTTCAGGGCATGCTCTAGTGGCAGAGATTGTAGGGGTTTTGGGGTTTTTTTTTGTGTGTGTATGGTTGGAATCTACGATCTCAAAGGTCCTTTCCAACCATGAAGATTCTACGATTCTGTGATTCTTCGCAGGGTCCCGCCGCGTTCGAAGCACCCGGTGCTGCAGCAGCGGAGAAAAGGCACCAGGACAGGCAGAAAGTTCACTCAAGCTGAACGTCTTCTTATGGCTGGCTGTCCTGTTTGTGCAGTCTTTGCACTCTGTTATCAGAATAGTTGCAGAAAAAGTTTCATGCTTTTGTATATAATTCCTTTTAAAGAAATCTGTTCTGCCTCGTTCTATGCTGTAATCACAGTTTTAAAATGCTGGCATAATCACTGAAAGCACAACATGTCTGTTCATTTGATTTCCAATTTGCCTTAATGATCATTCTTTGCCGCTGAAAAGGACTCTGGACATGGAGCAACTATGCAAATAAGTTGTGAGCAACCTGTACAGGAGTTCATTTCAGTGGGTAAAATATCCTCTCTGTGGATATCAGCATGTTAAAGACGAGCACCACCTTCTGTTGGTGAGGACCTCTCAGCCCCGCATTACCCCGCAGGCACCCCCAGCTCCCGCAGCGAGGGCCGGGTCCAGCACGGGCGCTGACGGCACGGAGGCGGCGGGGGCTGCCCTCTCCCCCGCGCCCGCCCTGCCAGGGTCTGCCGGGACGGCTGGCGCTCCCATGCCTGTTGGCTTTTGGCCACACTATTTTCCTCCTGGGACCAGCTCTTCGCAGGCTCGTGTTCCTCGCGGGGCTCCGCTCCCCCTGCGGAGAGCGCGCGGGGCTGCTCCTCGCCTGGGCTGAGAACTCACTGGGTTCGGCGTGGCCACTCGGGCTGACATGGCCGGCCACTTTGAGATAGAGGCATGAAGGTCATTATATGTGCGAGTGATTAATGGACTAACGTCTGTCCTGAGCTCCTCTCTACGCTTTAATGAATACACTCGGTATTCAGGATGAACCTAGAGGGTATGCAGCTCCGCCGATAAAACCCATCTTGCAAAAATCAATGAAAGATGAAAAGCCGGTGTCCATTACCAGGCGGGTTAGATGCAGTGCATCATCTTCGCGACAGCAGAGCCTGTTAGCAGTCTGTAAAGCGCCATCTTATATCTGCAGGTTGTTGTTTATTAAACAGTAATAAACAACAAAACCCAGCTTTGTGTCTTCACTGTGCTGCACCAAACTAGAAAATGTCCTTGTCGGTCATTGATCTAAAGGTAGGAGAACTCAGCTAATCCAAAATCCTCCACTACTGTGATTCTTTTCCTTAAACATTACCGCTGCATTTTGGACAACATAGGCTTTGAAGCACAAAACCCAACTGACTTACAGAGACCTGCGGCGAGCTGGGTGTCCGGGAAGTAGAGCACAGACTCATTCTTCTAAAATGTGTGATCAGCAGCAGGGAGCGTTTCCAACACCCTGAGGATTTTGAGTGAACACCCCGGAGTCCGGTGGGAAGCAAACCAAAGCTCAGTTGTGGATGTTGTCTCAGGTGGGCAGCCTTCACCGCTAGGTGTGGGCTTCTGCCTGGTAAATGCAGAGGAAGAATCCAGAGCAGGCTGAAAAAAAAAAAAAAAAACCCAACCAAAATTATTTCCCTGGCGGGTTTTGCGGCAAACTCTGCAGCAGGATCACCAAAGCAGATGGTGTGAGAGGACAACAGCAAAGTCACCTGCGAGAGTGCTGGGCTGCGGCGAGGCGCCGGTGGGGTCGGTCGGACCTTAACCAAGACCGACCAGGAGAGGGTGGAGGGAGAGGAGCTCCAGCCCTCCACCTGCCCCGGGGCTAACGCCGCCTCCAGCCACGGAATACGGTACACACTGTCTGCAGCCCTAATTGTCAATCTTTTTCATAGAAAGCTAAAAATATTAGCCGTGTTACAAGTGAACCTCCAAAAAGCAATAAAGATCCGTGCTAGTGCTGTAAAATGTCCTATTACCTCCCATTTTAAAAGGCTGTCTTCAACCTTTCGCACTTTGATTTCTGAACTATTGTGCTTTTTAATTACGATGCAGTGAGAAAACAGCAAAGGCCATCTTAAAAAAAAAAGGTTTAAAACTGAAAACAGGTTAGATCACTGATATTCTGAAGTACAAATATAGACAGTGCCAGATTGCCTAGGCTACCTACACCACCTCCATGCATCACAAAGCTCAGATGGCCTCAAACTAGCCAGATCTAGTTGAAAAACATCTTAAAAGGATAATTTTACTTTAGCTATTTTTTGCTAAGCTGGCTGGGATATTCACAGCCTCAAATACTTTGAGCTTATTGTAGATAAGGGACTTTTTGCATTATGACATGGGGTGATTTGATACGTAACTTTCCTTGACTATCTTTCCACTCTCTGCACAATGCTGCAAATGCAAGATATGCCAACTAGCACGCAGCTGTAGCGATTTTTTTGAATCTCTCTTGTACACTACTGTGAAGTGAATTGCGACATCTCTTGAAGTAAAACCCTCTTGCAGAAATGAAGCAGAGTCCTAAAGAAGGAGGATGGTGGTATTACATTAGTTCAGCGGGGCACAATATTCTTCCCTAGAAAATGGCATTTAGCAAACCCTGTATTTCCTTTATCATGTTAGAGAAGACAGGAATCCAATAACATTCACACATTTTCATAATCTGTTGCGAAGTGCATATATCTGTGTGATACCAGCATGGGTTAGAAACAAATATCTCAACATCTGGAAGTGTGCTGGAAACGAACCCTGCTGAACGTGAGAGAGGATCGCTGTCAAACTACAACAGCAACGTGGGTCTTGGTGCATCCTGATCTCAAACTCGTCAACATCTTCACGTAAATGAGGGAGCATCCCAACTTCCTATTGTCTCCATTCATCATTAGCACAAGGATGACCAAACAACACAACGTCTTTCGTGCCATTCTTACAAAACTCGCTCCCGCTTGACACTTCCACATGACTCACTAGATACAAAGGCCAGAGACGCAACCACAGTCATTGCTCAACCCGTCCACCATCAGTGACCTGCTTCAGTCTCATGCACATTGTATTCTTCAGAAAATAAATAACTTAAAACATTCTGTGAACCTCACTTGCTGCCCGTAGAGGAATTAATCATTGGGGCTCCATCTTTTGAGAAGGTCTTTCCTACTCCCTCCCTCATGCGCACCACTCAGAACCAGTGACCTTCCCTACAGGACTGCTTGTACGCTTTCTCAAAGTGCCTCTTCAACAACCAAATACACTATGAGGAGAATGATAAGCCCAAATGTAACTTGACAGGGCAAAGAACCTCTCTTAGGTAGTGCTCCGAGAGTGACAAAACCCACAATAAGCCTCTGCAGCATCACCCAAATGTAGGTTATTTTGGTTTTCAGTTTGCCTCTAATACATTCAACCTGAAGTAAAATTTTCATGAATTAAGGGCTTTCATTCAGTCTTCTTGTAAAATTAGCTTTTATCACCCCTATCGAAGACGGTTCGCGCATTCGTAAATACGGAAATGTGTCATTAAGATGAGACGCTTTGGTGAAAGGTCAGTCATTACGTGCAGGCAGTAGATCTACTGATCCACAAGGCCACGGTGCAAGGCTCGCCAGGACATTCCTACCTTCACCTTCTTCCTTCAGCAAAGTGCCTCTGGGGGTGGGGGGAGCCATTCACGCCATGATGTTTTGTAGAATCAAATCACCATTTCTGCAGTCTAGGGCAAAATATATCTGAATCAAAGGGCATCTGTAGCAATAATATCAAACATGACAAGGCAAGTATGAACCGGCTCTAATAGCTGAAGACTTTTTGACTTTTTAAGATGTTCAATTGAACATTTAAAAGGTTTAGTCTCATATCAGGTCTAGAAAGCACCCTGGGGGCAGGCTTAAGTAACTACGCCATTAGGCAGTGAGCTGCAAATTGCCTATTAAGTCTGACTGAAACTGTAAAATTGCTTTTCACAATGCAAATTAATGTAAATAAGAACAATTGGTTACACATATCACAGACTATCAAGTTGACGACAGATGATGCATACTGTTTTTTCCCCCTGAATTAGCATTGCTTTAAAGTTAAATTTAGTGCGTGTTTAAGAGGTCTGGATGTTCCTATGATAAATTCTAGCAATGCATTATAAACAGCACGCACATCGGGATGTATGTCCTCTATTATATGAAATAGAAACCTCTTCTTAGGCAAGGCAGCGATACTTTCTTTCAAGCCTAATAGAAACGCCACAAAGCAAGCCATTTACTCAGCACCACATTCAGCCATTTCTTAACCTCATTGAGAAGAGTGAGATTATGAATCAGTTATAAAGCCATTAGGACAGAAGGAGAAAAGCTGCGCATTTCAAAAGCATCGACAAATGATCAAAGCCCCCATGTTGAGCCTTTGGGCTCCAGTCAGTCACTAGTGGGAGCAGCTGCGTGCAGCAGCTAACGCTGTCATTGCCAGGAGCGCCGACTGGGCGTCGGGTTTTCTACATTTGTTTCCCAAAGATGCAACACCACGTAAATCAGAAAGCTCCCCTTCTTTGCCTCGTCTTAGGTTAAACGGAGTCACCGTACACAGGCACAACTTAACTTGGGAAGAACAAGGTCTACGTCAAGTGACAGACGCCTTCCGTCTCGGTAGTCTACGTCTATTCTGCAAATGCATCCTTCAGGAACGTTCCTCACCGACAGCAAGGGGCAGAGGCACCAGCGCAGTCAGAGCAGAGTTTTCCTATTTAGTGGTGGGGGGTGTTCTTATCAGAGATTCTGCTTATCGGTATTAACACATGTTATCTGAATTTTTACATTCCATTAGCTACAGAAATAACTGTCATAAGTTTATTACAGGCTCTTGCATAAATCAGATATCCTGATAGCTCCCCGAGGATTACAGCTTACCTTGGTGAGGGATGTAAAGGCTGTAAATGAAGCAGGGGTAACCAGAGCGTGGTGCGCGGCACAGCCCCCTGCCGAGGGCGACGCTGCTCCAGGCGTGCGGTGCCAGGGGCCAGCGTCCCAGAGGATGGGCAAGGGCAGCAGAGCACCCTGGGGCGCCATGGCCATGCCCTACTCCCTCGGAGCATGGGGCAGAGCCACCTCGTACGGCAAAGCCGAGACCACGCAGGCTTGGGTTCTCGGGAAGAAAACAGCAGATGTCATGAGACCTGTGAGGAGAATCAGCGAGCTGGAAACTCAGCCCACATCTTGCATGGCCACGGGGAAGGGCCATGAACATCTTGATGCAGCGACTGCTGTAATTTCAAGCCATGTTCACCCCTCTCCTTCCTTGTTGTGTTGCTGCCTTTTCAGCAGCATTTTCTTTTCTTTTTCTGTCATTTTAATTGCTGCTTTAAAGAAGAGTATCGGGAAAAAAAGTCTGGTACAAGGTGCACAGGTCAAATAAACACCATGTTTGCTTATCTTCTGGGGCATACATTTTAAGGAAAAAATAATTAGCCACAAGCTGAGACTGTTTTGTTTCAGCCTTGGGGACCTTTCAGTGGCAGTCAGCTTTCTGTGTCTCCCTCTCATTAACATATTGGTAGATATAGATTAATTAGACCAAAAGAACTTACACCAAATTTGAAAACATTGACCTATATTTTAGGTTGGTTGTCTTGGTGTCCTCTGGGGTTTGTTCAGGTCTTGCTGTGCTTGGCTTTGCTGAATGCATTACAATCTTTCTATATCACATTACTCACTATCTGGGACATAACGTTAAAGATTTTAACGCCTGTATCAGCCAAGCCACCCTTCTTTTCCTATAACATTATGGATTTCACTGATATGTTACAGATAAAGGCTTCATTTATATAAACTACAGCTTGCAATCATTCTACAAGAAGATGAAATGGCATCAACTAGGCTGTATTCAGCAGTCCCCCTTCAGGGTCAGTCCCCCAGAAACAGCTGGAAATTCGGTGGCGACGAGCACCAGGAACCTGGGGAGATGCTTCCTGCAGCTCCGTGAAAGGAGGGGGAGCCATGGGACAAGAGAAAATGGCCTCAAGTTGTGCCAGGGGAGGTTTAGGATGGATATTGGGAGAAATTTCTTCACGGAAAGGGTTGTCAAGCCTTGGCCCAGGCTGCCCAGGGCAGTGGTGGAGTCGCCATCCCTGGAGGGATTGAAAAGCCGGGCTGACGCGGTGCTGAGGGACGTGGGGTAGTGGTCACTTGGCAGCACTGGGTTAACGGCTGGACTTGATGATTTTAAGGTCTCTTCCAACCAAAAGGATTCTATGATGGATTCTATGACCAGAGCCACTCAGCTGCGAAGCCTCCCCGCAGCCTTTCAGCAGCTTCCAAATGCCAGCACATCTGCGACCTGTCTCCACCTTGCCTCCAGCAGGTCTTTCTCCCCTCCTGTATCTTCAATGGCTTGATGGTTATGGAGCTACACCTTCAGTGGCCATCCCATGAGGCGCTGCTCCTGAAGCTCAGGGGAGCTGCACTGCAGGTTAGGAAGGAGGTGGAACATCACCTGCTTCCCCCATGAGCTCCAGCCCCGTTACCAGCAGGGACTCGGCCAGCACCCGGTCGCACGGCCCTGCCTGACCGGCGTTGACTGGTGCCATCAGCCTTTCCAGGTTCCTCCAGCTATCGCAGGACTTGTGCTGCTACAAACAGTGCTCAGGTCAGCAGAGGATGGAAAATGGTCTTCTCTCCTTGCAGGGCCATCCCGTCCTCCCTCGTGGAAAAGTCAATAGCCCAAAAACTAAAAAATGTCTGGATCCATAGCATTTCCACTGCCCCAGGTCTCAGCTGTGAGCTTCTTTACGGTCAAGCAATAATTTGATGGAAGCTGTTGTACTCTGTCTCTGAATATATTTCTTTGATAATAGTGTTCAGCACATGCACCTGGTCTGAAAACCTGTATTACCCGACAACAAAGTATAAAATGAATCCTGAAAACCACCAAATTTGAATGTTAAAAGGCTGTTTTCTAAGCATCATGGCATTCCCTGTAAATCACTAATGGTAAAATACAAGACTTTATGATACTGTTACTAACAGGCACAGTTATTTATTAGGATTTTTGAAATGCTGGAAACAGGATCCCTATGCACATAAAATCATAGTGATTTATTTTAATGCGTTTTGTAAGTAAATTCTTAACAGATGGATGGAGCACCAGAAGGGTAACACAAGGGAGTCAGCAGGTGGACAGAGAAGCCAAGAACGGACTGGCACTGATCAGATTATCAAATCCAAATACCTTGAGAGAAGCACAAGCTGCCCACAAAATGGGCTGGCACTGACCAGATAAACACACAAATATAGCACGGAACCGCAGACCTCTCACAGCATCCTTTTCCAGGCTCCTTCCCGGGGACTTGGGCACTGCCACAGCGAATTCTGACAGCCGTTCCCCAAGCGCCCGAGGCTGACGAGGCCGCGCGATGGGAGACAAAGCGCTGTTGATTCCCAGGACGTGTGGCAGGAATTCGCTGCCTCGCGCGCAGCCGTGAACACATGCCCAGTCTCTTTGGCAGTACTCTGTACACACACGTCTACACGTGTTCTGAGAGCTCCCCGTAGCTATTGTGTCCTTATAAATGCTCTTGCCAGAGCAAATCAAAATTGATCAGCATGTCATTCAGTTGTTACAAATAATCCTTGTAATTTTGCCCAAACAAAAAATGTTTTTTTAGAACAATTATAAAGCTTGGACTTAATGACCAGATATGCCTTTGTCCTCCTTTGCTTTATGTCGTTACCTGTCCTCCGTTACCTGTTTCACTCCCGCGTTGACTTCTCCGACTCTCCATGCCTGGCACGCAGCTCCTACCCTGGTCCAGCTGTCGCTCCAGAGGTGGGGCTTCATCAGAGTCCAAACCAGCATCACCACGGGAAGGTACCTCCACTTCGGTCTGAAGGGCTGGCCAGGACTCGGGTCATTACTCCTGGAGAGAGGAATGATTTGATCTTCAGCCTCCACTCAGAACAACCAGCTTTGGCGTGTTTAGTTAAGGTTGTTCCATGTACACATCATGCCACAATTTGTAACAGGTCTCTTCACCAATTTTATTGCCTTATCATCCCATTCCCCTGCTGGAAAAAAATAACTTTCATCTTCCCTGTAACGTTATTTTAAAAACTGAGGGAATGCTAGCTCTGGCTGCAGACCAGCAGCGCTCTCGCCCACACACTTAGCTCTTGCGATGGATGCTGGCCCACTGGACCCCGGGAGGGATTCAACGCGCACCAGGCACAGCAAGGGCCTTACCGAGAAACAGAGACAGGAAATTCACAGTGTTAAGTGCTCAAAATAAGGAGACTCAAAACCTGCAGAAGAAATCAATCCTTCTGGGTCTCTTTTCCGCTATAATGATCGCAGGTGTTGATGTAACAATTACAAAAAAAACCCCTTTCCATAAAAACCTGTAATATGTACGTCAGTAGTACCTTTTAACACCAGCAGCCTGAGGGACAGTCAACGCGTGCCGTTCCACTTGTTACCTCACATCTTTACATGTCTCTTGACAGGCCCTTCTGCAGCTGAAAAGACTGTTTATGATGCTGTAGAGGAAGAGGAGCTTTGACTGGCAAAACCAAAATCCTAACCCTAACTGAAGGGTTGGGTACTTTCTCTTATCCTTGAAAATAACTATTTACTCAAAACACATTCCCAGAGATTACTATATCCACATCACACATTTGCAAAAAGTGTGGGAGCTACGCTTGTCAAAAGAGAAGTAAGAGCCTTGCTTATTAAAATGTAACTGAAACAACCTTTTGCTACCTTATAAACGTTTCCCGGATTAAATCTCGCCCGGCCCCTCGCTGTTGCAGCAGCCGTTGCACGGTTTAGCAGCAGCGAGATGGGATTACTGTAATTCCTGGTTCTGCCAGCACCGCCACTGCAGCAGCTGCCCTTTGCGCTCGACGCCGCAGCTGGAGCCATCCAAGAGCGGGTCCCAGCGGGGCTGCGCCTCAGACCCTGCCCGCACCCCAGCACCGCTTTCCGCTCAAGCCTTCCAGGCCGAGAGCGCCTCGAGAATAGATTACTGAAATGAACTTTTAGCTACACACTACGATCATTAAGGTCTCATCCTGCAGCCCGGGGAGAACCATTAAATACAAGTGAAGTCAGCGAAAGACTGAGTGCCTGGTTGCATCAGTACCTAACTACTGTTCAGCATAAATCTCAAACGGCATCTTTTGGACGGTGCTTCACCCTCCTGTTTCGCAGATTTACTGCTTTCCTGTGGCTCCTTCTCCCAGAGCTTCTTTCCTGTGTTTGTTTTATTTTGCCTTTTTAACAGAAAAGCTGGCCTCAGCTGCCTCAAATGTAATCTTCAGCCACAATCTATTTAATACTTTAAATGTGATTGTGGCAACGTTCTTTGAGTGATGATCCAAATAAATAAAACACCCTTTTATGGCTGGTGTAAGGACCAATTTTTCCCCCTGGCTGAGTTTTCTACACATTTGCGTATTGACTTAATTCTCAGTGATGAAAGCACATACTGGATGCAGCTCTGACGTGTGTACACTGAGCGCTGCCTAAACCCAAAATATCGCTGGTCAAGATTTCCAAAAATGCTTTGTGTTCCAGAAACTTGCAACTTTTTCAGCATGTCATTTCTTGGTATATTATTTTAGTTTTTATTTTTTAGAAACGGAGGCCCTCAAAATAACTATTCCTTTGAAAATATTTTAGCTTGAGTCTATCAACACCAGGTAAACTGGTATTTTTCCTGGATTTTACCCGCCTAACTAATTCAGATTATGGTCTGGACAGAGAAGGTGGGTGAGCATGGTGAGGGGAAAACAACTCCTCAGACAACGTGGCCACACTTCTAATCTCTTGGAGAAGATCTCCGATTTCTTTTCATGCCTGGTGGAAATAAGCACAAACTACAATGTAATTCTGCCAGTGTAAATACATCTGCCGCAGCGTGTTAAGTAGCATCTTCCTTTTCAAACTTAGTTAATATTTCTTTGCAAATCCCCCAGAAAGTGAGATTCCTGGCAGCTACTGTCACTCTGTGCACAGAGGACGCCCCCCCACCCCAGCCCGTGCCTGGTCGAGCACTCGTTAATAAGCCTTTGACGAGTGAGAGTGAGGAACTCCGCGAGGGCTCCCTGGGTGCTGCTGCCCAGGGCTCTCAGCCGCTGCCGAACCGCCCTGGGAACCGCTCCTGGCCGTGGTGCAGGGAGAGGCGGGCAGGCGGGGGGCTGCCTGGCACCTCTCCCATCACACAGGCAGCTGACGGTGGGCTCAAACAGGCTGACGTAGGAAAAGCAAAGCTCGTCACAAGAATGACTGCCCAAGGAGGGAAAGCGGGAGAGGGCTGCTGCTTCGCCTCCTGCGGAAGGAGGGAGCCCGCCAGCGCGGGCATCGCTGGGGACGGGGGAGCCGGCCCAGGGCCCTGCGCGCTCTGCTTCAAGGTGCAGCTCTGCAGCCGGGGCGAGTCGCTGGGCGACAAGGCTATGGAGTGGGTGTCTCCTAGTGCCAGTTAATAGTTCATTGTTTATAGACGATGGGAGCTGTGTAACCCTGTGAACACGTAATTAGAGTCTTGGTCTGGAATGCAGCTCCGAATCGGGATATAAAATTGTTTCCAAATACAGAACTCAGCCTAGGTTTTCTTCACCCCCAAAGACGCTCCAGCAGAAGGCCTGCTCCAGTTTCCTTCCCTTCTGCAGGGCGCCCGAGGTCTCACTGCTCCCGGGCTGATCGGACACGAACCTCACCATCCCCAGCCATGTGAAAGGGGATTCTGCCCTTTCTCTATTCTACCCAGAAAGTTCTGGCTCTGGTCTCTATTTTTCCTTTTAAGCCCTGGCTTTAATTTGCCAGCCTGGCATTCCGCAGGTGGCGCGGATTGCTGTGTTCGAGTCCGCAGGCACCCTGTTTGCAATGCTTGTGTCCCAGGGACAGCGGGAGCGGGGTGACTGTTCAAAAGCCCACGCTGGAGATCCAGGGGAAAAGCTGTGACCAAAGACTACGGGCAGAAGCAAGGACAATGTGAGCTCTTGCATCTGATTAAATCAAAATCCTTCTCCAGCAGCTTGTTGCTGAGGCAAAACAGGGCACTGATCCAGTGTTCGACCTTACACCTTTTCAAGCACCAGAGCAGCCATATTCAGTGTGCACTTGCCGGAGCCCTTCCCAGGCCGATCTCCCGGTGGCTCCAGGCACGGGCTCAGGCAATTCGCGGGTAAAGCAGCTCCCTCGGTCAGGGCTCAGGAAGGAGACAGAAAGCAGCATTCAGCCTGCGTGCAGGGAGGGGGAAGCGACGTGGCGTAACGCGAGCAGTTAATCAGTTGTGCTAGATAAGGTGCCAGGAGAAAAGTTCATCCTGGCACGTGTGCTGGCCGTGCGGCGGCGCAGGGAGCGCTTGCAGGAGGGCTGGAACGTGCATCTTTGAGATGACAAGCCTGTCACTCCTTCCAGCCTCAGAGATGCATCTGCTGGGAATACAGCCAGGGATGCCGTTAATGGCTTAGAGTTAAACACGTTAATAATGGACACCCTAGGGAACCAGGCCCTACCAAAAAAATAGAAAGAAAAAAAATAATAAAAGAAACCTCTGTAACCACTGTAATGGGCCAAAGTACACCAAAAATCAGCAGGAAAGCAATTTCCACATATGTGCTGTCACTGCACCTCCTCTGCATTTTGCAACAGAGCATTTAAAAGGTCAAATAAAAAGACTTTGTTTGCAATGTACAAGTCAATGGCTTGAAAACATGCTGCAGAGTGATCTGGGGGCGCGGGGTGGTGCCTCTGGAGCTGCCGCGCCACGCTGATTGCCGTGCCATTTACACAGCTGGGCAGGCCCACGGGTGGCCGGAGCGCGGCGGGCAGGTGGCTGCCTGTTAGAGAGTGAAGGATTATGCAAAAGTTGGACATTTCCCAGGGAAGGAGATTTCATCGGCTATTAACACCGGTGCCCGCCTAACGCAGGAGGCCGTCAGTACGAGGCGGGGCATAAATGCAGGTTTCGCTGTAGTGCAGGACGCCCACAGCAACCATCTAATCGCGGCAACCAACGACCTGGGAACTGCCTTCTGCACAGAGAGAGCCAGAAGCCCCCCTTCAACCCCAGAACTTTAAAAATCCCTCCGGCTGGTGAAAGTGGAGCATCTTTAAAAAGGTCTTTGCTGGCACATGCTGAACACAGGCTGCTGGGAGAGAAGCGTGCAGGCCGGTTTTCCCACTGCTGACCCAGCACCCGGCAGTACCAGGGGAACGTCTGGAGCAGAAGGCAATCCAGAGGCTTGGCTCTTAGGGTCATTTGAATTTCTCTTCCTTATTTCTCCACGTGCCTACCAGGAGAGCTGTTAGGTGTGCTCCCGCGGCGTTTTACAGATACCGAGGGAATAGTACCCCCGCTCAGTTCAGGCGTGCAATGCCTGTAATTGGGTAGAAGGAGAACAGGCTGAAGAGAGAAGCTGATCGAGCTGGCTGAGTTTACCCGCAAGCCATCAGTGGCAGATCGCCCCGCTCTGGCCTCACGGTTGCTCTCCTTTCTCATGGCCTAGCGCTCCTACCTGATACGGAGCATTGAAACGCTACACCGGAGTCTAGACTAGATAAATATTCCTGCTCGCTTAGTCACCATCAACAAAGATGCCTCAGGTTCCTCAGATAGCAATATCAGACAATATCTTAGCATAATTCACAAACTTAGGACAAAGATCTAATATTATATGTCTACAAATGAGTCTAGTAAAATAAAATAAAGGCTAACAAGCCACCTGCTTCACGACACATACTTCCATAAATGTCATGAAATTTTATGCTCTCATAAAATAGTGCAATGGAAAGAGACTTCCATTATTTCACTGCAAGGGGCAAAAGCTTTCACGGTACTTGCCAGGACTTGTTCAGAGAAACACAAAACTACTGAGAAGAAGGACAAGGCAGTAAAATTCCCCAGAACACAGGCCGATAATTGAGCCTTACCAGCATGTCTTTGCACGACGGTGCTCCCACATCACAGTTCCTGATTGCGAGATTTCTGGGACACAGACTGCGTCATCCTCCCTCCTAATGATGATTCCCGGTTTTTACCACCAGATTTATCCCAGCCTGAGCAGGAGTCATGAATCACACCTGTGAGGAAGAAGGAAACAACAATAATGCATTTATTTTGCAGACAGAGAAACTGAAGGCGAACTGGGGCACAGTGAGGAGCTAAACCCAGCCAATGGTCCGCTTCATCCCAGTAATAATTTTGACCGCAGTCCAGATTACGCTCCTTCTTTTCTGTCCACCAGTCTGTGCATTGCTGTGCACGTGGTCAGCTCCTGCAAACAACACGGGAATAGCGCCGCAAGATACCAAAGTATTAGTGCTTTGTCCCTGTTCTGCTTTGTTTGGAAATCTCCTATTGAACCTTTTCTGCTCACAACATCACTTATATGAACAATGGGAAACACGCAAAGTTTGAAAAAATTAGGCTGCAGAAAAATAAAAATTAAACAAAACAATTCAATAATATCAAAGTATCCTGTTTTGAATATATACATTCAAGAGCACATTAATCTTTCAATCTTTCATTTCAACATTATTTTTTAACTTCATTGACATCTTTCTCAACTACTTCATTCTCATTTTTTTAGAGACAAGAAAAAAAGAAAAAAATGATTGCACCTCGGAATTCCTTGCAGAACAGAAAATAGCACTGAAAATGTTTTTTTTCCGGAGGTAGTGCTCGTGCCCGTGCCGTGCTCCAGCGGCTGCCCCGCTGCTTGGCTGCGCGGCTGCTGCCCCCACAAAGCCCCCTTTGACCCGCCCGGGCTCTGCCCAACCCGAGGCGTTTCAGACAAATATTTCCAGTACCGTTCTTCAATGAACTTCCCTGTCACCAGCACCACAAACTAAAACCGGGAGCTGCCCGTCCAGGACTCGGTCCATTCTGAAAACCTCTCTGGTTGGCAGAAGAGGAAAGGCCGTGCTGCGGCCGGGCGCTGGGTGTCTGCGAGGGGCGCTCGCTGCCCGGCAATGGTGGAGCCTTCTGGAAGCTTGGAAGGTGTCTGCAGGCATTAAGGACAGCCCCAGGCAGGGCGGGTTAACGGGGGTGATGCAGGCGAAAACGTTAGGGGATGCAGAATAAATGCAACAGCCACAGAGCTTTGCCATTTACCCTGCTAACGTTAGTAGTATGTATTGTATGCACAAGCTATTGTATTTAAAGTATTTAGAAGAGAGTGTACACACACCAGCTATCCGAAAGGCTGTGTGTAACACACCCTTTGAAGCACACATGCTAACATGAGGTTTTACCGCCTTGTCTTTGCTATTGTAAACTCCGTGACTGCAGGTGCTTCAAGAAACAAACAAACCGACAGCTCAGGTGGTTTGTCTTAACGTTTCACTTCAATTCCTGCTGAGGGATCTGCTGCCGCCGACTGCCCGGGGTGCACCAAAGCCAGTGCCCTGGGGCAGCGACTGAAGGAGGCCGCGGCAACGTTCTGCCCTACCCGCTGGGGAACCGGGTGGCATCACACGTTTCTAAACCCTTTTGCGTACTTTGGCATCTAGTACCACGTGCAGCAAAGATCTGGCAACTTTCCACCCAGCCAAGAAGGGAAACGGACGAGTAGCAAACTCGCTGTGTACAAATAACTGTGACATGTTTTTGATTTTACTATTTAAATCCCAACTCCCAGGATTCCACGTCCTGTATCAGCAGTAATGACTAAAACTATTGAAAGTCATTAAAGAACTTACTAATCAGTCTCTTAATTGAGGCTATCTGCTTCCCATTACACAGAGACAAATTAGGCAGGTTAAAACAGTTTCCAGTAAACATCTGCTGAAGCAAGTCAAAATTAATGACAAATAAAATTGAGTTCCCTTTGTGGTTGATTTTCCTCCCATCTGCACTTACAAACACGCTATCGTTACTTGTCTATCCAAAACAACATCCAAGAACAGTCCAACCCTCGCACAACACCTTCCCAACAGCCTTTTCATCCAAGGTGAAGACGAACCGGCACGCTCTCCCCCCACGTGGAGGCGTTGGCCTGTCCCCTTGC
Organism: Sterna hirundo; assembly: GCA_009819605.1. Taxonomy (NCBI): domain Eukaryota; kingdom Metazoa; phylum Chordata; class Aves; order Charadriiformes; family Laridae; genus Sterna; species Sterna hirundo. Next base: position 65,442,014 of record CM020443.1, read on the forward strand.
AGACAGCAGCACCCCCTGCGCCTGGCAGCGCGGTCAGTCCGGTCCGCGGGCAGCACGCTGGCGCCCGTCCTCCGCCTCGGAGCCGGAGAGAGATGTCAGGGTGTGGGGCCTCAGACACGCCGTGCGTAGGGAACCACGTCCCAGTGGCACGGCTCCTCCGCTCCTTTTCTCCCGGCGATCCTGCCCTCCCACCCCCGTGGCACCGGTGACATGCGACACGCCGCAGATGGCTCGGCAGTCACCCGTGCTGCTCGCTGCGCAGGCAGGATCTAGCAACGCAGGTGCTGGATTTTGCACTTGCCAGCTAGCTAGTAGCAGCCAATATTTTTTTTTTTAAAGTAAAGTAGTAAAATCCCAATACTAGACCCACTGAGAAAGTGCTAGCAACCATCCACATTGCCTGCTCAAATGCTAATTGGTACATTGGAGACGAGGATGTAGTACACCATCTGGGCAGATCTCCAGAGTCATTTTCGAGAAAGGTATGTTCGGCACCGCATGTACCAGGCTCTTCCCCCGCCCCAGCGCTACCCGCAGCGTTCGATGGACCGCACAGCATGCAGCGCGCACTGGCTGGTGCCCGCGCAGATAACCACCGTCTTCCTTCCCCCAGAGGCAGCTATCTCCAGACGTCAGTAAATTAGAGAGTCTCCTTGACACTGATAGACAAGTTGTCATGGAGCTATTTTTCTCTTTAACGGAGCTGCAGAGAGCTCAGCCGGCGTATCTGGCTCATGATAAATGGCCCGAGGTATTCATTTGCTCGCTCACTTATTACATTGTCCACTAATATCTTTGCTGCAAGTACTTGCATCGCCATTGCCGCACGGTGCCCGGTTCCCACACTCCCCACGGGCAGCAGCTATTTTGACAGTAAGAAATTTGAAAGGGCACCAAGATCAGAGACCTTCTCCAGCAGCTTCTCGGTCTAGCAGACAGCGACACAACGGACGTTCCCCGGCGCAGGAGGAATATCTCCAGCGCGCAGCGAGCAGCAAGCGTTGGCAGCTCTTGCTCCCTGTCCTTTCCCAGCCCCGCAGGCAGCAGCGGAGCCGGCCCGGGCAACCAGCCCAGGTGGATCTGCCACCAGGAGAGAAACCATCCACCCGGGAACTTAAGCTGTCATCCATCATGGCAACATTTAAAGGCCTGAATTCTCAGGGGTTTGGGGTATAAATACATGCTCATAACCACCCAGATAGACTTTCAAACTTCCTAGATGCCCAGCTTCAACTGAAGTTGATGAAAATACTGATATTAATAAGAATTAAGCATATTTCCAGAAAAAGTAAGCTTTGAGAAAATCCCAGTGGGCACCTAGCTGCATCTTTAGGAGCCTATCATCTTTTAAATAACGTCTCTCGGTGACAAGAGATGTCTGCCTGTGTTTAACACATCCATACAAAAGCTGAGATAAAATTCCACGGAAGATGGCCAGGGAAAAGCTGCATTCAAAATTGAGTTGCATTAGTGAACAGAAGCAAATGAACTTGGAAGGTCACTGACAAGTCTTGGCTGCCAGCCCACAGTCTGGCTTTGGAGGAGCGGACGCGAGTAGCCCAGGCCGTGAGCGCAGGGTGGCCCACAAATGTCGGCCAGAGCTGCCCTCTGCCGCCTGAGATGTATTTATTGTACACACAGACCGACAAATTGGGAATCGAATGGATGGTTATTGCTGAAACAAGGTCATTTGAATCTCCCATTTATTACCAAATTTTGGCATTTACATTTTAATAATGGTTTTCACCTCCCTTCCACGTTTTACGCGTGGATGTAGGTTTTGGGTTTGTTTTTTTGTCTTTTCAAACAAGAAAGCTGTTCTAGGAAATCTAATGCATGAGTTGTCTGTCCTCCAGCTTCATCAGTGCCAAGTTCCCAAGCAAGAGCCATCGGGAAGCTTTCAACCACACACATTCAAAACAGAGCTTTTAGACGGGAAACGAAACAAGCATGGCAGCGACGCCCCCGCAGCGGCAGGGCGCGGGGGGCTCGCAGGCTCAGGGGGCTCGCAGGCACGGCTGACAGCGCTGGCACGGGCAGGACCTCGCTGATTAGCCGCTGTGAGACAGAGCAGGAGCCTGAAGTCCGGAGCGCAGCTGTGCAGCAGGGGGGAGGCGAGGCGGGGAGAGCAGCCCTGGGGAGAGCACGCTGAGAGCTGCCTTTAGTTGGGCATCCTGGAGTAACTCGGCAGCAGAGACGCTGGTTCTACTGGCCAGGCACAGACCCGTCCCAGTGGTCCTTCTCAAATAACGCGTTTCACACCAGAGACATCCCAACAAAAGGAACCTGCTTCTTCTCACCTCAACATCTTGGCACCTGAACCCAGAGATTACTGTTTGCAATTATTGCCTTACCTCAACAAACAGGAGGGCGAGAGGGACCGCAAGCCCAGCCTCAGCTCTCCCAAGCCCAACTCAGCAGGCCGTATTAGAGGAATCCTCGGCAGCCTTGCACAAACGCCGTCCGGCTGGCACTCAAATGGCACTGGGCTGAGCTCCTGCTTTACCATCCTGGGAGAACAGAGAGAGAAAAGTGCATGGGAAATATGGTTATATGGGTTTTTTTACAGTTGTATCTCTGCTCTGGAGAGCTTACTCAGAATCCATTATTAATGTTGAGATGACGGTTTGGACAGTTAACAGCACGGAGCCGAGGACGCAGGCACGGGCCTTTCTGCAGAGAAAAGCAGAGCAGACTCTGAGGGTCTGCTGCAGAAGCGCTCTGAGCACCCAAGGTCTTAGACTGAAAATACGTAAGGAACAGTGTTTGGGAGGCATGACCCCACTTCACAAACAGGATTCAAGAAAATAAAGACGGAAACGCATTTTTCTTTTCTTTTGATCCACTGCTAGCAGATTACCAGCCCGAAGTCTGGACTGCTGCTGGTCGTGTCGCACCCCCTCTTCTCCTCTTCCTGCACCTCTCGTGTGCACGCAGGAGTATTAGCTCACCCCAAACGTATCTCGGAGACGCCCCAGATTTTTCTGCACAGCTAAGACATGAAATTTCCTAAAGTAAAAAGCTGCTAGGGCATATAAAACAGGTCAAAATAGTAAGACAAAAATACTTAAGTGGCAGAAATTCCTAGTTAGAGTCACTGATGGGTCTTATTATAGCCTCCATGTCTCGAGAGCTTTGTATTATCATATTTTATAGAACATTGGATGAAAGGTGTCATCACAAGAAATGGTGAGGAAAATGAGAATAATGTCAGGAAAAAAAAAAGAAAAGCAGATAAGTTATCAGAAAACATAGCAAGTTACAGATTTAAAAAATAAGTTTTGTTTAATTTCTCCTGATCTGCAGACTCACAGGTACCACACAGAGTCTCTGGCAATCAGACAGTGAATGTGCACCTTTGGAGGGTGGTGCAGAGCTGGCAATTCTCACAATAGTGCACTTCTAAACCAATGTTTTAACGTGGGGATTTTTTAAATTTTTCTACTCTTAATTGTCTGTATCACCACCAGCTATGACTTAGCTCCAAATTTAACGAAGGCATTTTTTGAGCCTTCACAGTGAAAACGCATGAGATGGAAATAGTCCGATTCAGCTCCAGCCCAACACAGAAGCCATCCCACCAACCACGGAACAGTAAAGGGCTTTTTGTCTCCTTGCAGCCATCCCACTGGAATGAAATGGGCAGCCATGATGCATCTCCATCCACTACTTTTGATGGTTTAAAAAAGTTAATTAGAACTTCTGAAACAATGAGGCATCCAATTTTTCAAATATGATTCATCCTGTGTCTGAACTAGTCTCCCGAGGGTCATTTTCATAGTAAATTAATCTTTCTAATGTCAGACTTAAATTATCGGCAGTGACACCATGACCACGGTGTCAGCAGCAGCGATGGCCTCGCTGCAGATAGGCATGGTAGTGACACTGATGATATTGAGTCTGACAATACAAAAAATTAGTTTAAAATTAAAATAACTCCAATGACATCAAACGCAACAGAGGCCCATTCAGACCCTGGCCATGTTTGCCGCCAGACGGAAGCTCTGTCGCTTCGCTTTTCCCACCTGGAAATGATGGGACGAGCACCACTGGCCTCCTGGGCACAGGGCTTGAGAGGAGCAGTTGGAAAGTGGAACGACCAAAGCCACCCACTGCTGCTGCCCCCAGCCAGGGCAGAGGCGAGCGCTGCAGCGACTCACCTGGGAGCTTTCAGGGAGGGAGCAGACGTACGGGCAACCAACGGGCTGACACATCCCCGCTGGACACCCGTGGGTCACATCACCTGCTAGTCACACCGCCGTGGAGGAGGTGGGCCTTAACACTGCTATAATTAAACAAGATTTTCTTTTAGCTTGACTTTAAGCACTGAGTATTACAGCAGAAGCTCCTGAGCTACGTTCAGCTGGGAAATTCTAAGAGATCACAAAGTTCATTGGGAGTTAGGTAAATAAAATACAGCAAGTAACTGCTCTAATTATTCAACAGCTTTTGCCTCGGAGACCGCAGGCCTCTTTTACGGCATTTTAAGCCATTCACATTCACATCCTGGAAATAATTTTGTCTGCTGCCTGTTTGCAAGCAAGTCAGATAATATTTCATATTTTTCTTGGCAAGACGAACTTCAGAACTGGGTTCTAGCAAATATACTCTGGGATCTAAACCATCATTTTATGTGCCATCAGAATTCTACAACATTTGACCAAAATTTTCTTTTTTGGCAAGCACTCTTGCCAGGAAATTCATTAGCCAGGATTTGCAAAAAGCGAAGGAAAAAAATCAATATTAGCACAGGCAGAGCAAATTCATTTGCTGATTACTGCAGGTATTGCTTGTATTTTCTTTTACAGTCTCAGTTATCATTGGCAATATACAGGATGCGGCAACTGTTTAACCACATAACCTTTAGTGTCTCTTACAAACCAGGCTTAAATCATGGCCAGGCTGCAAATTTCATGAAGTGCAGAGAGGCATTTTGCTGAAGAATCCAATAGTAACCCTCATTAAAAAAATATGACAGTTAAAAATAAGACGCGCGACTTTTTTCCTTGTGCATTTCCCATTTGACTGGCAGGCTGGGTTTGCCCGTCTGCCCCCATACCCGCCGCTCCCCCCGGGCGCCGCCATGGGTCCCCTTCGGCTCTCATGCAACGTGCTTCGGCCAGAGGTGGGAGCTCCCCAGGGCAGCTCAGCGTCCCCCTGAGCTCCTGCTCCACCTGCTCGGAGTCACCCGTCCTCCACCATGGCCACCGGGCCTGCAGCCCCGCTGTTGGCACCGCGTCCCGGGGAGGCCATACTCCTCTGAGTCTGTCAGCACGGCGTTAGGAACCTGGCAAGGGGGTGAGCAGACGAGGTTTTGGCAGATTGGAGGCAGCAGGGTCCAACCAGCTGCCTCGTGCTGGGCATTTGTGGAACAGGGTGTTGCTGGCGTGGTTGGCAATGCCACGTGGGAGACTCGCTCCCCCAGCAGCCGCGGCTCTGAAAAGGCAATGCCACAAAGAGAGGGGAACACACGCACCACAGTCACACATGCAGAAATATTTCCGATAGCCATATTAAGTGGTGGAAACTTCTTCCTGGCAGCAAATGCCCTGCGGACAAAACATGAGCAAACTCAGCACCTCCCCACACCAACGTGCTCATCCTCAAGAAGGTACTTGGCAAAAGCTAATCTAATTTAACTAGAGTTTTGAATCTAGAGCAGATTACTTAAATGTCATTCTATCTGTGTGTGGAAACTCTTATTCAGAAATAAAATTCCCCTGATTGCCTTATACTTAATTCCCTTACAAATTACACACCAGTAAAGTGGCAGCTTTCAGCCCTGGTTGTGTTTGCGGGCAGCAGAACGGCGGGAGGGAGACGCCGCAGCCCCGGGCAGGGCTCGGCTGCGGACAACGGGCTGCCCATGGATCCACTCTGCAAGCAAACCCCAGGGTTCCCCCAAACAGAGACTGAAAAACGGCTGACTAAGGCAAAGAAACACCACATTAGTTCTGCCTAGGAAAGTTTATGCATTAAGTAATCTACGTTAACTGTTAATTGGGACATTTTCCCTCAGTATCCCACCCAGATGGATGATTAGCACCACAAGGCTGCCTGGCTTTTGGTAGGAAACTGATAGACCTATAGATAAGTATTTTGTAAACTTCAGAAAAGCTCAGCAATTTGCATTTTGTTATTTTAAAAAACCCTCCCAGACGTGCAATTTAACACTGCATTCATAAATCTTAGGCACAATTAAGAGGCACATTTAAATCCTGTAGATTAAAAGTGAATGCACAGAGCACAGCACCGATAAGTCATGCTGCCTCGGTGGCGCTGAGCGCCATTTTGGTAGGAGAAATCATACACCATCTACGCTGCTATAACTGTCCCAGTTGCACCAACAGTTTAAAAACCAGTCCAGATCCCTGGAGCTGAGGGAGTGGCACACGGCGGGCGTTGGGTGGCCACAGAGAGGCCATGCCTGGCCATCCCCCTGGCAGGGTGGCGCCGGTGTGGCACAGGCCCGGGAGCTGTGGAAAGCCCAGCGCTACGCAGAGGCTGGAGGGAAGCCTGAACCATCCGCCATGGAGAACGCAGACACCGGCTGTTAGAGCAAAGCTGTTCTGGTCGGCAGCGACCGGAGCTGCGCCATGCGGCTCCCCCGGCCTTGCTGCTGCCTTCTCCCTCCCTCGGCCGCCCCAGGCCCGGCTGCAGCGCTGCCATGAGCTGAGGGAAGGACGAACGCCTGGGCAGGGCCCTGCCGCGTCCCGGGCTGCCCTGTGCCGCCCAGGGGAGGGAGGAGGGCAGGGTGCTGGGTTCTCCACAGCTCCAGGGCCGGCCATCGCCACCGCAGTCTGGCAGCCCCCGCAGCCACCGGAGCCGCCCAGCCCCGCAGAGCCACCGCTCCGGCCAGGGCCACCCAGGGCCCACCGGCCTTCCAGTAATGGCATCATGATTGAGGGGTGATTCACCCAAAGCAACATGAAACCAAGTGGCATGGCCAGCCCTCCTTCACCCGGAGACATCCAGGCAGCTTTGCCAGCCTCCCCCGTGGGTCACTCCACACCCAGTGTCCCATGGGAAGCACTTGGTGCTCCCGAGACCCACACACCAACGGAGCCCAAGAGCCAGTCCTGCTGCTGAGCAACCACCATCGCGTGATAATTACAAAACAAACTAAGCAACAAAATAAATGAGGTTGGTAATTTGTTATTGTTTTACTGCTTCGTAAGTGTGCTGAAGATTGTAAATTGGGTGTTGTATTAAAAATGACAGAAACACATTGGATCCTGCACGAAGAGAGTGATTTTACTAAGTTGTTTGTGCATTTCAGCATCTGCAGGCAGCAATGGGGAGGATGGAAATGGCAATGCAGAGATGCCAAGAAGTAGCTGCACTGCTAGACAACGCACAGAGACACCAATGGAGCGTGTCCGGAGAAGGGCGACGGAGCTGGTGAGGGGTCTGGAGCACAAGCCTTGTGAGGAGCGGCTGAGGGAGCTGGGGGTGTTCAGCCTGGAGAAAAGGGGGCTGAGGGGAGACCTTCTCGCTCTCTACAGCTCCCTGAAAGGAGGGGGTGGCCGGGGGGGTCGGGCTCTTCTCCCAAGGAACAGGCCATGGGACAAGAGGAAACGGCCTCAAGTTGTGCCAGGGGAGGTTTAGAGATGGATATTGGGGAAAATTTCTCCACCAAAAGGGTTGTCAAGCCTTGGCCCAGGCTGCCCAGGGCAGTGGTGGAGTCGCCATCCCTGGAGGGATTTAAAAGCCGGGCAGACGCAGTGCTGAGGGACGTGGGGTGGTGGGGGTTTGGCAGTGCTGGGCTGATGGTTGGACTCAAGGATCTGAAAGGTCCCTTCCAACCCCGACAATTCTATGATTCTATGATAAATCAGATGGGGAAGTGATTACGCAGTGGCAGTGCATTTCGGAGCAGGCAGCACAGGGTTCTGTCCCGAGCTCCGCTGCTCCTCCCAGGGGAGGAACTCCGACCTGCCCTGGAAAGGGCACATCACCTCTCTGGATGCAGTGCGGTACCTGGGCCGAGGGGCACAAGGAGCACGCAAAGGGGCAGAGGCCATTACAGAGCCATCGTCTGCCAGGGCACAGCTCACCCAGCGCCTGCGAAGCAGCAGCCGGAGCACAGTGAAAGTGAACGTAGGAACAAAATCCTGGCATGGCGGGAGGGTGCTGGGCCTGAAGAGAGCCACACAAGCCGTGACGATCAAACCAGTGTGGAAAGTAATAAGAGAGGAGCTGTCTGTCGGAAAGAAAAAGAAGAAGATCAGTGGCTCCAGACACTTTTTGCTTATCAAGGTTTGTTCTTCCTAAAGGGCTTTACTTCGGGGCGATCTTGCATTATAAGGTAGGATTACCCTCGCTTCCTCAATTCTGCCAAGTACAAAGCACTCTTTATGAATTATTGAGTTCTTCATTTGCTGTGCGCGCTCTGGGTAATGGCAAGCCTGTGTGTTAAGAGGACAACCTGCCCATTATTCAATTTTCATGTGCTTTATTAACATGGCACATCAAGTGTACACACATCAACAGCACACCGAAAAAAACCTGTTTGCTTTAGACTCAACTATTACGCGAAGCAAAGAAATTATTACAAAGAGGGCTCCCCCCCCATTTGTTAGCAGGTTCAATTATTGTGCCACTTAACCTGACTATTTCAGTGTTCATCTCCTCCTTGCTGCACATGAAAGCTTTATTACCAGCACTATAATCATTTAAAAATAAGCTAAAGCCTTAGACTGCTGCAGAGTTTTGGTTTTAGAGCTTAAGTAGAGGCGCATAGCAAGAACTACTGAATCGGAAGAAAGCTGGCATGTACTGTGCCTGCTGTTGGGTACATCACCAATACCATTGCAGGGAACAAATTCAACAACCCTGGTTTTAACTAAAGGCAAAACTACGCATATAGCTCTTCTGATGCCAGCATGAAACAGAGAAGCTCAGCAGTTACCCGTGTCCCTTAGCACTGGGCAGGCAACTTGACAAGATGCTACGGTTTTTTCGTTTGTAGTTGTCTCTACCCATCATGCACATCTGAATGGGTAGCAGAATGTGTGGCCAAATCTCATTTCATTCCAGCTATCAAACAGGAATTTTGCAGCACTCCTTGCGTTATTTCCTCGAGGAGCTGGACTGCATTGAAGGCAACCCCTGCAACTACGCTGCAGCAATGGTGGGGGCTGACAAACACCAGCAGGTGACAGGCGTCACTGCGGGCGCTCCACCAGCTGCTTGCAGGCGTCCGAACAGACTCATCAGTCAGGGGCTACGTTTTTGTTATCAGAGATAGTTTGATAATTAAACAAATTGGGTATCAGCAGCTCTTTGCTAACACTATTTTTGAATGGCCACTACAGCTTGGCTCTACATAAAACAGACGCATGCAAGAACTTCATGAAACTCATTAAAGTAGCATCAGAATTTCAATAAGATTTTGTGACGTTCTTGCCGTTCTTTGATTTCTTTGATTCTTATAGACCTGATTCTTCCAAACATTTAAACAGGTGCTTAACAAAGTGCATTCAAGGAAAACAATCAGGATGGTGCTGAAGAACGCGACTAATTTTCGACACACTGAAACACTGTTGACATACCCCGGACGGCTCACGTACCTCATGTCCATTGTGCCTGTAGGAATCCTGCTGTACGAGTCGGGCCTGTGCCTAAGAGTGCTTCTGGAAAAGGATCTGCTTCAGGAACTGCCTCAGCCTAGTGAGGTACTGCAGTCTTTGTTGAAATAGGGCCTACGTAAAATGGATGAAAACTTTATTTTAAATTTGAAAGGGATATGTTTTTAACAAGATATATAAAGATGCCATGAGGAGTTAGTAAAACTATTCACATAAAATAAAATTATTCAGCATACTTATTCAATCATACTCTTTGTCATTTATCTGTCTTTACATATGTAGAAGAGAAAGATCTACTTATATTTGTCAGATGCTTAGCTTTTTGAAAGAGTAACATAATAAGCGAATTGATAAGTAATGAAAGCATTAACTGTCATATAAAGATTATGACTCTGGTGCTCCGTAGTGCAATTAAATTTAATGTTTGTTTCTCTGTCTCTGTGAATAACGATAAGATTTCCCCTGTGAATATCTAAGCAGCTGACAACTGCACTCGGTAGCCAATGCAATTCATTACTAGCCATGTCATTAAAACTAAGTTTTGCAATTACCTCAAGTGACCTTAAGTGCTAAGCAAGGAGATACTATTTAGGTGTGATTACCTACGCAATAAACATGCATAAAACTATCCCCAAACCGGGTCACCCATAAAGAAAAGAAAAATAAGAACCCATTTGAATAATACTGAGATGTAAAGACACATTCATTTTTCTGTTTTGTTTTCTGTGATGGGGCTGTAATACAGGTATGATTACATTCAGGGATATGAATTTATACTTCTTATTTCTGGATAAAACAGCCAGGAAGGCATTAATAACAACTGAAGATCAATCAAAATCAGAAATGCTTCCTGAAAAAAGGGTAATTGAGAAACAGAAAACTTGACACTTACAACAAATAGTTCTTGAGGGAGAGACATTATTTCTGAAATATGTTGACTGTTACCTAATTAAATAGAGGAAAACATTCTGGTGGCTAGACTCCCAGAACCCTAACATCACAGTTGTTCTTCAAGAGTGCTTATTAGTAACAACAGCAGTATTGTTTGAGAGTAACGTGTATGCTCTCACAGAAGAGCTCAGTATTATTCAGTAAAATTCACCCTTTCGGAGACAAGAGGATCTCACAGGAGACCAGAATTTGAAGACTTCAGGACTGCATACCTGGCCGAATCATTTAATGCGGATCGTTTATCTCGCTCACATTGGAATTTTTGTGGAATAACTCACTGTTTTCTCCTGTCACTGGACCAACCTCAGTGATGTCTCAGATGACTGGATGAAACAATCAGTCTTCAGTAATGACAGTAACGATCACCCATCGTACAGACTAAGTTTTGCTCTCTCACACAATAACACCGTGACAACCCCGGCTGCAGCTGGGACTAATGAGAAATTGGTGATGCCCTAACAGTAGGAAGAAGCTGAACAGATTTAAGTTGGGTCAGCTATAATTGCACTGGGCTAACCACGGGGATTCTCCTCCCAGGAAAACTGGGGTTTCTGTTGTGCTTCCTGCTGTTGCCACATCCAGCGGACACCAGGTCCCGGCGTGCTGGGTGGCTCTGGAAGCCAGCCGGCCATAACGCTATTCCTCTCTGGTCTTCCACGTCCAAGTCTCTTGTTTTCCTTTCTATCCCTTTTCACCGTTATGCACATCCCTCTTTATCCAGGCCTTACAGCAGCAAACCGCCCGGTCGTTCAAAACACAGCTCAGTGCTGCAATGCCTACCGAATTTATTGAACGCAGCTCAGCGCTGCAATGCCTATCGAATTCATTGAACGCTTCCTCGATCACGTGAATTCTTGGTGATCTGAACTTATTTAACGTCCCCCGGAGATTCAGTTAGTCAAGGTGGTACGATACATGATATACAGGATGTGACTGATGTTAAATTGACTACAAGATAATTAGATGCTAATGTCACCATTGTATCAGGATGACACGAATGTCACTCTCTAACACATCTCTGTAATTTCTGAGTGACTACAGTGTCACCTTGAAGCTTGTTTAAGGCACTGTGGTGGTGGCAGCGATGACATGATGGCAATGTTGCCCCATGCGCAGGGTGTGCCGTTTGGGTGCAGGCAGCCACTACAGAGGCTGTGGCAGAGCACTGTTTCACCGACAGTCTCAAAAAGCCTCCAACCAAAGCAAAGCTGACAACAGAAATGAACCGAAATAACTTCCCTCGCTCTCAGCTCGGCTCCCACCTGAACTGCTGCCTCACGTGCACTCACACACTTGGAAACACAGTTTTCTCCCATCTCTGAGGCTTCGATCCGGCAAACCTGAGTTAATGAGCACAGCCCATGCGATACGCAGAAGCTACATGGAAGAGTAGGCAGATTCTGGTGGCTTTTCTCTTCTTTCCTCTCTCCTCAGCCCTGGAGGAGCACGCTGACTGACGCCAGCCGGGACACGCGAATGCAGCCTTCAGGGGGTGACCTTGGACGATGCCCCGCGTCCCCGCCGGCACACATCCCCGGGGTAAGTGCTGGGCCAGGCGGGAGCTCGCCCAAAGCGCTGGGGTCCACTGCTCCACGCCAGCTCGTGGCGCTGCAGACCTGGCCATCGCTAACGCCCGCGTGCCAGCAACACGCCAGTCACCAGCAGAGGAGCTGGGGGAAAGAATTAGGAAAGAAATCCTCTGAATGCACTACTTTGGAAGAATGAGTTAAGAGAAGTCGGGGAAATCCTTATTTTTGGGGAATTTGAAGAAGAATATCTTTGACCAAGAAATTGAAGGATTTTGGGGTGGAGGGAAGAAACAAGCTGCTCAAGGACCACCAACAAAACAAGCGGTACATGCCATGTTGAATGTTTTGATGGATTAACATAAACAGAGCTGCGTTTCACAAAACTGCACTTAGCACTTCTCTCCTGTCCCCTCCCGCTGCCCACCACCTCCTGCCCAGCCCCTTCTCCCCAGCCCTGCGGGAGCATCCTTGGGTGGACCTGTTTGAATCCCAGGACATGAAGTCTGGCCTTGAACATATTAATGAATGTGTAACTGAAGAACGAGGGCACAATCTGAGGTATTTTCCTACAATGCTTATTTAAAAGCCAAACAAGCATAGCAACAGAGCATGCCATACCCATAAAGAAAGAAGATCACAATGCTTTATGTTGAAATATTGAGAAAGAAATAAGAAACTGCTCTACCTGATGCAGCCAGGCCTATGCAACTCTGCCTCCGAGGTTTGTTTCCGGAGCTGTCTCCAGGCCAGGCACCTGGACGTTTTCAAGGGTGTATTTCGGTGACAGTTCCTCGTCAAGGAGCCCTCTGCTCAGGGAACACCATCCGCTCACGCCCGCGGGTCCCTCTCCACCGACTGCTGGAGCTCAAGTACCGACCCCAGCCGGGAGGGAAACGGGGAAAGCCCAGAGAGCAAAAGAAACCTGGTGTGACAGAGGAGAGGTTGTTCACAAGGAATTCCACACCGTCGGGAAGAACTTCACGTGGATAATTACATCTCCGACTCCTCAGCGTCGGGGAAGCGTTTGTGACAAAAGAAATGGCTCTGTGTTTAAAGGCGGTAATAAAAGCCTTCCAATGCCCTCTGCAGTGCCAGGACCGAGCACTGGCTTCCTTCCGTTCCAGGCGATATAATGAGAGGGTAAACGAGAGTTCAGCACCCACCATGCACACATCTCGTCTGCTTTTATGAGATTTGATATGTAAAAACTGTTCTCTTCTGTACCACAAAACAGAATTTATTTTAATCTCAGTTGGATCTTATCAGACGTGCTGTACCTATCAGCTCTTTGACACAAAAATCAAAGAAAACACTCAAAATAAAAGGAGAGACATAAAATGAACAAGGAAGAAGGTATCTATAAAAATATCATGAACTTTAAATGCACAAATGTACTTCAGAACCCCCAATTTTTTTAAAAAAGTAGTTGCAGCCAGATGTCCAATTCAGAACAAAGAGGACCAGAGTAGCCCCACTGCCTACAACAAAACCACTCCCACCTCGCCCGGCCTTGCACTTCATTGAGACGTCAGTATCGGCCTCTGCGTTTTAACTGTACTCTGAAAACTGTCTCAGTTAGGGGGCACTTAGGAGTGCAGACAATCCATGGCCTAATAAATACATTTGCCTGTGGTTTGTGAGATCCAGGCACGCCATCTCAAGCCCAAATGCCTTGTACTGGGAGCTCTACGGAAAACCCAATATTGAAAGGTAAGCTCACGAGGCACCAAATTATTGAATACAAGCTGGCAAGAAAATTAACTCCTTTTCTTGGCAGCCGTGCCGCACAGGCAGCCAGGTGGTGGCTGCGGCGCGGGGCCAGGGGCCCTGGCGGCAGTGGCCAGGGCAGGGCAGTGGCCCGTGGGCAGGGAGGCACCGTCCAGCGGGGACGAGCCCCTGGACCACCGCGGGGCCAGCGGGGCCGAGCGGCCACCAGCCGCTCCCACCTGGGTCTGGGAGATAAAAAACCGGCTGGATCCTCCACATCTGCCAGCTCCTGTTTAACACCCCAACCCCGAGGGACGTGTCCCGTGCCAGTGAACAGCATTTCTCCACGCAGGTGACCGCCTGGGGGTACGGTCGCCCCTTTATATTCATTCGCAGTCGCAGCTTTTGAGCGCTGGGCATGTTCAGAGCCTTGACACTAAAACATGCAGAGCGGTGCATTAAGGCATCAAAAAGGGTAACTTAAAAGTCATTGCCATGGCTACGTGACAACTTATTTTGCAGTATAATATGTTTTATGAAATATGTATGATCCTATTTAATATATACCATTTGTTTTTAGCATTTCATTTCTGATAATAGCCTTTTAATGATAATCATGGTCTTTTAATGATTGTAATAATTAGACTCTTATAAATCAACATGTTTTATGTTAAATACACTGAAATCCTTTAAAAATATTTATTTTCCCCTGCACTTTAGGAGCTGTTTTGCTCTCTTGCAGTGTCTGGAATCTGTTCAGAGCTACATTCAAAAGTCTTCTGAGCCTCATTTCCTTCCCCGGCTGTGAAGGGCTCCTCAAACCCATTTCTTCTTTCCTTAGGGATGTGACAAAGAGGGCAAAATCAAGCATCCATTGCTTGCATCTAAGATGCCATCAATCACATTCTTCATCTTTTTATTAACCAAAAACCATTACAGGACTAAATCTTGGCAATGAACTTGTAAACAAAGAGCTCAGAAGAAGAACAACAAAACACTTAAGAAATACTGTATCCAGTCAGCTAAAGACATCGCCTCTTCTCAGGTGTCAATACAACCGACAGTATTTCTTTATAGACTTCACTTTCTTTCGTTTAGAGCTCATATTAGCGAGCTAAGTAGCTTATAACTTTCCCATTCTTTGAAAAACCCACATCCTTTCAGTCTTTCTTGTGAAAAAATATTGACAGCTTTCAGTAAGGTAATATATCCAGAAGGGAAATCTCATAATTCATTCGATCTTGCAGTGCCCCATATTACACAGGAAGGTTTAATTATACATCTAACAGTTACTCACCCATTTTGACACAGTTTCATTAGACTTTTATTAAAGACAGGGCTAGGAAAAGAGAGAATTATTTGTAATTCTTTTTCCTTTTTTTAAAGGGAATGGTAGCTGCTGTGAAAGCATTTCCAATGTGTCTTCCCCGTGGCCGCAGGGACGCACCAGGCAGCTCTCCCCTCTCGGTCACGCAAGAGCAAGAGGAACAAGAGGATTTTTTTTTTTAAATAAATAGGAGGTTCACCAAAAAGTTTGAAATGGGCTTGACTGAGACTGTGCACAGATTTGGGTCACGTTCAGGGTCTAATTTCATCAGAAGATAAACATGTCAGCGTTTGGCTGAGGTGAGGTCATTTCCCACCCACCCAGCTTCCTACCTGTTCTTGAAAGCAGGTGCTTGATTATCTTCAAAATTTCCATCCTTCTTTCAAGGTTACTTTGGCTTAGCCAAGAGCTTCCAAAGACCTTTGGAAAAGACCTAGACGAACATAGCATATCACGGTTAAAATGTCATTTTCTCAGGAGCCCCATTTACGGAAATGAATGCGTGGAGCCTCCTGTCCCAAACCCCGGGTGCTTAAAGAAGTGCCTCAGGGCGTGAAGGCTGCTGGGCTGCAACTCGGGCTGCGCCTCAGCCAGTCTCATACCAACAGGTTCAACATCCCTCGGGATTCGTGGGAAAAGCACAGGACCTCTGGTGTGGGCTTCAACTGTGACTGGGACACACTGGAAACCGGTCAACAGAGGAAGAGATAAGCCGCGTTATCCCGTTGGTTGGCTGGGTGACCACCTAACACCTCACGTAGTGAATAACGAGGAGGAAGGGTCCTACCATGGCTTGTGCTGCAGACACGGAGCAGCCGACACGCTGAGCCCCTGGAGAGGTGCAGACCGCGTGCTAAAGCCCTGGCCCCGCAGCAGCGTCCCGAGGAGACACACACAAAACCTACACTGCCTCCCGCTCTCAAGCTGTTGCTGCCTGTGCTGAGGGTAGCGATGCTCCACAGCAATTTTGGTGGCAATTAATGGGCAGTGCTTCGGTTTTCCAAGCAGAAGTCTCTCAACATTTTCTGTAGCCAGAAACAAAGGGACTCTGAAGGGAGAAAAATGGGTTTTCAAGGTGCTAGCAAGAAGCCCAGGATAAACGAATGCCATCAAGTGACAGTTTGGCCCGTGGCTTTCATGCATCTCTCTGCTGCTGCAGTTTTGTTTCTGCAGCCTCATCAGAGCAGCAATGGGACTGACTCACCAGCACCCGCGTCTCCGCGCTGCTGCTGCCCCCGCGTTGGGCTGCGCGCCCCTGCGCACGCCCATCACCGCTGACGCGTTACACGCGGGCACGGAAACCGACAGCCCTGCCCAGGCTGCAGCGAGCCCACCCAGCTTTCAGGGTAGTTGTATTTGGAGCAGACAACACTAAACGGCATTTGAAGGGTGCCAGCACTCCCAACAGCACGGTGCCAGGCCGGCTCTGAGACCATCACGCCTCGCAGAGAGCAGAGCTCAGCTGCAGCCGTGACGCACCGCACACCGCTGCCCCGTGACACAGCCCGGCTGGAACAGCCAGCCTGGGTTTAAATCACGTTACGCCAAGTGGCACAAGCACTGGGACAGCTTTATCCGGGTGCCGGCTCAACAGCAGTGCTGGAGCAGTGCTTTCTCAGACGTTTTTTGGCGCTGTAAAGGCAGTGCCTCTGGCAAGGCATGGCGGAAGAGGGAAGTACCTGCCACCGGCCAACGACCGCGCCTGAGAAATCAGCTGGTCTCTCAAGAGGAGGACGAGCCCTGCCGTGCAGGCAGGATGCAGCGTGTCGCGCTGCTGTGGCTGGAGCAGCAGCTGCCCGCGCTGTGCCCCACGTCTCCTCTGCTTGCCCGTGCCCCAGCATGGCGGGCCTGCCCTGCACACCCAGGGCAGCAGGATGACTGAGGGACGGGAGGAGCATCTCTGCCTGGCCTGAAAATGGCACATGTGGTAGGTGTATGAACCCATGATCACGCGTCCACAGATATTTTACCATTTTCAATGAAGAAAACTCGGTTTAAGCAATAATTATAGCAGATCCCCTCTCTATAGTAACAATAGAAAGAGAATATTATCACCACTGCTTGTGGCCACAACTTGAACAAAAATGGGTTAGAGGGGAAAAAAATAATTAGAATGAGATATGCATGCCTGACTCTGAAAGAAAGATTGTTTATGCCTAATACTTTAGAGAAATTGCTCAAGAAGGGTTCAGCGAGAGGCTGGCTTATCTGTCCCGTACAGCGCGCTGCACACTGGCTCCACGGGCTGCAGAAGCCCAACGGGCAGGAACCAGCTCCGGCAGCCCGCGGAGCCCTGGCAGCACGAGGGCAACATCCCCCGCAGACAGGTGTGTAAAATACACCTCACAGCTTTATCTTTAAGTGGCTTTTGGGAAGAACAGAGAATGAGAAGAACAGGAGGCTCACCCAGCCCTGCGCCCGCCTCAGGAGGGTGGCTCCACGCTGCTCCCCATCAGCAGCAATGAAAGGCGGTGGGGCTTACCCGGAGCCGACCTTGTGTCCTGCACTCTCGCGCTGCCTGTGGGCACACCAGGCCGCTCAACACCGGCTTTTGGCTGCGCAATGGACCGCTCGTTTCATTCTGTTCCTACAGAGGTAAGTGGGCAGAGCGCGCTGTAACGCCTGGGGCTCCTTCGGGAACAGAGACATCAGGACGGCAGCAGCAGGGCCTCAAACCAGGGGGAAGGCAGCTGGTGTGCTGTGTGCACAGGCATGCGTACCTACAACCACGGATGGATATAATATATTACATGTTTGTTTAGGCGTGCATTGGTATGTTTCATACATGTATGAGATTTCCCAAAGCCCCTCCAGCCAGCAGGGAACCCTCCTGCCCCGAGCTGTACCCAAGGATGGATGAAGATGAAAAAGGGTAACTGCACTGGCTGGTCCTTGGTGGCATCTGTGGTACCCACACCGCGGCTGGGCTTAAAGCCAGCGTGGGAGGAACGGGCGACTCCAGAGCTGTCCTGCTTTGAGGTAAAACAGAACCAATTTTCTGTTCAGTTACTTTGCTTTTTAGCTGTTCTGTTTTACCTCAAACCAGGACAATAGCACAGTTCACTGCCATCCCCCCTCCAGTCCCCTGGTCTGAAGGTCCTGCTTTAGTAGTCTTGAATTCCATCAGTGGATTTTAAGAAAACAGAAAACCATAATTCTCTGCTTAACATACAAGAGAGTCAAAAGCCTCTGGAACCACAGCCAGGGTAAACACCTTGAGTCTTTTCATTAAACAAACCCACAGTGTAGACATTTACTGGTCTAAGTGCTAGTGAAAACTTGTAGCTTTTTGAGAAATGTCATGAAAATGTTGAGATTTATTTGGGCTGTGCTGCTCACAGAATACCAATAATCTAGGGAGGAATGCGAGTTCATGGAACCTGAATAGAGAAAAGCCAGTTATATCACCCAAAACCACTCACCCTTGTGCAGAGTTCATCATTCGTGTCTCCAACGCCGTAAACAAACACACAGAGGAGATGGTTGTGGATAACAAACCAGGCTCAAAGGCAGGACGTCGAGCCCCTGGTTCTGCTGGAGACTTGGGAAGCTCCTGCGACTCCTGCTCTGCAGGCCCAGCCCGCTGCTCTCGGGGGAAACCACCTGCTGCGTGCAGAAGAGCGGGATGTCCGGGGGTCTCGCTCCCCACGCGTGAGCAGGGATGACAATACCTCCCGGTTCACCGAAGTACACAGCATTCCTGCAGAAACAGAGCCCCGCGCTGTGTCAGAGGCTATTTTTTATGTTTATATACTCAGTGGTGCGTAGCATAGGGTTGTGGGGTTTTTGCAACGGGAGAAAACAAGGGGACTCATCTAGTTCTCTGGGTATCTGCCAAAAGCTATAAAATACAAACAAACGATAAGACACAAGCTGCTTCTACCTCCCCAGGCCAGGTATTAACCAGCCACAGTATATCAAGCCTAACCATCGCATCCTGCCAACACAAACATTTCTCCCCGCCTTGTTTCTCCCATCCTCAAAATCTGAGCAAGCTCACGTGCCCTGCAAGCACCCCTCCAGGGCCAGGAAGGCAGAGTAGTTTGGAGCACCGGGACAGCTGGGCAGCGCACGGATGAACTCACACACATGGGAGTTTGCAGAGTAAGCGAGTCACCTCGCTCCAAGAGCCGTGCCGTCGCCTGTGCGTGGTGGCACCTTCCCATCAGCAGCGGGCCGGAGATCCAGCAGGGGCAGCTCAGCTTGGACACCCCACGTCCCGACCAACGCAGGTGACCTCTGCTGCCAGCACCCACCGGTATCAAACCAAGCCCACACCTGGGTACCTCGGTAGCTTTCCTGTAGCCTCAAAATCAGGGTCGCTGCCAGGCAGCAGCATGAAGCGCGGTGTTTTGAAGGAGCCTCCTCATAAAAGAAGCTGTCAATCAGCCCATTCTGCAGGCAGCACTGACCAACCCCAAAAAGAGAAGAAAAACTCTTTTCTTTCCCTCTTTCCTTCTATCTTTGAAGGAAAAAGTGCCCAAAAGGCATGAGTGCAACCAATAGCAGAATAATGTATTAATAATAAATAAGTGAACTGAAACAAAAGCCACGTATTAAAGAAAAAAAGTATAGTATTGAAAAGGAAAAGGAAAGTGCTGGCCAATAAACTGAAAACAGGAATATTGAAAGTACTGCCAAGAGTAGTACAAAATAATCATTCATGTCTTCCTGCATTAGCATCACTTTTCAGGGAGTGTACCTAGAGAACGCAAAGCACACAAGATTTTGTTACAAATCCCCTCATTTCCATACCAGTACAAAGCTACAAGGCTGACCTCTGCGGGGTCAGAGTCCCCCAGCGATGCACAGCATCTCCCCATGGCAGAGGATGCACGGCATCTCCCCATGGCAGAGGATGCACGGCATCTCCCCATGGCAGGGAATGCAGGGCATCTCCCCATGGCAGAGGATGCACGGCATCTCCCCATGGCAGGGAATGCACGGCATCTCCCCATGGCAGAGGATGCACGGCATCTCGCCATGGCAGAGGATGCACCGGCATCTCCCCATGGCAGGGAATGCACAGCAATCTCCCCATGGCAGGGAATGCACGGCATCTCCCCACAGCAGAGGATGCACGGCATCTCCCCATGGCAGGGAATGCACGGCATCTCCCCGCAGCAGAGGATGCACGGCATCTCCCCGCAGCAGAGGGTGCACGGGCATCTCCCCGCAGCAGAGGGTGCACGGCATCTCCCCATGGCAGAGGATGCACGGCATCTCCCCATGGCAGGGAATGCACGGCAATCTCCCCATGGCAGAGGATGCACGGCATCTCGCCATGGCAGAGGATGCACGGCAATCTCCCCATGGCAGGGAAATGCACGGCATCTCCCCACAGCAGAGGATGCACGCATCTCCCCATGGCAGGGAATGCACGGCATCTCCCCGCAGCAGAGGATGCACGGCATCTCCCCCGCCAGCAGAGGGTGCACGGCAGATCTCCCATGGCAGGGAATGCACGGCATCTCCCCATGGCAGAGGATGCACGGCATCTCCCCGCGGCAGAGGAATGCACGGCAATCTCCCCATGGCAGGGATGCACGGCATCTCCCCACGGTAGGGAACACACTGCATCTCCCCAGGCAGAGGATGCACGGCATCTCCCCCGCGGCAGGGAATGCACGGCATCTCCCCACGGTAGGGGAACACACGGCATCTCCCCGCAGCAGAGGGATGCACAGTGCTTGGTGCAGCAGCACAAGAGGCGAGACCCTCGGGTGGATTTCAACAGCACTGCAACACAGACTATATAGCAAAAATAAAAAATTCTCAAGGTGCATTTGATCTTAGGGAACTGGAATCAAACCCTGGCTGCAGCATTGCGTTTAGCCTAGACCATGGGTCATAGGCCTCCGTTTTCCTGCGGGAAAACCAGCCCCACAGCCCTGCCTTCCTCCTGTGTGTTTCAGGCCCAAAAAACAGCTTACAGTCAGAAACAGAGACTTTCTTCCACTTACTGCACACTTCACTGAATTTTCTCTATTGAGCTCCCCAGTCTGCGTCTCAACAGCAATTTCTAAAAGGATTTATTAACATTAGGACCAATAGTTATCAAATATTCAGTAATTATATCAAAAACAGATACTTGTAAACAACATTGTAAAGAATATATTTTGGAGTTCTGTAAGCATTTCCTTCACACCTTCTAAAGATTTTCCTTTTTTATTTTCTCTTAAATAAAGACTGAATATATGCTGCCATCTACTGGAAAGTGTAACTTGATCAAGGAAAATTTGAATGTTTTTCCCCCAAAACCTTCACAGGGCATCAGCTTTGCTTCCCTACAGTTGCTCTGCCTAGCTCCGTTGATTAACATTAAGCATAAGTAGAAGCTAGATTTAAAACAGTGAAGAAAAACTAAAATGGTAAACCCTCAATGGTTTGTTTGCCCTGTACTGGGAGCAGTACGCACTGCAGAGGCTGTTACTGCACCTTCTGCAAGTGTTTACTTGTCGCTATCGAGGACAAATGGGCCAATTACCTTTTTTTCCTGGAATACACATGGAGCTTTTGGTAAATACGGAGTCTGGTGGGATTCATGCGTTACTGCCTGTGACGCCCCTGCCAGCCTGCTCACTGAGGAAAAACAAGGAGACGGGTTTCAAAGCGCCACTTGATGCCCACTGTGAATCTCAGCCGAGCCTCTTCCCTGCCGGACGGATGCTTCTCGCCCCGCTCCTCGTGCCAGCAGAGGGTCAGTCCCTGCCCTTCGGCCTCCACCACCTCCTCCTCCTCCGCAGGGTGGCCGTGGTGCCCCCAGCAGCCCTGGGGAGGGGGTGAGCCCGGGGGTCACCGGGCTCCATGGGCACAGCTCCGTCCCCAGCCCTGCACATGCTCTTCACGAGGTGGAGCCCCTCTGCTGTGGGGACAGGCTGAGAGAGCTGGGGGGGTTCAGCCTGGAGAAGAGAAGGCTCCGGGGAGACCTTCCAGCCCCTTCCAGGCCCTCAAGGGGCTCCAGGAAAGCTGGGGAGGGACTCTGGCAGGGAGGGGCATGGGACGAGGGGGAAGGGTTTTACACTGAAGAGGGAGATTGAGATGAGATGTGAGGCAGAAATTGTTTGCTGTGAGGGGGGTGAGCCCCTGGCCCAGGTTGCCCAGAGAAGCTGTGGCTGCCCCATCCCTGGAGGGGTTCAAGGCCAGGTTGGACGGGGCTTGGAGCAACCTGGGCTGGTGGGAGGTGTCCCTGCCCAGGGCAGGGGGTGGCACTGGGTGGCTTCAAGGTCCCTCCAACCCAAACCATCCTGTGATTCTGTGATTGTCAACACGGCAGTGGCAGCTGCAGAGAGCACACGGGATTTGGGCAGCGCTCATCAGCTCCGCCGCTTACAGCAGGGGGGAAAACAAACAATGGCTGTTTTGGCAGGTTTTGGTAGGGCACATCCCAAACGCCCATCATCCTTTTCAAGTGAGACCTCCAACACTCTTAATTTGTCTTCCTAAATATGGTCTCTCAAATTCTTACTGGCGTCTCAGGAGACTCACACTATTCTTCCGCAGTCCCAGTTATTACCATACTAGTGAACCAGTGAAAAACAGTTGTTTCTCTCCATTTTTTCTTTCGGGTTTTTTCCCAGGTTAGAAGAGGCTGTAGCTGCCAATACAACGGGACACCAAGCAGGAGCAGTGACACAAATGACAGCTGACGCACAGGAGTCTCCTCACTCAGACCCAGTTGCCTGGGAGGACACGTCCCATTCCGTCCCTCCTGACCCGCGGGGGGATCTCTCAGGTATCCCCAGGGAGAGTCTGTGCCCCCCAGCCATGGCCGTGCTGGAGGGATGCCCCCCTGCAGCACCCACCCCCCTTTGCCATTAAGGCAATGCAGCTTTTTTGACGCTAGCTAAAAGTACTAAACTAGAACTAGAGAACATATGGAGGACAGGAAAGACATGGCAAAATGGTCTAGAAGCAAGCATTAAAAAAAGCACAAGGTATTATGTCAGTAAAAAGTTCTTACAGAAGTAAGAGCTGTCTACGGGTTCACCTGCAAACTGAATGTATCTGGTAAAGGACAGCACTGGGAAGAAACAGAATAATCTCTGTCAAATAAATTTGGGAAGGAAACAATAGCGGATGAGGTACAAAGATGGGAAACTACAAAAGGAAGTAAAAAGTCCTTCACTTAAACAGTCACTGCTGAGTAACCACAGCTACGTGATTATAGAGGTTAGTCAGGTAAAAGTATCAGATTTTGAAGGAATCTGGGAACGTTACGCATACAGCCCAATCTGAAGGGGCACCACGAGAGCAGTAAATAGCGAAGTAACGGCCATGCCCAACAGGAGAAGCCCCAAGAGGGTCTCAGCTGTGGGGCGCGCGGAGGGAGAACACTGACCAGCTTAACTCAACACACGGGGATTAGGACCAGTAGCAAGGGAATTTCAAAGCAAGCGTTTAGGAACAAATCCTCTTGTGCTGAGGAGGAGCAACAGGCAGAGAAAGAATATGGACTAATGAAAGCAGGGTCTTGGCAAGCATTTGCCCTAACGCTCTTTAAAAAGGGAATTATCTTTGCAGCGTTGGATAGCTTGAACAAACTAGCATCATTAGCTTTAAAATATCGTTACCGGGTAACTTGATTTACGAGAAGATGAAAACCGTTGTCTGAACAATTCAAGGAACAATATGACCAAGAAAACTGCCACAAGCAAAGTACAGTGATGAATTTTCTGCAAACACGGCCGACTCCGGGTGAACCCACCTCCTTCCTTTCTGCTGGTGAGCGGCGATGGTGGGTCTGCAGTGGAGCAGGCCCCGGCACCAGCGCGGCACGAGCAGCACGGCAAGGGGAAGCCACCACTACGGAAGACAAGAGGCAGGACCAAACCCTTGGTTTCCACAAACCCCGTTATGGAAAGTCCGTGTTCAAAGCCGCGCTGCTCTCACCAGCTGGCCACCCCGCGCTGCCCCAGGGTCCCCATCGCCCGCACTCCTGCCGGGTGGAGCAGTCTCCTGGGCTAGAAACTTTCCCACGGCTGGGTGGCGAAGGATGGTCCTGTCTGGGAGCCAGCAAAGGATGCTCCCATCTGAGGAAGGGACATCTGCACTGACAACACTCACATTCCCGCTGGCAGTTTGCCCCGATCCGCTCGCCACTGAGGCAGAGCGAGGGCTCACGGGGTGAAAATGGCACATCCAGGGCAAAACAACGCTTGCGTCGACATGACCGGGAGGCAATGGAGGACCAAGAGGCAGTGGCGAGGCTCTGGCAGAGGTGGGACGGGGCAGTGCCGGGGCGCAGGTGACAGCCCGGAGGCGGCTGGACGTGCCCCGCAGCACTGGGCTGGCAAACCCCCCGAGAGCCCCCGCAGCCGCTGGACCTGCTCATCCCCCGCCCCAGCTCGACCCCCCGAGCCCAGCGGAGCGCACCGCGTACCGCCGGCCAGCTCGCCTGCGCCAGCGGACGGGGATGGCAGCCCCGCTCCTAATCTAACAGACAGCTTAGCTTTATACTCATTTATATAGACATGTAAAGTGAGACTTTTCTGTTGGGTTTTCAATTTATAACAGGTATTAATATATATTTAATTTAAACATATTGCCCGTGGGACTCATTAGCAGTTTAACAAAATGCCTGAGTAAAAATACTCGGCAGATAAAAGACAGAATTTTAAAATATTGTATGCCTACAAAAATAATCTAGATGATGACGAAGGGTGTCAGAGAATTGCTCGACCACATCAAACAATGAAAACACTCTTGGAGATGGGCTATTTAATATTAAATAAATACCCAGAATTTCTGTAAAATGCTGAACAGGAGATATGATGGAATGTTATTTTTCCTAATCTGTTCATACTGTAATTACGGACTCTATACTCCAGCTAAAAAGATCATTTATCTTATGCTGAGTATTTCAATTGCTTTTTCTTCAATAAATTACAGATATTACCTTCAACTGGTAACTTAAGCACAGCAAAGAAGTTTCAGGCACAGCTGATGTGCCTGTAAAATATTTAACATTTGTCTAACATATGACTTTTATAAAACATATTATCTCTATTTTGTGAAAGCTTTTTCTAACCAATTTATGTACTGCTAAAAAAGAATTGATTCTACCCCATAAGAATAATTTTGGGGAAAAAAAGCTATTTGCAGGCAAATATTTGGAACTGTATTCCCTTTTTTTATAACATCACCAGTGGTGTTAATACTAATACCAGTCCATCTAAGGTGGTTTTTCCATGATTTGCTGTGGGGGCTGAGAAGAGGATTTCTGTAGCGTGGCCACCAACACCCATGGGGGTGTATTTCCACGGTGACACAGGCACACAAATAACATGCAAAATAAACCCCAAGCATCAGTAATTGTACGTACGAACACAGCGAGGGGACCTGGTCGCAGCCGCAGACGGGTGGGTGACAGTCGGTGGCCAGGAGAAAGGCGGGTGGCAGAAGCGGCAGCGTGCCCACCCCTGGGCACTGCCAGCCCCGCAGCCCGCTGCCGCAGGGACCCCGCGCCCCGCGGCACCAGCCGGCAGTGCCGCCCGTACCGTGCAGTACCGAACGTCTCCTTCTACCTACTTGTTTTATCCATGTAAGCATCGAACGCCACACCATTCAACCCAACATACCAGATATTTACTGGGCTGGGTGGGATTACAGAAAAATCCGAGCTAAATCAGAGACTACAGTCTGGTGGTTAATTTTTACTATTTTTTAGATGGGTAAATATGAACAGTGGGTCTAGTATTAGAGTTCTGCAATTTCTGAGAACGAGTGCATTTTCATTGTGTCTATAGGAGAGCTCAGTTCAAATTATAGAAGTGACATGAAATTTCAGCATTTCCATAAATATTCAGAGTTTGAGCAGGTTTCATCCAAGCATCAGAGTGACTACATGCGTTCCACTGGAAGCACAGCCCACTGCCTCTCATCCTGCGAATGGAGGAAAGTTATTCCTGCTAGACAAACACAATTTGATAGGATTTGGGTTTAGTCTGACTGTGTGGAATAATCATGCTCATTTTAACGCTGATATTATACTCCAGTACCGCGCTTAGTGAAGCAATACGTCTGTTCAGGCTAAATCTAGCAGTGGGAGAAACCCGAGCAAAGGGCTTTCTCCTCAGCGCTGCAGCCTGGCTGCGTTCAGCATCAGACCCACCGGCATCTGTGACAACAATAAATAAGCATTTACCAATTTGCTGACTTTGCAGCTAGAAAGAGACTATTACAATTATCTGCTCTGACCTTCTAGATAACATAACCATTTGCCAATGAAGCCAGTAATTTCTGGCTGACTCGTGCGGAGCCCTCCAGCCAACTTGACTCAGTGAGCTCTGCCCGCGGCGAGTCCGGCTGTTAAAGACCTGCAACTTACTCGTTCTCCAAATCTGCCTGTGGCATCAGCTTCCAGCCCCAGAGGAAAGTCTCCCAAAGGTTCTCACAGAGCAGGATCTCACCAGCTCCTCACCATCTTCCAGGCACACAAGCCAAACCCAGCTTCTGCCGGCAACTCACACGTCTCTCTCTAATTGATTTATCTTCTGCAACGCCGTCGTTGTTTCTTATTCCGCCTAGCCTGAAGAATAAACAGCTTTAAGAGGAGTGAGCGGCACTCAATTATGTTTTCTGCATCATTTATTAATTTACTATTCATCAGAAGAGTAAATCAAAAGAGCACAGTTGATGGGCCTTGGTGACACGGAGGTCATAAATCAAGGCATCAGTGACACAGCTGTACCTGACTTCATCCTGCAGGACTTTCACAAACACTAGTGAAACACAGAAATGGAAATGGATTCTCTCAGATCCAACAAATATGGAACTTTGTATTTATTTTAAAGTAAATTTTTCAGAGCAAATGGCAACTCGTAACGTGCCTTTGAGAAGAATACTTAAAAATAAAAAGCTAAAAAAGCAATTTCTGGGTGTAGAGTAAAACTGTATTGGGCAATTTACTTTTATACCATCCCTTTAAAAAAGTTAACCCTTCTGGCTCTAGATCATATCCTAACTGAACCAGGATATATTCCAAAATGCACAGTGACATGCTCGATTCATTTTGTTCATCCCCAAAATGGCTTAAATTAGGAAACACTCACAGTTTGGCACCACTGATTCCAATTCAGCGTTCGACTTAAGGCTGCACCGTGCAACGCACAAACAGGTAAAGTGCCCGTGTCCAACCTAAGCGAGGCATTACCAAGCACGTGCTTCCGGCAGCAGCACGGCAGAGCGCAAGTACTCAGGACGCAACAGGAGAGCGAGAGCCCCTGCGTCGCTGCCACGCGAAGCCCCAGCCTGAGCGGGGATCCCAGCCCCCCGCACACACCGGTGTCGGACCGCAGACACAAGGACTTCCCTGCACGAGCCACCGGAGTCCCGAGGTCATCTCGCTCTCCTGGTGTACAAAGGAGGAGAAAACATTATGTTCCTTTTGGGTTTGTAGTTTTTACTTTAGAAGAGCTTTTCTTTACAATACCACAACCCAAATTTTGATCTATTTGTGAAGCTGGATATGATTTATCTGGGATTTGGTACATTCAACAGACAAGTACTCACTGAAAATATCCACCAAGTATCCTAAGTACACAAAAATTGTCTCCTTTTGTGCAATGCATTCACATTTACAGTATGGAGTCTTTGAGAGACATCCTTCACATTTTTTTATCAACTTCTAATACTTCCTCAATTGTTCTCTATTTTCCTCAACAAGTTCTTTGTCTTTCTTCTTAGGGTATCTTCATGTTTCCCCCATCCGTCGAGCCTCAACCAAGCCCGTGTCAAGCAACACGTCAAGCGCTGAAGGTCTTGACCTAACGAACACTCCGATGGGGTTTGTTTCCTGCCTCTAAGAACCAAGTGTGCCGTTGCCTCACATTTTCAGTAATCTTCATCTTTTCATTTGATATTGTTGTAAAGCTCTTTCAGCTCTCAAGACCTCTTCTTCACATGTCTTCTACACTCCCCATTGTTTCTCTTCAAGAAGCTCCCGAAAACTCGGGCTGCCTTGCTCGGTGCCCGCTCCCATCTGTGCCCCCTGTGCCGCACCTGCCAGGGGCTGTCGTGGTGTCATTCTGTGAGTGGCATTAGCAGCAGAACAAAATGGGCCAAATCTTCAGGTCCACGTGCTCCAGCAAAACACGCCCTTCGCTCAGTGACCCCGGTGGTGTCCAGCATCGTCCTGAGAGCAGCACGACTGCGAACGTGAGACTGGGGGGGCACTGCGGGCAGCCCTCGCCCTGCCGGGATGTCACCTCACCCCGTGCCGCCGAACCGCTTCATACAGCTGGAACGGCCAAACTTCACTCTGTTTGTTTCTCTGTATCAGTGTTTTCCATAGTCAGGGGACCCACGAATAAAACAATACTAGCATCAAATCCAGTATTTAGAATATAAAAAATGTACAGTTAAAAAATTCTCTTTTTTGTTAGAATTTAGTATTTGCTGACAGCAGACTGACTGTGTAAGACAAGTTACCGTCTCGCTGTGTTGAATTAGATATCACGGTCCTTTGAAATAGGACTTCAACAGGTTGTCCGCTATGTACCATGCCGCCGCCTCCCAGGTTCTGCCCGTTGGGACACGCTGCTGAGACCGCACGTGGCTGGGAGGAGAATGCTGGCGAGGACCTTCCCTTCCCTGAGCCTGCACAAGGCTCCCCGCGCGGCCAGCGCTGCTCCCACTAACCCAAACCAAGCCTTCCACAAAACAGCTCCTACACCCTGAACTCTGCACAGTAAGTAAAAACGAGTGACTTCCTGAAAGTTTCCCAGCTTCCTACAGTAGCTGCTTTTTAAATAGGTTTTAAAAAAATCTTCCTACAATGCAAAATTCACTGCATAAAAATTGTATACGAGTAGAAGATAATAATACAAATGATGTTTCCTGCATGTCCGTATTTGAAATGCATTCCTTCTCTCCTGGTACAATAGTTCTTCCAGTATTTCCCTTGAAATTATGCATCAGATTCATGTGAAAACGTATATTCCATCTACTATATTCATACTTAAAATCCAATTTTCTCGTTTTTATAATCCCAATATAAACCTGACTAAAATTTTACTATTTTACTTTATTTACAAGGAAAATTTTCACAGCATGACCATATACAAGACTGTGAATTACTTTTGCAGGGGATTTTGTTTGTAAAACAAGTGTTCTATTTCCAGGACTGCTATAAAGCCTTGGTTCTTCTCCTTGTGTGCCGTAATAAAAAGCAATACAAACAAATGACACCTCTCCAAAAGTTACAACACAGCCTTCTTCTGCCTGATTTTTTGTACTTTCCACTGATAGTGCTTTGGAGTTAGCGTGAGTAATTAATTAATCAGGATAGACTGAAAAAGGACCAGCCCTTCCGCTCTCATTCCAGGATGGCTCTGGGCCGTTGTCATGCTCCGGGAGGGCAGTGGGGACCCCGGCCGCTGCCCAGAGAGCTGCCAGACAGCCCTGGCCCCGCTCCCTCCCAACTTCCTATCCTTCAGCGCCATGTGGATGGGAGAGGGCGAGTCTCTGCACGGGTTCAGATTGTTGCCCGGTGCCAGGACACTGTTTCCGGGGCCACAATCCTCTGCTGGATCCTGGACCTTCCTGCACACAGCTGGCCAAGGAGCCGCCCTGGGGGGGGGACGGGCTGCGTGTCTGTCCCTGAGCGAGGGGACACCGGGCAAAACCACCGGGTTCCTGCAGAGAGACGCAATGCTGCAGGCAGGGAAGCGGTAACTCCAACATCTCCCTGCAGAGCCACCGGCGACGGGGACACGGAGAGGGGAGGAGCCGGGGGGTTGTCGGACGGTGGGGCTGCGGGAAGGATGAAGGTCAGGAAGACCGGCGCGTGAAGGACGAGCTGGCAGGAACACTTCAGGAGTGACGTACTGAACTCCTAACCGCTCCGCGCACATCCTCACCAGCGCAGTGTAACTAAGCGGCATTTGCAGCACACAGCCAAGCACCTCCCTAATGCCTAATGACAGCTTCCTTTTACCCTGGAAGATGATGCACGATATGACACACATCAAGCATGAATATGAGGATGGGTATTAAGAAGAACCAAGCAAAATTAGAAAGTCATCTTTGTCACCTTTTCAACATTTGTGTAACTATGGCTGTATAAGCATCAGCACAACTGTCATATTTGTATCCAACTATTTTCCTTTTCATTAAGAGAACATAAAAGAATATCAAAAGGCGGTAATACTCAGAAACAATCGGTACAGCCAGCTCCAAAACAAGCTTGCGTTCCAGCCCCCATTATAACCTTCCCCAGGGCAGGGCCGCTGTGCCGCAGGAAGCAGCTGGAGGAGCCGGGACACCCCAAGGCCACCCCCGCCTCGGCCACCTCGCCTGCAGGCAGCAGCCATGGCACCGGGGTGCAGGGACATGGGGACGAGCCCGGCGCAGGGCTGGACGTGCCCCCTGTGGGGACGTTCCTGGGACAGCTCTCCCTGCGTGCCACGCACACGGTCTGTCCCGGCAGAGCCAGGACAATCCCGTGGCGCCGTGCCAGCAGCTGCCGCGGCTGTGCTGGAGATGTGGGGCACGGCCGGCGGTGCCCGAGCCCCCGCTGCCGGGATGCTGTGCCTCCTGCCGCGGTAAAACCAAACACTGCACGCCAAGACACTGTACCTGTCTGGTACACCAACTAACGCTTCCCCACATTTAAACAAAACTTCTCGAAAGGCATTCGTATTTATAACTCCTCAAGACCATTATCGCTATGGGATTTAATATAAACGAGCACCTCGGCGTGCCTACCAGAGCCTGTTCCACCCCTCGGCTCCATTGCTCCTGGAGCAGCCGCAAGCTGTCAGGGCTTTTCGCAATGTCTTACTCAAAACCAACACCTTCAGCAGCACATCTCCTGCCGGGCTCCAAGCCATTCCTTTCCAGAGCTCAAAACTCCATTGAGTTACAGTTTATATTATTTATGGAAACTCACAACACGGATTCTAGACCTGTGCCAAAATCCACCGCGGCACTGAAAGAACAGTGGCAGTTATAAATTCAAATAATTCACACCAGATGGACAGAAACCAACTTCAGGGATTCAATCACAGGGACATTCTCCCTGCCCTTGACCCCCCCCAGCTGCAGCACATCAGCCACTAACGGCAGGTTGGGGGCAGGGGAACAGGCAGGTGAAACCTCCGAGTCACTCCATGGACTCTCGGAGCCCGACCTGCCAAAGGCAGCGCCCCAACTCCTGGGAACAGCGCCCAAACCTACGCCTCTCCTACCCCATCATGCACTTGGTAAAACACAGGGAATGAATGAGGGAAAGAAGGAACAAGGTCCCAATGAAAACTTTCTTATATTAAGGTCAGATATTTCATAATTATCAAAGATTTAGAAGAAATGCCCTCTGGACTTTTCTGCTCTTTCCAGAGCGGTGGAAAGCAAGGTGACACTCTGCCTCTGGAAAGACACCTGCCACGGGAGCCCCAAGCTTTCAAGGCTGCATTAACTGGTTACTTTATTGTGCCTGTCGCTGAATACTGGGCTCCCAGAAACGATGGCTGAATCCACCTCTTCAGTAACGTTTCTTTGCAGGTTCAAATAATCAGCATTGTTAGTTCAAAATTAATCATAATCTCACTCCCCATTACGGCAGGAATTTTCTTTATGAAAGTCATTATGGAAATAAAATTGTAGAATATAAGCCCATTTAAAGAAGGAACAGAGCGATGCTGTAGATAAATCACCTACAGAAAAAAAGGACCAAATCCAACAATTCTCACAACCCTCTTGCTCTGAACTTCCCTTCATCTTTCTCACCTCCTTTTTCTGCCATATGGCCTACACGGTATAATTTTGTTATTTTTAAACTCAAAAGAAAAAAATCCTAGCTCTGTTCTCTGAGGTGAAAATTATCATTAACTGAGAAGAGTAGGACAATGCCATCCTACTTTGACACTGCCAAGGGCAAAAAGGTGTTGGAAAGGCAGAAAAGCAGAAAAGCGATATCTAAAAAGGAAGCAAACTTTTTCTTCTGTTCACAGAAGTGGATTTTCTAATGCTCTTTACGTTTGATACCACTAAGACAGTACAGCAGTCCTTACTGAAGCATCACAAATGATGGTGCATGCAAACGCGCGCCGTGTGCGGAGCGGCAGGGAGCCGACGCAGCCACGACTCGCGCAGCCCAGCGCTCTGCACGCACCGACGTCCCCCCGCGCCCGCAATAGATCCGTACGTAACATACGGGCTCCAGACCTACTTCCAGCTGCAGGGACGTACAAGAAAAATTGCTCCACCTGGAGCAGAGCAGGCTCGCGGGTCTCGCCCCTGGTACAAACCCCGCAGGGAGGCGGACGAGAGGACGGAGCTGGGCTCGTCCCAGAGGTGCCAGAGGACAGGACCAGAGGCCACGGGCACGAACTGAAACACAGGAGGGTGCCTGGACATCAGGGAAGACTCTTCCCTGTGACGGTGACCAAGTACCACCAGGGAGGTTGTGGAGCCTCCATCCCCGGAGACATTCAGAACCCGCCTGGATGTGGTCCTGGCAACCAGCTCTGGGTGGCCCTGCCGCAGCAGAGGCTGGGCCAGGTGACCTCCAGCAGTCTCTACCAACCTCGACCGCTCTGTGACTCTGCAACGATCTCCTATACGTAGCCTCTGCTTTTATCAGACTTTCCCAGAATTCTTAGAATGGTTCTTTCCTCTGTTTGCAGAGTTCATTTTTCTTAGAAAACAGTGTTTTGACTAGTGCGCTCCCTTGTTTCCCAGATGAATGCCTTCCACCCTCAGTGTTCTCTTCTGGCTTAATGATGTGGTACATAAAGTTTCTCCTATCGC
Source organism: Sterna hirundo (assembly GCA_009819605.1). Taxonomy (NCBI): domain Eukaryota; kingdom Metazoa; phylum Chordata; class Aves; order Charadriiformes; family Laridae; genus Sterna; species Sterna hirundo. Next base: position 65,474,869 of record CM020443.1, read on the forward strand.
ACGCTGAAGGTGTGCTTTGACTGTTAACTCGTTTATCTTCATCTCTGACGTAACGTCTCCGCAGTGGAAGTTCAGGCAAAGGAATTCTACTGTAAAAACAACCTTTGTGACTATTTCACAGTATATAAAGTATATACTCAAAAAACTCAAAATTGGAATAAAGCAGAGTTAATGCTTTTGTTGCAGCTGAAATTAAGTGAACCGCCGTACTGAAATGTTTATTTAATGTTAGTGAAATAACTAGTCTGAAATTTTAGAAAATTTAAGAAAATCTACTTAGACTCCTCAAAGCTTATTTGACATATCTCAGCAAGGTGGATGAATAATGAAGGATTTTTCATACATAATAGCAGCGATATATGGAGAGCCAATACAAACACAAGCGCCTTCTCAGATCCTTCGGGCAAGAAGTCTGCCGAGCTGGGGTGGACGGACTGGCCGCCACCAGGAACACAGGGAAGGGGCTACAGAAAGGTCTACTTCAGTCAGTCGAAGTTAGGCTCGTCCAAACCAGGAACTGCACAGCCTTCCCATACGGTGAACCTGTCTGCTGAAAAGGGGACTCTGCCCCAGGGTTACTACTGGACTTGTCATATCGTTTACTTTCTTTTTATGGATGTTAAACATGACTAATCCAGTATTCTGGCACGCATGATTGAGCCTTCCCTCTCTTTACCTATTGACAATCAGCAATCCTACTCAGGTATAAACAAGTTCCGTATTTACTCTCACTTGAGCAGCATTAAATATACCCAGTCTCATACAGATACAGCCCAAGAAACGAACGACGTAGTGATAGCAAGAACCAAACCCATGATGACCACGAGCGGGAGCAGTCTTTCCCACAGCACTGCAGGCCCCAGCCCCGGGCAGGGAGAGGAAAATCTGCCCGCTCTCTGGGCCCAGATTTACTCCATCTCACTATCACAAAGCCCCAAAGCCCTCTGTACGCCCCTGTCCCCCCTGCCCAGGGTCCACTGCACGCAGAGCGGATTCTCCCACCGAAATGGGTTACGGGACCTCGCCCCATGTAAGCCAGGGCAGAAACGCAGCATTAACTCGGGGTTTCTCGGAAGGATGTTGAAGCCCAAGGGTGAGATGCTAATAGAAAATACTCTTTTTTGTTTAATAGCAGTGGCTACACAGGAGTGACGGTGTATGGTAAAAGCCACACGTCCAAGGTGCCAGCAGTAATCCTGCAAACTAAGGACCAGTAGTGAGCCCCATTTCAGTGCCAAATGAAATGCCTGAAACTAAAACAGAAACCAAAGCTCCCACACACCATGGGCAAAGCAGCCAAGATCCTGAGCAGAAAGGAAAATGCCTCCTTGCCCTCTGCGGGCACGTTAACCGGGCAGTGCACTAGCAAACACGCTCGGTGTGACTCAGGGCACACTCTCCAGACATCTAAGGAGGATTTATTAACCATCTTTAACAACTATCCCTTTGTGAAACTGCAAAAAGTGCATCTCATGAAACTAATGAGATAATACAGTCTGGAGGATCTTTAGAGTAACCTAACAGAGGTCAGCAAAATGAACAAACAGCAGCTGGTTGAAATTCAGTGTTGATAAATGCAAAGTAATGCACATTGAAAGGAGTATCTTGATAATATTGATATGTTCTAATAATATGATCCGTTATTGATAAACTTCATTGATTTCTAAAATACCCATAAAACCGTGGAAAAAGAAACGTGCACCATCAATGAAAAGATGTGACAATAATATGTAATAAATGAGCGCCAAAGAAATTCAATTGCATACAGTAACACTGTCAGGGTCAGCTGTGTATTCTCCCCAAGAACACCTTCAGTTCTGGTCACACCAACTAGAAAAGACGTGGTGGGGGAGAAGTTCACTTATGGAAAACAGAAATTATATAAGGCATAGATAAGCATTCAAACGAAGATCACAAATACTGATAAGGAATAAAATAAAGAGAGATGCACATTGAAACCAGTATTCAAATAAATCCCGTAAGGATCAGAAAGGAGACTGGAGACTCCTACTCTTTCCCACAGTACAAAACGGGCAAACCACAACTCCATTTAAAAACGCCAAATCCAAAAGTGGGCAAAAGAAGGGTCTTTAAGGAACACGTAATTGTGCCTGTGTCGTCCAGGCAGGACACGGGCACGGCGTGGGGATGGGGACAGGAGCACCCAGCCCCAGGAATGGGCAGCCCAGCCCAGGCCAGCGCTGCTGGGCTGCTCCGGAGCAGCGCTCCCTCGCATTGCTGCCGTACTGCCCCACGACAGGGCTGGAACACGGGACGTGCTAAATGGCGTTCCATGTATTTCATGTTCGGATGTTTCTACGTGTGTAGCACATGAAAATAAGTTAAATTCTAGAATTATGATTTTTCATTCATTTTCTTACTCTTCTTCTCATGCAGCTGGCATTTGTAAATGAAAAAGACATGGCATCAGGTTCACCTTTGGTTTAACTTAAATGGGTTTGTTACTGAAGAAGCATCGCTCGTTCTAAATTAGTTTTACACAGGTATTCCTTGCTTAAACATAGAGACTGATTTTAATGTATCACAAATGAGAAAAATTAGGATGTTCTTTATAAAAAGATATTTTTTGTCCTGAAAGCTTTCAGACTGGTCTGTTACAAAAACAAGAGTTCAACCAAATGAAACATTTGTCGGGAAGAGATCTTCAAATTTCAAGGAAAATCCTTGCTAGTCACAGTTAATATTCAGTAAGTATAAAAAGTAAGTATATAATCTTTAGAATGTAATGTACGGTACTTCAAAAAGATTGACAAAACATTATCTGCAAAGGACTTCATATTAACATAATAATGAAACAGTTTCAAGCCATTATGGAGACACCGAGGTTTTTATGGTAATATGTAATATGGCAATAAAAACCCGTAAAAGGCATAAGCATGAAGAACAAAAATGTTAAAGGTCCCCGCTTTGAACACCGATTTGTTTAAGGGTACAGCTGTGTTTAGGAATTACAGCTACTGGCCTCTGCCCGAGGACAATGTTTTGTGTCCAAGCTGCAGAAAAACGTGCAAGCTTTGTCACTGTGGCAACAATCACACTTAGTCCCACTCTCTAAGAACCCAAAACTACTAGTGCACAGCGATGCTCCTTGTACCTCTGAGTATTTGGTATCAGGCACCAGACTGAGCTGGCAAGGAGGAGGCCCGTGTCCTCCTTGGAATCGCGTCAGCACAGCATCATCTCCCAGCAAACCGTGAAAGCAAGGTACCGTTTCCCTCCTTTCCTAACCCCTCTCCACCTTGAAGGTGTTTGACAAATCGCCCTCTCGGAGTGCCTTCAGCCGCTACTCCACCCTGTCCGGCTGTGTCTCCTGCTGCTGGCGCCACTGGTGCCGTGCCGAGCTCTTCGCGTTCTCCTCTGCCTCTCAGGCAGTACCCCCAAGCTCTCCCTCCTCCTGCCTCCATCATTCCCTTGCTCACTCCTCCTACTGCTGCTTGCGTCCCCCAGGGCCTGCCCAGTGCCTCCCACCCACTCCACGCCGGCTGACAGGTGGGACAAAGGGACACCGTGCTGCTGCAGAGGTGCCTGGCTTGCTCTGCCACCTCTGCGGCACCACACTGCCCATCCCACGCCAGCAGCACACGGACGCTCGGCCGTGCTGCCAAGGGCTACTCCATGCAGCCGAGGACTATCCTGTGCTGCCAAGGGCTATTCCATGCTGCCGAGGACTATCCCGGGCAAGCTTGCTCCAGAGTGAGCAGCCGCAGGGGAACCTGCCAGCAGCCCCCGCCTTACAGGACCATCGGAAGCCACCACTAACCTTGGCAGCGCTTATCTCCCAGCCACGTGACAGTGGCCATTTATCCTCCATGCTACTAATCATGAGTTAACAAAAATCACAGACTGTTTTTTGCTGGATCACTTGGATATGAAGTTACCATAACTCAAGAATTATTCAAAATAACAAGCAAAATCAGGCAGCCCACTACAGAGGAACAGAAAATTCTGGAGATACTATTTCTCCATTTTAACACTTTTTCCCGAGACCCCCAGCAGACATTGTTAAGAGCTGGTTAATGAACCAGAGAGGTGGCCTACCTCTGCTAACAAAGACTACGGCTCCTCAGACACCATGCAAACCTTTGGTGGAGACACCAAAGGAACCTGGCGAGGCCCCCCAGGTACCCCCCAGTCACAGCACGCTGGTTAATAACCAGCTCCGTCGGCTCTCCCCAACGGCAGCACACTACTCTGCATACCCACAGCGTCGGTGTCCCGAGATCGGGTTAATTATCTAGCTGCAGGGAGAAAACGTCACCTTCCCAGAAGAGAAACTTGATGTTTCAAAGTAATACAGATGCTGTCACTCTCACAGGCTTAGTAGTTCAGGAAAACTATCACTGGGGCACAGATTTTTTTTTAATCTTTTTTATTTATCCACTAAGTAAAAACAGACTAAAATATCGCTGAAACAAACTGAAATAAGAAGGATCAATACGCAGAAAAGTAATGCCCTGATCCTCTGTCTGTCTTGACTAAAATTCTGATGGACATAATACAAATGAAAAAACATCCTCAGGAAAAGAATGTGAATTTAAGAAATAAAAAAATAGCAAAAAGATCCAATTACAGCACCAATCGTGAATTTTTCACAAGATCACCCAAGAGGCAAGTCTTCATCTGGAAAAAATAATCCCAGGAGCTTTTAACCAGATATAAAGCACACAGGACATCATCTAAAGACAGGAACAACCACCTCTGCAGGGTGGATTCCAAGGACCTTGACTGTCCCTGCAGAAAGGTCAGGGCCAGAACTGACTCGACTCTACCTGGAACGACAGTTCTGCAAAAAACTGGTAACCAAAGCTAAGACTGCACTGAAACCACCACCTCTTTTGGGGAGGGAAGGAGTAATCTATCCTCAAGCCCAGTCTTTTATTGTCTGTGTGGAATGACGTTGAGTAACTGTATGTTCCACCGCCTCCACGGCGTTCTGGCATTGCTGCCACGGTGGTTCCTGAGAACACGCTTTCCTTCCAAGGGAAAGTGCACAAATACATTACAGGTTACCAAAGCCGGTGAGAATCAAAGAAGCAAATTCTGTCAAATGCACTGAGCCCCCCTCTTCCCGCTTTTGAAGAATACCAATACTTTGATGTTCCATTAATACATTCTTATAGCAGGCTACAGAGATGGTAAACAAAAAGCGTAAGGTACAACCTGGTTCTAGAAAGCTGCAAGAAAATAGCCTCCTTCATGAAAATAATAAGACAACAACTGTATGTCAACCTGTCAGCAGACGGCAGCCAGCCTCCCGGCCGGGACAACAGCTCCAATCCGAGTGCACACACCGGTAATGGTGGGCAACGGCACAAACTGTGGTTCCTGGTGAAAGCCCAGCTAAACACCCAGGGGAGGGAGAAAAGCACCCAACGCAGACCGTGTCACCTGCAGAGCCACCACGCGCTACTCTGACTCACCAAAAAGGCCTCAAGGAAGAAATGTTTTGACCAACAGAACTGCATCTATTACCATCTATTAACTTCATAAACAGTAGAAACACACAAAGTCTGAGAAACCTTGGTAAATAGTTTCAGCATTGGGATCTGACAAAACACTAAAATCCTGATACACAGACACTAAAATCCTGATATACAAACCTATACGTATGATAAAGTCATACAACTGAACTAATAGATATCAAATACTTTTTGCTTTGTTATATTATTACTGGAGTGATTGCTCTTGTAGCTATGAAGTATGGGCAGGTTTATATGCAAATGAAGTTATTTTACATCCTCACAATGAAATACAATCAAGTTCTTAGCAATGTAAGAGATAAAACGCAAATGCAGTAATGATTTTATCTGCAGTAGAGATGCTACTTACAGTACTTGTTTTCTGCCATTCACCTGACTTTAACAAATTAAACTAAATACATTAGTAAACAAATGCTGAGACTCTGAAAGTTCACCCTTGATTACAAAAGAAGTGCTTGTCGAACGCAGCGCGCACAGAATTCTAATACATAGAGTTCTAATATAAAGCCCTCGAAAGCGTAGAGTATGAAAGACACCAAGTTCAGAGTTGTGCAATCCAATGTTCTGGCTCACAGCACAGACACTGTGTATTTTTTAGCTTGAGGTACTATCTCATGTTACCATACTTTGGGAAAAGCTAAAACACTGAAATTTTTCGTATCTCATAACATTAATGGATTTACATAACCTGTAAAATCAAATTACGCTATGTTAAGTGAAAGTATGGTCTGTTCTATGCAGAGAATTTCTCATACTTTTTTTTTACTCCTAAAAGTATTATTTTTTCAATCACTGGCATATTTGAAACTGTATAGATTAAATAATGATTGACTATTAACAGGCCCTCAAAATTATTTCCATAAGCAATAGTCTTGTTACATCCAAAGGGACCTGAGTAAAATTGAGTGATCATTTACGAAAATATGGTCAGAAATTTTAAAAGACAGTTTAAATGGGTTTGGTGGTACCTTTGCTATCCTTAGTCACCAAGGCAACGAACAATTTACAAACAGCCTATGAGAAAATGTTGTCCTATGCGCAAACAGTAATGTGAGAGCCTGTCTGCATTTAAGTCATGGATTTTGATGAACATTTGTAATAAAAAAATAGCTTTATCGTGAAATGTCTCCAGGTAGACAGTTTTGATGAAAGATTTATCATATGCCCACTGGCCTAGAAAATGGAAAATATTTTACAATAACTACTAGGCTTAGAGAATGGTTAGAAGCAGCAGAATGAGTTTTTCCCTATCTGCTTTCAAGCAAAGGACTTGGGTTCCCCAAAGACAAAGTAACCGAAATGATAATGAAAACATTTAGAAAGGACCTCACACAAAGAACAAAGGGGAAAAGTTTTTAAAAGCCCAATGGGAAGCCTTGAATATAGAGGAAAATAAATTAGTATGACTTTATAGTAAACAAGAAATATTTCATTCAGCTGTAACTAGGCAAGGTGAGAAAGGGCGTGCTGGAAGGGCTTCTAGAGAAAACAGGCAAGGAAAGTACAGAAAGACGGGACAATATGGTCCAGAGGCAGAAGGAAACCCAGAAAAGTAAAAAACTACAGGCTTCCTTTCTGTCTACGCCTGCGGATTTCTTGTCCTGTTAAGCAAGCAGAGATGAAGCAGTAAATAAGATCGCTATCTGCAGGGCCAGAGCAAGGTCCCCAGCCCATTTTTGGTCCTGCCGAAGGCAAGCGCAGGTGATGGCAGCAGAGCAGCCTCGGGGACCGACCCCGCTCAGAGCGAGTCCCCCGCGCTGCCCGGCCGCTCGCACCCCACACAGCAAGGCGAGGACCGCCTTTGGATCTAGGAGAGGCCCCCAGTACTGGAACCCAGCGCAAGTTCTGCAAAACACTCCAGTCGGGAAGCTCAACTGGTTTAAGGCGTAGAAAGGGTTCATACAGGGTCTCCTCTCTGTTCAACTACAGGATGCACCAGGAGGTGCTCACAAACGTGCAGGACAAAAGAATTCGGAACTTAGCATGAGCTAAGTGGGCTACTTATACCCAGTTAAGTGTTGTTCTTAATACACAAATGTTTGGTTCTGAAAAAGATACCCTGCAGTGCCACTACATCACCTTAAAAACATTATGTAGCCACATTAAATAAACATTTTCAGTAACGGATCCCTAATCCTATTAGATTGGATACAGTTTGATACAATATTGTGTTAATGACTCTCTAATCAAACAAGAGCCAGTTTGATTGCACAATTAGGAAAAACATCCTCACAACAGAACCTTTTAGAGAACAGCATGCTATGAGCTGGCTCACCTCTGCAGCAACAGGAGAGATGTCGGCAGAAGACAATGGCAAAAACATTTCTATTTGTCAGGAAGTTTCCATCTCCCAACAATTTCCTCATCAGAAATTACATAGTAACGCAGGGCTTTGAGGGAGAAAATGCTGTTAACAACAATGTGCCTACAGGCTATTTTCAGGCTCAGTGGAGTATCACACAAGGTGAGGCCTATCAGATTAGGACTGAAAGATAATGAGTGCACATTAGCCATTTTTTTCCAATTTCATTATCACAAAGATAAAGTAGACTTAATTCCTCCATGCCTTCCCAAAACACGGGGCCTGGAAGATGCCGTATCTGAAATAATGATGAAAATTCATCCTTCAGAAAAATGTAATTTATTAACACCTAAGATTATAAACCATCATACACAGGCCAGCTCAATATTGGAAAAAATAGAAGCAAATTCACAGAGTGGAGATGGGCTGAACCTGGCCTGCGCGACCGCAGTGTGATCGTGCCAACCTCAGAGCTCACCGCAGCAGCGCTGGAACACCAGGCACTCCCTGAGCCACTCACTACAGCACCAGCTTTCTACACACCCAAAAAAAAACGGACTTCATGCAAATTAGACTGGAATTTTGGATTCGGTTGTTCTAAGCAGCATTGCAGAATTTTTCTGTTTCTGGTTTGTTCTCATTCTATCTCTAGCACATAGAGAGCTCAGAGAGCCAAATGTGAAACTGCAGATTAAAGTTCAACTTTTGCACCATAAAATGAAAGATTAAATAGTAGATTAACAGTAGATTAAAACCGAGAACGGGAAAACTATACCAAACATCTACGGAAAAACCTTCCGAGTAAGTCTGGGGGTAGGGGAAGCAGCAGATGCCTTCGGGTTTAGCCATTTACAGAGAGACAGATGAAGCACTTCAACGCACAGTAGGAACAATAAATCATTACGGGCTTACAATATGTAACCTGTCACATAGACTTTTCCTATTGTTTATTTATGTCATTTAAAATATGTACAAATACTCGCAAGAAGTTGTTTTACCGTTTTCTCTGTACAGCAAAGATTATTTTTTTCCAACTATAGCCCTCAAGCCAAATCCATTTCAATACTGAAAAATCCTGAATTCACATGTAACTAACTGTGTTATCACCATCATCCTTTCCGCTCCTTTATAAAGGAAGGGAGACGTCAAACACTGAAACTCCTGGTATCAGGCCTCTCACCGAACAGCAGGGTAGGCGTGGGAAAAACACTTGCCTTTTTATCACAAATGGCAAAAATTCTGTGAGCCCAAGATGTAACCACCTGTTCCTAGGAAAAAAATGAATATATTGAGTCAGAAGAGTTTCCTCCATGAAGAAACCATATTTTATTCAAAATACATATAGTTCCTAAGGAATACACAAGTCTAAAGACAAATCAACTTCATTTTTGCATCTTCACACAGTATTATTATTTACTTGATGTGCATGGAGCTCCAGCACACCAAATGAATCAATATTGATAACATAACTATTTGAGAGGATGCATATTTTAAGTGAAAAAACAGCACTGCAAATGCCCCACATTCTTTAGATACAGCCCATTTAACTGAACTATGACCAGGCCTTCTAACTTTTACAACAGACTTTGATCAATAGTTTGTAGGCATTCAAGTATCAGCTTTGTTGAAGCAGAAACAAGATGTTCAATATTCAGTTAACTTCTTCATGATAAGCTCTCTGCTTTGATTCATCCCTCAGAGATCGGGAAAAGAATACAAAGACTCCATAAAAGGCTACGTGTTCAGCTTCAGAAGGAGAATTTCAGATAACCAAAGAAACTACCCAGGTATGTGTTATACTACTACTTATGAAATACTGTACACCCACAGGGCAGAACAAACTCCAGGGGCACTAATTGCTTAAGTAAGAAATACTGTTGTGCTAACAACATATTGTATATGACATCTTGCGTCCCAAAGGGTCACAGAAAGTACGTTGCTAACGCCTGGCATGATTCCACAACACTCACACTGTATTTACTCAACAAAATGCTCATACAGAAATACCGGGAGTTTTGCATTAATCCATCTTCTCTGCCTGAGGCGGGGATGGCAGCGCCGTGGCTGACACCACGGGCTGAAGGGCACGGGAGAGCGGCAGGGTCAGAGGGGAGGGGAGGCAGCTCTCAGCAACACACAACCTGTGTGTTCTCTGCTGTTCTGTAACCACAATCTCCACAGAAAAACTCAACTTGGGCATTTATACTTCAGTTAAATACCAGCGTAAATAGTGCTGCTCTTACAAAAGCTCTCCTGGGACTACACTCAACCAGTGAACACCTCTGCCTTCATCACGCACACTGAACGTATCTCCCGGAGCGGTTTACTGGCTCTGCCACCCAGTCTGATGAATCGCCAGCATTACTTCAGGTACTGTTTGACGTTTTGGGGACACAGAGCAATGCAGTATTGATGAAAATCTATCATTTCCTGGAATCAACTATCAGGCTAAGTGATTATAAATTAGTACTATTAGAAGCATGAATAACCATCCAACTGAAATAATTTTAAAAGAAATTATTACCATGAATGGTGGGATTCAATAATTATTCTAGTCTTGGACTATCTTAGTGCAAACAGAAACTTTTGCATTAGGAATGACTAATGATGAAAAGTTCAAAACAAAAATTCTGTTGAACTGCAGCAGTATTTCATTGCAAGCATTAGAGTCCCAATTATAGCTTCAAAGGCTTGCTGCTGTTAAAAAGAAATCAGTATTATGGCCAGTAAACCATTAATTACTTTGTATCTCTAGTCGTTTCCTAAATGACTTGTAAATTAGCGTGTATTTTTAATCGCACTGTGAAAACTGTGTCACTATTGAACGAAATATGTATGTATTATAAAAGACACCTCTCAAACTGCATTTATTATATACATCTTAAAACACACAAGTCAGAGATAGATTAAGAAGAGCACAATTAATAAGGGGCAATCTACTCTAACACGATAAAAAGATTTCCCAACTTCAATTCCTTTTTTTGCATTTCAGAAAGCCAGGAATTCTCCCTTGGCAAATAAACTACTAGTAAGGAATGGGAGACGGGAAAACTTGCTGGTTAGTATGTGAGGGTTCCCAGCTTTGTTGAGAATCACTCGTTCTTCTGACTTAAAATAGAAAATGTTTGCTTAATGTCTAGAGCACTTCTTAATGTAATCGGGGTGATGCAGTTGTTAATTGGGTTCATGAAAACACAGTAATTGATAGGATTCATCACTAACGCTGCGTTAGCCAGAAGGTAAGAAAGGGGAAAACAGTATTAAAAAACCCTGTAAGCAGCAGTGAATCTTCACCTGTTGTAACTGAACATCACACCCGTAACGCTGGACTCGGGATCCAGCACCTTGTGCTCATTGGGGTCAACACAGTTCTTGTCAACAATGAAAACCCAATGCCAAAGAGGAAAAACACAGTTTCAAGAAAATAGGCTGTGTTCCTTATTAGAGTAAGTTGAGAACATACGGAAGGATCAAACAGACCTTTCTGGTGTACATTACTCTGATTAAGGCTGTTATCACACGCATCACGGAGAAGTCTCAAACTGATAAAGCAGCAGCAAAAACTGATAAAGCAGCAGCAAAGTATTCATCTGTTTTTTCTTTTATCTTCTCTGTCAGCGGTTTACAATCATGAAAAACTATGGATTTTTTGTAACTTTTTAACTTCCCAAATTCTTTTTTTCAGTAGCTCCTACAGTGCTTTTACAGCTACTTTTTATTGTAAGATTTATGCATAATGAGATCTTATCAAGACAAACCCTCCTTTCATTTTCATCTGTTTGTATTTGGTATCTGTAGTCTCAGCACACTCTAAACTCAGCCAGACAGATGGAAGTCCCCAGATCAAAAATCACAATACCCAGGGCAAAGAGCTGCCGTGGGAAAACCTTTCAGCGGTGTGAATGTGCCAGCAGCTATCGGATAACCACACACAACACGGGAGCCGGCAGGCGGTCCCTGCAGGATCAGTTCATCAGACCCAAACCCGCTCAGCAGCCGTGCGCCACCACGGCCGTGGAGCCCGGCACACGCAGGGAAGGCTTCGGCACAGTAGTTCATCTGCAATTAGGATTCCATCCCTAATTAGATTACTAAACTAGCAATCTAACCCACCGCCCATGACTGTCAGGAGCTGTAACCCCGGCCTCATACTGTGGCCTGTCTCCACACACAGGCCCCAGCCTCAGCAGGCCCAGGCCCGCGGACCCCAAGCTCAACGCCAGAACCACCATCCCTGCAGAGACGCGCCTCCAAATCTGGGCCCGTAGGCAGGAATGTGTCCTCTGCAAACTGCGTAACTAAAGGCAATGGGAAAAGAACTTCTTTTCCTGAAAGCCCTCGGACGCATTCGACACCCCAAGGCCGCGGCAGGCCATGCGCGTGGAGACAGCGAGGGGGGCCAGTAGGGCCCTGTGCCTTCCTTCCGAACAAAACTCACTTGCACCATCATTAGACCCAAGAAATTAGTGAACCAGAATTATTAAATAAAAAAGGAAATATAAAGAGAGCGGCAGGCAGGCGACCGCGGCGGCAGGGCACACGGGCCTGTGCCCGCCAGACGCGGCAAGGCCCCACCGCACGGAGAGGGGGGGGGAGCAGCGGCACCGCCCGCTCTCCGTGCTCTGACGGGCGGCTGCGGGGCCGCTCACCGGGCTCGCACTCGCCGGCCCGAGGCCAGTCTCCCGGCCACCGCAGGCGGCAGCCCCCCCACTTCTCCACCCCCTCCGCCCAGCCCAGCCCAGCCCCGCCCCGGGCGCGACCGAGGGCTGCGCTCCGCCACGGCGCCGCGGGGCCGACCCGAGCACCGGGAACCGGCAGGGCCTGAGGCGGCCCCCGCCCCGCCCCGGCTCCCCGCCCGGCGCTTCCGGGTCGGGCGCGGCGGGTGACGGCGGCGCCGCGGCCATGCCGGCGGTGGGCGAGCGGAGCGCGGCCCGGCGGGAGGCCACGGGGCGGCGGCTGGCGCGGTTCGCGGCGCTCAGAGGTGGGGCGGGCGGGGGGCGGTGGGGCCCGGTCCGGGAGAGCCGCGCCGCGGGGGCCCGGCTGGGCGAGTGCGCCCTGCCCGGACCCGGGCCGCCCGGCCCCTGACGCGGCCCCCGCTGTGCCCGCAGGGAAGGCCGCCCGGCCCGGCCAGTTCTGGGACGTGGTGGCGGTGACGGCCGCGGACGCGGAGCAGGCGCGCGCCTACCGGTGGCAGCTGGCGGAGAAGCTGCGCGGGAGGGAGCTGCCGCTGGGCGCCCGGTACCATGTCTTCGTGGATCCGCCGGGACCCAAAATCGGTGCGCACCCGTCCGCGCCGGCTCGACCGGGGGTGGCGCCGCGCCCGGGCTGGGCTCTCCGGCCTCGGCTGCGGCTCCTGCGGGGGGCCAGGCCGGGCCCGGTGCGGGCCTGCGGAGCGGGAGGGGCCGCGGGGGCCGGCAGCGCGCCCGCACGTGTGCGGGGCAGGCGTCGAGCCGCCACCGCGCCCCGACACCCCCGGCCCGCGGCCAGAGCCAGGGAACCGGCTCGCTCGGTACCGCATTAATACGCTGCCCCATCACCCAGCGCAGCAGAAGTCCCAGCGCGCTCCCTCCGCCTGTCAGTGCAGGTGGTGTGGGTGCGCTTCCCAGCAGACACAAACGTATTTTTTCTTTAGGAAATGGTGGATCAACACTTCATGTTCTTCGATGCCTGGAAGATCTGTATGGTGATAAATGGACTTCTTTTATTGTGCTGCTAATTCACTCTGGTAATGCTGTTTTACGTTTCACACTCTAAAACTGTATGCCCCCCCCCCCCCCATATGATGGCAGAGAAGGAGTCAGAGTTGTAAAATACAGTTCCCTCGGAAAAGTAATCCCAAACGTATCTGATCTGGTCATTTGAATTCAGATTGATCCTTAGCAGATACTGCTGTCACTTAAGCATTTCTTCCTGGCACTTAAGTTGTTTGATCAAACAGTGGAGAAAGAAGTGTAATTCAGAGTATCTGAATTAAGCTCCTGCCTTGAAATTCCCATTTGAGGAGCAGGCCCCTCTGTAGGGGACCTGGGGCCCCTCCTGACTGCAGACAGACTGGATACCTGCCACCTTACCCCGTTGGTTAGGGCTCTGCCAAAAGGGACATTGGTTTTGGAGGGGAGAAAGAAACTCACCGAATGAAAACGCTGCTTAGTTGACTCGTCTGTGACTTAAAATTCTGGGCGGGGTTCCTCCTTGTTCTTTCAAGTGAAAAGCAGGCATCATTTGCTTTCTTCACTTTAGTTACAGCCAAGTGGTCCGTATTCCATCTCTGAAGCAAACTAAAGGCAATGAAATTAAACACAATTTTAATATAAGCTATTTAAGACATGCTAAATTTTGGACATAAGCTCAGATCTGCTTTGAGAAATGTGTTAAGAAGAAGGATTGATGGTCTTTTTACATCTGCCATTTTTTGAGGAGTACTTGGTATATGACCAATTTGGGGGGATTATACCTTTGTGTAGATGTAAAAGAGCTGTATAGGTTTAGTTTTTACTTATATGCAGTGTCTCTGTATAATTAAAAATGTCTTTTTCTTCAAGGTGGTTACAGTCAACGTTTACCAAATGCAAGTGCCTTGGGAAAGATTTTCACAGCTTTGCCTTTTGGTGATCCCGTTTACCAGATGTTGGACCTGAAGCTCGCCATGTACATTGATTTCCCCAGCCACATGAAGCCAGGAATTCTCGTTACGTGTTCAGATGATCTAGAACTGTACAGCACTGGACTTACAGAAACCATCACATTTGATAAGCCTGGATTTACCGCATTAGCTCACCCTTCAGATGTAACAGTTGGGACCACTCACGGAGTGTTTGTTCTGGATCCATCCAGCTTTTCGGGAAAAGGAGGACTTGAATACACGTCTTGCCATCATTTCCTGCACAAGCCTGATGTTGAGACGATGCGCCAGTGTGGCGCGGTATGCGTAAGGGGGAATTCTTCTCAGCTAAGTTCCTCTGGAGACCACAGTGACTCAGAAATGGACTCGGAGTGTGTGTATACAGACAGTATATTTTACATGGATCATAGCATTGCAAAACAATTACTGATGTTTTATAAGCAGATAGGCACTCTTTCCTGTGAAATAGATGCATACGGTGACTTCCTCCAGGCCCTGGGACCTGGAGCCACTCAAGATTACACAAAAAACACAAGTAACGTCACAAAAGAGGAATCCCAGTTAGTAGAAGTACGGCAGAAGCTATACTCCCTTCTGAAAGGAACTGCGCTTAATGTTATAGTCTTAAACAACTCCAAGTTCTATCACATTGGAACGACGCAAGAGTATTTGTTTCATTTTACATCTGATAGCAAACTGAAATTTGAGCTTGACTTACTGCCTGTGGCTTTCAGCAGCTTTTCTGAGAAAGCTGAGAGCTTGGATCAGTCAGCAAGTGTCATCCAAAGCATACTGGAGCCTGGGTGTTCCGTAGGACCTGGGTCCGTCATTGAATACTCCAGAATCGGACCTGAAGTCTCAGTAGGGAAGAAGAGCATTATTAGTGGATCGCACATAAATTTGAAAGTAGACATACCTTCAAATTGTTTTCTGAGTTCATTAAGTATAAAAATGAACGATAAAGTGAAGTACATAAGTATGGTGTTTAGTGTAGAAGATGACTTGAAGCGGAGTGTGAAATTGTTGTCAGAGATACACTCGCTCCAGTTTTTTGGAGTCAGCTTGCTGGAATGCTTGGAGCTCTGGGGTGTGAAGGTTTCAGACCAGCTCTTCTCCAGTGAGAACACGCGCCTGGGGCTGTGGACTGCTAGGATTTTTCCTGTTTGTTCTACTTTAAGTGAATCAGTTAGGATGTCGTTAAAAATGTTAAACTCTGTGCAGCACATGTCAGCTTTTAAATTGAATGGCTTTAAGCTCTTGTCTGTTGAAGAAATGCTCACCTACAAAGATGTAGAAGACATGTTGAAGTTTAGGAAGCAAATTTATGATGAAATCTGTCTACAAAGACGAAAAGAGAAGTCTGATTTGTAGAATGAACTGTACTTGAAGAAATTTCCTGTGTTCATTTGTGGGTGATTGATTACTTCCCATCTTGTAAAAATCATAAGAAAAAAGCACACAAATGTCTGATTTCATTGAAGTAGGAATAATGAAATTGCATTAACAACGTTGTTGTAGCATAACATTAATAATGCAGCAAATGCAGATAAACTATTCTTTTGATGAAAGAATTAAATATTTCGTATGTCTGAAAACACTAATTGGTGACTTTTCTTGGGGTGCATGTTATTATATTTTGTAGTCTTCATCAGTAAAATATGATAAAGAACAAATTAATTAGAAATTTGACTGAAAACTGCTTTAAAATCTTTCCAAGTAGAACATTAGCTCCAACAACATGGAATGATGCAGCAATAACTTATTTGTCTGTCTTTTCATGATGCCTTTTTACAGTAGTATTTCAAATAGGTAGAGGTAAATTTATTAAAAGTACTTTTTAAATCAAGACATCCTGTCTTAAGCATTAATCATTTTCTTTCTATATTTCATTCTGTAATTTTTTTATAATGTCTTTGTTTTTATCAGAGGAAAAGGATTTGCATGAGAGATCGTTCTTTCCTCTGTGACATAATATTGGGGTCAAAACCCAGCATCAAGACATACTGATTTTTATTTTTTTTACAGTTGGTCATTTGGAAGCTGGTAGTTTGCTTGACACCTACCAACTTTTTGTTATCCGCATGTTAGTGACATGTGCTACATGAAAACCTCCCTTTCGTTCCCTTCCATATTTCTCTAAACAGAACTGTCAGAGCCCTTGGAGCGACGCTTAACCCCGCTGCGGGCCAGTGGATAAACCACAACAGGGAGGTTAGCTGGGTGAGCGCTACCACGATGCACGCCTTCAGAGAAACACGCTCTCCCTTCCCCTTCTCCACCCCTCACTAGTAAAGACGCCCTTTTGTTTCTAGCTTAGGTGCCAAAGATCCAGCTCCAAATAGATGAGTATGCTTTCTATGCTTTCTGTTCTGGCCTGATCAAAAAGTAACGTACCTTTTTTATGTGTCCAACTTCAAATTCGCTTTTCTTTGCTCCTTCTTCCCTGCCCCCCTTTTTTAAAAGTAGAGGCCGTGTCATACTAGGGTATGGCAGTGCCCTGCTAGCCCCGATTCCGTCTCGGGCCGTGGCACCACAAAGGTGCTGTGCAGGGAGCGCACGCAAGCCTGGCCAATTCCTCTGTGTTTTCAACAGCTCATTACATTACTTTCATGCTAGAAGGTGGAAAAAAAGCTTGTTCACACTAACTTTATATTGAGATACCTTAATCATTTATTTTTAATTTGCTTCTATAATGACACTTTTAATTTTTCCATATCATGCTATTTTTAAGCATGTGCTGTATATTGTATCAGTGTAACTTGACTGCAAACATAATGCATCTTTTTCTCTTGCGTTTATCTATGGGTTTTCATCTTTTCTTTAATGTTTCATTATAACAGTGTTTATCTGTCTCCCTACTGACTGAATTCCCTATTGGCGTCTTTCTTACACCACCTGTAAGGTAGTAGTGTAATATCTCATGAATATTACCCAAGGTACTTCTGCCTTCGCCAGTTTTCTTCCTCATTGATACAGAAACCTTCCAAGAGACCTACTCTTTTTCCTGAGGATCTCTTCTGAGCAAGAACACAAAGGAGCTAGACTTGGAGGTTGGGAATTGCTGAGGTTGACTTCAAAGGAATAAGGAGAATTTCTGAGCAAACAGAGGTTTTAAAAGTCGTTATAAAACATTAGTCTAACAATGGAAACAGCAGTAGATTTGAGAACATTAAGGTCCAAGACAAATGCATAAAGTCACAAAGTCATAGAACATGGAGCGTGAAATTGTGGTTCGTATGTCATCCTTTTTGCATAATCTGTTCATCTATTAGAGTACACAAAAAGTTCTGGGAAAAACGAATGTTTGACATAGAGTTTGCATCTTCAGTTGGAGACCAAGCTTTGTTCTGAAAAGACGTTCCTGGTGATTGCTTTACTGCTAGACAAGCTTTCTGGGTGTTTAGTAACAGTAAAATTAAGTTGCATTCTTTTTACATGATTATTCACTTTAACTGTTACAATTGCATTTATTCTAAATTCCCTAAGTACCATGTATTGATTTCATTACTGAAAGCAATCTGGTTAAAACAGAAGATGGATTTGCTTCTGACACATAAGTAATAGGAAAAAAGAATGAGGAAAAGCATACTGACTAAATGGCTTTTGGAAAGTGTTGGAGTAGACCCGATCGAACAGCAGCTGCTATGGTCTTGGAAGCGGTGTTCTTCCAAGAAAAAAAAGATAATAGCAGGAGTGGAATCCTGGTGGTAGTCTCAGACTACCTTGCCTGGCACCTGGGTCAAGAGGCTGCCTCAGGCTCTGGCAGTCCACCAGCTGCGCAAGGAAAGGCAAGAGGTGCTTCTTGGAGTACTTCTCTCAGGTTTTCTTCCCTGGCGTGCTGCTGCCCTGCCTGCCCTGCCCTGACCTGCTCAGCTGTGCTGGCCCAGCTGCAACCAGGACGGGTAAGAAGTGAGGACTCACACCCCTGCAGAAAGTATTATCCTCTGGGACGCACTATCCATTACTGTCATTCCTTAACCTACCCTCTGTGTCAGAATGATCCAAGTTTCTGTGAAACGGTAAGTGTCACACAGAAATTCCGTCTTTCTGACATACTGTGTTGGAGACTGGCTGTCAGTTTGACAGGGGGGTGATCACAGAATCACAGACTAGTAGGGGCTGGCAAGGACCTCTGGAGATCATCTCCTCCAACCCCCTGCCAGAGGAGATTCACCCAGAGCCGGCTGGACAGGATCACGTCCTGGCGGGGTCTGAATCTCTCCAGAGGAGACTCCACACCTCTCTGGGCAGCCTGTGCCAGGGCTCTGCCACCCTCACAGCAAAGAAGTTTTTCCTCATGTTGAGAAGGAATTTCCAGTGTTCCACTTTGTGCCCGTTGCCCCTTGTCCTGTCCCCGGGCACCACTGAGAAGAGCCTGGCCCCATCCTCTTGCCCCCCGCCCTTTACATATTGATAAGCATTGACGAGGTCCCCTCTCAGCCTGCTCTTCTCCAGCGGAACAGGCTCAGTTTGCCCTTCTCCAGCCTGAGCAGCCCCGGGGCTCTCAGCCTTTCCTCAGCAGAGAGGTGCTCCAGTCCCCTCAGCATCTTCGTAGCCCCCCACTGGCTCTCCACTGGTAGTCCCTTAACCTCGGCAGCCTGCAGGTCTGACCGTAAACCTGGGCTCACACCCTGGTGAGACGTGTTGTGAGCCTGGTGGATGCTCGTTGGGGTCCACAAAGCAGCCTGGCCCTTGCTAACAGTAAACGCTCATAGAGGCCCCAGGTTCCACAACTGAGAGATGGCTGCTGGAGAGCCCAGCTCTGTCTTCCTCACCGAGGGCAGTAACGCTTTCACTGTGCTTAGTCCTGCCGTCAAGGATCAAAATGAGGAAAACTTTTGTAAAGGTTTGCTGAAAGTGTTCTTTGGCCATGGACCTAGAGAGCGTGGCTGTGCTCTAGGCAGTGCACAAAGGAGCTGGATGTCGGCATACCCCAAAATGTGACATTTTTCCTGTTCCCGATCTTCTCTTCCGCTACGCAGTTTGTAGAGAGCGGCCCCACGAAGCTACTGCTTAAACAAATGGTGTGTGATTTAAACACACCAAATGCACAGTCAGTTGCTGCTTCAGATACAGATACTAAAATACGTGACTGCATTGAATAGCTTGTGGCTAAATGTTTCAGTGAGGAGCTACAAATTTTCTTAACCTTTGAATAAAGGCCTAAGAGAACTTTTTTGCAAACCTGTGAAACATGTCATGTCCAGCCTCATTTAACAGTTCTTAGCAGCATGTCAATGAATTGCCCTGTTAGGACATAAAACATTTAGATCTTGAGGCAAAGAACTTAATAATAATTAAAAAAAAAATGTTGAGATTTTATTTACTAGGTAAAAAACGTAAGACTGCTTTAAGTCTTTAGGCCACTCCATGCTTTCCTTTTACAGTAAATATTTTTGTCTTAAATTTTACAAAGCAGATTTTTGTCAATACTAGCCATAGGTAATGTCAGCAGGCTTAATGAATTTATTCCACAGGTATTGAAATATCTGGATTTGTAATATTTTTCATTTTTAAACCACAATCAAGTTTAATGTGATATTTTATTTAAAACATTAAAAATTATATTTTATTTTACAGAGCTCTATTATTTTCCCATACTTTTTAATATCATATAGGGTTATGTGCATGCATGTTCACTCACAGGTTCTGTAAATTCATTCTTGGACTCCACATTTAGGAACAGACATTTTTATATATAATCTTCCACTAACGTCCATTGAGCCGCAGGAAGTGCATGTTTGCCCATTAAACTTCTAATGCACCCATAATCCTTTGTGGTCTTTCTAACTATCAATAAAATTGTGATTGTGAAGTACTAGATTACAAAGTTTATGGAAATATTCAGGGAAAATGGACCATGCCATAGAGAATGTTAGCGCGTGAAGATTGATAATGGTATTGGCAATCCAGGCATCCATCTGTTAAGAGCTGGTGGAATTTAAAAATTAAAATACACATCCATTGCACTTTGATGAATTCTGTTGAAAGGATTTGGTAGATACGAGGCGTATTTTTCTGCAGGCTTTTTTGTGAGTTTTAAATGTTGAAAGGTGGCTACAGAACATAGCTAGTTTTGTTGATTTTTCCTGCATCAGCTTCAGAATAAAATCTGAAAACCTGGAATGAATACCCTATTTGATTGAAGTCACTAGGAGTTCTGCTTTTGATTTAAGCAGGGGCCAGGATTTTGGCCCCGGCGAGCGTTTTGATGGAGTAAGGGATTCTAGAGTCCACCAGGGACAGGAATCTCCGAAGTGAAGCAGAACAAGAGCTGCAGAGCTCTCGTTATGTATCTTGCCAGCGCGCGCTGTAACCCTGCACATGCCTGCCGAACTCTCGCTGCTGTGCTGCTCCTCGCTGGGCAGCCTGCGGAGGTCTGCTGGGCACCAGGAGAGCAGGGCGCCAGCCGGCAAAGTGCCTCCGTGGCTGGTGTGCTGCTCCTCCCTGGGCACCGGGAGAGCAGGGCACCAGCCGGCAAAGTGCCTCCATGGCTGGTGTGCTGCTCCTCCCTGGGCACCGGGAGAGCAGGGCACCAGCCGGCAAAGTGCCTCCGTGGCTGGTGTGCTGCTCCTCACTGGGCACCGGGAGAGCAGGGCACCAGCCGGCAAAGTGCCTCCGTGGCTGGTGTGCTGCTCCTCACTGGGCACCGGGAGAGCAGGGCGCCAGCCAGCAAAGCAAGCGTTGGGGCTGCAGAGCACAGAAGCAGCAGCAAGAGCAGTTAGTCTGCCATGGATGTGACCTCATTTGTGAGTTACCGCAATGATATTTCTGTCAAGGAGAGAGAGGGCATGACACATAAGCGAGTATTTCTACGTAGCCTTGATGACAGATCTGTAAAACGTCGTCTCTATTTAGGCACGAGATAACTCTTTCCTGTATATATTGCAGCTATTTATGAAGCACGTATGTTTTTTAGCTATAACAAATTCTAGTCCTTACAACAAGGGCTATGTTACAGTGTGATCAAATCTTATTAAAATCAAAAAGACTGCAGACTGGATGCTTCCTGACAGTAATAATCTACGTTTGATGTACACAATATATGTATGTATTTTATTCGTATTGCATTTTACAATCTTTAGCTTATCTTTCTTTTTCACAGTCTGCTGTTAAGGTAGATGACAACAATTTTCTCATGCAACCAGCTGGGATAAACTTATCCCAAGGAAACTGAGAGACATGTGCAAGGCCACACAGTAAAATTTAACAGCAAGATAATAGTAATCAAGGGGTTGCTGGTTTCTGGTATCAGATTCTGAAAATAAGACCATTGTGGCATCCCGGCCCATGATTTTCCTCCAGTCTGAGTAATAAAGGATGCGACGCTGAAAATGCCAGTCAGGTAGGACTTTCTAAGGGCAAGAGGCAGCTACTGAAATTTGGAGTTTCATTTCGATTAAGGCTTATTGAGTTTCCTAGATGGATGCAGTTTTCATATGGGCCTCTAGATCTTGCCTGGCTCTGTCTGTCCTGAAATGCAACTCAGGCTGGTACAGTCTCAAATAAAGCCAAGATGAGTGTTTAATGATTTTATTCATGTCAACTTTCTTTATTTAATTAGTTTTGATGTGTAGTGTAATAATAGGGCTCATAATGAACATCATCTTAATGATTTCCCTGAATGCTTTGAGAGCATGCTATAATGAACAGAGATTTAGTCATACTGTATATATTACACTATGAAATTTGAGAGAGGGGGATTATTTCAGTAACCTTTTAGGCAGGAAATTGAAATCTGAGAAATTGGGCACTTAAAAAAGAACACAAGGGAAGGCAGCTGAAATAAAAATGAGCAGCTGAAATATATCTGTGCCAGAAGGATTTGGGGAACTGATGGAAGAAAGTAAGCTCCAACAATCATTTGGAGCTGCATAGAAAGGTTCTTGACTTGGACAGGGAGTTTGTCTGTTCTGGAGCTCGGTGGTTCCAGCCTCTTCCCATTCCTAAATCTCTGATGCAACAGCTTCATTTTATCCTCTCTGCATATGTGGAAAATTAATCCCCATGCAAATGCCACTGTAGTATTGTGAGAACAAAACCAGCAATACTATTCTTCTTTTAATCCACTGCCACAGAGAAGCCATTGTAAACACCTGTTTCCTTATATGGGCTACAGAGCTCCTTGTACTTTATTTTCATAAAAATGCATTTTCTTTTAACACCCTTTTCATTTTCTGTGATATATCTGAATGTCCCCAGAATGACACTGAAATGTATACGAGCAACTTCCAGCCTCTTGAAGTAAATTATATATATGGATATGTTCTAATTCATTTGAAATAAAGATCATTTCAGAAGACTTAATCCTGTAAAGCCTCCCTGTGAAGGGCATTTAAAACCGGAAAAGGGAAAAGAATTTTTCACGTTTCTCTGGTAAGATTGGGCATGACAGCTGCACATTCCAAACATAAAACTTCTAAAAAATTAATCAAAAAAAATTGCACAGCTCAGTAGTCTGTAAACATTACATCTGAAGACTTTACTCACTGAAAAACATTGCTCTTGAGATTTTAGTGCTACTTGTGTAGATGTTAATTAGAACTGGCCTAACATGGTAGTGACTGCAGTTATTACCTTCTTCTCTGTTTGCGAACGGTCTGCAAACAGGCTCTGGAATTATTATTAGGTTTTGCTTTTTTATTTTCCCCCAGTTTCAATTATTCTGCAACTGCCTATGATATGAATGCTTCAAGAATTCACCTGGAAGTTGCTCTCATGATGAACAAAGCTGTTGCCCTGACTTTGCTGACTGACCGATTACCCTCCTGTGCTGTAGTTCCCACTGGCCTTCCCTGAGTGTCCACATCAATGAATCTTCACCCACACAAATGTTTGCAAAGAGCGAATAAAAACATGGTATAGAAACTGGTGACTTCTTTTTGATCTATTTTCATAAAGTAGGTGGTACTAGAATACCAATAATAAGCAAGGTATTTACTCCTTTTAAAGCAAATAATTTTCTCTCTCTTATCATGGAAATTTAATGTTCTTACTTTATAAAGCTGTTGTATGAAAATGCTGTGCAGAGGTGAAGAGAACATTTCTTGGGCTTTGGAGTCTGTCCTGATCCTGTTTCTGTCATAGTTTGCTTGGTCTGGATGGAAAAAAAGTTTTGCTCTTCAGGACATGGGGAGTCCCAAAACCTATTTTGTCAGTTCCAGGTTTTTTTCCCTGGCATTTCACTCCCTGCTGTGAGTCATCGTTACCACCGCTCCCCTTACTGCTGCTGGAGTGTCCCACTTCTTCAAGCGATTCTCCATTAACTGCCCTTAGAGCTGCTGGATTCCACCTCCAGTTACAGCCACAGTATGGGAGCCTCACCTCTCCTCTCCTCCCCTCCCCTCACCTCACCTCCACTCCCCTCCCCTCCCCTCACCTCACCTCACCTCTCCTCCCATCACCATGTCCCACCTCCCCTCACCTCACCTCCCCTCCCCTCACCTCTCCTCCCATCACCATGTCCCGCCTCACCTCACCACACCTCTCCTCCCGCCACTGTGCCTCACGTCACCTCACCACACCTCTCCTCGTTGTGCTGCACCTTGTCTCACACCATCTCAACACACCTCTTCCTGCCTCACTGTGTCTCACCAGGCCTCTCCTCACCTCACCTAGTCTCACCACTCCTCACCTCGCTGCTCTGTCTCGCCTCTGCTCTCGGCGTCTCTCCTCAGCTTTCGGCTCCTCGCCTCAGTGCTCTGTGCCTCGCCTCAGCTCGCTTCACCTCGCCACTCTTCTCACCTTTATGCTCCTTGCTTCGCCTCACCTCGCCTCGCTTCCCCTTTAGCTGCTGTTGAAGGCCTTTTCCCTCCTCTCCTCCCTGCAGGCTGTGCCACATCAGCTGAGGGAGCGGTTTGGAGGCACTGCCCCAGACGCGTGGGGCTGGCACAGCCCCTCACCAGACAACAACCCCAGGACTTCCCTCAGAGACAGCGGGAGCTGCAGCACCAAGCCCAGACAGAACTGGGCCCAGGAACTATCAAGGGCCTGTTTCAGGCCATCCTGTGATTCTTACCTAAACTGACAAACTTCCAGTTTGGATTGTACAGGGCATCCAAGCCCCAGAGTGACAGCAGGCTGAAGCCAAGCCCTTCTGAAGTCCTAACCTGCACAGAGCAGCTAAGTCACCACCATGACGAGTCCCCCACCTCGGCTGGGGTACGCGAGGCAGCGCGGAGGGCTGCCAGGCGGTGAGGGGAGGCGGCGGGAGGCTGGCTGGTGCGAGGGGGAGGCACAGCACTGCTGCAGGTCCAGCCGTTCTGGGTGATGGGCGCCGGCGCAGCTTCCTTACTGCTCTGCTGCCATGCAGCTGGCGCAGGAGGCGTGGGTGCCATGCTGCATACACGTGCACGGTGGACAGGAGAAGGCCGAGTCTCAGACGCCTGAGAACTGATTCCTTGGCCTGTACCAGCACTAGTGTGGCCAGCAGGAGTGGGGCAGTGACCGTCCCCCTGTACTGGGCACTGGCGAGGCCCCACCTCGAGGGCTGTGTCCAGTTTTGGGCCCCTCACTCCAGGAAAGACACTGAGGGGCTGGAGCGTGTCCGGAGAAGGGCGATGGAGCTGGTGAGGGGTCTGGAGCACAAGCCTTGTGAGGAGCGGCTGAGGGAGCTGGGGGTGTTCAGCCTGGAGAAAAGGGGGCTGAGGGGAGACCTTCTCGCTCTCTACAGCTCCCTGAAAGGAGGGGGGAGCCAGGGGGGGTCGGGCTCTTCTCCCAAGGAACAGGCCATGGGACAAGGGGAAACAGCCTCAAGTTGCGCCAGGGGAGGTTTAGGATGGATATTAGGAGAAATTTCTCCACCAAAAGGGTTGTCAAGCCTTGGCCCAGGCTGCCCAGGGCAGTGGTGGAGTCGCCACCCCTGGAGGGATTTAAAAGCCGGGCAGACGTGGTGCTGAGGGACGTGGGGTAGTGGGGGTTTGGCAGCGTTAGGCTAACAGTTGGACCTGATGATCTGAAACATCCCTTCCATCCTAGACGATTCTATGATTTTATGATAGAACTGAGTTAGCAACATCTGCAGCAGAGGCTGCTAAATGCTGTGAGAGTGCAAATACCTGCACAAGCGCTGAGACACCCCGTCTCTGAGCCGGGACCCCGGGGGGCCCAGCTGCAGGCCCTTGTTTCAGAGCAGCTCCTAAAAGCACGGGCTATGAAGAAAAAGGCTGATCTATCTTATTTGGCAATGAAAGGTAATCCTAATATGATTAATGCTGTCCTGCATGAATGGATCAGAAAATGTTCAGAAAGCTCCACTGCTATAAAAAGATGAAATGCATCCATTGCTGAGCTCCTGACGTAGCCCAGGCTGCCGAGGGAGCTGTGTGCTGAAGCAAACGTTTCCTGGCAGGCCTTTTTACCCCAGGACGCTCTGGCGGGTGGGAGAGACAGCTAAACACTTGTCTTTGACTGCACAGCTACGGCGGCATTTTAGACATTTGAAGAAAAACAAACATCGCTCAGCTAATAAAAGCAGTGGGAGAGGAGATACCCATCTCCGAGCTGCATTTCCAGCTCTTCCAGTTGCTTGGCAACTAGATGTGGAGGATCAGTTACGAGGCTGCTGCCTTTTTGCAAATATTTGGTTGAATATCACAGGGCATATTGTCAAAGCAGTTCAAAGTCTTCTGAAATACATCCTTGGTTTTATGTGTAAATCAGTGCAAATAAATGGATGAGCTCGTGCTGTGTCAGGAACTATCACAGGAGTGCAAGTTTGTTTACAATGGGACGCAGCATGTTGAAGATTTTATATATGTGTATTATATTAACATATCTTCTTGCCTGAATCCTTAACTGAGAAAACTAAGAACTTAGACACAGAACAGCTGCCAAGGTCAATCAACACGCTTTAAATATATAAATGTGTATATAAAGATATATACACCAAATAAATTAAACAAAATCAAAAAACAATAAAAGGAGGAAAAGAGACACATACAGAAACCAGCATGAATCCCATAACTGGCTGGGACAATATATGCAAAGTAGTTCCCTTTGATAGAGAACACAGGGAAATGGATATGAAAAGGGTAGACAATAGATGAGCAGATCGGTGCTAAGCAGATTACTGAGGAGATTCAGTTTGTGCGAGAGAAAAGCAGTGTTATTTTGCTATTAACCAATCTTTCACAGTTCTTAAGCACAGGGTCTCACAGGAATGCATCTCTGCGCACAGTCTAGATTAATTTTGTCATGATTTGTTTGCATGAGACACGGAGTTTGCTCAGTTCACCCTTCCGGCTAGCCAGATCATGGGGGGTTTATTGCGTTACTGTGACAGAGGGTCCAAGATAAAATACTAACAAACAGGATAAATTAGATTGAGCACAGGATTTAGTTGTGTATCTCTGTAGATCCTGGTCCTCAGCTGTCTCGTACATGGTCTGCTTGAAATACGAACAAAGCACCTTGATTGCGTCCTCCTTCATTTCTGGAGAAATTCTAGCGAGAGCCGGAGCAGGAGCAAAAAGACCTCGAGAGTCCCCTCCCTTCTTTGTAAGTGGTGACCAGCCCTGCTGCCTGCAGGTCACGTCCTTCACCGGCCGTCCCATGGCCAGTTCCCAGCCGAGCTGCCGCTGCCTGCTGGTGCGAGGGGGCCCGTCTCCGCGGAGGGTCTGCTGGCAGAGTACACGTTCTGGACTCCTGGCAGCCAGCTCATTTCCCAGTCTCATTCAGCGGGACTTTCTCGACACAACAACATGTACAAATATTACCAGACTGCAAAAAGTCAGCACTCTCTGATGTGACACAATTTGCACTTCCTAAGTAAAATGCCCAGATGCTCCAAAGCCATCCCCTGGGTCAGCATTCATTTTAACGTTACCAGTTGAGATCATCTCCAGCCTCAGGACCCCCAGCACTCCTCGGGGATCCTGAAAGTGTGCTTGGGATTCAGCTTCTAAAATTCCTTTTTCTCTACATAATTGGTAGCAAGCTGCCAAATTACCTGCTTCCCCCCAGTTTTAGGTATTCAACAGATGAAAGCAAATGTTTCTGTTGAAATAGACAGTAGATTTTTAAGCGAGCTGATTAGGTACCTTTATTATTTTTTTTACAGTTGACAGCACAGCCAGTTTTGCTCTGTGTCATTGTTGCATGACATTCCATTTGGC
The DNA here is from genome assembly GCA_009819605.1 of Sterna hirundo. NCBI lineage: Eukaryota > Metazoa > Chordata > Aves > Charadriiformes > Laridae > Sterna > Sterna hirundo. Next base: position 65,502,409 of record CM020443.1, read on the forward strand.
ACAGGGTTTATTTTTAGCCAGAGACTATCAAAAGTATTTTTCAGTAGGACTGTCACTGCTCTTGAACAAGGAATCATATTACTGCAAGAACTTTGCTGAAACAAAGAAGATATATTGGACAAATGGGAAATTATAAATCCAGACCAACCCAAACTTGCACTGGTAATTAATGTTGCTTTTTTAAATGCAATATATCATACATCCATCTACAAGACGCAAATGATATTTCAGGAAATAACTTATTGCTAATTTACTTTTGAGTCCAAGGATAAGGTATTGTATTGTTCTTGGTTTACAAGAAGAATGGCTTAAGCCAAATCGCATATACAGTCCGTAAAAGAAGACAAAAAGCTAGTAAACTAAATTTCTTTGTGCAATCATGTAAGATCATGTTAACTTAAATTATTATGTTGATTTAACTCGTACTTCATTGGAAAAACCTTCCAACTTTTTTATGCTGCGTGTCTAATGCTAGGATTTAGGAAACAAGAGCTAACAAATGCAACCTAAGGCTTAAGTTTTCTCTCGTTCAAGTTAAAAATATTTCTCATAAGGATTCATATGTATTAGTGTCTATGAAATCAGTATATGTGTGTCTGTAATTGTTGCAGCAAGAACAGTTTAATAGCTGTAATATTTTAAACTTTCACACTGAAATAGAAAAATATATGAAACAGTGTACAATCGGACGTTTAAAAATGAAGTGCTTTGGTTACTGGGACGTTATGATTTCAGTTCCTGATTTGATATGTTTTGAAGTGCTTTATGAATCAGGCTTTTTTTCTTGTTAGATGAATGGAAGAAGAAAGTTAGTGAATCGTATGCTATAATCATAGAACGATTAGAAGATGACCTGCAAATCAAAGAGAAGGAGCTGACAGAACTGAAGCATGTTTTTAGGTAAAATATTCTGGAAAGTTATTTATTAATTTCTTTCAAATGAGTATTTGCTATTGAACACTATTTTCAGTTTCAGGTGTTTTCTTATGCAAGGAGTGCCTCGTGTATGGAATGCATGTTCTTTAATGTCTGGTTTTGGGAATATGTCATTACAGTGCTGAGCCAGAGTCCCACAGCATAGTACCAAAATTAGTGGCTGTTAATTACTAATGCCAATATTTTACAGCAAACATCTGTATACTTTTGTAAATTAATTAGCTTTAATGGGATGTCTAAGTTTGTTGTGTACTTTTCAGTTTTGCTAATGTGTTTCTTCAGACAGGAATATTGCTGAAATAACAAATTTTAAACAAACACAAAAGAAGATAATCTTCTGAAAGTGGATTTCAAATTCATGACTGTAATCGCTTTCTCAGGACAGCACGTGCTATCAACCAAGGTCACCAAACCAAGTAACGTGTTCATTATCTGAAAAGCTCAAATACAGAAAACACCCAGCTCATTGACTGTAAGTTAAGAAAATGGTCAGGTAAATAATGTCAGACATCAAAATCACTCAAAAAAATAGGGGATTCTAATCAGAAATAAATCACAAGCTCAAAAAAGCCGAACTGGTCATATAAGTTATTCATCATGCCCACTTTCAGCTAGCGTAATTATCACTGAGCCTGCTAAGTGAAAGACGGCATTGGGCTTTCACTGCAATACGCTGACCACTTTGGCTGTGATCCAGTAAAGTATTTGGGTACTTGCCTCATTTTAAGCTTTTTTAGTAGTAAAACTAATTATCCTAACAAACTGGAGCCAGAGTACTCTCTATTTTAGATAAGCAAGACATCTGGGTATATGGTGAAAGTGCTTAATTCCTGCATTAGGCATAAGAATAAAGAAAAAATTAACTTCCACATTAGCAGACCTTTGGCAGTTCAGCTTATCAGCCTGCCTTACCGCCCAAGTCCGTCTCGTTGTCAACCAAACTCATCTTGGATAAAGAGCACTGCTCTTTTCCACGGAAGGAGTGGGAATTACTGATACTGGTTACATTGCACTGGAAAGGCTTTTTTTTTTCCCAGTCAGGCTGGAGGAAACAGCCAGTGATTTCCTTTCCAAAAGCTGCCTTCACCCACGGGTAATGAAATCAGTCAAGTTCTGTGAGTGTCTGAAATCCAAGCACGGCTCATGTTAAAAATCAGTCTCGACTATATAAAAACCTTTTCCACAGCAGCAGTGGTTATTTTCGGAAGACTTCTCATCTCGCAAGTAGCGGAGGAATTAATAGGGTTTTACCCATTGTTTATTTAAAAAATTTAAGACTGAAAAACCAAATGTTTATTGGAAGCTAAGGCAAAGAAGGTAATTTGCCTGATGGAAATTTAAATAAGTTGCTGTCCTAGCAGAGGGAAGCACAGCCAGCATCCCTGTTTTACACCGAGGAAACACGCACAGGTCAAGGGGCAAATAGACCAATGCCATAGACAAAACCCAACAGCTGCAAAAGTGAAAAGTGAACCTGTCACTTCTTGGATAAAAGTTGTCCCTATTCTATTCCCATATCTCAGAGCTATTAGTGCAATGGTTTCCTAAAACGACCACCCTAAATATAAAAAGTCAGAATTTCCATTTCTCTAAAACATGCAATTATTTCTTCAGAAAGGAACCAAGAGGACACCTACATAAAACTAGGCCCTGAGTGTAGTCATTTGAGCTGGTTTTCATTTTCCGTACAAGCCCTTTAATTGCAGCTTTTAATATATAAAACTTTCCCTGCAATATTTTCCCACAAAAACATTAAAATTTTGCCAGTTTATAAGGACTCAAATCATATTAAAATTTAATATCATTAAGAAAACAAATGGGAACTTTTTATTATTATTTTTCAAACTGGAAGAAGAGGAAATTTTAACATGTAGCTAAAATGGTATAACCTGGATTCTTAACAACACATTAAGTGCTAGGAATATGAATTTTTAATGTAATTCTAAAGATAAAAATTGAAGCAGGAGACATGACTTTACAGCACGATGATACTCTGATTTTGAGACTTGCAGAATTCATCCTTCACACAAAGCAATCCACTCCCCCCCGCAGTCGCCGCAGTGCAAGGGTACGTACGGCGTGTACCTCGTGGACACCCAACGTGTCACTGCACAGACAAGTGACCTAAAGGGACTTGTTTCCCAGAACCTGGAATTTATTTTTCCCTCAATTGCCCCTGAAGGAAAACCTGAAGAATAGATGAGCCTTATATCACTACCATTAATCACAGCATGTCAGAGAAGAATTGCACAAAGAGAAAATACATTTAAAGAATGAGATTTTATTTTTACTGAGCAAAACAATTTCCACATTAGTAAAGTGGCAGTGGTAGGTGACGGGCTGTCACCAAACAAGGGTAAGTGTGACTATAATGTGTGAGAAAAATGTTCCACACAGAAGCAGTTTGCATTCAGGACGTAAAATAATGAGCTTCCTTAACATGTGATACCCATCTTCGAAGGAACACCTATGAAAATCTAGACTGATGCAGGAATTGGCCTACTGAGGCACAGACTTTTGGCAAAATGATTTCAGTTTTTGCAGTTATAAATAAATGTAGTGCTCTGGTTTTATCAGGCCTATATCCTTTTCAAATGATGCACTGGCCCTGAACATAAACCGCCCAGTACTGATAGCATGCAGACAGGACTTTCTATCAGAGTGGTCTTTCTGGTAGAAAAGCTTTTTTTCCAAAAGGCTAGTTTTCATGAGAAAAAAATTGTCAAAATGTCTCAAAAGGAAAATATTTAATTTTTAAGTATTTAATATTTAATTTGTACTTATTTATTATTTAATTACAGTTTTGTTTCATTTGAGTTAGACTCGCTAAAATATTTTCTTACCAGCACAATACTTTGTATGTCTGTAGTTCACAGCACCTTCTTCTTCTGTGGATGGGCACTCCTGGAGGCGTGCTGCTCCTGCCCTGCAGCGTGGGTGCTGCTGCTCCTGCCCTGCAGCGTGGGTGCTGCTGCTCCTGCCCTGCAGTGTGGGTGCTGCTCCTGCCCTGCAGCGTGGGTGCTGCTCCTGCCCTGCAGCGTGGGTGCTGCTGCTCCTGCCCTGCAGCGTGGGTGCTGCTGCTCCTGCCCTGCAGCGTGGGTGCTGTTCCTGCCCTGCAGCGTGGGTGCTGCTGCTCCTGCCCTGCAGCGTGGGTGCTGTTCCTGCCCTGCAGCGTGGGTGCTGCTGCTCCTGCCCTGCAGCGTGGGTGCTGCTCCTGCCCTGCAGCGTGGGTGCTGCTGCTCCTGCCCTGCAGCGTGGGTGCTGCTGCTCCTGCCCTGCAGCGTGGGTGCTGTTCCTGCCCTGCAGCGTGGGTGCTGCTGCTCCTGCCCTGCAGCGTGGGTGCTGCTGCTCCTGCCCTGCAGCGTGGGTGCTGTTCCTGCCCTGCAGCGTGGGTGCTGCTGCTCCTGCCCTGCAGCGTGGGTGCTGCTCCTCCTGCCCTGCAGCATGGGTGATGCTGCTCCTGCCCTGCAGCGTGGGTGCTGTTCCTGCCCTGCAGCGTGGGTGCTGCTGCTCCTGCCCTGCAGCGTGGGTGATGCTGCTCCTGCCCTGCAGCGTGGGTGCTGCTCCTGCCCTGCAGCGTGGGTGCTGTTCCTGCCCTGCAGCGTGGGTGCTGCTGCTCCTGCCCTGCAGCGTGGGTGCTGCTCCTCCTGCCCTGCAGCGTGGGTGCTGCTGCTCCTGCCCTGCAGCATGGGTGATGCTGCTCCTGCCCTGCAGCGTGGGTGCTGTTCCTGCTGCCGCCCCCCGGGTGCTTGCAGGGATGATGGCACTGGGTGCCGCAGCAGGAGGAGATGCTGCTCCCCGGGTGCTTGCAGGGATGATGGCACTGGGTGCCGCAGCAGGAGGAGATGCTGCTCCCAGGGTGCTTGCAGGGATGATGGCACTGGGTGCCGCAGCAGGAGGGGATCAGTCCTGCAGCCTGCCCGCCAAAGAACACGCTCAGAGCCCACAGCCGGGGGTTATAAGGTGTCCCTTTGCAATCTAAGAGCTCTCAAACCACCCCGCTAAGCTGGAAAAGATACTTTCAAATTCTGGAAATTAAAATGGTTTGTTTCAAATGAATCCCAGAAAAGTGAGGTGGTTTAACATTTCCAAATTAATTTTGTCAAGCTACATGGAAAAGAATATAAAGGTACAGGTTTTGCTCCTAGTTTAGAAGAATAACACACATTGAACAAGCAGGGTTTCTTTTAGTGTAGACTTAACGAAGAGAACAGAAGCAAAGACAAGTCTCTGGCTTTGTCTGCATTTTAAATTCTACTTAAAGAACAAATTACTGAACTATTTATTGAAGGAAAAGGCTTAAGTGGGACCTTGCTTAACAGGGGTCATCTTGCTGAGGGGAACTTTGCATAGGTTTGTATTTTAAAAGGAGAGAGAACTATTAAAACCTTATTTTTAATTGTAACCGTGTTAACTGTGTTTAACAGTGCTACACACTCAGGATGGATTTATTGATATAGAAATCTAAATGTTCTGCTAAACCATGATTATTATTATTATACTGATACTGAATGGCAAAAACCCTAAACTTCTATTGACAGACCAAAATCGGCATTCTTCACAAAAGTATTAATTGTTACGTGTATTTAATTGTCAACAAATGTAATTACTGAGAATGTTTGATGGAGCAGTAACAAGTCAATCTGTGCTAAAGGAAACCCATGAGACTCGACGACAGAAGCTGAAATGTTCGAGTATGGTAATGATTTATCAGTCTTTAAGTAAAAATAGAGTGATCACTTTCCTTCACACTTTTCAGAGGCTCTCTTCACTGTTTAAAAAATAAATGTGACACTTCAGACATTGGGGAGTTTTTCAAGTAAAGCTATAATGCTGTTTTCATAGGATTTATAACCAGAGCTCCAGCTACGGAGAGGTTATCGCGCTCTCATAAAGAACAGAGCATCAAATACGTATTCTGAATATCTTTTAATGAGTCAAACTTGGTATGGATCCTATTTAAGAGTTATTTTATTAGAAATGTATTAATAATAATTACTTCATTTTAATTATTCATTTCATGCTTGTGTGGCCTAGAAAGTGCTATGAAATCATTAAGCTGTATAAAAATGTAACATTGTACCGAAAATGTGGGAGAAAACTAAACATTAAATTGAGCTTCATTTTGTCAGTGTCACAATACGTAAGTGACATTTAGTTGTCTGAGAACTTTAAATGCAAACAAGCCTTTCCTTAGCAGGATGTGAGTACAAACTGTAATATTTTGTTTATATCAAAACCAGAAACACCTGGGGACAAGTTAATGGGAAGTCAAAATGAGGATCTATAAATTATTTTAAAATTCTATTTTAATGTATCACAATAAACCGAATCAGAAACCAGAGCTATAAAATCCCACCAGCCCGCTGAGCATTACGGGGTCCATCGTCCTCGCGATGCCGTAAGGTAAGGGCCAGGAAAGGGGGTTGGAGCAAAGGCGAGTCCCGTCCTGGCCCGGCTTCGCCCCGGCCGCCACCAGCCCCTCCGGCCCTGGCCTCTCCCACCTCGGACACTCACGGGCCTTCCCGGGACTTGGTGTGCCGTTGCAGCTGCAAATCCAGAACTGTGGCTCCTGGAAAGACTTCTTCATTCCTCCGAACGCTTTAGAAACATTTTCCTCTAATCATTGCCGAATTTTTGTCTGAGCTGTAGTTACCTTCCTTCCGCGTGTGTGCTTCTGCAGTGCGTTCAGCTAAACAGTTCCCTGTAGTTATTGTAGAGCGTTTCTGTGATCTCATTTGGGGAAGGTAAACTTACTTACTCAAAGGCTTTTTCTGGTTATTCTTTTGACTTGGCTTGTTTGTCTCCAGTTCTGGGTATGTTCTGCTCATCATTTTAGAGCAAATACATAGATCTGTTAAAATACTTCTTAGTTATTATTGCATCAATAAAGAAAGTGGGTTTGTATGGATTATTGATATTTCTGAAGAGTCTTTCCTCTTTTTTTCTCTAATTTAGCTGATTTTAGAATGTATATACTGTGACTAAATAGCAGGATTGTTCAGAAAACAATAAATCTGAACTACTCACTTGTTATTAGTAAAGTATTTCTAGATTTACAGAGTATAAACAGGTATAAAATTAGCCCTGTGTCTCAAAAAAAAATTATATTGAGATTTCTCTTTTTAATTTTTTCCAAATGAAAGAAGCTGTGCTAAAGGATGAAAACAGTAATCATCTGTAAAATCTCTTTTTCAGCTCTGATGAAGCCTTCTGCAAAGTCAATTTAAATTACCGCACAGAAAATGGGCTCTCTCTTCTTCATTTATGTTGCATATGTGGAGGTATGTATTTGAAATATGATGTTCCTTAAACATTTTATTTACGTGGCTACTGATTTGTTCTGTCTAATAACTGTCAGGAAGGTTATATTTTCAGTTTATTTCTTTCTGTGCTGTCTGTGTTGACAGTTGGATAAGCATCTATAGCATTATTCTCAACTCCACTGCCAAGGGGGTTGAATCGAGTTAGACTGAACCCCGCTATAGCTGATTCTTCAGTCCAAGAAAAGTTTTGGTTGGTAACGTGGCATGGTTTGCCCCAGGTGTTTAATTCAGAATTCCTTGCTATATGCATTAGTCAGTCAATCCATGCTCATCCTACAGCATTGCTCTGCACTTCTGTATTCTGTACGTGGTATAGACTTCAGGCCAGGGAGCTTGTTTTAGCAATACTTTGCCATACATACCTCTCTTTTTCTGGTATAATGAAAATACCTGTATTTTATTTCATGGTAATTAGAACAACTCAAATACTTCAGTGAAAAATATCAGCTGATAGGATTTTTGCAGATTACAAGTCTGAGTACACAAGAAAAGAGTGCAAAATGTCTGCTGAGATGCTCATAGAAACACACTAGTGGTGGAATTTTCCACTCCGATCCACACTGCTGCTCTGTTATCCACATAGCAAGTCATTAGTTCATGCACGCACTTTGCACTTGTTATACAATTTTCAGCCGAAACTGGCTGAGAGACGCGAAGAGCATTTTACCCTAAGGTTTCAGCTCTGCAACGTACTTAATAATAACATGCATAAACGATCTACTCAATCTTAGATGCTATCATGAAGGAGGACCTGATCCTGCATGCTGAAAACCAAGTGGGTCTTTACACTTAATTTCAGAGTGCAAGATCAAATCCAAAGATGACCTCAGTAGCTGGTAACATTAGAGCGATTGGTGGGATTGCAGAGAGGAAGTTTAAGAAAACAAACGATGTTAATTAATTAGGTACCGTATGTGAACACTTCAAAGAGGGAGAGAAGCAATTAGATCCGACCTTGTCCTTGATTACTGTCGTAAGTATTCAGAAGGCAGATGTATGTTTGAGATCATCAGTGCGCATCAGAACGGTAGGAGTAAAGCTACTTGCCCATGCTGACATTCGTTAGCATCCCTCAAAACGAGCATCCCTGCAATACTGTTGTGCAGAGCGCTCCCGTTCCGAAAGGACAAAAGAGTTCAGTGTCTGAGAAACCAGAGTTTCTGGAAGCACCTGCTGGTTTATGGAGTCCTTTGCAGCATGGCCTGGACGTTAAAAGAGGAGCTTGCTTCTTTGGAAGTTCAACTAACCTTAACAAATCCTTACAAAATGTGAACAAAGAGTGAGCCAGCACGTGGCCAGAGCTGCAGCTGTCCCAGTGGATAAGGAGGTGGTGCCTAATACCATCTGCAGGTTTCACAAGATATATTTTATGACTTGCCTCGGGTCGGCAGATAAGCTACCTATTTCTCTTGGCTTTCAAACTCTCACAGAAGTTTCTTACTTACTTACTCTTCTAGCTAATATACGGTGAGCACTTGCTATATCTTGCATTATGTCTTGTAATTCCTGTGTGAGCTTGGTTTTACAGCCACCGGTACCAGTTAGATATGCAAGCTATAAAACGACGACAATAATAAAATCTTTTCTGTATGTTCTTTTCTGTAAGTGATTTTGTTTTCCAATTTTCATCCTAAAGGTAATAAATCACATATTCGGACTCTTATGCTAAAAGGACTGCGCCCATCCAGATTAACAAGAAATGGATTTACAGCTCTGCACTTGGCAGCTTATAAGGTAAATTATTTTGAATAGAATTGAAGAAAAGAAATCAGAACTGAGCAGCTTATTTGTTTGAACTATCTAGATGAACTCTCTAGTTGCTACTTCTGGTGAAAATACAAATTTCACATTTACAGTGCATAGTAAAATGGCCTATAAAGAGCCGATGCACAGGAAATCAGCATGTGCTTTTGCTACGCCATCCATGAGGATATGATATTGCTTTAGAAGTATTGATTAAATCGTGCAATACAACCCAAGATAGAGGAGAGTTCTTTTTGTTATTATAGCTATTAATAGAAACAATCTCAAAGGATTTTATTTCACAATTTCTCTCTTTTTTCTTCTTTTTTGCTGTTCCTCCTCAAGTTCCACATTCAGCTGCAATATTAATTTTCTTCGTTATTGTACTTATCTTTTAAGACTCAACAGTAACAGTAGCAAGGAATAAAGTGGACAAAGACAGCATTTTCCTAAGAATTGTTATGATTCTTATTTTGAGATGGAGCATCTTAGATACTTAATCCATGCATAGACTAGCCCCAAAAGCATTTTGCTTTTTAGAGGGAACTCAGAGTAAATTTCAGAGTTTATATTCTAGACTATAATGTGCAACCCTTCTATGTCCCATAGGCGCCACAAGGTCGTAACAGCCTTTCTTCTGCAAAGCTGCCATGGCAGATGCCATTCTGATCTGCTGTATGCTCAAAGCTGACAGCAGGTTAAGCAAGTTGGCACCTGCGTGCCTCTCTTGATCCAGAAGTGGTGTTCCTCGCTCTGTTGCAAGAGGACACAGATGTGGTAGATGGTCTTTAATCCAAATACCCATTTCTAAATGCAGCAGGAATTATCAGAGTCACGGTCATTCTCCCCCAAAAGCTCACCTGTGGAAAAGGAGATGCTTTGCCTTCTATTAGGTAATAATCTGATAATTAGAATATTTGTGTAGAGAGAAGACCAAAGTCTCTCTTGGAGGGCATCCAAACCGGTATTTCCAGCCAGCAGGCTGTGGCTGTGCTGGGGTGAGCATGCAACCAGCTTGCCCATGGAAATGAACAGGGGGGTCGTGGGACAGGGGGAGTGAGGGGACAGCCTGGCACAGGTGGAGTACTGACAGTATTGCCTGAGACACGTGGCATACAGCCATGAGTGTTACTGGTGCGAGGAAGACACTGAACCCCCAATGCTTTAGCTGTTGCAGAGGGGGGTAGGCGTGGAAAGAAAGAAGAGATGCAAGCAGCAGCTTTTGTAATTCTGCCTGAAGTTGGGAAGAAAGGTGTTCCCCTATTTCCAGTGTTTGCTATGGACAACCTAAGGCAATTTCCTGCTCCAAACGCTGGATTTCATGAATCCCATCACTGGAACTCTGAACTTGCCCCAGGTGTGGTCATTAAATAGGCTGAAGACTCAATCGTGGAGCCGGATACCTAAAAGTTATGATGTGCTGTGGATGCCTTACGCTCTGCAGCTCCATGGCTTGACTCTGTAGATGTGCACCATAAGCTACCTTCCTCTCCTAGCTAGTATACTGTGAGCACTCGCTGTATCTTGCATTACGTCTTGTAACTCCTGGGTTAGTTTGGTTTTACAGCCACTGGTACCAATTAGATGTGCAAGCTATAAAATGATGACAATAATCAAATCTTATACATTGTGGAATGAAGTGATGGTTTCCAGCAATCATAGAAGAAACTTTTCCCCATGCGCAGTGTTGCATAATTAGCCAATTGCCTAGAAGAATATCTCTGCCTTTCTTTAATGTTAAACTCAGTGAATGGTTTACAATTATTAATTTAGTTTAAAAAAAAAATTCTTTGCTTACATAGGACTTTTAAAACAGATTTCTAGGGTGTTTTCATTACTTGGGAATAGTTTTCATTTTGCTATCAAATCTTGTTTTGTCTGTTTTCCCTGCACTGTAAAGTTGATAAATCTCTCGCATCCACTTAGGCAAAGGAACTGTATCAGCAACTTATTTAATCACTCGTGTGATCCAATATCCAATATCTTTTCCAGGTTGCACGAAGCTAAGCAAACTAGTGTGAAGTTTGGGATGTAAAATAAAATGCAATAGAACATTTCTGCCATAAGTGACATTTTAAGACTTTAAGATTTACTATGAGTTACCCGATGACAGCTTTTGTTGTATTATAATTCTTTTCTAAGTAAAATATAAAGGACACTAGAGGTACCTCAGAAACAATAAAGCAATGTATCGAGACAAGGAGACTTCATGTGAAACTCCTTTACTTCTTCTTATCTATAATCTGAATATTTTGCGTCATTTCGTAACAGTGGACTGGACCAAGTCACTAATTAGAAGAGAATGTTTCAAGATAATTGAAACTCAGCCTGTCTTCCCTGATGCGCAATGTCCAATCCATTGTGCGACGAAGTACCATGCTCCAGGGTCTAAAACTATTTGATAGGAAAAGTGATATAAACTTTCACTGTCCATTGTTATCAAAGAGAAACTCCTGATATTTCCTGAAAATTGGAAAACCATTTCAGTATGAACAAATGTTGTGCTTTCACAGACATATTTTAACCATTGCTTCTCTGGCATTGATTCATTCTTGCCCTTCTTTTAGTGTCTGCTCTGAAGAGGAAGAGAACAATGAGGAAGTTTAGAGCTTTTAGCATCTCTTTTGCCCCTGTGTTGTGTGCATTTCTTCTTAGGAAACAATGAAAATGAGTTGGAGAAGGCTCATATCTGGGCTGGATGATGGAAGGCAGGTCCCCAAGAAGACAATTCTGATGGCTCCAGTTGGTGCAGTTAGAACAAGCAATGGAGAGAAAGACGGCCTGGTTTCTCCTGCGAGTTCTGCCAGTGTCCCCAAACAAACCATTTCACTTCTCTGTGTTTAATTTCACTGTTTGTAAAGGAGAATTTATTAATGGTCATATTGCCTGGGCATTATGACTCCTAATGTGTTTCTCAACTTTATTTGTATTATTATCATTTGATATTGCCCATTGCTGCTATTATACCTGGAAGTCATAGTCATAGCAAACATTGTGTGTATAACTGGAAAGAACTGAAATGATATGAAAAATAAGCTCACGGTTCAGAATTTGGCATACATGCTATATATTTATCCTGGGAACTCCTCAGGTGTCCTTCTTCTGTGTTAGATACTGTAATGTTTTGACATTTAAATAGTTTGTTTGTGCATTTAATAATGGCTTGGAGACTGAGAGATCTTTAAAGACATCATAAAATCAGAATAGAGACTGGGTTTGGAGATGCAGGCTTTAGAATAGCAAAAGAGAGACTTCTGATGCCCGGGACAAATCTCCCCTCCGCTCCTTTCCTTGCACTTTGTGCTCCTGGGGCCGTGGTCAGTCCCTGTTCTTGAAATGCAGATATGTAGTAGCTGGGGAAGCCTAGCCGTGTACCGCTCTCTTTGGCTCCCTCCCTGCGACTGGTAGAGCTGTGTCCCAGAAATAACATGTTTTAAATACATGCCTTTTAGGACAACGCAGAACTGCTAACAGCGCTGCTGCATGGTGGAGCTGACATTCAGCAAGTTGGGTACGGAGCTTTGACAGCCCTTCACATTGCCACAATCGCTGGACATCATAAGGTACGGTTCTCCTTTTCTCTACGGGAAATTATCTAAGTGAGTGCTAATATTAGCAGGTCATTTTATTTTAGATTTTAGATTGATGCCTTTCAAAATGAAACTCTGAATTTGTTTAGTGCAGCTAAATTTCTTTTTTTTTTTCGTACATTTTGGGAAAACCACATCTGTGCATTTTTGCATTGAACAAGTATGCACAAAGGACCTAGATCTGTTTGTACATCTCTTACCTTTATATAAATGTCTTTAAAGTCTTGGCAATAAATGGCGTTGTTTTCTAAGTATCATAAGTGTTAACCAATAGATGCATGATGAAACACACTCACTCATACACGTCAGGATTTCTGAACCTGGATACGGAGTGTGGCTCCACACACTGTCTTTCTGAGTGTGAAGGAAGCACAGTAAAAGAGTTTCGTTCCCTTTTCTAGGTGTCACGGGCTCTGCTTCACAGCTCTGTGATTTTCACTTCAGAAAGGCACAGAGGTTCTCGGTTTAGAGCTATTTTATACTTTGGATTAGTACAGACAAAACCGTTGTCAGAGTAAGTCTAGCGTGAATCTCAAGCGTCCATATTGATAAGTCTCCTATGGGTTGGAGACTTACCGCTATGGGGAGCCGAGGAAGGGAGCAAGGGATGAGATTCCCTAGATGCCCATAAATCAGGCCCTTCCCTTTCTAGATGTCCTGTCAGTCATGAATCTGTTTTCCTATCATTTACCACCTCAGTTCAGTCATTTCACACATCATCTCATTTCTGTCGCCCTGGCAACAGCTCACTCAGTGTAATTTATTTATTTTTTTAATCTCTTAAAGTACTGGGTGTGCAAAATTACCTTGGTAATGAAGGGTTTATGACTGTAAACGTACTCGTGTATTCAGGTACTTCGCTTTTTATCTCCTTTGGGTCCATTAAGCAATCAAAGATTTTGTCCTCTGCTTGAGTAAAAGTTTTAACTTATACAGAGTGCTGGACTAATTTATGGAGAGAGAAACATCAGAATTCTTTAAAGAGATTCACTCAGCAAGAAATGCAAGAAAAAATAACTAAGTACAAAGGAGGAAATTCAGATGACATTAATACTTGCATGTAAGCCGTGAATTTAGTTATGCATTAAGTGAATTATAAATTCGCTTCAAATAAGAGTTTGGCTGGAGGACTAGAACAAAGCACGTGTACAGTTTTCAACAGAAAAGAAGAATTGCTATGTATGTCCACGGCAAGACACGTCTTATGAACTCCCAAGTTAAAGCAGTCCCTGAGCTTGTTGATGTAAAGCAAGCCAGCTCCGAGCAGCTGGCATTCCAGCACCTTTGGAAGTGCCAGTGAGGTCTGTGTGCCCTTAGGATGTTTCCCAGTACAGCTTGGCTGCCAAAGGCTGCCTAACTGTGAGTGAAGGAGGCAGAGATTCACGGGAGCAGCAGTTTTAGCGCTAGTTCATGTAACGAGTACATGGTAAGGTGCAGGAAGGAGAGGAGTTGTGCCTATGGAAAAGTTCCCCCCATTTCTAATGGAAATACACATTCTCTTGTTTCACCCTCTTAAGGACTATATATATAACCTATGTGTATATGTATATGTGTGTCTACATGTCTGTGTATATGTATATGTGGGGGGGGTGTGCATACTTCGTTTGCTGGGACCTTTCCCAGACTTGAGGGCCACCAGGGCCAGCCGAGGATACTGGCAAATTTAGCTTTACATTGCAGCCTCCACACTGGTTCCAAAAGGATTCAAATCCGACAGGTATGTTGGCACTTCTTGATAAAGACAGGATGCATAACGGTGCAGTTGGTGACAACCTTGCAGTCAACCTTTACCTAGAGAGTCAGTGTGTGCGAAGAAGGTTAAACTAAAGAAGGTTAAAACAATTTACGGGTGGTCACACCAAGGAACTCAATTAAAAAGCTGTTAGTCTTCCGTGTTTCCATCAGCAGCTCCAACAGTGACCAGGGCACAAATCAATCTGCAGCATCTGTTGGATCTGGCGCGCGAGGAAGCGTGTTAGCAGGGCAAGCTCACCGTTTCTGCCTGGAGGTCAGCACTCCCCGTAGAAGAAGGAACCAGCTCTCGGGGTGTCTGCCTGCTGGCGAGGCTGGGAGTGAGCGGGGCTGGGGGGGTTCACCCTGCAGCGTTACATCCCTCAGCTCACAGCACATCATGACGTTCCCTCCCAGAGCACACGCAGCTCTTTCTATTAGCCTAATGGAAATCCTCCCTTGTGTAACCTATTGCTAAAAATCAGGTAAAGAACCACCATATCTAATTGTTCTGTGGAATTATAATAGAGATATTAACCAGAGTCTTAATTCTTTAATGATCTTTTTCACTTTTTGGAGTATGTATTTAATGTTTCCTCTGTGGGAAATACAAAGTACTCGTCTCTGCATTGGAGTTTCAAGTAATTTTTAAAATGTCTGGGCCTTGTCTTGCAAATGTCAGAGGAACGACTACGATTTGTCTCATGTCTTGACCTCCTACTGAGGTTATTGAAAAATAAGGGTGGTCAGAATACGACAAGGATAAGACCATTAACGTGATAAGAAATAACTTATTGTGAGTGGTTTTGAAAAGCCCCTTCTTTCCTCCTTGGGAATGATCAGATCTTTATCAGAAGTATTCCCCATAAATGACGTGGGGCTCTATATAACTCTGCTGCTTCAGCTGCTGCACTGGGGACTGAAGAAGCATAGCCCAAGTGCAAGCTTTTTCTTTCCTTCTTTATATAGCTTTTATATAGCTGAGAATCTAGATTAAATAGCTTATTTTGTCTGCAATTTCATTAATATTCATGGAAATATGCAGTAATTTTTTCAACCTCCCTACAAAATGGAATAAATTTAAGAAAGAGAAAATAGATTTTTGGTCATCTTCCTAGTTCCAATAAGATAAACAATTATTTATACCATTAAATAAATGAATAGTAGAGGTATACACATCAATCTACGCAACAGTCTTTTACTACAGAAGAGGACTGACTATATTTAAGAGAAAGACAGGGAGAACTGGGGAAAAAATTGCTTTGTTTCCTGTTTCCCTGAAGGGTTAGTCTATGGCTTTCGCTCCGTCACCACACCTGAAACTACTGGAGTCGTCAGTTCTCCGAAATTAGGATACTGAAGGCCATCAGCGTCAATGGGGTGTTCCAACTCATTTGAGCCAGCATGGTGTATAAGTATTTCATCTGCTCTTACTGCCATATTTTACTTCACCAAAACTATGCTGTTTGCTTATTTTATCCATTAATGGAAATTGCAAGTTTCCAATGGGAAGAATGAAAAATTAATGAAAAATTATAAAATAAGCTGATGATTAGGAACATCACCAAATAAGTTTAATAAATCTCTCATTAAGTCTGCTATTTTGAAAACGTTATATGTTTCCGTCCCAGGGAGGTCATTGCTAAATAAATAATGCATGTGCCTCATACACATTTATGTGTTGCCCAGTATTAGTGCACTGCAAAACCAGTATCATTGCCCATTTCATTTTGTAAATTAAAGTTGTCATTCTGAGATTACAACATCTATGGATGTGTGAACTGGGCTGAGGGTTGCAGGCAGAATGAACCAGTGCTACTTAATTTTTGCAATCTGCAAACCTGAGAATCTGAAGTGTGAATGTGTTTGTAGCAAGGGCCTGTTGGGGAAAAGGGAGTTAGGTTTTCTACAGTAATAAATCCCTTTTCATTTACAAGTCATATGTTACATCAGCATGTTTGGCACCTCCTGTCTTCACTGGAATTTTGCTAGTAATAGGAGTACCTTCAAATGATTTAAAAAGCCTTGAAAAATTAAATTTATATGAGCAGACTTAAATGGTTCACCAAGTCCCCATTTTCTTCTTTCATTCCCCGCATTTTATGCTAGTGCTGCATCTTCCCAGGACTTTGTTTTATCTGGCACCAATTTTTCAGACATTTTCAGAGTCATTCTAGAACCAGGAATGCAGAAATAGTACTCACACGGCATCAATGCACGTGACTACACAAGCTGTAAGAGAAAGGGCAATCAAAGATCCTCAGAATTTGCCTGTCTGAGGATCCAGCCAGTGACAAAGGAACTCACTGGAACTCAGGATTCTTGAATTCGATAGCTAGTTTGAATAGCTACCCGCAAGCCATCCCGATCGAATGAAGCGAAGAAAGCCTTTTACAGCCCACGGCTGGGAGCAGGAGGTGTTTGGCGAACTCAGGTGAAAAAGCATTGAGTTGTGCTCAGTACAGGTTCTTACCTTAAGTTGGTGACACTAACTTGTCCGAAAACAGCGACAAACCTTCACCACCCTTTTCTCCAGCTGGGCTTTCTCCCCAACAATGTCCCGTGCAGCAAATTTGTGAGACACCCGTTTTTAAGCTAGAAGAAGTCAAAGCAAATGTGAAATTTTAAAACTCTGGTATTGTTAAATTCACAGTGATCTCTTTGTCCAGAACAGTTATCTTTTAGTAATATTGCACAAAAACTTTTTAACTATTCCGTGTTTAGCATCTACCAATATAAATATCGGTAAAATATAAACAAAATCCCATTCTTCGGCTACCCTGTAGCAAAAGCAGTCCTGGGGACAGCATTTTATTTCAAGACACCAATACCTGCATCTCCCGTTAATGACTCACCTGTGACCTGTGTTTCATCTGACTGGAACAGCCGAGGTAAAAGAAGTGCAGAAGCTTATTGCTGGTCTGACGTCCGTCCTCACGTCTTACAGAAGGGCATATAGTCAATACTTCAGTAGGTGTTTTCCTAAGAAAGACAATTAATTGTACATTCTTCAGCAAGTTGTATTTAGAACACTCAGAACGCCCTTTAGCAGCTTCTTCATTCAGTCTTACAGAGTTTGCTCTAAAATTTTTACAGATGCGGGGAGAGTTAGGAGTTGTAATACCTTAATGCAAAGACACTTTCAGGACATGAATGATCATATCTACATTTGCTAAATTGGAGGGAATTAGGCAAATGCTTGCCACTAATTATATTTTTACTTTAATAGCTTAATTAATAAAGAACTCTGAAAATCATGATAGATTCTTTAGATATTTTAGTGTAAGGCTGTACAGAGGTTAGCACTGGTGCAAAGGCCTTAATTGTTGAAGTCGTCTTCTCATTTAAATTTTACCTGCTAAAAAGTCAATAATCATTGATTTTATTTTCGTAGAGGATTTCTTATCCCTCGCCCTTGTCCAAAAGACAAAGCCTTTATGTCGTCTGTCTTGTGTTTTACAACATCAAATAAAGTCAGCAAGAGCCACTTTCTCTGCAACTTGAAAATTTCCCATACATTAGGAGCTGCACTTTTAGTCATAGTCTGTCTTCTAAGGATAAAAGTCTTTTTTTGGTCTTTCTGTAAGAATTTAAAGCTCTTTTTTCATCAGAATTTCCTCCCTTACTTTCTGAAGTAATTTTGTCCTTACACATCACTCCAGCATACCCACCTACTTGTAATGCCTATGACAACTTCCAGTGTTTTCTAAGATTCCATTTACTTTCTTAGAAAGATAGCTTGTCTGTGAAACTATCAAGATTGTCTCTGTACCCCTCTCATCTTTTACAGTTCAGTGGAGTTTGCTTAATATGACTCACAAAATTCTTTTTATCAGGAGATCACAAAGTAGTTAGCATGGTTGCCATTTCTACAGCCTGGAAAAATGTGTCAAAATTCGTCTAGTTTTATGTTTATCATCAGAGGTGGCTCCACATTGCTCAACACGGTTTTTTCATCTTGAAGATCCACCTTGAAGCCTGTAGATGAATTTAAATTTTGAATTCCAGCTTCCAAAGAGATCGGGGAGAATTGGGGTTGGGTCACACCCCCGAGCGTGTGCCTCACAGCTGCATGCCTAAATTAAAATCAAACTGAGCCAAAGAAGTTTCATCCATATTCTTGTAAAAGCTACAGGTCCAGATCTCTCTTTTCAGAGCCAACAGCTGCAACTTCAGTTTTATGGCAGTAGTTTGCTGAGAAATTTCTAAGATGAATCACTGAGAAGCGACCAAGCCATTAAATCACAGACTTTCTGGCTCTGTGTTCCCCACCTCTTGTCCGCTGAGCTACCAGTATACTGAAAATTGTCTGGGCACGGGATGCACAACGGAGGGAGCGGTTGTATTAACCCACCGTACCTGAGCGTGTTCTTTATTTACTGCCTGAACACATTGGCACTCGACCAGTAAGTGCATGTGCGAAGGCTGTTACTGAGCTGTCCTTCAGCTGGTACAAGGGACAATCTGCAGAGCTCCCTTCCAGCCTCAATGGCTATGTGATTCTGTGTCATCCGCGGGGTCTGGCTATGGCTGCTTGGGATGCTGCTCATCGCCAGGATTGCCTTCATCCAGGAGTTCTCCCACTCCTGCCAGCTCTCACCTTCTCCCTCACCACACGCTTGGAGCTCACGTGTCTCTGGAGCACCACCACAGCAGCCAAAGACAAGCAGCAATGTTTGTGGGGCTTGTTTGTGATCTAACTCGCAGCCAGTGCTCCCTGCTTATCCCATTCACATCAGAATTCCGTCTGTCCCTGCCTAGTATGCTCCCAGGATACTTCTAGCTTCTGGAAAACAATAATGGGCCAACATTTCCCATCATTTGCACTCAGAGAGGTGCTGAAGAGTAAATCCATAGGAACACAGCCATCCTCGCCTCCTCCAGCCTGTCTTCAATAGAAGGGCTTAGTCCTTGCAGCACTTCGGTACCTCCTATGACGTGCTGGACTTGTTGAAGCCTGTGGGTCTGAAGAGACAAACTGGCCCTGCAGTGCTGCTTCGCGGGAGCTTACAGCTGGTATCATACTGAAATGGTTAACACCAATGGGACATAGATGCTCTTGAATATGTCAGGGAATGGACCTTACACAAAAATGTATTCAGGCAGTCCCATGGAAAAAACGTATTTCAATTTAAATTGTGTAAAGTAATAATCTCTGTACAGTAATGTTGCTTGGTAACAGGTTTTCATTCTCTGAGCACTTGAGAATGACATGGATTTAAATGACTGGCCCCATTGTTGCATGTGTGAAATGATTTGGTGGTCTCGGCTTAGATAGCAGTTGACAGAAATGTGCATTGTGGCAGCTGGCATTAACTGCATCAGCAGCGGAAGTCTCAATGGGGAGGTACAGGTACAAATTGCGTACATCAGAGCTGGCCGTTTCCCCGTCTTTGTCATTTCTCCCAGTTGCCAGGGAGGTGTTTCCCAGTTGCTCACCGTACTGTGGGTGAGTCACAGTCCAGCACCTTTCATCATCATTAGGCTCAAAAATTAACATTCATCAAAACGATATGTAGAACTACTCAAACAATCATGGCACAAGCCCCTCAGCATGCATAAAGGCTCCCTTGTGCTTCAAAAACACTAGCAGCCCTTAGGCTTCAAGGTATAATCCAAAGTGGTTTCATTCAGACCCGTATTTTGACAGTTATTCAGAAAGCAAATGTTTGACAATTCATAGCTGTCCAGGAAAACACTGGCCTCCTGAAAGACCAAAAAAGTGGAAATTTGAAAGAAAACACTTAGGGTTATTTATTGAAGGCAAAGGGCTATTATCTTCTAAAACACAAAGAAATTTTTACACGCTGGGAGAATTATGCATGAGGATTTACCCTCACACGTATACATTTAAAAGAATTTTCCATTTTGTGTTGGGTTGGATTTTTTTTTTTTACTTCTAAAAACTCTGATATGTTTACTGCTCTCTGTTCATAATGGTTAAAAGAAAATTAAAGGTTATTCAGAGAAACTCCAGACAGTCATTTCTGTGCCTTTTACCTCATAAAGCCACCTTTTTACTGGCAAAAACATTTTCAGGCTTATTTATGAAGCATCAGTGACATTCAGTGTTCAGTCAAAGTACTGTAAGTTAATCACTTTTACACGCTGTACGCAGTTCTTCACCTTTATAGCTTGCTTGTTTGGGGCTTTTTGCCTTTTTTTTAAACTGATGATGTAAGGCTTTGAAATCTTGTTTTACTAGCGGACCACATAGATACATATAGTGCTTCTAATTGGAATTCTCTTTTTCCTTCTAGGCTGTTGATATTCTTCTGCAGCATGGAGCTTATGTCAATGTTCAGGATGCAGTTTTTTTCACCCCATTGCATATTGCTGCATATTATGGCCATGAACAGGTAACCAAATGGGGGAAATTCAGCAAGCTGAGAAGTGGAACAATGAGGGGGCAATAGGTTCAGTGTTAGATATTTCTGCTTTACATTCCAGAGGGTCCTACCATGAAAAGGCCTGACGTGCTGAAGTTACACTTGTAGGTCAATCGCTGGTTGCTCTTGAAGTCTGAATATCAACAAGAAATTTCAATGCTTTAATCCTCTGTGCTAGACCCCAGCAAAAATTGGTATCGTCCCCTCTAGACCTCTTGAAACAAATGATTGTCTTGTTAGCTTTGATAACATATAAAGAGACTTGGACACAAAGGCATACTTCATTTGATGTTTCTTCATCTTTCTTAAGCCTCCCCAAGGAAGTGAGCATCACTTCCCTGTAACAATGAAATGGCAATTCTATTGGTTTTCCCTTGGAATTCACAAACGAAATTGTAGCCACTTTTAAGTTAACGGAGACAATGATCATTTAGAGAGCAGGATTTTCCATGACAAGTCCACCTGTGCTTGCTTCATTCATGCAGGTCACAGACTTATTGAAGCATAATGTGAAGTTCTGACCAAAGCTGACATTGAACTTCCCAATTCTCTTTCTTTTACTAGTGTATAATTGACATATGGTTAATCTAGAAGTCCAGACATTTGCCTTGAATAGCCCTTTTATGTGAAATGTAATAGTGGGTCTATTTTGGCTTATGCAGGTCATTCCCTATAGGTTTCGTTGGCTGAAAGCAGGTATTCTGAGATATTTTGAAGTTTCAAAGGTTGACCTCTAGGTAGAGTGTATTTTTCATTTTGGTGACGTTACTTGGAGTTCATTGAGGAGTTGTTGTAGGAAAAGCTTTTGAAAGAACAGAGTCCAGATGGGCAGATGATTGAAAATGCCCTTCTGTTTCTGAGTGACAGAAAGGGCGTGAACCATGGATGCCTTCCTGAGGTCCTGCTTTTCATATATATGCACCTCACCATCCAGTGACATTAAGAAATTCCTTGCATATTATTAGGCTGAGAGATTAGTTTGCTTATTTGCCATAAGCCACTTCTGAACAAACAGTCACAGTCTTGTGAAATGATGCTAAACTACATATGGTGCTCTTGTGATAAGGGACACTTTCAGGAAGGAAGCTGGGGCTCTCACATTTGCAGACTTTGAGAGCATTTGCTTTATCATGCTGACCGGTCACTTAAACAAGTACATGTGTCTTGTGTCTAGCCCTTTACCATACATAACATTTGAGAGAACAAATGGCACTTGCTTTTGAGAATTTGAATGTTTTTTATAGATATGTAACTTAAAAACGAGTTTTCTATTGAATCTCTTCTCCCTGTTGTAACTTTAGAGATGCCCGCATATATTATTACCCAATGCAATAATATTATATCTGATTTTGTCAAAAGATTTATTTTCATGTGATATTTTAATTAGCCTTGATGAAATACTTAGGTAACCCACCTCTTACTAAAGTTCGGAGCTGATGTGAATGCAAGCGGTGAAGTTGGAGACAGGCCTCTCCATTTGGCTTCTGCCAAAGGCTTTCTCAACATTACAAAGCTCTTGATGGAAGAGGGAAGCAAAGCTGATGGTAAGAAAAGATATTTTAAAAAATCACCTTTAGCATTGTATTTTATAAACAGAGTCAGGGCTTGAATCTTGAATTTAGCTTCCTAACACATACTGTGTGTGATTGTATCATCTTTGGGCAACTGAAAAAAAATATAACAGTTGGAGAGTTTTCTTCACTTCTTAATACGCTTGGTTTGTCCTCTCATTTTCATTCTTTTCCATTAATAAATTAGAGGTGAAAAACAGCAGCAGAAAACAAAATTAAGATTAATATACAGAGGCAGTTTACTATTGAGACACTAATCCAGCAAGAGAACATGCGGCCGTGTGGTATGTATCTCCAAGCAAAACGACTTCAATGCATAGTGAACTCCTACTGAATGAGATACAGATGAAGGATTTTAAGTCAAAATTATACAGCAAGTAATTTAAAATAATTCAGATGAGAAATTGCAAATGGTTCACAAACAATTTTACAAAAAATGGAATCTTCTTAGCACATCCTTCGTTATTCTACACAGGCTTTATACGCTTCATTGTGGGACATCTTCTATAAGAGAGAGAGTGTGTGTGAGAGACGCAATGGGTTGGGCAGATCGGAAAGTCTATTAGCATGCTTTTGGTATTCTGTGAAAGTTAGAAATCTGTGCGTTCTTTTCACACGTGATCTCACACCGACGCTAGTAAGACATTACAGACGTTACAGTTCAGTGCTGTACATTTTGCACGTGCCGCAATTTAAAATATTCTGCATTGTAATTAATATTAGCATGCGACTAGTAGTACTGCTGCATTCTTATGCTTGCTCTTTTGTTCCCTCTCCTTATGCCATTTCAGCAATGTAGAAGGCACAAAACATGCCACGCTCCAGCCTTACTTTGCCACTGCTGTGACACTTGTACCATAGGCATGTGCATACACACTTGTGGCCACATCCTACAAAGTCTTATCGATGTTAAAACTTAGAGGTCAGATTTTATGCATATTATGAATATTAAGATGGAGGTTCTTAAATACTAAACAACATTAATATTATTTGGAAATTACTTTCTTGACCTCAGAATAAGAGAAAGAAAAGTTTTTTGAAAAGGAAGAGCGCGTTACTTGCAAAAGTACTGCTCTTTCATACATCTTTGGACTACCTCGTTATTCTTGATAACTTATAGCTACAATACACAAGGCAAATTCTTGGTCCACTTGGCGCCTATGGCAGAACTTCCATTCATTTCAGTGGCGTTGGGGTTTTGCCTAGGGATATCACAATTTGACCTTGAAAAAGTGTAACTAGAAAAACAAGAAACAAATAAAAAAAAAAAGCATTTGCTGCAAGAATCCTGCATGTTATAGAAAGAACAAGAAGATATCAACATTCTTCAGTTGCCGCTTCTCGATGTAGTATCTGTACAATGTCTGGTTCGGGGCTACGCACACAGCTGCTCCGGAATTGCAACCAATGGAGCGTGTCAGGGGAAGGGCAGAAGGGGTGAGTGTAGCCACACTTGAAAAGCACGTTCCACTGCCGGGCTCAGCTCTTTCCTAACCTCACCTGGTCAGTGCCCCGGCAGAGGACAGTCGAGCGGTCGTTCTGCACAAGCTCTGTGTTCTCAAGCCTTCGGTGCTGCCTCTGGAAGGCACTGGCATTCCTTAGCAATTGTCACAGCAGGGCAAGAGCCCGTGAGGCTTCTCCCTTGCTCAGCATGCCCAGTAGTGCCAACAGCAGCGTCATTCCTACTCTGCTGGTGGCGTTAAGACTGTGTTTCTCCCCAGTTTCCTCTTCTTTGCTAGATTTTAACAGTATAAAAGTACCATATTCTCTGTGAGCCTTGCCTACAGTACACACATCCTACTCACATAGTAAAGAAAGTGTGGAGGGAAACAGCATGCCTCAGATTCGTAAGTGCTTTTTTCAATAGTGAGCTCTTGATGTTCCAGTCTCAATGTGTGTGCCCTGAACTGACATAATTATAATAAAGAGGGGGAAAAGAAGAGACATTCACTCGCCATAACAAGGCAGTGGGAGGTTCACTAACAGCTAGATAGTTTATTCCAACAGGAAAAGAATCTGGGACACTGCTTCAGATCCTTTTCTTTACAATCAGAATCTTCAGTATTGGAAAAAGAAAAAGGAGGCTGGAAGCGGGAAGTCTTTTCCTCACAAAGCGGCACACTTTGAAACGTGGTATAAATATAGCAGCGGAGGAACAACTCTTAAATGCCTAGGAATGAAAGTAATTGGTGAGATAACCTGAAGAAATTTTGGCAGTATTCTGTGCAGGCCAGTAATTGATGTCATAAACTTGAACTGTTTCTTTTAACATAACCCGACTGACTCCTTGATCAGCTCTGGGGCCATGGCAACTGAAGACAAGCAGTGACCACTGAATCAGACTGAAAAGGTCAGAATACTGCTGAAATATAGCTACATTCGCAGTCTAACAATAGTCAAAGTTCTTCAGCCCAACCACAATATATAAGAAAAACATAAAAGCAGCGTACTGCCCATGTATATATCATCACAAATGTTCGTTTATTTACATATGCCTGTAAATAAATCCAATATGTTACAAGTACAGTCCAGATGCTAATCTCATACTTTGTTTTAACATAAACACCGTAGAAAAGGACTAAGTAAATTCTGTGTATTTTCAGAAATCACGTAAGGTCTTTCAAGCACATTTCTTGAGGCATTGACCAGATTCCTTTACGCTCCAAATTAATTTTGAGCTCATTAATGTATCTCGAAGATCAGCATGCTATTACAAGCTTCTGCCATTTAAAGTGCCTTAACGCTCTTGAGATTTTTACAAACTGATTTAGCACGGAATTTCGCATTTATGTTTTTAACAACTTCTATTTCCTTCTTTCTTTTTTCACACCTTCCAAGCTCATAGAGATTTTTTGCATTACTGATTTGCCCTTTAGGAATCAGAAGGGTACGTGTTTGGGTGTCAGGAGCACTGACTTCTGAACCAAAGTCCAAGTTGTCTAATCGTTGGTTGATTCTCAGTCTCACCCGCCACGTACATGAAGGAAGGCAAACTTGATTAGCGAAAAGAAAGAGCTGTGGGGTTTGCCTGTTGTTGTTATCAGCTGGGCTGATTGTACGGCCACGCTTCTGCTGGTGTCCCAACACTACAGCAGCAAAAGGAATGGACGTATGAAAGGGGGGGGAGTTTAAGCAGTAATGGTAATTTAGAGTTGTCGGTGTGTTCCACTCTTTTTTTATGTTCCATTTCTTTGAAATCAAGGAGGGCCTGGAAATAATTCCTTCCCAAATGCTGAACGTAGAAGTAGAACTTCTAATGTAGATGTTTGCATGACTTCAAAAACTGTTCCTTTCAAAATGAAAGAAAAAAATCATATTTAAAAAGCTGATTTATAGGCTGATGGGGTAGCTAAGAAACAGAATGCCTGCCAGCTCAGAGAACTAGTTGCTGGCCAGGAAACAAACATTTCCTTTGCTTCACGTAAGCTACATGCTATTTTTTATTATTCTTCAAAGTGCTGTGATATAAAATATATCCTTTGTTTTTATAATTCCTATAGTCTTTTAATAAAATTTGTCTGCTTTCAGGACTACTGAGCTGCCTAGAGTTGCAGGTCTTCTTTTTCAAGTATCTTTGAAAATAACTGTCACCTCTGCTAAATACAATCAATTTTAAATTTGAAACCAGAGTTTGGTGTTAAAAATCCAGGGACATTCAGTCATGCTTCTCTCAATATTAAACAGTTATCACGCACTGGGACTTGGGCAATTTCCCTTATTTTTTTAAAACAGGCTTGCACTGTATTTTTTTCATCCTTTTACGTACTGTAATGGTTTCCCTTGTTATTTTCTACTACGTAATGTCTCAGTCCTAAGAATAATTTCTGCAGTACTCCTTTTTGTTCCAGACATGACCTTAGCATTTGTTCATTTTTACTCTTTACTTGTAAGGCAACCTGAATTTTCAGTCTCTGACTGCCATAGCAGTTGCACAATCTATCCTGAATTTAGTGTAAAAGTACTTTAAAATCTCAATTTGAAGAACTCTTCTTAGTAATTCCTGAATCAGTATGATGTACTGTTTTTGCCATAACTCTCTTCTAAAGTGTTTCTGACTGATTTTGTTTTGTCTTGACTCTGAACTTCTCCTTCTTTTTAAGACAATATTCCAGTTTACCTGTCGTGTTTCATTTAGAAATCAAAAAGCTATCAATTAAAACTAAAACCATCATCCCATGTTGGAATTAGATATCCTTCCAGAGGCAAAGGAGATGGCTTGCAAGTATTTGATGTCATTTCCAACTGCATAAACAAAGGGGAAGATACGTGTTTCCTTCTTTCTCCACCTGGTTGTGTTGTAGAAGCCCACGGCCCTGAGACCCCTGCTGTCCTTCAGGCCATTCTGTGGGTTCTAAAATGCTGACATTTATTATTATAAAACTTTGACATTTATTCCCCTCTTATTTATTGCACTTCAGAATCAATCTGTGTCTGGTACCGCATCATAATAAAAAAAATAAAGGCTAACATGTCACATAAATCTATAAAGTAAAGAATTATTTTAGAATAGAGAAATAAAACCGCTTACTTTTTTTTACTTCTTTTAATATAGGACTGCTAGGAAGGCTAGTGGGGGCAGTTCATGAAATTTGCAGGCCACAGGCTTAATGGAAGTTACAGGAATTCCTTTTTTTTTCTTTTTGTTTGGCCTGAAACAGAATTCGTCTTTGGAACTATCTGTCACTAGACATCAGTGAAATTACAAGTTGAGTTCATTTTAAAGGACTGTCCCTTTCTGTGAGCATTCAGCATTCCTTCAGAAAGGTTTTAAAATGGGGGTTTATTTTAATTTTCATTGTTCTTTAGAACAGAATGTGTTTGGTTTGCCCTTTGTCCCAGAGAGGCTCAGCTACAGGAGAGAATTGTTCCTGAGAGACGTTTATCAAAGTTGTGCTTAAGAGCCTGCGCGGTACAAATTTGGAGACCTCTAATGAACAGATTATTCCTTAGTAGTCTATTAATTTCTTGTAAACTGTCTCAAAGATCTGGTGCTATGCCCAACTGAGAACTCGATGTTGCAATAAGTGGACTGGATTTGTCAGTTCTATCAGTTATGATATCGACCAGTTCTGGTTGTTCTATCTTTAAACATAGAAAGAAATACACTAAGAATCACAGAAACACACGCTCTTGTTTAAAACCGAATAAAGACCTTTTCTGGATAATCAAAACAGTATTTGTGTGTCTGTGTAGCAATGGAGAACTCAGCCTAGAGCCTTGCCCAATCTCTTCTTCCCACTAGACAAGGGGCGAGCCGTGTGAGGTGTATCCATGCTGGTTTCAGGCATGCCTAAGAAGGTTCCCAGGTGCTGGAATGCAATTTCCTACCCTGGAAACATGCAGAAGGCTCCCTGGCATGGGTGTGCTCCAGGGTAGCTGGCAGTCTCAGACAGGTCCCGCCTGTGGGCCAAGGATCTCCAGGGACGCTCCCCAGCAGACGGGTTGCATGCAGCTGCCCTTGCCGTGGTTTGCTACTGTGGGTAGATACCAGCGGGTCGCTGGTCTTGGCCCGAGTGCCAGGAAGCTTCCCAGGCACGGGCGTGGTATTAGGACACACGCAGCCGTAGTCTCACACTGTTCACTTGATAATAACTACTCTCAAGAATTTGGGGTTTATGTTGCTCTATTACAGAATCGTTTTCAAATAGAAGATTGTGATAAGGAGTGTGTAGTATTAGTGTTTGCCATACTAAACCAACAGCAGTCAAAATCAGATGGTTTCAGAAACGTGAATGTGCTTCTGCACGCTAACTGAAACAACATTTTGATCTAGCAGATCACTTACTGACAGGTTTCCAAGTGCTTTGCTGAACTGGGGCCCAAATCTTCAAGAATGAATCTTGGTCTTACTGAAAGCCCATTGAACCAATGAATTTTTTTTAATCACTTGCTTATATTGTCTATCCTGCAACATCCTACTATCTCACCCAAAATATCTGAGAATATAAGCTAGCCAGGAGTTTAAGAAATCACATCAAATTCAAATCCTTCGTGCATATATGCTTATTTGAGAGGCATTTAAAATTAATTAGTTTCCATTTTCTTTTGCTTCTAATCTTATGCTGTTGTGTGTTGATTAAAGCAACAGGTTTTGCAGGTAGAAGGATACAAGAATTGGTCTGCAGAAATTTAGAAAAAAATACTTTTACTGGTTATATTTGTGTAAGTTGTGTGCAACATACACAATGCATGATTTTGTGACATAAAACACTGGAAGGGCAAGTCTCTTAAACAGAACAATACCTCTGGATCCCACGTTGTTTGTTTCCCATGCGAAATTATGTTGAACCAGCAGAGATAATACCATTCCTGCCCAGCAACGTCTCTTAATTTTGCCCATTCTTTTATATAGTTTCATGTTATGTCAGAGAATACTCCCATCCTCTTGAATATGTGAAGCGTATACATAATCATCCTCGCAGGTGAAGAGAGGCGTTCAGCAAAATGAAAACATTGGTAATCCAGAAGTTTGAGTGAATTCTCCTCTTCCTTTCTTGCCCTTTATGTATCTATATTATAATGAAAAACGCGTCCTTATTGTGTCTCCTTTATTTTGTTTAAATTTCTTCTTTGACATTGTATAACTCTATCAAGAATCCTTGATTCTGCTACTCAAGGAAGCTAACATAAACCTTAAAACCAACTGGATTTTCCTTTCCTGCTAACATAAACCTTAAAACCAACTGGATTTTCCTTTCCTAAGAGCAGCAATGAAGTATGTCTCTTCCTAGTCTTTGTAATTAATAACTGTTGTTCCATGCATTTGGAATAATTCAGTGGATTGCTTTCTTACATATAGCAACGACATGTCTTACTTCTGCTTCACATTCTAGTATACTGACAGCACTTGTTAGTTCTAAGGGTCGTTTATAACTCGTGATTCCTTCATGGCAAGCTACATCGAAACATTCAGTGCGTCTGCTACTGGAAGAAAGCAATTACACCCTAAGTCCAAAAAATCATCTTAAGAGTATACTACAGCTGACACTGAGTAATGTAGTTTTGATATACGAAAGCTCACAGAAATTTCTATTTTAAAGAAATAGGACCATAAATATTTTAGCAGGAAATTTTATAACATACATGCACAACACAAAGTGTTGCTAAATATCCAAAACAAGCTATGTGAAGTATAAAATACTTTCTCTGGTCTCTTCCTGGGTCACGTGGCAGTCAATGCTCAGGACAACGAAGACCACGTTCCTCTGCACTTCTGCTGCCGGTTTGGACACCATGAAATTGTAAAGTTCTTACTGCAGAGCAGCTTCGAAGTTCAGCCCCACGTGGTGAATATCTACGGAGACACACCTTTACACCTGTGAGTCCCGCGGAGAAGCTGGTTCACGTGGGTTGGGCCTAATGAGAAAGCTGGTGTTGTTAATGACTCTTTGCTGACTTCATCTTCAGCGCGTGTTACAATGGAAAGCTTGAAGTTGTCAAGGAAATAATTCAGCTCTCGGGAACGGAAAGTCTCACTAAAGAAAATATATTCAGTGAAACCGCTTTCCACAGGTGAGCTGTTTAAAACGCTGTTATCGCTAGAATTCCACTTATACGTGCAGGCAGTACATCACCCGAAATAACCGATGGCTCCCCAGCAGCCGGATGAGGAACAAAGCAAGTGGTGAGCTCGGGGCGGGTGGGAAGTTTGTATCTGGAGATAGAGGAGAGGACATGAAGTAAGGTGTAGAAACAGAGAGGGGTGGGGGGGAGAGAGCAAGTGAGAGAGAGAAAGGTAGGAAAGGTTTATACACGTCCGTATGAACAACAGTTCCTCTTTCTGTCCAGTTTGGAAGCCGAGTTAGGGCCTGTTCTGCCTAGAAACCTGATGGAGTCTAGGTACTCTAAATTAGAAATGAGGTGGCAGAACACAGTTTGGTCATGATGCTGTAAATTTATAAAGTGTTATTTAAGACGCACTTTGCAAAACTGGCTGTATTCTTTTGCATAACTGTGCAAAATTAATTTATACAAGAATAATTATAATGTTTCTGAAATGACAGAAATTAATGTGCTTTGGCAGATTAGTCATGCGTTTGCACATTTCTAAAGATCCTTTCTTCTATTACCACTTTTTTATCTCTGTGTAATTCTTTTTAGATTTTTGGCCACCCAAAGTATTTGTCCTTTTATGGACTGTAGCATTGACTTTGCCCTTTGTTTTTGCAGTGCTTGCACCTATGGAAAGAACATAGAACTTGTAAAATTTCTTCTTGACCAGAATGTTGTAAGCATCAATCACCAGGGAAGGGATGGACATACAGGTAACATCGCCATCCTTATTGTGGATGAGCGCATATTCCAGCACCAAAACATTTGGAAGCCATATACACAATCAGGATTTCTGGGGCAATTCTCAAGATAATTTGATGATCAGCATCCAATTACCTTTCAGGCAGATCTCAACTTTTTTGAAGTATGTTTGCAGGCAGGCAGAGAAGCGATAAGAGTTCAGTGGGGATGTGTCAGGCTCGTTAGCTTGTATATGAGTAACAAAACCCGATGGAAGCTGATTCTCCCATAGTTAGGCTTCTGAACGGTTTTAAGAATTGGGCCCAAGTATTATTCTGCTCGGGACTGGGCATGTAGGATAGAGTGTCTGATGGCTGCACACCTCCATGTCCCTCCTGCAGGGGATGGAAAAATAGCCTTCTTTGTTTCTGCTTGCTTTTCCTCACATACAAAGTTATTAAATGTGATTTACAGACGGTAGAGTAAATACTGACATGTTGTGTAGCGGGCAACAGATTGGTTCTTGCAGCGTTAATATTTTATTTTCACCTATTGCCTCAGGTATTTTTTTGATAATATATTCCTTTATCAAGGAAATCAATTTGTGCTTTATAGTTGTTGCTGCAAGTCCTGTCATGATGTTCTGTCGGTTGTGCTTACAGTGCTTCTCTGATGTTCTAGGATTACACTGTGCTTGCTACCACGGTCACATTCGACTCGTACAGTTTCTACTGGATAACGGAGCTGATATGAATCTGGTAGCTTGTGACCCCAGCAGGTCCAGTGGAGAAAAGGATGAGCAGACCTGTTTGATGTGGGCTTATGAGAAAGGTATTTCAATTTTCTAGTTTCTGCTACAAAATCCGTAAGAACAGTACAGGAAGGAGGAGAGTACAAATAACCCCTCAGTCCCTGTAGACTAAGAGCTCCCACCATCTGCTTCCCGGTTCCTGACACAAGGGCTTACAAAAAGCAGTCCTTTTCATTATCTTCTCAGATACTCTGTTAAACATCAGTTTAATTCAACACAAACTCAACGACAGGAGTATTTATGTGCTGCTAAAATAGAAAATATACCGCCTGTTCAGAAAAGCCTACTTCTTCCTCTGGTATGTGCATGAGGAGTTTTAATTGTGTTACTGAAGGAGGCATTGCAAGGAGCAAGGGATCACACACGGTAATCTTAAATTCTTGCAAATATGGATCAAAGCAAGGCATTTTCCATGTCCTATATGGACAGCAACGTGTCAGGTTTCTGTCCTGTTTTTGACTCCACGCAAATAAAAAGCTTTATTTCTTCCTGAAAGTGTTTTAGATGTTCACATCCATTCATAGATTTCATCAGTGTTTGACAGCCATGTGTTTATGTGGGATACCCTTCCGTTTATTCTTCCTGGTGTTGCCACTCCACCCCCAGGACTGTCGAAGGGTATTTAGCCGTCTCTTCATTGCTTTGGTGAAGAAGTGACCATCTTCTTTGCCTCAGCATTTATGTTACTGCAAGGGATAACACTTCAGTCATCCTCTGAGTTTGCATGTCCAGAAAGCTGCTATCTGTAAAAACCTGTCCTTGGTTTAATTCCTGTGCTTTAGAGGATGGTTCCATTATGCTGACGCTCTCTGGTGTGAGCTCGTGCCCTGGCAGCCCGGGGAGGCAGCCGGGCTTCTCCCCGACAGCAGGGTGAGAGTCAGCAGAAGAGCCTCTGCCTCATCTCTTTCCTCTAGCACCCTTAAGAGTTGGAGTTGTAAGTTTTTGCAGGACCCTAGAAGATGTAGAAAATGACCTTTCCGTAACTTGTCGGCTTGCTGGTCTTTCCCTGGCTTATTGTAAGCCAGAAAGTTTGTACTCAATTGGGTAGTAGTGAAAAATCTAGGGCTTCAAAGGCCTTTCAAAAACCTGATATTGGCAAATTACTCTGTATAAAATTACTGGTGGAAAACTCATATTTGAAAGGTTTAGAAAAGAAATTGGAATGTTGCCAAGCAGAACTTTGTGCATCAAGCATCCGAGAGCATGATCATGCTGCGCAGACACTGCTCTCTTCTGGTTCCTTACACGGGAGGACGAAGAGTAGAGCAACTGCCTACAGCCATAGAGTGCACAAATATTGTCCAGTTTAGGACACCGGGACTGAAATGTTTTCAGGCTCTGGTTGTCCTTGTAAGGCCTATTGAAGACTATTGTCAGCTTCCATTGTAGAGTTCTGTAGCAGGGTTTTCTATTGCTATATATCACATATTAGCATTAGGTGAACTCATGAAAATAACATGCTTGTTTTATTGGCAGGAATTTCCCTATATTTCTGCAGTTAAGAATCATAGTATGTTTCAGGTTAGCGCCACTGTATCTTTGTTTACATGTTTTATAGGCACATTGTACATTTTTTTTAAAATCCCCTGATTTTGTATAAATCAATTTAAAACAAAAAAAATAATATTGTGTTTACCTGCAAATCCATATATTTCCTCTTTCTTCCTTAGGTCACGATGCCATTGTGACCCTTCTGAAGCATTATAAGAGACCTCAAGATGAATCACCCTGTAACGAATACTCACAGCCTGGAGGAGGTATGGTCTGACAAATCGCTCTATTCTCCAATTGAAAGGTCTGATCCAAAGACTGATGAAGTCTCTGGGAATGTTCCACAGGTGGCAGGGAACTTCGCATCAGTTCTGTCTGGCACAAAGAAAGTTAGCATCATGAGAATCCCCATTTTCCAGATACGTTCTATTTACGTCAAAATTCTTCCTTTATCTTAAAACAGAGTTGTCGCACTGTATTGCTCCCTAAAAAAAAAGCTAAAAGCTGTGAGAGGAAGATCAGTCCCCGGTAATCATTACTCATACCTTTTTACGTCCTTAATGCCTTGCTTAGCCATTCTCTTTGTGTTGTTTAGCTCTGATGTTTCTTTGATTACTGACATTGGTATATTTCTATACTCGGTCTCCTTCGTATTTTTTAATATCTTTGGATATCTAATTCCTCCTTGGGAAAAATTAATTATCCTTTTTGCTACAAAAATACTCATTTGTATTGGCAACTAAATGACAAATGCCAAGAAGGGTGCTAACGCAAGCAGCTCGATAAACAGAACGTTGTGCCGTGTGTTGAGAAGGCTGCCTACAGAGAGGGTGAATGCGTGACTCCTGGTGGCTTCTCCAGGCCGCTGACTCCTCCTGCCGTGGAACCAGGAGGAACCCTGCGGCCAGCCGCAGCATCAATCTGTCTCCTACATAGCTTGACCTGTTCCGGGTTTAGGGGTGTAAATTCAAGGGTGTGTCAGTCTTTAGGGGACTAAGTTTTGCATGTATCAGAAATTTATTCTGGCAAGCAATTAACACACCCAGACAGATTTTGTAATGCTGATTGTTAAAAGAAGTCAGCTGCTGCTAATGCAGAAAAACAAGACATGAAATTTTTGGTCCATGGAGAAAGCTGATGTCTTTTGGAAAATCTCGTCAGTGAACCAGACAGTGCAACACGCTTGCAGACCAGTCGCCGGAATTTGTGAATCTGATCTGAGTTCGTTTACAAAATGTAGCTGATAGAAAAGGCTACGTTGGCTGCCTTTAAAACCAGTGAAAGTCAGTACGGTTCTACAGCGTTTAATGAAGTTATATACAAATTACTTTCAAGAACGCAGCAATATAAAGTCACAATCATATGTGTTTGTGTGCTTATGTGTATTTTCACCCTTTTATTATTGATTATTTAAACAATCATTGCCTCATTAATTCATCAGTACTTTACATTAATTTATCAGGCTTATAGTGAGTGTCTTTGAATTCCATACGATTCATTCTTTTCTTCTATTTCAGATGGTTCCTATGTGTCTGTTCCATCCCCTCTAGGAAAGATTAAAAGCATGACTAAAGGTACTTTCAATGGCGAGGAGAAACTTGAACTTTTATGGTCTTTTTACCCAAGGTGTTTGTCAGCCTAAACATACGATGCCAGATTCATGATTCCTGGCATTTTCATTGTTCAGAAGTGTAATGATGTGCATTAGCAACAGCTATTTCCCTAGGATGATTTTAGCAAACAATATATTTAGCTTTGTTGATCAGCATCATGATAATTCCTGTATTTATCTTATTTTCATTTACTTTAAAAAGTGTATTTGTTTTTATGTCTTTGGAAAAAAGGACGTGATTGTGAATTAGTACTAATGAAATATGTACATATCCATGAATGCAAAAAATATCGTATTGAATTCCACTGTAAAATGCCTGGATTCTCTTTACAAGAAACATTCTGTCCAAAAATAATTTATGTTAACCTGAAACACATATAGATAAAACATTCAGAGCAATATTTTTACTTTGAAATATTACATTTTTTGTGGTGCTGTCAATTTTCCGCTTCAAATATTCGCTCTGGATATAATCAAATCCCTAC
The DNA here is from genome assembly GCA_009819605.1 of Sterna hirundo. NCBI lineage: Eukaryota > Metazoa > Chordata > Aves > Charadriiformes > Laridae > Sterna > Sterna hirundo. The sequence continues at coordinate 65,537,326 of CM020443.1, forward strand.
ATCCTTTACATAGCAGCATTGAAATATTCCATTTAGAAATATTATGATAAACGTTATAGTAACAAACCAAAAAGATCAACAAGGTAGAGATGTTTGCTAACTAAATTAAGTTGTGAAATTTAGGTTCCACATGTCAGTAAAGAGTCAGTCAGATCTGGAATAACATCCCCTGCATTAGTAACGAGCACTAGCTGTACAGGAAAAGGGGAACTAATTCTCCATAGAAAGAGTTTTATGCAGCCACCACATGATGCAGGCGGAATACGCTTATGGGACTGTGCTCATCAGTGATAAGATTTCAGAGCCAGGGATGCCCCAGGCAGCTGTGGTGTCGCCAGTATTTGTCTGTTGTTGGGGTTTATTGTGGTTACTGAAAGGAAAGGGAACAGGATTACCAGTCAGCCAGTTTACAGGAGGAAAATCAGCTTTTACTGTGCAATAGTCTTGTGAAGTGAAAAGCTTATATTCTGTCCTTCTCCATGACCCTGCACTTTACAAATAGGGTGTTTTCTTTTGCAGAAAAGGCAGATGTCCTTCTCCTCCGTGCTGGTTTGCCATCGCATTTCCATCTTCAGCTCTCTGAGATAGAGTTCCATGAGATTATCGGCTCAGGTACCAGAAATAAGAATGCGTCCATTTTAAATGTCTGATGATCATCATAAATATCTTTGTGCTTATTTATTTTGAACCATTTTAGGGTCTTTTGGAAAAGTATATAAGGGACGATGCAGAAATAAAATTGTCGCAATCAAACGGTAAGTTTATCAAACTTTCACATCTTGTTTGGCTAATGACCTAGTTTGAAGTATTAAAAAAACCCATACGTTATTATATTTTTGCCTTCTCTTGTGTAAATTCTAAGCTATCGTGCCAATACCTACTGCTCCAAATCTGACGTGGACATGTTCTGCCGCGAAGTTTCCATTCTCTGCCGACTGAATCATCCGTGTGTCATCCAGTTTGTGGGAGCTTGCTTAGATGACCCCAGTCAGTTTGCGATAGTCACTCAGTATATTTCTGGAGGCTCGCTCTTCTCCCTGCTTCATGAACAGAAGAGGTATTCTGCTTGTTCTCTGCTGGGGCTTGTGGTACAGAATTCGGAAGACTAGTAAACCTATGCTGATGTAAATGTTATTCATTTCAGTAAAGAACAATAGAGAACAGAACAGAACAGACTAGAAAAATTTTAGCTTTGATTCAGATTATTGGGCGTACAAGGGAAATTAATAAGTATTCACAAAATATTTATTAAGTCATTATTTTACATTATATACATATTTATGTTTTACATTACATAAATTATATAACATTAAAACAATTTTAAAGGTTCCGTGATTCACAGATAAAAGTCATTTCCAGATAATTATTGTCTGTTTATTAACCTTGAGTAATATTATATTTTTTTTCACACTGTAGAACTCTTGACCTGCAGTCTAAATTAATCATTGCTGTAGATGTTGCCAAAGGCATGGAGTACCTCCACAATCTCACACAACCGATCATACATCGTGATTTGAACAGGTAAGTTTCTTTCTTTATGCTAAAAACTCAGGGATTATGAAGCCTGAAAGCAGCAGCGATGGCCTGCGGTCTCGCCTGTACTTGCAGACCCTTGTGCCTGTGCAGTACCTCGTTAGCACTGATGGAGCTGGGCGGAAGGTCTGCTTGCACCACTTGGACTGGGGAACTGGGGCACGATGCTTTCACGTCCACTGGAGGCTTTAATACATGTTAGTTGAAGGACTTAACAGACAGTAGCCAACTTCATGCTTATAGTAATTTCACTGACGGATATCTTATCTGAAATTTACAAAATATTTATACCCTATTTGCATACATTAGTCCTTTTTTACAATTTTTGCTATCTAGTATATTTCCCCAGTATCATTTTTTGAATCCAAAACATTAATTGATTCATTTTACCTACTTTTGCCCCTCTAAGGATGAAGTGTCTGATTTAAACTAGTCTCTAGTCCCTGAAGGTTGATGCAGAAATGCGAAAGCCTTCAGAAGGCAACCCCTCCCATTTGTTTTAGGTGCCCGTCTGAAAAGGGAGGAACCTTGGATGAGCCCGTGCTCATGGCGGGCAGGGGAGCAGCCATCCAGTTTAGGCTGAGTGCCCAAAGCTGACACTCGTGGAGGTGTGGCAGGTAAATCCCAGCCAGGAGTCAGCTGGCAGTGCCACTGGCAAAGAAGTAGGAGAGAGTCTATGTGAGTCAGTTACCCACATTTCCCTCTGGAAATGAAACTGGATTGAAAAAAACCTCAGAGTTTTTATACAAACCACTATGAGTCACATTTGCTGAACTGTAGTTGTCATTGAAGGATGCAACTGCTAAAACCCAGTATTTTCTTGCATCTGGCCCACCAATGTTCAGGCTTTGTTAGAGGCAGGAAACATCTTCTCTACTAAGCGGAATTTTTTAGTGTCATGTCTACGTCAGAAGTCACTCAGACTGGCCATTCTGCACTAGCTCGGGCTTTGGAAGGGGACTAACCAAAATTACCTATGGGTGTATCTAAAGAAGAGCAACCAGGCAAAGAAAGTTAGTGCTGAACAGCTGTTGCACTTTTTAGCCGCAGTAGTTTGCTTGGAAATAGCTCCTTCATATATCCAAGCCCTGAGACAAGAACGCTGCTACAGAAAGAATTCTTTAAAAGTAGGATGGAGTGAGCTGCAAAACAGGTTTTCTTCAGCGTCAGACATACACCTCTTCATTTGCCACTAGCTTAACTACTTGTTCTTAGAAAAATCACAGAAATGTTCATTTTGTTTATATCTCAAGTGACCAGTCCTATAGAGTTATGGTGATAGAATAAATAACATTTTCCTTCCTCTTGCTGTAAGTTTTCATTTCTTAGTGACACTGATAGCTGCAGTGAAAGATTCCTTGTGAAAGACACTCACTCTTTTGAAAAAAGGAGCTGGATTTTTGCCTTTGCTGAGCAAAGAAGTAAACTGATTGTGAGACTATGCCCAGTTCAGGGTTCTGGTATGAAATTCTGAAAAAATATGAGGCAGCAGGAATTCCCTGGAGAGTGCTGTTGGCATGTCCAAGAGAACAGCATGGCTTGCACACGGGAAAGGTTCTGGTGTCTTGCTCCAAGTGTACCTACAGTGGCGGCTCTACAAAGGAGATCTATGAAGGGAGGGACTCCAAATGTGGTATTTATCCTTTATAAATGCGAGGTTTCTTGGGATTTGAAGCATAACAGGGACAGACCGTGTGGATATATATAACACCAGTCACAGGGGGACAAGCTGAAGCCCAACGAACTCAAGTGTCTTGTCTCTGGCAGGGGCCCATAGTGACAAATTTGAGAGCCAGGCATGTATATGATGATAGTGTTTTGAATTCTCCCACAGTTCCCAAGAACTCTGGGTTCAAAAGGGTATTTTCAAAAATGAGTACCTGCTCTTGAAGCTGCAATTTTAAAATGAAATAATAAATCTGTTTGTGGTTACAAAGGAAAAAATATCATTGCAGACTGAAGAAGAAAATCAGATCACTAATGCAAAAGAAACTCCACATTTCTTTATTTTATTCTGAAAAATGCAGTCTTACAAACCATACCACTTCAAGCCAGTCTTCTGGGATTTATGTGTCCTAGGTTAGCAATATTGGCACAAATTCTGCTTTATATCTGACTGCAAATTTTAGCACACTTTGCTTTATTCATCTACTCCAATGTATGAGTGCATTCATCTGCTCATGTTAAAACTGCTACAAGCACGGAAAAATGGCTGCTGTAAACTATTGCCAAGTACATACTCAATTACTTTATTTAAATGTGCAAATATGGTGTTTCTGTGTGGATGTGATAAATGTATGATGTTTAGAAGGATATTGCTGATGTGTTATTTTCATCTGTGTATATTGACTCTATGGAGGCTCTCTATAGCTCCCTGAAAAGAGGGGGGAGCCAGGGGGGGTCGGGCTCTTCTCCCAAGGAACAGGCCATGGAACAAGAGGAAATGGCCTCAAGTTGCGCCAGGGGAGGTTTAGGATGGATATTAGGAGAAATTTCTTCATGGAAAGGGTTGTCAAGCCTTGGCCCAGGCTGCCCAGGGCAGTGGTGGAGTCGCCATCCCTGGAGGGATTTAAAAGCCGGGCTGACGTGGTGCTGAGGGACGTGGGGTGGTGGGGGGTTTGGCAGTGCTGGGCTGATGGTTGGACTCAAGGATCTGAAAGGTCCCTTCTGACGTAGACAATTCTATGATTCTATGAAATTATTCTCAAAAAATCAATATGAAAGACGTAATGTTTCATCTTCATATGAACAAGTAAAATTTTGTTGACATGAAATGTCTGTTCCCCACTTTTTATACAGTAATGCTAACCTCCATAAAATGTTCTTAGTCAATACAAAGTGAAACAGTCCATAAAAATCACTTATTCAAACAGTCCCATTAATTAGCAGGAGACATTAGGACAGTCGAACTCTTAAGCGCAATTAAATTCTCTTCTAAGACATTTTGAACTAATTACAATTCATTATCAAGTGATTTGAGTGCAAAGCTTTGCAGTAACCAGTTCTGAGCGATTCAGAAGGAATTCAGGACTCGGGCAGATCTGAGAAGGGAGAGCACAACCAGGGTGCTCTGGACCTGCTCTGTGCGTGATGCCGTCCTGCAGCACGGGCTGACCCCGAGGGATGGTCCTGCGGGCAGAGCCATCCCCGCGCTCAGCGTCGCTGCGGAGCCAAGGCGGGCAGCAGGCGCTCCCCGAAAATCCCTGAGCTCTGGGCTCTGCGGCCCTGGCCTGCCCGGGCAGTGGTGGTCATGGGGAGCCCCGGCATCGGCGGGAGCGGGTCCCCGCAGCCCTCGGCTGCTCCTGACCAGGCAGCGCTTCGCTGTGGCAGATGTTGCACCTCTTGATCCCCTTATAGCAGCGTCGAGTGCTCCCCCACGGCCGGCAGTGACACGTCTGGTCTCTGATTTCCTGGTGGGTTCTCGTCTTCAGGGGTATATCCCGAATGAAGTCAGCTTTTGCTCATGTCGACTGAGGCTTCTTCAGTGTCTGTCTCCCAGTCTCACTATTTTTCCTCAATGCTGGATGTGCTTGGTCCTGACATCTTGTCATTATGAAAACTCTGATTTTTAATAACTGAAAGGATGAGATGCTGATCACTTCATTCATTCATTTCTGTCCTTGTTGATTGCATTTCCCACACAGGCAAATACTTTCTTCTACTGTCCTGGAAGGTTGCATACAAATACTTGTTTAATCTGTTTCATTTTTTTTAATTTTCCATTTGAGAATTCTCAGTTTACTTTCAGCATAGCACTGTGCTTTCAAATAACACCTTCTCATTTTCTTGCATTACTTCTTTTCCTTTTCTTAGTTTGTTTTGTCTTTTTTGCTTTAACTATTTTCCCATAATCTGTTTCTTGGTTTGTTTGGCCCATTTGTTACAGATAAAAGTATCTCTGGATCCCTTTTAAGAGCGAAAATCTAGCGCGGGACTGTACACTCATCAGTTTCTTTGGTGATGCCCGAGTGGAAGCACCGACTCCTTGGTGTACGCAGAGAAGATCTGTTCTTGCTTTTCTAGAAAGGAAAATAGTCTTAGGGTGTGCATATTTCAGTGAGGGGTGCTGACATACCTAACTGCCTTGGAGTTTTAGATGAAAATGCCTCCTTTTGCTGAAGACAACACATGATCCTTCGTCCTGCTACCCCTGTAATGCAAAAGGCACATCCTTCGAACCGGGGCTGGCTGGGCTTTCCTCTCACCAGCATAGCTGTGCACTGCTTTGAACAAACAGCTTTCTGCTTTTAACTGCCATCTCTTCTGCTTTTACAAGACATCCTTTATAAGTCCTGAGTGCTGAGATGGAATTTCAGTTCTTCCGCTCTGGCCCAGGCCAGGATTGCTAACAGTTTTTACGTAGATACCTTCCCTCCTTTGGCAAATGGGCCCTAGCCCAGCTTGTATGACAAGGTCTGGATTAAGAGCAAAGAGCAACTGCTGATATTACAAACGTTTAGTACATTAAATTGCAAGGAAAAGCTTGGCACTGGGTAGAGCTTTTCTCCATTAACCTTTCTTTCTCAAAAAAAAAACAAAGCTGTTGATAGTGGCATGGCTTCACCAGTCCTAGAGGGTTTTGGAAATGTGACAGAAAAAAAATCTGTTTAGGCCAGACCTTCTTAGTGAGTGTCCAGTTTCTAAAGGATAAGGTGTATTCCCTAGGATTTACTGTGCAGAAAGCAACCTGGATCTTGACCTACAAAAAAAGACAGGCTGGAAGGACGTCCTCTCACTACCTCTTTTTTTTTTCCATGGTGGTAGTTGACTGGTGGCGTCTCCATTGCCTCCCAGCCATGCCCGCCAGCTGTTACAGCCAAGGCTCCCTTCTCCTCACCCCACATCCTGACTTCACACATCCTCCTCTTTCTCTCTGCGTCCCCTTCACATACTTCATCCCTCGCAGCTCCCTGTCGGGCCACCGAAGCGTGGAGCTCAGAGGAAGATGCTTTCTTTTGAAGCTGCAGCTCTCCCTCGGTCGTGATGCCAGCCCAGAGCCCCGTCTCTGAGCGCTGCGGCCTGGGGAACTGTTTCAGGACAACAAAGATCCAAACCTTACAGTTCAGCATTGCCTTGTCACTACTGGCTGTAAGAAAATTAGTTCTGCACTGAAGGATTTTAAATCATGTTTTCCACAAAAGAAAACCCAAAACAGCATCTCACTAGAGAACCAAAAAGCATATCATTGCCTCACGGAACTCTTACCAGATCATATTTGTGAGGGTCAGAAGATAATTTGCTATAAGGACGTCAGTGCGGTTGATGTGTGGTGCTAAGAGTAGCTTAACTTCTGAAACTTTTCAGTGTGAGAGCAGAAGTCGTGTTTTCAGCACGAGTCCCAGTCAGCCCACAGGCATAATTACTAGATGAAAATCTCTACGACAGCTGAAGAGAAAGACCAAGAGTGAAATTCTGACCCTCTTGTGTTAAGTTTTGCTAGTGGCTTCACAGGAGCCTTACATTTTTTACCTTAAATTTTCACATAGCTTGTAACCCCCTTTGTGAGTTCTGAAATCTAATTCAATGCACATAATGCATTAAATAAATCTGCAATATGGCTTGACAGGACAGAGAAAAAATGAATGTTTCATGTCTCTACTCTGTAAAAGGGGTTATCCTTCCATTTTGAGAATAATTGGGAGTTTTATTTTGCTTTCCAGTCCTGGAAAAAGGAGTTCTGACGGCTATCAGCAATGGTGACATGTATCAGCTTATTACTGCTGATACCGCGGTGAAGGATCGCAGCCACAATGATTATAGCACTTTAATAAAAAAGAGACCATTTTAGTTTCAATTTAATTTAAGCCATAACAGCTGAACATGGTTGGACCAAACCTTTGAGCCAGTAACCTTCATTTGATGGCTCTAACTATCCGTGAAAGTTTCTGAGAGGTGGCTTAGGGAGAAAGATGAAAGAGAGGATGGAAGCCTGGTGGTAATGGGGATGGTGTCTGCAACTCCTCTTTGTTATAAAATCCCTTATGAAATCTTAAAATAGCAGTTGCCTTTCATTAAACCTGCAGTGTGTTAAAGGCAGAAGGATCTTTTCATGGCCCTGTTCTCTGGGAAAGGGACACGCGGTGAATGTGCTTTGCCCGTCTCTTGCCCCACGAGGGAGAAGCCCGTGCATCTGGCAGGCCTGCAGAACTACTTGCTTTTGTAAAAGCCAGGATGATTACACACTTCGGATTCTTTTCTTGTTTTTTTCCTTCCATGGTTTCATGAAGAGAATGATGCCTGGCCTCACCATTTCAAACTGTGTCTCACCTTATCAGAAGACAATTAATTTCTGATTCTGCTGAACTCATTATTAACCTTCTGTCAGCTCAGATCAGATCAGGTTTCTCTTGCTGTATTTCTCAAAACAGAGGCTTAGGAGTTCCTTTCTCATCTGCAGTATTCAAATTTCCAAGCGCCATTGAGGCAATAATAGCATTTGTGGGCTGTTCCTTCCAAGCCTTATTTCTGTGGGTTATATTTTTCACTTTAGAAAAGAAAAATTAGTAACTGTAGTGTTCACTGGTGGTACCAGACTGACAAAACCCTTCCAGAGAGTACCTCCTGCTTTCACATAGGTCTGTTCACTCAGCCCCAAGATGGGCATTTCAGCATTGTTTTGTCAGAAAGGCTTATGCATGCCACGGATAGATCGGGTGGAAGTGTCTGTTTATTCATTTCTTGGCTTCTCCACAAGACCTGTTAACTCAGGTCTTGACTGTGTGTATCATCAAGTTGGGTTTATTCAAGGTCTATACAATCCTTGAGCAGACTGAAGCTGAAGCTAGGGCTCGGTACATTTTATTCACATTGAGAAATGGTGGTAATTTTTGTCCATACTAACAGAGGTCAAATTAGAACCAAGACCACAGAGAAGCCTGTAGTTTTGTTTGCCTCGTGTGCCTGCATTCAACCCAGGGTACAGCCTTCAAGAGTCTCTCTAGCCTTGCATTTGATTAATATTTTCATTTGACATCTGGTGGGGGTCTCAAAACAATTCCACATGTCATACTCAAATCACTTAAATATTTTGATGGAAAGTATATATGGGAGCTCAAATCAGATTAGATATAAACTAAGGGAGTCATGGCTACATTGTATGAACCCACTACACTTTTATGATTAAATTTATCATCCCAAGGTTTGGGTTTAGGTGACGCTAGAAATCTTGAAGACAGTGATTTGTGGGAGTCCTGGTTGGGAGACCTTAAATTTTTTCTGTCCTAAAAGCTATTATCTGGTGAAATTTGTGTTCCTCACTTGACTGTTCTTGCTCATATCTACAGCTCTAATATGGGCAAGTTACGCTTTTTTGTTGAGACCATCAATATTACTTTCATTTTCCCTTCATCATGTAAGCCATTGCCAACTTTTTCATTTCTTTTTTTCATATACTTTTCACTCTCCTGAATTTACTTGGATCAGTCAACATTTTGATAAATATCATGTGAGCATTGTTGTGTCCACATTCATACGCTTTTATGTTCTAATTTGCTCAGCCCTTCAAAAGCCACGTGCCGTGAAGGCATAGCGACTGGTGTATGAAAACCTTGATCTTCAGAGTAGCTGGAAGCTTTTCACTTAGCTAAAGCATTTTGCGAATCTTTCTACACATTCCCAGTTTGTTTGAAAATCTGTGTTTGTGATGCTCATTTCTAAAAGCCTTGCTTTTTACTTGTTGATGCAACCGGTGTTTTTCTGCTTCCTCTTGTGTGTTCTTTCTGAAAATCAACTGCAATAGCTTCCTTGAATTAGCAAATCAATTTTCAATAGATTCTATGTACTCTTTTCCTGCTAAATGACATTTTGCAATAGGCAAAAGATATTTTTCCTGCATGGTCATGGTCTATATTCTTGTACTGCATCTTGGATATAGGACATGTCTTTCACTAGCAAACATTTAAATAGCAAATATTTTGTCTTTCTCCCTGAGCTTGATTCTATCCAACTTTTATAGAGCTGTAAAAGATTGCAAATGTGGCAATAGCTCGCTTTTCCAGGTATTTTTAAAGGTTTCCTCTCTCATGAAATTTCTGTACCAGGTACAGAACCTCCTCCTTTCTCTAGCAACGTGACAGTAGTTGGACGGCGTCTCGCTCTCTCACTAGATACCCAGCTAGGCTAGTTAAGTGCAGAAGTGGGGAGATGCTGTTCCAGCTCTTTTCAGCTTTTCCGCTTGCAGCATCCATGGCAGATGTCTTCTCCCTGCAGCAATATGTATTTGCATTCTGTGGTAGTATCACAGTGGTTTGACAAACAAACGAATTAGTGTGTAAAATCTCAGGATTTTCTCCTAGAAAAAGTTATATTCACCACACTTCAGCCTATTTCTGAACTGCCTGGAAAAGTACAGCTGCTTCCTGAGCCGTGGGTCTGTGAGGATAACAGAGCGGTGCAGTGGCCCCGCGCAGGGTGCGAGGGACCGCGTCCCTCGGCAGAGCTGATCCCGCTCAGGGCCGCCTCTCTGCACAAACCTGCTCGCAGCAGCGGCTCCGTGGTGTGGCTCTCGCCCCCCTAGTCCCCTCATTTAAAGGTATTTTAGCTCCTCTAGGCATGTAGGTCCTTCCCTGCTGATTAGAGTGTCACAGATCACAGAATCACGGAATTTTTCAGAGCTGGAAGGGACCTCTAGAGATCATCTAGTCCCACTCCCCTGCTAAAGCAGGATTGCCCAGAGCACATCCCTCGGGACTGCATCCAGGCGGGGCTTGAAAATCTCCAGAGAAGGGGACTCCACACCCTCCCTGGGCAGCCTGTGCCAGGGCTCTGTCACCCTCACCATAAAGAAGTTTTTTCTCATATTTGATCGGAACTTCCTATGTTCCAGCTTGTGCCTGTTACCCCTCGTCCTGTCACTGGGAACCACTGAAAAGAGTCTAATTTCTGCTGCATCACTACCTCAGTGTTACCGACATCACAAAATCTTGACATACTTGAGTTGATCTTTCCAAATTGGGGTAAATGTAATGTTTTGCCTAGAACACACACATTGAGTTTCTTTTTCACTTGGCTGCTGGTTGTGCTTCATCTTGATCAAACGTAGAAACAAACAAAGAAAAAAAATCAAAGCTTCAGTTTTGTTAATTCCTGGTGTCTGTTCTTCATGTTTGCCTTCCATTTTCCATTTTATGTACTTACTACAAAGTCTCTCCCAGGAAACTGAGATCCATAAAGCTTTTTCAAAGTTTGAAAGAAAAGCTTACATGTCCAGACATCCTTCTAGCATAATAATGAATTTTGATCCATTGTTATTGTTCTGTCACAATACGTGAATTTTATTGAGCCCCTTTAGAGAGCCCAGAAATAAATGTTAGCTCTCCCGTACACCCTGAACTATAACGCTGGAATGCATTATATATACATATAAATACATATACATATATAGATATATAAAAAAGAGGAACCCTGAACGCTCCCTCTTCACTGAGCATACCTTTACTTCTTTGAGTGGCGACTGGTAGAGCACTGCCTGCCAAAGCTGGGGCCCAGGAGAGAGGAGAATGCTGCCTTGTGTGGCACGGAGACCTGAGAGAGCGCCCCAGCTTCAGGACAGTGTGAAAGGGAATCCCAGCTGGGGCATCCTTCATGTTAGGAGGTTTTCTTTGGAGTGTTTCCTCTTAAAAACCAAAACAAACAGCAAAACAAAACCAAACCAAACACCAAAAAACCCAACCATGGAGTACCCAAGTCTTCATGTCAACCACAGCCTCCTCTGGTCAGCTGTCTTCCCTTTGCTGTGTCTCCCTACAAAGATGAGGGGTATGTGACCACCCGTTAAAACAATGCCTTCCAGGTGTGGTCACAGCCACATGTTTACCTGGGATAAAAATGAGTGAAGTGTTCAGAGCAGTAGAAAGGGTAAGGAGGAGCAGTCCCATTCCCTACAGCCACGCGCAGGAGAAGCAGCCTCCATCGCTGGCTGGCGTATGATCCCAGGATCTGACGGGGAGCTGGCAGGAGGGAACAGAAGAGAGGGAAGGTCAAGAGGCAGCGTCCTGGCTGGAGGAAAATATGACCCTGTTATGGATGGTAGGAAGGCGAAGAGCTGCTTTGGAGATGTGTCAGACATGCCTCCTGCCGGCGCCGGCAGGCAGGCTCCGCGCTGAGGCTGCGGAAAGGCAGAGCGCTCTGAACACAGCGTTGTACCCACACACGCGCGGCCCCAGCGCCGGCCCCTCTCCACAGGGACAAGAACATCTGTCTGCATCTGCTCGGAGAGGCGCTGCCTCCATGGGCCTGGGTGTCCCCAGCTCAGTCACATCCTCTGTCTCGGTCCTGAGCGCAGCTGAGACGTCGTCACTCAGCTCGGCCTTAGCTCAGCGTCTTTGAGAAATTACATTTCTGTTTATGGCGCGCCAGTCTTCTAGGGCTTATATTTCTGTAAACAGAAGAGAGAGCAGGGAATCATAGCGAGGGTTTTAAGTCAGGATGTGTTGAGTTAAACTGTTAAAGCTGTATCTCTACACCTGCACAAGCACCACAGTTAGGAGAGGTGTTGAAAACCTCCACTTGCAGGGAGCTCGGTGGAACCCCCTCCGTGAGCCACAGGACAGGCTCTGGCTCGTGGTTTCTTTAGCCTGCGTCCTCTGCTATACACGGCCCGGCAACACGTGATTCAGAAACGCTGCTCAGGGTTCGGAAGGGCAGCACAGAAGTGTTTTTAACTGTTCTGAAAGCCAGACTCTTTAATGTGAAGGCCGTTCTGCTCACATGTATATGCTTTTGCAGAAAAAAGTCAATATTGCAAGAAAAGTAATTTGGACGCTGATGAAATCAATAAGTACTATGGCTCACATCAGAAGTTTGTATAGAGTAATATCCCCTGGAATCAATGCCCGTTGCAGGATACAGCCATTTACATTTTCTCGCTGATGTTGCAATGATCCACTGCGAGGTTGAGAATGAAGGATCTCAGAAGCTGTGAAGAGAGTGAAGTGAATCAGATCACCTTTTAGGCTAACCAGTAGCTATCCTTACTTGAAAACTATTAGCCTTATTTTTTGCAATTTACTGACTTCAAACTATCGTTTCCCAAACCCTCATATCTTAGAGTTCAGCTTCTTTTCTAAAAAACCTTCAATTGAGAGTGTCACATTGACACTCTCGTGAACCTGAAGTAATTCTGAGGACTGGAAAACAAACTTAGGTTCAAAATACTCTGTTTCTACACAGCCAGGAATGAAAGCACATCATTTTTCTCATATGGGGGGTATTTTTCAAACACTGTGCTCAGTCTCTTGTCCATCCCACTCTGCAGATAATAAAACTGAAAAGAATTATTTTAGTCATCGCTCAGTGAGACGGTATGTGAGTCAACAAGCCCAGTCCTCTGCTGTTGGAACCAACCATTTCAGAGTCTGGTATGTGGAATGTGGGCCGTAACTTTGGTTGGCTAGTGCAGACGTTTCAGCTGGAACACCACTACGTATTCAAGATGTTAATGAACAGATAATCTGTCAATCTTTTCATAGCTTACCTTCCTTTAAAAGTCACAAGTGCCCTAGATCTACCAACATCTATTGACTGACCTCCTCACCTTCTCTTAGATTGTCACAGGACTTTTATTCTCTAATGTAAAGCAGGTGCCTTCCCAAACCGCTGTGTTCTCTCTCTTTAGGCAAGCTTTGTGGGTTTTGTCCTAGAGATGACAGTGTAGGTGCTCACCTTAGATTTTAGCCACTGTAAACCCTAATTCCAATTTGAAGTCAGTGCTGTGAGTATGGCTTATGTCCCACTCCTTAGTGACCTCAATTTTGTTATATTAAATAAATGTTACATGTTTGTGTTCAGCTTTCCAAATTATAAACAACTCCATCAAACCTTGTGAACATGAGTCGCGCCAGGAGTTTCCCCAACCCTGTAGTTCAGATGGATGGCAATGTGAAAATACTGCAATCCTAAGAATGCAGCCATCTGTCTTTATGGCGCATAAGAAAGCTGTGGCTATGGAATACCTCAAGCAGTAGTGCAGAGACTGCTCCGGGAGTCTCTGTCACTGACCGCATCCTCTCTTTTCTGAGAAACACCTCTGAAGTCACCGGCCTGGCTTTTCCAGCCTGCAGTGCCGAGAGAGAGAAGCTGGTTCTTTGTGGCTGGTTAGCTACCTTCTGCAAAAGTGCTACTCTGGCATGAAAAGAAGAGTCTTTCTATAGCCGGTTCTGAGCACGAGCAACTATGAAGTATTTGTATGTGGGGAGGGAACACTTGGGTTCTGATAACTATACGCTGTCAACTGTGTCGACATTGTGGTAAAACGGCACATGGTTTCCTATGCTCAATACAGTATGAAGACGAAGAAGAGCAGGAAATAAGTGCATTCAAAAGGCATTTATGGATCCACAGAAGAAAAAGCCCACATATGTATAAATATGCATACAGGTGTTTACTCAATGCTTGGGTAATTAATGAACTCCCTTAGCAAATCCCTCTGTAGTTGGTTGCATAAAGAGCTGCTTGCACGCTGAGAGGTCGGAGGGAGGCCACTGGAACGCTGCAGTTAAAAACATCATAGAACAGTTCAGCTGGGAGGGACCTCCAAGACCATCGAGTCCAAAACCTTCCCCGAAGTTGGGCTGACCTCAAAATGAAATGTCTGTATGGAATCTAACAACAGTATACAAAGCTGGCTTCAAACCTTATCTCTGGCAGAGTATTTCATTTCATATGGCAAAACCTACCAGTAGATTAGACCGAGCCCCTTACAAAACACAGAAGAGGACACATTTTGGACTAGATTCAATTTTGGTCATTGTGATTGACAGAGCTTCAATCCTTTGCCTCTCTACCCCTCCATAAAGAAGTATCGCAGAAGAGGAAGGGCTGCTGCCAACAGCTTTAATTTCAAGTTCCGCGGTCCAGTCAAAAGCCATGAAATGGGGACTGGTGTTGAGAGAAAGAGAGATTTTCAAGATTAAGGTTTTGAAGATTCACTAAGCCGTGCTTGCAGTGTCGCAGTGCTCGTAAAAGCAGTAGTGTCTCCTAAATGACCAGGGAACCTGTCTGTCTGAGAGATGTGACCAAGACTGTCAAAGAAACTGATTTGATTTAATGCTCTCTGCCATTCACTGGGGATTAAAAGACTGAGAGGGGGAAAGGGATCTCTCCTTTTTTTCTGTCTTTCTTATACCTTTTTTGGTCTGTTAAGAATTGGACACATAAAAAATAAAATAAGATTTTTTTTAAAAGGGATGTATACCTGATAAAGCCCAAATGGTTTAGATCCACAACAGACTGACAAGCACAGGATACAAAACTATCCTAGTTTGTAGTGCTATGTAAGACGACAGAATCAGCAGAAAGAAAGCATTATCCCCTCCAATATTTCCCATGCTTTCTGACTGTTTGCTCTTTTTCTCTATACTTTTGGCAAAGTAAATATAATTTGAATTATCTCTTCAGAATTAACATTTGCATTTAAGCTTAAACAAGTGCTGCCAGAGGGTATAATTGATCCGTATCACAGAGGCCCACAATGGGAGAAAATGCAGAGATAAGGCGAGATGCTTCCAAACTGCGCGGTGCATCCCCCTCCAGCGACCAGCCTGCGTGTGAACCCTGGCTGGGCTGGGGGAACCTGCCCTCTGAAGCATTTCCTACCAGGGAAGTTATGGTTTGGTTTGGATTTCAGCCAGGCACGAAGCTCATGGCATTCTTCCTGGGGATTATCAAAAATCTTCCTTTGTACATGCAGTTATTTGATAGTTGAAGAACGTAGGCTCCTAGAATTTACCGTCATTTACAATGTCGGCCAGCTTAGAGGATATATTCAGAATGGAACACTTCGGTCAAGTTATTTAGTTACTTACAGGGGGAAAAATCTATTTTTATTTGCACAGCACACTATGAAATGCCCGCTTTCCATCTTAATTCAGGACAAAATCAGAAGTTGCTATCTTGAAAATTTCTGGAAACACCTGGGCTTATTTCCCAACCTGCTCTACTAAATGAGTTTATTTCCAAGACCTTTGAGGCTTAATTTTTCTTGGGACATTAACCTACTTTCTGTTTGTACATTATCAAGTTTCTGCAAATGCCTCCATCCCAGCGTCCTTCTGTTAATAATTCTAACACTTAAGCATACGGATCTTAAGGATAAATCTGAGTGTGTAGCAGAAAATCAGCAAGTCCGTGAGCTTCTTGTCCCTCTTGTGCTGTTGTTTTCTTTTTAGGTAGTTGTGTTGAGATAATGGGGTTTGAGGAGATGATACAAAATGTCTGCAGTATTTATAAAATAGGCGTAAGTAGAAGATTGCCTGAAAGGCTGTGTGTGCATTCCGCATGGGCTCTTTAGACTCTCCGAACACGGTCGATTAGAGGAATTCTGTTTTGCAGGTTGTTGTGGTGACATGGCATTTGCAGATTAATTCTGAGTTACAAATTTAATGCATGTGCTGGGCACATGCAGGCTAAAAGCATGTGAGAGGGCTTCCAGAGAGGGCTCCGTTTTAGTAGTGTGGGTTGTGTCATAGCTGTTTAGAAGATGATGCCAGTACTGTCCAACAGCCTTTTGGCTCCTTCAACATCAGAGCAAAGTAGCTGTCTCGCCAGTGAGGAACACATCTCTTCTTCCAAAACATATGATTTGGTTCAGCCACAATTCTTACACCGAAACAAGAATTGAGAGTCGAATGTCCCGTGTTACAAGGGAGTTCAGATCAAATCAGTGCTGTAGTCCCTAAAGGCCGTTGCTGATTTGTTCCGTTGTCTTTTTCCGAAATCCTCATCCTGCCTTGTTTTAAATGTCACATTGTAAATTGGCTTCTGTCATTTCTCTTGGCGAATTTATTCTGGAGAAAAACCCTGACTTCCAGTGAAAAATTAATATTAGTTAGTTGCATTTGATTAATTAAATTATCAATAATCCTGTGGTTCTGAAATTATACATTAACATTGATTATGCCCCCATCATGACCAACAGGTCTACTTATGTCTAGCACTGGCAGGCCAGGAGTAGAAATAAGAAGTGGTAGAATTTTTGTTAGCTTCTTTTTTTCTCTTGTGGTAGATTTTTCTTTTAGCTTCCACGGATGGCCTTTGGCAAATCACAGCTCAGCCCAGATTTACATTTGCTATGAGCTACAAACTGCTGGAATAGGAATACCAACGGGGTAACTGTTTCTTAACACTTCTACCACCAGAAGAAGCCATCTGAAGCTTCCAAATAAAGTTATGTCTTAGCTATTAGGTGCTACATCAAGCTGTTTTGCCAGAGATTCGGACTCTGGCAAACAAGCCCCTCCAGGCTGATTTGGGAAAGCAGTGAGTGGGCTGCAATTTGCCCCTGAGGTCTGAGCTCAAAAACGAGCAGAAACACTGCCAAGAATTACCCTGCCCTGCTGCCGACCTCCACAAGTCCAGATGCTCCCTAAGCTAATCGACATGCGGCCGAAGCAAGAGGCGGCTGCGCTCAAAGACCGATCCTCGCTTCCAGATCTCGTTAGCGGCCAGGGTTCTCGACTGGGGCGAGAGCGCAGAGGAGAGAGCGGGACGGGCGGCGGTGGGAACTGCTGGTTGAAGCGGAGAGCAGGCGGTGCGAAGACTCTCAGTGCAAACACTCCCTCACCCAAACTGGAAACCAAAATTCCTACTGTGGCCAATCATGTTTGTGCATTTTAGTGTTCCTTTTCTTAATTTTTCAGGAAATAAATGCTCAGCAAATTTTGTATCCCTGGTGGGTGGCACATAAAACTCTCTGGAATAACGGCACAGGGTGCAGCTTCTGCAGTCTGCTCCACCGGTGAGCAGAGTTCCCTGCGGACCCGGCCAGACCGTCTGGACTTCTTTGCTCAAACTAGAGCCACAGATGTGGCTGCACTTCGAGGTTCCCTGCTCCGTCCCCGTGTATTAACCCTCCTGGAAGCCAATGCACATGCAGTGAGCATGCAGAAAGTGGGTTGTGCTGTTGCAGCTTCTTGAATGCACTGTGCGAAACGGGTTCTCGCTGCCTCCCCGTCCCGTCAGCCTGGGACGGTCTCCAGCGGTGAGGTGCAGTGATCGCAGGCACGAGCGGTGCAGCTTCCCACTGCCCAAATCAATGGAACCGAATCCTGTCTGTCCCCTTGCCCTCATGAGACTCCCTCTTCATTCAGGCAGTCACCCTGACTCGGGACCCCATCCTTCTCGCCTGGCCTCTGCCCCCAGAGAGATCAGGAACCGGGAGAGCTGGCAGGAGGTTGGGTCAGCCAGAAGACAGGCAGAAAGCGGCAGGGTGGTGACGTGGTTTTTCTGTGTCCTTTACTGCCTTATTATCCAGCTTATGTCAAATGCCACGCTCTCGTCGGCAGTGCTATGCCCGTGCTTCTGCAGGGCTAGAAACCAGGTTTTGTCTGATGCACCCCCCACGTGTGGGGACACATTCCCCCAGCATGTCCTGTCTGGCTGTGTGACCAAAGAGAGAGTGCAGCCGCTCACCGGTGGCAGGAGGTTGCCGCAGTCCTCAGCCGGGGCGCTGGCTCAGCCGTGCTGCTGGGTTGCCCGTGGGTCTCCTCGCAGAGGCGAGGAGAGGGCAGAGGCTGCTGGGGGACAGGTGGGGTGGTTGGAGGGACAGAGTGGGCAGCCCTGTGTGCTCCTCCCTCTCCTGGCACTGCAGCTCGCTCCTCACAGCCTTGGAGCCGGGGTGCGGGGGACGGGACTGATGGTTGAGGATTCACAAGTTCAGAGGAACGCTTGAACCCAGTGTGCGTTGGGTCATGGCGACTTCACCTGAATGTCTTGCTGCCTGGAGGGGAAGAAGATGCCCTCAGAAGAAGGTGCCCTCAGAAGATGCTCTCAGAAGATGCCCTCAGAAGGTGCCCTCAGAAGAAGGTGCCCTCAGAAATCCAGAGTACCTTTCTGGTTGGCAATGGCCATGCAACTGCCAAGTGATGCTGGAGAAGTGAGGCTCTTGAGCGATGAGTTTCAATCAAGGTGCAATAATTGCAGTGGCTTTAGAGAAGCCCCTGTTTTGTGCTCTATATATTGCTCTGAGGAAGAAATTCTTCCTCCTCATTGAAAACAGAAGTTGGGTACTCGTAAATGGCAGCCACCTTGGAGCACAGCTCACATATCCGCTCCCCCACTGCACGGGCTGGAATAGTGCCACAGCTCTATGTGCTGAGATTCTCCAACTGCCGAGGTATGTACAGACAGAGACCCGTTGGTCCTGGGACTGGTTCCAAGTCCCCTGATATATTAGTTGAACTGAAGTCTCCCCGGAAATGCCAAATACATAGGGATGGCGTTTTCCCACTGTAAGTTCTTACAGAGCCAGAATTTCTTCTTATTTCCATTCTGCTTAAGCAGTAAAGTTAATGGAGACTCACCCTCGGTATTTTAATTTCTATCAGCACATATTGTTTCAAACATTAATTTCCAAGTCAACAGAAGGCATTTCTAAATGCTGACCCCATGTGAAAGATCCCTGAGCTCGTTGCAGCTGAGCTGGTACCGCTGTACTGAACACAGACCCGTACCCGGCGTGAGAATACCGATCCCGGGCTAAACACGTTGGTGCGCTGTCATGGCACTCTGCCCAGAGGACTTATCCCTGCCCTGAGGGTGTTCAGGTTGAGCAGCCCCCAGAGCAGATATTCTGCTTGCAGGGCTGGGAACTTGTGTCTTCTTCACTCGCATTTGATCTACTCTGAATCTCCAGAATTCAGGAGTTGGTACTTTTCTCACCTGCATCATTTAGTCTTTTATCTTTCGGTCCAAGCCCAAGAATAAAGAGCCCCCGAATGAGAATTCATTGTTTCCCAAAGGTAATGTTACTTTTTTCTCTTGTTTGAAGCTATCAAGGTGAAAATGTGTAATAAGTGCCCATTTGGTTCCGATCTGATCTGAATATCTTCCTTTTCACTGTTTCGGTGTTAGAAATACTCCATTTTGCTTTGGTTTGGTTATTTGCAGCTCTCCTGCCTACCTGCTCACAAGATGACACTTTTATAAAATGGTTAAGAAATATTTATAGTCTTATGTAGAAATCTTTTTGTAGTAATTTTGTTCATACTTGGAAGCTTACTTTGCAAAATACTCTAATTAACAGAAAGGATGCATACATAGGTTCCCTCCCAGGCGTTATCCATATCCTTCACCATCTTTGAACAAATAATATGTAAATAAAGCTGAATTTTCTTCACATTACCTTCAATAAGTGGGTTTAAACCACCACACAAATCTCGTAATTCCCCTCTTTGATTCTAGTAGATTTAGGACAAATCCAGTAGATTTAACTTTAAGCCTCCAAATACCTCTGCTGACAGTCTAAGGTAAAGTTCTGGTTACCCAATCCTTTAAATTCACTGAGACCTGCAGTTGCTATGGTTTCAAAGATTCCACAGAAATCAAAACGCTTTGGTAGGTGTCAGTACAAGTAATTATCTTTGAGAAATGATTTCGCTGATCTCTGGATGTCCTGACAGAGATTGCCCCATACATGTGCTGATCAAACAGGAATTTTCCTGCATTTATTCCTTTCTTCCTAACTCCAGAAATTGTCCGGGGCAAAGAAGACGACCTTAGATTGAAATAAAAATCTAACATGTATGTCCAACATGAATATCCCATTTTCCTGGGATTTCTTGCTGCCTGCAGTTCGGTTAGAGACGCGACCGTGAGCCCCGCCGGCCTTTCCCACGCTGCGCAGTGTTCCCGTGTGGAATCTTGCTGGGTGGAACCAGAACTCCGGCCACAGGCACCAGCCATCACCCCAGATCGTTTCTTGCTTCCGTTCATAGTTGCAGCCACCAGTCTCCAGGGATGCTGCTTTCATCGGAGGGAGCTTTGGAAGGAGATGCCACCACGAGGTTCCACTACCACAGTCAAAATGCGATTTTGGAAGTGTAATTTTTAAGGATAAATAGGAAATGTGGTTCTTTTGATGTCCAATAATGAAGCGTACTTTATGCTTGCGATTACACCCATCAATCAGTGACAAGGAATGTGCATTTCAGGGACAACAAGGTGGAACAGTAAATATTCACTAAGCGCTCCTGACCTATTAAGCAGATGGAAATCCGGCGCGTTACCTGGGGCTCGGCTGGGGTCCAGAGTAAGTTCGCACACACCACCAGCTGGACTCCGCTGGCTCTCAGGGGTGTCATCCGAAGGGACGCCGTGGAGCTGGACAGGAGCGGAGGCAGGGCTGAAACGGAGCCTCTGGCTGCTGACAGATCTCCATGAGCGCCAGCAAGGAGGAGCTTCCATCCGAGGCGCTGAGATAAGCTACAGGATGAATGACCTGTCTTCTTTTCGTAAACAAAAGGAGATAGTCTGAGAAATAAAGTACCTTTGTCTCATGAAAGTACCATTTGCATTATTAACTGTGGTTATTAAATTGAATAGGATTTACCATCGTATCATCATTTTTTTCCTCAGCCTAATGGATTTCGTATGGTTTCTAGTGATCCATTCTATATGGACTCTTCAGATCGGTTCCTTCCCTTCTATCTGTCAGCATAAACTAGGAATTACCACTATGAACTCACACTTACACAAGCCTTAAAAGAGAAAAGAATCAGTCTCTGTAATTTTATATAAAGGCCATCACTGTGTTTATATTCAAATACCATCTTTTTCGCTTTATCACTGTGATTCAGTGCACATATTGAATAAAGCTGTTATACTTGATCTATAACTAATTACAGAAATTGTTTTGCTCTACTATTGATTAGAAGCTGACATTCTCATTTGTGGAGCTGCTTCTCAGAGTTAATCTGTACTTTATAACAATAATTCTGAGCTGTAGAACTGCTGTAGAACTGCTAAACTGTAAAAGCAGTTTATCTATAGACGTTTATCTACTTAAGCAGGTGATTTGAACTCCTTGAGATTTTAGCTACGAACCAAAAACTGTAAAATTTTCACCATCTTTAAGACACTATTAAACAATTACCTATAATATTTTTTTCTGCAGTCACAACATTCTCCTGTATGAGGATGGCCATGCAGTTGTTGCTGATTTCGGAGGTAGGGAGTTTTTGTGAAACATTTATAAATTAACCTCAAATTCTCTAAAACTGAACCTGTGCTGACTGAGAAAATGCTGAGGAGGTTGCTCTTCATTTTGTTATCATGAGAGGACACAAAGGCTTTAGGGCTGAGAAGCGCCCTGGGGTTTGTCTCCTCGGGGCTGGAGGTGCCGTGCGGCAGCCCAGCGTTCAGCTAAGGCAGCCCCGGTGAGAGCCAGCTGGGTGCGTCCCAGCCTGAGTGAGTCCTAGCGGTGGGTGGGAGGAAGAAGTTGGGTGAAAACGCCTGCAAGAGAAGATGCGCGCCCCGCTTTGATGGCAAGAGCTCAGGACCTGCGGACGGTGTTGCTGTGCAAGGCTGCCTGGGGGAAGCCCAGCCCCGTGGCAGAAGGACAGGTTTCTTCCATTTTAGGCAAAGAGCAGAATGTAGCTCATTATTTGAGCTACGGACCTTAGTAACTTTGTGTTCAAAATTAGACTAGGTTGTACTTTACGAATCTGTATTTCGTGCATTGTCTTGGTGTTTAGCAGCCAAGCTCCATGGGAACGCCTTCGCTTGGTGCAAGGGTGCAGTTCAGGGCTCGGACCCAGCTCCTCAGGAGCGACGTGACTTAAGGCATGGCCAGTGTCACTGGGCACTATCGTCACCACGATGTGATCAGCAGGGGCGCATGGACATCAGGCAAATGCTTAAGTGTCTTTCTGGTATGTCAGAGGCGCCCAAGTCCTGCCTGGGGACTTATTTATGTATCACAACGTGTGGCGTATACCACCGTCACTGTATTCGTGCAAGATCGTGTCATTTCTGGGTGGGCTCTTTTCTGGCATTAAGACTGACGGGTTTCTGTGGCATTGCATTTTAATGCGCGGCTCAGTGACGGTTAGTTGTGAGTCAGTTACGTTAACCAGTACAAACTACCGTGAGGTCACAGATCCTGCGCTGGGTCCTCAGCTGCTGCAAACCGCTGTTAGTGCCGGCGGAGCTTTGTAGATTTGTGCCAGTGCCGAATTCGGTGTGCAGGCCTCAGAAGCCTTGTTCTTTGTACACATCCTTGCTGGAAAACAGCTGTCACAGTTCTCCTGGACTCTCAAAACCCCAGAGTTATTAAAAGAAAAAAAAAAAACAACTTTAGCAAGACTTTTGTATAAGGTGGCTGTCTGTATTGGCTTGACAGTAATTTTTTTTTGTTGTTCTGTGTATTTCAGAATCTAGATTTTTGCAATCTCTGGATGAAGACAACATGACAAAACAACCTGGGGTTTGTCTCTTGTTTTGTTCCACACAATCAGTATAAAACACACAGGCAACCTCAGTTTAGGAGAAAATTTCATTAGAAATATTTGTGTTGGAAAAGATGAACTGGTACAGTATTTTATCTCTCTTAATGTTACTTTCTGGGTTGTTTTTTTATATAGTATCTGCAACAGAAACTAATGCTTTATAAGGTTGTCTCTGGAGCTCTATTGCCCCCAGAATCCTTAGTAAAGTGTCATTTTTTCAATCCACCCTTCCCCACTCGCGTGCACACATTGCTGGCGGGTGGCTGCTGTTTCTAAGAGGGAGTTAGTTATTCGGCACCGGTCTTTCAGAGGTCCCTTCTCCTTCACGGGGCTGTTGCTCACAGAGTCAGCCGTGCAAGGCAGCGTTGTTGTCTTCATCAGCCTTAGTCCAGCTGCGTTCTGTGTGTCCCTCCATGGCCATGCAAGTTTGCAGCCCCATAACGGCTGAGTGTGGAGTGGGTGGGTGAAGCTAAACCCAGGCTTTGGCAATCATCCTTTTAACCAATTGTGATTGCCCCTCCCTGTGAGAGGAGTGTGTGCTGCTGCTGCAGCCCTGGCTCCTGCCGGGGTTTGGTGACGTCCCGCTCAGAAGGGCTGTCTGCAAAGGACGTAGATTAAGTTACTGAGGTGCAGGGAATCTGCAAAAGCCCCCAAACTCATCACCCCAGTGCAAGGCACCACCTGTGGAGCAGCCTCAGAACTGGGCTTCTGCAGGCAGCAGTGAGACCCCAGGAGAGAAGGCACCGGCCCAATGCAGGTGTCGCCAGTTTGTCCCTCTACCAGCTGGAGCAGTAGGAAATGGGTGTTACACGGCGTGCTCAGGCCTCATGGTGTGGGCTTCGGGCTCCCAGGCTGGGTGCTCTGCTTTGCTTCTAGCACTACTCCCACGCTGAAAGCCCGAGCAGTCTGGCTACGGGGTTGAGAGCGCTACCGTGCTAGTGCTGTTATGTATAGTGTGCAATAATGTGCTGCCTAGATTTTGCAAGCTAGGTGAAATTTTTTCCTGGCAAATTTACCAGTTATTTTATGGGGCAACGGAGGCAAGGAAATAAGAAAAGAAAGGAAAACAATATGCATATATGAGGAAGTAAACGCTTAATGAATTACTGATGTTTCCTGGTGTGCAGAACCTACGCTGGATGGCCCCTGAGGTGTTCACCCAGTGCACGAGATACACCATAAAAGCCGATGTTTTCAGCTATGCTTTGTGCCTCTGGGAGCTCTTAACAGGTGAAATTCCATTTGCTCACCTGAAACCAGGTAAGATGCTTAATGAATTAATATTTACATTGCTTTGAACTAGAGAAGTAGATACACTGTATAATATTAACCAATATTTTGCTGTTAAATGCTAAGATTATGCTTTCAGTGAAAAGCACGGAACTATCCCGCTATAGTTGCATCTATTACTCACTACAGATGTACATAATTTACCATTCCTTATCCAGTTCTGGGATTATGAACAAGTCACTCGAATTGTAGCCCTTTAGTCTCTCACATCGGTGTTGGGATTGTAAAGCCATGCCTTGAGACATCTCCTCCTTGAGCATGTTCCTGTGTAGCTTGAGAAAGCACCTGGAAACCCTTGTGGGGTAGAACAGCAACTCGGCGCTTCCAGGGCTGCACTTTGCACTCCTGAGACTTTGCCCCTTGGTGCCTGCTGGGAGCTGTTAGGGGCTGGGAGCGCCGCGGGATGCAGTATGAGCCAGGGCAGGTAGCGAGGGAGGGTTTGGCGCCCCGAGCACCGGCACCAGCCCCCGCAGTCTGCCCTGGGTCGGAGGTGGGTCCGTGGCCGCGCCGCTCTGCGGCTCTCTCTGCGTGGGAAATGGCCCCGGACATTTCACTCCAGCGACCGAAACAGCTGCGAAACCTGGGGGATCTTTTCTTGGGCTTTAACTGGGTTTGGGGTGCAAAGAGAGCAGTTGCTGGGGGAAGAGATGAGCAAAGTTGGTCAGATGGATTTCAAATAGATTTTCTGATGTTTGGAGAAAGCATGGCCTGTGGCAGCATTTTACCTTGAAAAAGGTAAATTTCTCGCAGTTCATACAAATGTTTATGCCCAAGCAGAATATAAATATCAGTAACAATGAATAGTCCTTTGGTGCTTATACGTCTGTGTATATCTGTATGTCTAATTCTGTTTCTTAAGTGCTTATCAATATGCTATTCCCTTATTAGAATCATAGGGTTGGAAGGGACCTCTGGAGATCATCTAGTCCAACCCCCCAATTAGGTCAATTGCTTTATAAATGACTCGAATACTAAATAAAATCTAATGTATTTTTCTCATTAGGGCATTGCTCCTGTCTTTTCAAAGTCATTTTTGATACATGCAAAGTTTTACTTATTGTTTCCTTCCTTGGTTTGGTTTTTGGTTTCCTTTGGGGGAATCATTAAATAAAGATTCATTTTTCTGCTATTTTGAGATTATACCTCTATTGAACTCCCTTGGGTGCCTTTGTGATGTTCAGACAGTCAGTCTCTCGCGTGCAAAAGGCAGCTCCCACGAATATCATCGGCAATTAATGTGCCGGCTTCGTACCTGACCTTCTACCCTGTGTTAGCTGGGTTTCAGACCTCTCTATTTCTGACTGCTGAAGCGATGCGGAAGCCAAACAGCTGACTCAGTTCCGCTTCAGGTTCTAGAAATAACACACCTTTAGCTGTGAACCTGAGTGTCAGGTCTGAATCGTTTTGGTGTTTGTGTTCTTTCTCCGCTGGTCCTTGTTTCATGGCCCCTTAACTGAAGATCAAGCCGTACGTCCCTGGGTGCAGTTCCAGTACACCAGCACCCATATTATCAAAGCCTTCTGTAAGGATACCGTTTCTAACGTTAATCTCCATTAATTCTGAGTTAACCATTTCACTCCATTCAAATTACGGTCTAGATAGGACTAGAAAACCCGAGAGGAGCTAAAGCTCACTGGGAGCATCATAAATGAAATAAAAGGCATTTTAAAAAGGCATAGGAGTACTCTTTCTCTCCCACACTCTCCTTTTTCTTTTTTTTTCAATGTTTCCCTTTCTCCTGACTTCCATGGGCTTGCTGTGTTTTTGTAAAGAGAAAGAGAAGCATTTTCTGCCCCTTCTCTCTTTGCTGGGACACCGCGCCTGGGGAAGGGCTCTTTCCTTGTCCTCCCCCTCAGTGAGGAGCCCTTCCTCGCCTCTGGATCACCAACAGTTTGTTTGAATCCTGTCATAAGACACATTTCCCAAAGACCATGTTGGTGCCCACAAGAGTGGGGATGGTTTTCCAAAGTGCTCAGGTTTGAACCGGGTCTGTTCTCCCTCAAGTGAGCCCAGCTGGCACCTGACTTGGGGTGTATTTTCCCCCCTTCCATGGATAAGGAAACGGAGACTTTGTGCGTGGTCACAAGGCAGGTGATTTTTCAGATGCAACCATCATGGTTTATAGCTAGTTCCTTGTCTCTGTGGTACCTCAAACTGTTCTGCTTGTGAAAGATATATTTGCGCACAAAAAAAGATACTGAACGTGAACTTCTGACTTATATATATATTCAGTAAAAGCAGCTTTGAGGGTGTTGTGTGTTTTATAGCCTATATAAAAGTCCCACATTTAAGATATCTGTTCAGACAACGACTGTTCAGTTAAATACAAATCCCATATTCTTCTCAAAGTATGTATTTCATTGAGGGGTTTTCTTTATGAAAATTTTGTATGCTGTCTGCAGAACGCGAACCCTAATTATGCATCGTTGGCTTTTTTTTCCTGGTTTATGGTTACCTTTGTGCAGGCTTAGAGGTCCACAAAGCCATTCTGGTGAGGTTCATTGAAATAATTAGGTGTTGAAAAGGAAATATGATTATAGCATTTTATTATAATGAAAACTAGATGTCATCCATTGAAATAAAAGCAGTCACCCCGTTAAAAGCAATTCCGTGTTCTCTGCTGCATCCAGTACAGGATCTGATTATACAAGGGGTGCACTGTACTGACTGAGAGATCCATTCAGCAGGTTTCTATTTGATGAATAGGAATAAACATTTTTATAGGTAACGAATCAAAGTCACCTCTTAATCTACCAAATAGAACATCTATTAAACCCGGTGTGTTCCTGAATTAAATCACTTCATTGTTAAGTCAAACATAATGCTTGTTGAGGTCCCCATCATGCAGTCCCGTGGGACCAAAGCCTGCAGTACGTCCTCTGGTCAGTAAGGAAACCAACTGAATGTGCTCAAAATCACCTGTAAAACAGGTGAAATGGAGAAAAAAAAAAACACACACACACAAAGTGATGGTTTTGAGAAGTAACTGGAGAATGCAGGACTTTATTGAATTATTTATATTTATTAAATATAGAGACTACTTCTTTCCTGAGGTTTTTACAGTCTGAGAGATTGCGTATACTTCAAATAGAGCAGTTAGGCAACCAGTTGATAATTAATTGTGTCGTTATCAGATCATTATATTATTAAGGCCCAGGCTACACTGAGACCAGTTTAGGAGTCAGCTGGGATTCACGAGCAGGCTGGGACGGGGCGAGCGTGGAGCACAAGTAGCGCACAGCGGGCAGAGGAGCTGCATTTCTCTCTCTCTGTCACACACACACACACTGCTCAAGGCACAGTCCGCACGTGGAAGCGGACGTCGGCAGCTACACGGGCAACAACCTTCCATTTAAAAGACATTTTGGAAGGCCCAGGGGGGCAAGAGGACACCCTCTGATATCTGAAGATCCTCTTCCTTGGCTGTTTTCCACAGGTGGCATTCTATTTACACCTGTAAAACTGTCAGTGTGTAAGCTTTGGGTAGAGTTTTGTGGGGAAACACAGGGATGTAGATGTCTGGAAATGATAGGGGTGAGACTAGATTGAGAAACTCAACCATTGCATCCCGCGTAGTAAAATTAATGCAAAGATGACACTTGCACAAGGAGAAGGCACGTTACGGTCATAACCATGCAGGTATCCGATATAGGAGATGTCAGTTAACATCCTGCAGTTAGTACAGTTGTTTCCCTGGTCCATAAGCGAGAACAAATCGAAATAACGTTTTTGCAGGTAGTTTGATTAGCAGGTAGTCATTGACTCCTCTCACGGTTTCCAGTTGCTCTCACCCTGGAGAGTGGTAGGATCTGACCAACCAGTCAAACGGAAAATACTCGTAGGTTCAAGGGTATCACATAGTAGAGCTGGAAGGCATCGCTAAGTTCAGGGGTTTGGGGACCACCCAAACTCTTTTTCATTTTGATCACTTGTGAGAAGAATGTATTCTTGTCGTTTAATTCGGCCATCCTAAAATACTTCTTAACAGATATATTTTTTTAGCTGAAGAAAAAGCCTACTGACAGTGAAAGCAGAGCCCAAAAAATAGTGACACAAACAAACTTTGTATAGTATTATAGAAGCGTACAGAGGCACACAGTGTGTTTTTTCCCTTTCTTTTTCTAATCCGGACTCCATTAAACTGATGGAATAAAACCTATTAACATTGATAAGGCGAGATTTTTGCCAATAGGTAATATATCACTTACGTTCCCTTAGGCAGAAAAAATGGAGCACTTTTCATTGCTGTCTTAGTCTGATTTGCATTTGCCCCCTTCTCACAGTGTCTGCTAGGCACAAGGTGAAGCCGGCAGTGTCTGAGTCAGGGCTTCAAAACCCTGTCGGAGTGGAATCACAGTTCGGCAAACTGTGCTCGCCCCTCCTGGCTACGTAGAGCTGCAGCATCACCGGATTTCTCTGATACCAACATTCTGCAACACCGTTATGCAGACAAAAGCTGCAATGAGGACAGACAATGGCTGAAATTAATCTGTTCTTATGATGAATACTGTGATGAGAATGGGATATTGTTTAAAAAAAAAATTAGACCATTCTTGTTACAATCTCATGTTTGCAATCTTACAGTTCCCTGCATATCCCACACACTCTGATCGCATCGTTTTAAAGCGTCAGGCAAACAAAGGATTTTACTTAGCTTTCGATATGAGTTGAAAATGCATTTGTTTTGACTTGAAAAAACTTTGCTCAAAAGGAACGAGAGGGATTAACCATGTGTTTGGATTCACTGAACACGTAAACTCCATTAGGAAACATTTTGGCAATTTTGTCTCAGTCGGCAGTGGCTTGCACTTGTAGAAAGGCCCTCATTAGGTGTTTACTAAAGAAACACTTAGACTTAATTTTTGTCTTAGACTGTACAGAACTAGCCATGGGTTATTTTAAGGGTCGGTTACCAATTTATCTGCAGCTGGAGTATGCCTGTCCCCCTGTCTTAATGATGGAGATAATTTATGTTTTTAAAAGTGAGTTGAAAATTAACTCATTTTTAACTCCAAAGGCTTTTTTTTTTTTTTTTTTTTTTTTTTTTTTAAGGGTTTAAGCTAAATTAGTTTGTGTTCACCCACGCTGAGTCTTAACAGCAGTGTGTTTCCAGTCGGGGTTACAGACTGCCTCAGCTGTCTGTACCCCCAGCAGGGACTGGAAAGCCTCTTTTAAGCAACAGGTTTGATGGTTCGGTGTTTCCGTACCTGCTGGGGTGTTTCAGTGGTGAACGGGCCGTGTTTGCCGGGAAGCCGTGCGATTGCTGCTAACGGGTGTCTGTGGGGCTGTTCTCTCGCAGCGGCGGCGGCGGCGGACATGGCCTACCACCACGTGCGCCCGCCCATCGGGTACTCCATCCCCAAGCCCATCTCCGCCCTGCTGATGAGGGGCTGGAACGCCTGTCCCGAGGTGAGTGTCCCTGCCGCGCGCCGACCCAAAACGGGCGTCTCTGCTTTGGCCAACCACACACATCCTGTGGCACTGGGTAAGGTCTGGCGGAGCAGCCCGCTGGGCGCAGGGCAGCTCTGCAGCAGGGCAGGGATCCCATTAGTCGCCACCGTTATTCGCCCCCAGACTTTCTCTAGACGATGGCACGTTCTGAGTAACTGCACGTGGGAGCAATTTGTGCAGACGTCATTCAGGCCGCGTAGACTCTACCAAGCTCCCCACTTCTGCTGGGCTGAGTTTATCACTAACACACCTCTGCCTCCGGGCAGGGCTGTCGGCATTGTAGATGCCGTAACAGTGGACCAGAATTTCCCTGCTCTTTTGAAGAATCGCTCCACCAGAAAATTTCTTCACTGTCTTGTAAAGATGGTAGTTTTAGTTCCTGATGCAGGTTTAGTAGAATGGTCTAGCCAAAGACAGAGAAGCCACATCCACAGAAAACGGAGCTCACTGAAAGCACGTCATGACAGCATAGAAGATAAAGGATAAAATACTGCGCCTTTTGAAAACTCAGAACAGGTCCTGCAGTCTGGAGAAGAGAGAGGGAGCGGGAGCAAGCCTCAGGGGCCAAAGGCTGCGTGAGCAGCAATAACGAACGCAAAGCCACGATCAACCCAAGCAATAGGAAGACTGAAAAGAAGCTAAAAAGCCCAGCCATTGGGCTACTGTGTTTTGTTTTGCTTCCCAGCAGCCTTTGGCCAAGCGCGGACTATGCCTGACTGTTCTGAGCCCGAGAGCTCACGTGAGATCTCAGCCCCGGGTGGTGTGGCCGCAGGCAGCGGTACGGCTGCAGGCAGGATCTGTAGGACGAAAGAGGGTGTGTTCGAGGACGGCTTTCGGCAGCTGCACAGAAATGAGGGTCCGCACACAGGAATAAGTGTTCCCCCATGCCAGCCAGAGAGGGAAACGTAGGTGATGTGTGAAGTGTTCTATGGGATCTGAGGAGAGAAAACCCTGCAGCCACCTCAAGAAGCTAGAAGATATGACAGTGGCAGCTACGCGCGCTGCCTGGGGTGTCGCATTCACAACCAACGGCTCATATGGCCAACGCACCGACTGGGCAGGGAAACCGCCAGCCCTTTTTCTTCATCCTGCGGGGTCTTCCCTCTTCCTGGAATTGCTCCTGTTGTCTGGGGCACAGAACGTCCTCGAAACACCTCTGACTTGTAAGCGACCCATAAAGGATGCTTAAGGCGTTAGTTTTTACAGAAACAGCTGTAGAAGAGAAACAGGAACATGATCTACAAGTTGTAGAAATATTCTGGCTCTTGATCTGTTTCCTTTTATAGCTCTAATCCTAAAAAGATCGTATTTATGATCCTTGAAACTGGCAAACCTTGTTTTTCACGTGTTCCAATGCCAAGGAAATGGTTCTTTTGGATTATTGGCAGGGGGGTGGAGGTGGAAATTTAACTCATTGCATTTTAATTTCTGAAATCCCAGGAAGGTGTCTATTCCTTTAATTAATATTGCTTTATTCAAGGAGTGCTCATACGATGTTGACGGTTCTTGAAATATCCAGAAGTAAATATATTTTGGGTAGTAAAGCAGAGCCAGTCAAGCAGCTGTAGATGTTTCCCAAAGGCCTGGGGACAGCTGTGCTTTGCCGAAGTCCCAGCCTGGTGCCCTCTGGCTCTGCTGGCTCAGACGAGGGGTGACGGACAGGACCCCTCTCTGCAGCAGGGCCGTTCCAGTGGCCCAGAGAACGAGGGATATCAGCGCACAAACATGTGGAGAGTCCCTTGGACAACCACATGTGAAAGCATTAACGGCTTCAGAGGCCACAGCAACTCCGTGCGTTTTCCCCCAGAACGTACCCACAGCTGTGACTGCTCACGGTGCAGCCAGCTCCCGGAGGGACGTCGGGAATGCGTGACAAATTGCTCTGAGCCATCCTAAGGGCAGCCCCGCGGAGATGACGCTGCCGTGGGGGAAGGTGGGAAGGGGTAGCGGTGACAAAGTTCTCAGACACGGTTCTTTGCCGGCCTGAGCCGGCAACGGCACTGTTCACCGCGGTCCCTGGGGAGCTGCGCAGGAGGCAACGGTCGTCCCCAGCGCCTCCCTCCCTCCCTTCACCCCGAGCTGCTGTCTCCCCTCGTGCCCGGCGCTGTCGGTCCGTCCGGCCATGCCACCCAGCTCACTGCCCTAAGCTCCCTCTTGTCTGGGTTGAACTGCAGGGATCGGCCCTCCTCCAGCCTCCCGCTTCTTCCAGGCACTCCGTCAGTGATCACAAGCATCACGGAATTCTCCTGCACATCTAACTATTAGATTTAATTTTTTTTTTTTGCTTGAAATGACATATTTGTTTGAAAAACTGAAAGCCATCTCTTTTATTATGTTTCAAAATGACTACATTGCTTATTATTATCATTGCTGTTGCTTAGGGAAGTGAGAAAGCAGCCCCGCTGAGAGCCAGGCGGGGCAGAAGCCAACACTGTACGCGTTTCACGCAAGCAGCTCGCCCGGAGTGGCTCGTTCTCATCAGCTGCATCACTGCTAACCCTAAAATGGGCCTCTCCTATTCCAGCCATCTGAACTCTTTATGGGTCTTCCTATTATTTCAATTTTCCTCCTGTATGATGTGGAATTTATCCTTCAGAGGCTTAAAATAGTGAACACAGTGAATATTTTTTTCCCCAGCTGATACCCTGGGAATTTGCACATGGGACTCTGATTAATGCTGTTAAAGACCAACCTCAGATACGTGTTACAATTAATGAACTCTTCTTCAGAGCTGTGCTGTGAATTTCAAAAATGCGTGTTGCACCTGCTGTAATTCCTGCCTTTTGGAGCCCAGCCATGCCTGCGGGATAGGGGTCTGATTTAACAAGGAGTTATTGCAGCCAGGTTGTTGCTGTGGCACCTTTCTCACACACTGCAACCGTGACGGGTTTTTCAGTCTGTCTGATTATCCCACCCAACTCAACGGCATTAAAGAAAAAATATGCAAGTGCTCCCTTCTGAGATTGTAAAATGGTGGATAAATAAGGTTGGTTTAAGTTGGCTTTTGCAGTCTGCTGCTATTTCTGCACTAAAGGGAACGTGAACTAGCTAAAGCAAGGTGGCAGAACCCCGTCGCCCTCAGACTGGTAGCCTTCAGGGCCACAGCAGGATTTAATGGTGCTTGACACCGCCCGCGGTAGAGGGACAACAGCGACCCTCCCCTGACTAGGCTTTGTCTTTGTATTGAGCGTCAAATCTTCCAAAGTGGGGCTGATAACCAGCACTTTTCCAACACTACGTCCCAGCCGTATCGCCCGGCTGGATGGATTGTGCACAGATCTGTGTGCTTGCACAGGAAGATGCAGATTTTGGAGTGTGGGGGCACCTGTGCTGGCTGAGACGAGTCGGGGCCGTCCTACTGACAGTGTCGCTGTTCTGGCACTTGTGGAGCGTAAGAACGATGGGTTTGTTCCTAACTTCTGGGCTTTGGCAGTGTTCCTTGCTGATGGAAAATAGCAATCAGACAGATGAACGTGATCTCTGTGAAGCATTTCTCACAGAGGACCATGGAGATAGGGAGGTCCTTTCTATGCTTCCGCGTGTCAGCCGGCCGAGGGTCCCCGTGTGCTCTGTAAAGCATCTCTGCCTGCGCGCTGCAGCGATTGCACCGCTGTTTTTGCACATGGCTCTAAACTGCCTGAGAAGTCAAGAAATGCACTCCAGAGACTGGGAATTCAGTTTGCTTAGAAGATGTCCCACCACGTGGGTCAGCTGCTTTAGGAAACACCTTGCAGGGAAAGGCTTTGTGTTTGGAAACGTTGGTTGGTTGGTTTTCTGGTGCATTCTGACACTGGAGGTCTTCATTGAACAACGTGGAAGTTCCATTTCTGATGAATGGGAGCAGATTTTGGAACCTGTGTGATTTTCTGGTGTTACAGGAGCCTTGTTTCATACTAGAGCTTCATATCACTGAACCAGATGTCCTGCCTTCGAATTTCCTACTGGAAACAGAGTCCTGGATTTGTGCCCTGGAGCCCCTTTCCTAGTTAGCCTGGCTTAGAAAGACGCATTATCACATGCCTAACCTGTGCTTGTCCTGGGTATTTGAGAGTTTCTTACTGGGTTTAGGGGACTAACGCACCTGCTGAAGTGCTCTACCAAGGCAGTGGGACTCTGGGCAGTGGGAGCGGTGGGCTTTGCCCCCTGCTGTGCTCCTTACGGGCTGCGTATGCGGTATGGCGGTGTGGGAATTGCGGATAAAATGCATCTGCGGCACAGGGCGTAGCTAGTTCATTTCATTGTTAGTTTATTGGTTGTTATTAGTGTTTTCTGGATTCTTGAATATGCTCTTGTCTTTGCACTTTACAAGCTAACGTTAGGGCGGGGGAGTGGCTTGGTTTGTTTTCATGTAACTATAAAGTAGCTGCTAATAATCATCAGCATGTAACTCTCATTCTGTTTAAATTTATTAATGAGATGTCATATTAAATTGTTGACTTAAGGAAGCACTATGTAATGGATATAGTCACTGTATCTTGTTAGCATTTCCACAGCTCATTTAGCCCCACTGAAAAGAAACCATCTTTTTAGAATCCTAATGCACTTTGTTACTGGCCAGTGTCCCTGCGACAGCGCTTAATCTTGCTAATGTTTTAGAGCTGCATGGTAGAATTATGAGGCAATTGATAGCTCAATAAGCCAGTGCAGGGCGTGAACTTTGCGCAAGCTGTGGGCAAAAACTTATTAAACTGGGCTTTATTAAAGGTGTTTTGCTGCCACCCTTGGTTACAAAGGGTTTGAATGACTCTGAGGGCCCTGGCACAGTTTCAGGAGGGCGCTGGGCAGGGAGAAATACAGCAGCGTTATCACCCTCTCGTCAGCGTTTGAAGGTTTGCTGTGCAAAACTCCCGGTACGAATGTCGAGAAGCCCTGTGAAGTCACTGCGGGGATTAGCAGCAGTCCTTTCAGAGGCCCTCGCTGAGTTATCTGGTCTGTATGGTCATCCCTGGCACAGCGGTGTCTCCTGGGCGAACCGCTCCAGAGGGACCGAGTGCCGGTAGGGAAGCACCAGAACAAGCAGAATATCTACCAGATAAAAAGCATCACCGTATCGGTACCCATTTTACAGCATCTCACTGTAGGTGCATAAACAAAGATGTTTACTTGTGAGAGGTTATTTGTTAGGGGAAAGCGGTGAATTTTGGGGCTCAACGAGTGTTCACAGGTCAGAATTCTCCAAGAGGTTTGCTCAGTTTAAAAAAAAAAAAAAAAAAAAAAACAGGAAGCAGAAAATGGAGTATATCTGTATGGATTTTGCTGAATGTCTATGCCTTACCTCCAAATTTGAAAATTTATCCTTTTATTTATCTTTAATTTCATTCAGGGTTCATCCCAACTGAAAGCTAGTTCCCATGTGTCATGTCACTTACTATTTATCAGGCACTTGAACATCTGGTTTCCAGAAACTTTTGACAGTGGTTGTTTCCAAAGGCAAACTGATGACTAGAAAATTAGACAGTGCCTCTTAAGCAGCATTTGTCATTAGCTATTTTGATTTGTAAGCTTTAATTAGAGTCAAAGTATTTGCCATAGTACCTAGGGCTTAGTTCCATAAAGAAAATAAACATTGTTTTAGTTTCATTAAGTACAACTCTAATGTTACAGTCATTTCCTCCATGGTCCCTGATGGGCTCATCCGATGGGCTCCAGTCAGGGGCAGGAGGAGGACGGGGACTCTCTCACTGCCCTCAACCGCTACCAGCAGGAGCAATGCCAGCCAGGACACTGCTGGGGACACCAACAAACACACTTTTCTCCCTCCCTTTCCCGTGTAACTGCAGACAAGGACAAGGCTGTGGAACTTAAAATGGACTGGTCATTTTCTTTCTTACCCTCTCGCGGCAGAAAAGCAATTACCACGCGTTGTGTTACCATACTTTCTCACAGAGGGCTAAAACCTGAAGTTTTATTTGTGCGTATTATCCCTCTGCTGTCGCTCATGGATGTGAGGGCTGCAGGACTGTCCTAAAGCTCTTAAATTATGCCTACCTCTTGCAGGCATCTTTGTTGAGGAAGGCGTGGTGATGGGAATGAGGAGCTTGTTTGACAGTTGCTTAATTCAGATATTCCCAGTCTTCCTCTGTCAAACACGCCGTATGCAATGCTTCAGTTAAGCCTGAACTTGCCTGGGAAGACTGTGCCGTCACCTGGAGCAGGGCATTGACCGGCAATAACAAGAAGGAGGTGTATTTGCCATCCCCTCCGCGGCCTGGCCCTGTCCCTGGCATGGCCTCCACAAGCTCCTGTGCCACACGGAGCCCACCCAGACGCAGCCGTGGCCGGAATGCGCCGGGCAGGTGGTGGGGAGCGGCGGCACGGAGCGGGGCGAGTCCGCCCACCAGGGAGGGACAGGGTGGCCGAAAGTGCTTGTCCGCTGCTATTCACCGCTCCGGCTGCGTGCAAAGTGTCGTTCACGGGCAAGGAGGAAACGCACTGCATACATATGCAGAGTCAAGGGTTTATTGTTGGTATTTTTGTAATCTTATGATCTAGTCGTTACTAGCTTAAATCTAGTTGTTACAGAAAAAGAGAAGAATAATGCAGTTAAAGTTGTTACAGACACACTTCTTAGTTTCGTAGCTTAGTACTGACCTTGCAGCTCCCATCAGATCCCCCAGCAGACTCAAAGCGATGCCATGAGATGTGGAGAAAGGGAAATGGAGGGGAGCTGTGATTCATCACCTGTCTGTGAGTCAGTGGAATCACAGAAGGTACGTCCCCCCTTCAATTTCTAACACAGCTCTGCTTTTTCTGTGGCGTTCACAGGGGAGACCGGAGTTTTCAGAAGTAGTCACCAAGTTAGAAGAATGCCTGTGCAATATTGAGGTAAGGACCTGATTTCCACTGCAGAGCGTTGGTGCCTGCGCTGTGGGTCGGTAAGAGCGGCAGCAGCCGGGGAAAGCGGCGGCGTTGGAGCCCGCGGGCTGCGGGAGCTGCTGGGTGCCATTGCCGGCCAACGCGTGCCGCTGCGAGGCCACTGTCAGCAGCGGTTTGTCGGGGGGCAGGAGGGGGCAGGGACCAGACACTGCTGTGAGTGTTGGGAGCTACTCAGAGAGGGCACGAAGAGAGCGCGACCAGGGCCGTGGGGAGCAACTTCACGGTACTCCTGGGCAGAATCTTTCACTCCCATCCGTCCCGTGCAAGGCTGCTGGTTTAAACAGAAGAAAAGACAAACTGGCCAAGGCCCCTGGGAGACAGGTGAAAAGAGCGAACATAAGAAGGACGAATGCAAAGGCGATTCCTGCTTTGGACTGTGGCTGTGGCACGGACGGATGCGACAGCCTTCAGCCTCGTGTAAGACACGTGGTCAAACAGAAAGTAAATGATTCAGGGCTGCAATTCCTGAAATTACATTTTCTCTGCATTTGTATGTGTGTTCTCTTACATTTCTCTGTTTGTATGTGTGTATGCATGTAAGAGGGTTTTAAAAAACAAAACGAAACAAAAACAAAACCTCCTTTTAAAATGTGTCGCTGCTCTTGGGCTTAAGGATCAGAAAAGACACCCATAATCTATTACATTTCTTGATGTTCTGACTGCAACTGGTTGCTCCATGCATAGGTGGAAGCTATTAAGTGTAAAAAAAGCGTTAAGCACTGTATCGCAAGAAACTGCGTCATCTCATGGGAGACCTGGCTTCTATGATACATGGGCATCAGTGCACACAGGGAGAAATCTGGGGTGAGAGCTTGCATACCAAAAGGAAAAAAGAAAGCATGATTTCGCTGGGGAGTTAGACCAAAGCTCCATGGTGTCCAGGGCAAAGCCTTGTCTGAGAGGAGCTTTAAGGAACAAGATCTCTAGTAAGTTAAGTACTGCAGCCGATGAAGGCTGGAGGTAGAGAGTTTCCTCTCTCCACCTCCCCTGTCTCCTCTCTTTTCTCCTCTCAGCAAATCATTTCTGCTCCGTTTAAGTATCTCTGAAAGCAGGAGGGGCAGAGACCTTTTGTGCCAGCAAGTCTCGGTCCCCGCTGCTGCAGGTGCCTGTGTGTGTGGTTGGTCCGTATGTGCAAACACACACGTTGGTGTGCCGGCCCTGCGGTTACGTGGCCCCGTAGTCTGAATTCTGGCCCTGGGGCTCTCGGGCAGGAGGGCTGCGACGGGGCAGCACTGACGCCTTCCCCGGACAGACAGGAAAGCCTGGGCCGGTGGCTTCGCCGGGAGGCAGCGATGGCTCCAGCTGCACAGCGAGCACTGGCGAGCCAAATAACTCATGGCTGAGCTAAAGTGTGTCTTCTGGAAAGCCATCCACCCCAGCTTGAAAACCCCAGGCAATGATGAATTGACCGCTCCGTTTGGCAGGCAGCATCCACTCCTCCTCAGCTGATCAAAGTCAGGAGGCACTGCGTTTTCAGCCAAACTATAGAGGAAATGAGGGACATTAACTTAGGAAAAAGAGCGAGGAAAGTCTTGTAAATATGTAATAACAATGCCGCTTTTTTTTTTTTATTATTCCAGTTAATGTCTCCAGCCTCCAGCAACAGCAGCGGTTCTCTGTCTCCCTCCTCATCGTCGGACTGTCTGGTGGCACGAGGAGGTCCTGGCCGCAGTCACGTTGCGGCGCTGCGC
Source organism: Sterna hirundo (assembly GCA_009819605.1). Lineage (NCBI taxonomy): Eukaryota > Metazoa > Chordata > Aves > Charadriiformes > Laridae > Sterna > Sterna hirundo. The sequence goes on from CM020443.1 coordinate 65,575,388, forward strand.
AGCCGGTTTGAGTTGGAATACGCCTTGAATGCACGAGCTTATGCCGTCTGGTCCCAGAGGTAGGTGCCAGCAATGGCAGGGCCGGGGAGAGCCCTGGGCTGAGGGGGACAGGAATAGTCCTGCCTGGGGCTGCGCAGCTCCCCGGCCTGCCGCGGGGACTGCCCCCACCAGGGCATGTGGCTGCGGGGGCCACGGGAGAAACGCAGCCCGGGGCTGATCCACTGCCGGGGCCAGCAGGGAAAGCACCTCTGCAGCCTTGTCTTCCTGCAGCCGCCGCAGCACGGGGTGTTTGGCTGATCTGAATGCTGCGGGAGCCATCCTGCTGCCAAGACAACAGCTAAGCATTTGCATTTTTCACTGTGAGTAACATAAAAATAGTAGAAAATCAAGTCCTGCCGTGTACGGGTTCTACACACAGTACCAGTGCTTTGTGTAGCACCGCGGCAGTGAAGGTCCATCCAAGGGGATGGAGATGGGTGGTCACGAGCTGGATGTACCTTCACTACCTGCCAGCAGGTCTGGGAAGGCCAGTGCTTCCGTCACAGTGTGTTTCCCAGTTGAAAAATTTCACCAAAGAAAAGCTAAAGGACACATTTTTTCTTTGGAAAAAAAATAAAGAAAAATTATCCCATCAGCAACAAAGAGGGAAAACCCAGGTTAGACCACGGGCAGCATTTCACACCAAATGAGGTGCTGGAGGCCTCAGGTGGCGCTGGGGCACGGAGCCCCCCGAGCCTCCCGCACAGCGTGGGCACCGCTCACCGCTCGCAGAACTGCTCGTGTAGCGACTTCTGCGGAGTAAGGCCAGTTAGGGGAGCTTTTTTGTGGCTGACAGACCAGTTTGTTGTACTGGAGGCAGCATAACCTCTACATGTTGTCTGAAAACAGAGATTGCGTCAGTGTGTCGCATCACAACAGGAGGGCAGGGCTCGTCCCCGTGAGGGGCAGAGGGGCGCGCTGAGCCCCCCTCTCCCAGCAGGGATCCAAGCCCCCCAGCGCTGTGAGAGTGATTTGCTGACTGACCCCTCCAGCGCCGCTGGCTCTCGCTGCCGAACAGCCGGCAGACACGTCCCGTGGCCAGGAGGAACAGGGCACGCTTGGGAAAGCCCAGCTGAAAACCCTAGAAATAAGCGAATTTGGGAAGAAAGGTCACGCTGAAGTGCTGTAATGATTATTATCTAGGAGAAAACTTGTTTCCTGCTACAGTGTTACAAGTTGCATCCTTATGTTCTTACAACGTTGTTACAGGTGCTGGGGGGAGCGGCTGAGGGAGCTGGGGGTGTTCAGCCTGGAGAAAAGGGGGCTGAGGGGAGACCTTCTCGCTCTCTACAGCTCCCTGAAAGGAGGGGGGAGCCAGGGGGGGTCGGGCTCTTCTCCCAAGGAACAGGCCATGGGACAAGGGGAAACGGCCTCAAGTTGCACCAGGGGAGGTTTAGGATGGATATTAGGAGAAATTTCTTCATGGAAAGGGTTGTCAAGCCTTGGCCCAGGCTGCCCAGGGCAGTGGTGGAGTCGCCATCCCTGGAGGGATTGAAAAGCCGGGCAGACGCGGTGCTGAGGGACATGGGGTGGTGGGGGTTTGGCAGTGCTGGGTCTATGGTTGGACTCGATGACCTGAAAGGCCCCTTCCAACCTGGGTGATTCCGTGATTCTGTGATTTATATGCATATGTCCCCTTTATGGAGTGTACCACTTGTGTCTGACCAGGTGTCTGAAAACCGTTTTCTAACATGGGTTTGCCTCTGTTAGATTCTCAGTATTAGTGGATTTTATTTAATGAGAGGGAGTTTTGTGGACAGGAAGAACACCCGGTTCCCTGCCCATTGGAGCCTGTGACGGAGATAAAACATGGGGAGAGACTCGTGACCCCGGAGAGCAGTGGTGGTAGAAAAGCAAAGCACGAAGAAGTGCCATTTTGTGATGTTGAGTTTCTCAGGTCTGGATTTTAGGCTATGGGTGTTTTCATCTCGATCTGTGGTGTGACTAAGGGAGTGGAGCGGGCTGTGCTGCTGGCGGAGGGTGTTGCAGAACCGGGAGAGAGCACCACCAGACAGGTGCTGTCACCTGCGCCCACCGCAGGCCCCCGGCGGCTCCCCAGGGAGAGCGTCTGTGCCGAGAAGGGCAGGGACAGAGATCCAGGTACAGAGGCAGGAGACAAAAATGCCAAGTCCCTTTTCCTTAAGGAAGGGGAAAAGGAGGTCAGCCTCCCAGAGAGCAGGGGGTCAGCATTGCCGGGGCTGTTCCTACCAGAGTCCCTCCTAAAAACTGCACGTCATTCCATTTACGACCCTAGGAGGACAGGAAGAACTCCTGACATTTTTTAAGGCAAAGTCACGCGTGGGTGCTCTCTGTTATTGTACCGTTAAGTTAACATCTGAGGCGGTCTGCGCCCCCCGCTTGGGAGACCTGGGCTGGGGGGCAAATTTCGCAATCTCCGGTCTCAGTCCCACGGGGAGAGAGTGCCGTGAAAATGAAACGGTGCTGTCAGTCTCTGCCAGAAGAGAGGCGCACTCGGCCCAAACCTTAGCCTTTAGCACCGCTTAGCAGCCAGAGCCGGGAACGGCAGAGCCGGGAACGGCAGAGCCCGCCCCGCCCGGGCGGTGGCTCCGGCCAGCCGGGAACAACCGGCCGGGAGAGGGGAGCGACAGGAGTCGGTGCTTTGCCTGGGCGGGGGCTCGTACGGAGGGGCAGGAGGCAAACACCTGCAGGCAGGCACTGAAATCTTTTACGTGAAAATATAGATCAGACCTGAAACCTTCATCTGGCAAAATGTGATATCCGATAAATTGCATTGCTCTTGCCATCTGCCGCTGGAGCGGGACACGGAGGGAGGCAGCGAGGTCAGGATGAAGGCAATGACAGCTACGCTCTTATTTTCTGTAAAGGAGCAGGTTTTGCTGTTGAGTTTAATAGATTTGCATGAAAGGAATAAGGAAGTTCCGTATCTAGGTTGGTGCAGGCACCAGAGAGAGAAAAGGGGCACTTGCAAGTCCCCTTCTTGCCCCGTGCAGCGCTGAGGCTCGTTACCCACCAAAATGGGCTCCTCTGTAGCCCCAGCCGTTGTTTCAAGGTGGACTCTTTTATCAAATGCTCTGCCACACAAATCAACAACATTCAGATCTATAAATAGCACCCAAAAGATTCACCCAGAGGCACAACACATGATGAGGAGAGTCGCCCTTTCCATTTGGTGACTTCACATTTTAGAGGTTGAAAGGCAGATTGATCAGTTTTGCCAGGGAAAATATTTGAAGAGTAAGTGAAGCTGATGTCACGTTACTCCGCAGTTAGTGGCGTTCGGCAAACCCGCTCCTATTATCCTGTCAAAACTGCACAGAGAGATCACCAGAAAGGATATCTTAGTGACTCCTCAACAGAAGCCAGAAGCGCTGTTAAGTTTAGTCTTGTGGTGACAGACCTTTGTTTTTTAATATATCGTGAGATAAGTAATAACCACAGCGTCTAATTAAGTTGATATAAAGTTCTTTTTAGTACTGTGCCTTGTGCCTGCACCATGAAGAGTGTCAAAGCCCGGGAACCGCGGCTGACGGTGTTTTCAATTAAAAGGCTTCTCAAGGTTTTGGCAAGCCCACTCGGTGCAGGCCAAGTGAAGGCACAAGACCCTTCTCGTGGAGCGCTGAAATACAGCAGGTCCTGGTCAGTCCCCCGGTCAGGCGTCAGATGTGGTCAGGCATGAAATTAATAAATTGACTAAGGGTTAAATGAGAACAGTTTGAGCTGCTTGGCTTTGTGTGAGCTTGGTCTCTGCCCGCCGCTGCCTGCCCCAGTGACAGCTCCTTAGGTTCAGGGGTAAATAACCTGTTGGCAGGACAGTGGTTGGCTCGATGGCTGGAAGATAACTCGGCGATCTGCCTTGCCAGAGAAACTTACTTGCAGGAATCTGTTAGCAGCGACGCATAAAAGACATTACAATGATCCTGGATTGATGCCTAGAATTGCTTCTAAAATAGCAGCGTACAATTGTGGAGCCCAAATCAGTAAATTTGAGGGAAGTTACTTGGAGAACGGATGAAATGCGAGCATGCGTGTGATTCATGTTCTTCCTCCATAACTTTTCCTTGCTTTTTGTTTACTGCAAATGCCAGTGGCTGGGCTTCGGGCTGGTGTATTTCATGTCACTGCCTTTTCCTTCCAGCTCTGTAGAAAAAGTTCTCCTGGTCCGGAGATGTGACTTTATCAGTCTTATCTAACCTGCCACCTCCTGCCTAATTTGCAGCACTGGGCAACACCCTTCTCAGGGTCTGTCTTTGGATGACATGAGGAGGAACTTCCAGTACCCACCCATCGACAAAAACGGTGAGTTAGTGCAGAAATCTCGGTGTGTTTAACCAGCGCTGCGCTACAGCTCCCGAGGTACCAGAAGTCCCATGAGAAAGCTGAGGGCGAGTGGAGGCGGCTGGTTTTGTCGGGCAGCGCTGGCGAGGTCTCACCCTGGGCGGCTCCTGGCTGCTTCACTGTCTGTGCACCACGAGCGCTTTGGCGCGGAGATGGTCCTTTCTGGCTGCGAGCGTGGGTCTGTGAATAAGGAGAAGGTGTGGCATTACCTCCTCAAGGCTGCTTCTGCCAAAAGTGGGCAAGACAGCCCTATTTCTGGGGTGCCACAGGAGCATAAAATGCCACGAGACCCTTCGCGCCCCTCTTTCGGAGGGCATCCCATCGTTCTGCCGCCCTCCAGCACGGGGATGTCCTGACTTCTGCTTCCTCCTGCCCAGCCACATTGGGGTGTGAGTTTGTGCATTGCCACACAAACAGCTTTCCAGCATTTCCTAGCCCCTGCCTTTGCAATCATCCCCGGTAAACCTCTCGTGCCAAACATCCTTTGCTCAGGTCTTGCCTTGCAGGCAGCTCCTCGGGAGTCTGTTTCTCGCCCACCTTTCGAAATGGCTCAGGAACTCACTGGCTCTTTCTTTATGGTTTCCCAAGCATAGAATTATCACCAGCTTAGAGCAGTTTTTAGCCCAGCAGCATGTATGTATAAATAAAACCTTAAAAGAAAGAGCGTACAAAAATGTAGTTGGGGTCAGGGTGGTATCAAGCAGAGTGGATTCAGACAGGTCGGGTAAACTTTCTTTTTGGTGTGGATCTAAAGGTCAGACTCTAAGTCTCACCTTCATGGCGATCTTCGTTCGCGCTCGGCTCGGCTGCTGCGTCCCAGCCAGACCTGCCGGGGTGTGAAGCCGCGTCCAGCACGTGCTGTCAGGGTAGTGGGTGTCTCACGCTCAGGTGTGGAGCACCCGTACGTCCCCGCTCGGTCCCTCTGCAGCAGCGCTGGAGGGGGACGGCGCCTCCTCCGTGTGTGCGTTTGGAAAGGGGCTGCATCCCATGGTGCTGCCCCTTCCACCAGCCGCTCTGTTCACCTCAACGTCCCAAGCTGTCCCCGGGCCATGTCACCAGGACGTCACTGCCCCGTTCCAGCGGTGACACAGCCGTGGCACGGCACATACCAGGGCACTGCAGGACACCCAGTGACACCAGATGACAAACAGTCCCTGATGCGCTCTTACACAAGCACCACGGAGCCGGCAAAGGACAAGGTTTTGGCACTGCCCGTGTCTGTTCTGAACACTGAGTAGGGGTTTTTCTCATACTCATCTGAGGCTTTGGCGTGTGATGGACAAAGGAGGCAAACAATGGCAGGAGTCATGAGGCTGACATGGAGGAGAACAACAGCGACATCCCCAGTAGCAAGGAGTGGGGCTGGGCTTTGGTGGACACCACGGACTTCTACGGAGAGGGGTACGCCAGGGTCGCTGCCGCCCCGGAGTGCCCAGCAGGAAGGTCCCTGTGCTTGCTGTGGGCAGAGGTGTTCTGTGCTGCGGAAGGTCTCTCCGAGGGACCCCCGCTGGGTATGTACAAGGAAAACATTTGTTTTTCTGGATGCTCTGCGCTTACGTACGTTGACTTTACAGTGTTGTATATCGACTTTAAAGTGTCGCCATCCTCACTGAGAGCCTGCTGCTGTCCCCTGCCCTGGGGCCTTCTCACTCCTCTCCTGGCATCTGCTCCCACTTTCCTGCCACTTTCCAACCTGTTTTGTCACCAGGAGGATTCAGTAGTTTGTTCTGCCTGAAGCACGTACCAGAAGCTCATCAGCTCATCATCTGCTGTTTTTCACTGGCCTCAGCATGACTCTTGCGCTCCCTCCCCTCCCCTGGACTGAGCACACTGGGTGAGAAAAAGAGAAAACCTGGCCATAAAAATATTTACTGAGCAAATGCTGACAGCAGTGTTGATGTCATAGCAAGTGGTGAGGTAATGACCTTTGAAACTGAAAAAACAACACAACTTCGCCGTGACTTGTGGTATGCAGATTGCACAGCTCAGGGAGCAGTTCCACGGGGCTCGGCTTTCATCAGGCACCTGGCAACTGGAAGATTGCAGGAGGAGGAAAACACAAACGAAACAGAAATGTTTAGTGAACTCCTAGAATAAGCCCATCCAGGCAAGGCTGGAGAGGGCTTCTCAAGTCGGTATTAAAAAGGGACAGAAGGGAATGAAGGGCTGGTGGAGAAGAGACTCTCCATGGCTGCGTTTAAGCTGTGGGATTAGGCAGTGATTTCAGACTCCACTCACAAGACACCAAGATTTATTTTCAAACACATCTGTTCCTCATACCTGTTTCCAGGGAAGGGACCCAAAGCATGGGATCGGGAAGGGAGGTGACCCAGCCAGACCTCCACAGTGCCGGTCAGGATTCCCAGACTGTGGGGCACAGCTCCGTCCCTGCCAGGAGCCGGCCCAGCTGAGCCTTGCGGTAACTCAGGGGACGATGGAAAAAGCCAGGGTGGAACAGAGGAGATCGAGATCCTGGCAGGACACGACAGGAGTAGAAAAGCTTCTCCTCGCCACATGCTTCATTTCAGCAGCTTATGCAGCTGGAGGGCGAGTCCTGCGGTGTCCCCAGGACACGTATCTCGAGGAAGAGCAGCATCACCGTCCCTTGTTGCAAAGCTCCGGAGGGCCCCGCAGCACGGCGCCGCTGCTCTGGCTGCGCCCCAGGCTTCCAGCTCCGGGTAAGAGCGGTCCAGGGCTGCGATGCACAGCGGCACGCCAGGAGACAGAAAGCCCTGAGGCCTTTCTTATTAGAGCGCTTGGTCTAATGATTGCAAGTATTTGCACTCTTTATTTATGCCACATAAACCAATTTCACTGCTGTCTCTCCCCATTCATGTCCATTTTGGTCTTTTTTCTTTCTATTTGCTTTTTGCCTAATGTTTTCCATTATCCTCATTTGCGCTTGCAGTCTGTAAACAGTAACGAATACATTCACAGTTTTCCTTTCTCAATAAGAGCCTCAAAAGCACCCTGCTCCCCCTCCCGCAAGAGCCTTTGCGATAGTGAACAATTTTCTTCATTGAGTGCGTTTGAAAACAGAAATTCTACGAATAAACACAGCCCTGACTCCTTCTTCAGTGAAAGCGAAGGGCCTGCTCTTCACGGGAAGTTTCACAAATTGTGAGTTAAACAGCACCTTGAAAGCAGTGAAATCACCCGGGGCAGAGGCACAATGCCCAAAGAAATTTGTATACCCTCTGAAACCTAAGATAGGTGTAAACATGGAGTTTGGCGTTGGCTTCTCCTTGCTCGCTGCGGCTCTCAGACAAGCACGTGGTGCTGCTGCAACACTCGCCAAAGTCTCCCAACTGCAGAGAGCCCTGGCCAGGCTCGCGGCACGGACAATGTCCTGCAGCAGCAGCAGCAGGACGCGCACGCAGTGAGCTGATATGGGACGGTGCAGCCCAGGCGGTGGCACAGCACGGCGTCACCCCCCGGCACCTGGCCCCATCCGCCTGCACAGGGATGCGCCGCTGGCAAAGGAGGGACCCCTGAGGGAGAGGCAAGGCACGCATCCTCAATCCTGGTGTGAAACGCACAGGCACTACACGGAAAAGAAAAAACCACAGGATATAACATAGCGTTTATTAAAGTGAAGGTTCCCTACTGTGTGGCAGCAGCAGGGTACATGAAGGCGTCTCCCACCCAGCGTGACCAGCGTACCGCGGCACAGTGCAAGGTATTGTCACCGCGGCTGGAGAGGTCCTCAAAAGTACGTCCTGCTCGCTGTGCCCCACCACAGCCCGTCCATCCTCGCGTAGGCAGGGACACACCATGGCTCTGGCTTCAGTGCGATGACAGGGGCTGCCTTCCCCTCCCGACAGCCAGGGCACATCCAGCAGGCGCGAGACCACTCGCAGCATTAAGGCCCGGAATATTTAGGATATGAATGAGATTCCCTCAAGGGAAAGCTTCACTGCCAGATTCCAAAGCACAGTGTGTCATGATTAGGCGATAAACCAAGGTTGTTTATGGATTGCATCTTTGGGATGCCATGATCAGTACTGTTGTAATTACCAGAGCCTTCATCTTGTGCAGCTGCGTATCTTCTGTGTTTGGCAGTAGGAATTCGGCACGCAGGGGCCTCAGCAACAGTCCCTAACCCTTCTCCCACCCAACCCTGCGCCCCAGGAAGTTTTTGCGTTCTAGTTTCTCAGCTCTCTTGTTTCCCGAGCAGCCTCTGCACTATGCCAGTCAGCACGAAATTTGCGTTGGCTCCTCTGGGTTGTTCATGTTAGAACAGTAAAACAAGAAGCGTGGGAGCAGCTGGCCGGTGCCATCGTGCAAAGGGAGAAACAGTTTCTTTGGCATTGAGCAGCCCATCGGAAATACAGCGCTGGCAAGAGCAGTGGCTTTCTGGGTTGTAGTGTCAAAGATCAAAATATTTTAAAAACGCTTATCAGAAAGCTTATTTTCACTCTCTGAAGCTCTAGTTAAAGGGCAAAAAGATATTTATTTTTAAATGGCAAACTTCCACTATGTTATTAAAACATTGAGATTCATGGTTTTATGTCAGTCACCAAAGTTGCTTTGTGCTTGAGTCTTGTGAATTCATTGCATGAGTGACAGGGTCTGCTTACTTCCCATTTAAATTTTTCCTCAGCAGATGCTAGTGAATGGAAATTTGCAGCCAGCAGAAAGGTAACAGCATGGTCTGTGTCCATTTATCTCAAAAATGATACGCACATTATTTTGTTGACATTGTCACTGCAGGGGAGGGCGGGGAGAAGCGCTGCTGTGTCGGGCCGCGCATGAGCCTCTCTGCCTCCCGCAGGCTACGTGTCGGACCCCATGAGCACCATGAGGTTTCACTCCTGCGGCAGCAGCGGCAGCTTTGAAGAGAGCGGCTGATGGCTCGGGCCCTCCGCCTGCAGGACTCGCCTCCGACCCGCAGCCACAGGTCTCACCCCGTCAGCCCAGCTCCCAGCACCAGCGCGGGTCCCTACCCCCAACGGCTTTATGTGTTGGTGACAGCCGTCCCTGGCACGAGTTCTGCGCGAGCGTCTTTCCCTGCTGACCTGCTTGAGGGGCTGGGTTTGGTGGTGTGCGTCTATTCCCCAACAAAGTGAACGGCCCCAAGGAATGCTGCGCTGTCAGCTTCAGCATTAATAACCTCAGAGATGGCAGTTAAAATGTGGCTGTCACCGTTCCCGCGCTCCAAGGCGAGCTGCTGGTACCTTGGCTGCACTAAGGCCTGGGCTACCAGCCCCTCCCTGCCAGGGAGCCGCCAGCCCCGGCCCCATGGAGCGGAGGAGGAGCCTGTGGCTCCCCACCACCATCCAGGCCCCCGTGGAGGTGAAGCTGTTCCAGCTCCCAGCTTCTGAACCAGCTCCACCTTCTTCCCCGAGTTCTCTGCAGCCCCAGCCACGTCCCGTGTCCCGTTTTCTGTCCCACGGCTCGCGCAGCTCCCAGGACAGCCCATGGCTGCAGCTCATCAGAGCCCTGATCTTTGGATGCTTTCCTGCTCCCTGAGAATAAAGAGATATTTGGGTGCCCGTCTCAGTTGTACTCTTCCCGACATTTGTGTTTTCTTATTCACTTCCTTGTGTTGGTTTGAGGGATAGTTTTTCCCAAAGAGCATAAGCTTTCCTTCGGACATTTGCTTACAAAAAGCAACACAAGTACTTCAAAACATACTTTAAACCAGAAGGAAAATATGCAGAATTGTGTCACGAATATAACAATCTTAACACTGACATATCTGAAAAATCAGTTCCAGCATTAAGTTTCCTTTTCAAGAGGAATTTTTTTCTTACAAATACCTCTGCACTATCTCCTTTTAAAGATCGCTTAAATCACGCGATGACTCTTCGTTAACACAGCGGCTGTACCTGAAAACCAGACACTGAACTGGATTGGAGAAAACAGAGCTGGGAAAGCAGACTTCGTTTGCACCAACACCTCTGCGTGCCCGCTCGTGCCCGAGCTGCCCGGTATGATCCCCCAGCACTTCCCTGGGGAGTGTCAAAGTGGACACGCAGAAACAACGAAAAAAACAATATCAGAAAGCTTTTGAAGGCAAAACTTTTATAGTTTATAGAGCTCTTTACAAGGCCAACTGCTTGCAAATAATTTTACTAGTAGTTGAAATTACTGTGTCCTTGAAGAAAACCGTCTCTTAGTAAATTAGTCCCTACAGAAGAAACATTGGGCTTAGGGGGAAAGTGTGTTTCATAGGCGTGATCAGTTATTAATACAAATGAAAAACTCTGAAAAATGTAAATTATTGAATAGAACATGCTCCAAGGTTGGTTGTGGGAATGAACCTCGTTTGTGCCGTTCCCAGAGAACCCCGGGCAGCCCAGCACACTGAAATACTGATACAGAATAAGATGCCCCAAGGATCCTTACCCTGATTTTAAGACCAGCCAGTGCCTGGTAGCTGTGGCAGTATTTTAAATTGTGTGACACATCAGTAACAGATGATCTAGATTAAGATAAACTGGTGTCCAACCACACAAGCGCTTGCACCACAACCAGGAGCGAGCCCGGCGTCTGCAAGCCCGGCTGTGGGCAGGGCTGTGCCCGCAGGGATGTGGCCCAGGGTAGCCCAGGGGCTGGAGATTTCCTGCGGAGTGGCCCCGGTGGCTACAGCAAGCCCCCGGCCGGCCACTGGGCAGGCTGGGCTGGTACAGCCCCCCCGGGCAGGCGGAGGGGTGGGTCCCACCTCATTTGTATGGCTGAGCCCCCCAAACACTGCAGGAAACCCCCCCCAGCCTGAGAACCCCCGTTCAGCAGGAGCGCCCGGGGGTGTCCTCCCGCAGAGGGCCCAGGGGAGGCTGAGGGCCACCACCCCCCCACAGCTCCCCCCGCCTCAGCCTGGGCCCCCACGCCAGGCGCTGGGCCACCAATGGGCCTCCCCACACTGCACCCACCTGGCATCCTTCCCCCCTGCCGGAACGCCGCTATCGAGCCCCTGTAACCTCAGCGGGTGCGAGTTCAGCCGCGCGAGCCGGCAGCGACACACCTGAGCACAGCCGTCAGCATCCAGCGAGGAGCTGCTGAGAGTACCCAACACGTTGGGAAGGGGAAAAAAGCCTTTATGATGAGCCAAAAATGAGTTTTGCCAGTGGCAACACTCTTAGATAGTTGCTTTTCTCACATATGTTCAGTTTAATAATTAGTCTCTTTTTTCGGTGCACATCTTGTTTTTCCCTAAATGCCACCAACATTTTTTCACTTTGAAGCCAATTACTAACTAGCAATGGATAGGAGAGCGGAAATTACCATGGGTAACATTTCCATAACCTTACATTATCCCTTTTTATGGTTTTCCTTCTTACCAAAATTCCACCTGCTCAGACTGCAGGCATACCCCTGTTTGAAAGGGCGCAAATGGTACATCTTGAACAGCCCCGCCAACAGCAGTTGAGCGAGGGGGGTGGGGGGTGGGAAAGGGGGGGGAAAAAAAAAAAAAAAAAGTGGAGTCAAACAGTTCTCTGAAGCTGAAATTGCCAAATTCAGCTTAATTCCATACCTGGTTCGAGTCCTCTCACCACTTTCGCCATCAGCTGCGGGGAGGCTGGGCTAGATGACCTCCAGAGGTCCCTTCCAACCCCCGTCCTTCTGTGGCCCTGTGAAGGCCGCAGTGACACGTACCGCTCGAGTGCCACGCGTGTCTGTCAGTGTATAAACCCAGAGTATTTGCAGCGTGGGTTTTTTAGAGCAAAACAAGACCTTGTACGAGTTGGCATGCTCCTAACCAAAGGATTCATTTCCCTGCTTGTTAAAATCATAGGCACAAGTGCCATTTATAAATATTTTAACTATTTTAAATAATGAATCGCCAGCTTTCCAGTCCCTTACAGTCACGACCGCATTGTGCCTCTGGGACAGCCCTGGTGCCCCAGGTTCTCTGCAGCCCGAGAGCGCCCCGGGAGCTCAGCTGCCTCTCGCGTACCAGCCCCTGCCTTCTTTTCTAGAAGGCTGACGTGGAGATACTCAAGTCATCTTACACACGCTGCCGCAAACGCACACTGCCACGGAATTCCCTTCAGCACGCTCTGAATGCCCGATTTCATTCAAGGAAGCTTCTGCCCACATGGGAAGGACCCTCCCTCCACACTGCCAAAAAGCCAGTGCGGTTCGTGACCTGCCCAAGCACAGCCTTGTTTTAATCCTGGCCCTGCCAGGGAATCCCTGCCCCCAAATCCCTGCCCTCCTCCCTCGGCCTTTGTTCACCTGTAGCACTTGAACTGCCACCCGTGTGCCTGGACGGGCATTTGTAAGCAGCTTTGGTACAGCCGTGCCCCCAAGCCAGGGGCATTTCCTCCACATGGGCACCTGCACCATACAGTTTTAGTGGCACAAATACCGACCCGACTTCAGTCCTTCAGACAGCAGAGAGATACGGACAACCAGGTCTACTTGATTGGCAAGTATTATTCTTACAATGAAATCCTTTGCAAAAATTTAAGGCGCTACACAGACTGGCACAGGGTTTTTTATCAGCCCAAGTAACTGTGCAGGTATGCGTATCTATACAGAAAAACCAAACCTCTGGAGAAGGCCCTTAGCATGAATTTAAATTCTGAACACTTCACATATCAGGTGTATTCAACCATAGAGTATGTAAACACTGATTATCTGTTTACTGCACTTTTTTTTATACTGAACGACACTGAAAATGTCTTGGTCCAGTGAACAAGCCACTTCTGATTTTGCGGACGTTCCCTGGTTAAAAGCAAAAGACCGTTGCTGAATGGTCAAAATCAAATATGTGCTGTTAAGCAAATATTGCATGCCCTGCACAGAACAAACATCTCCACCACACCGCTCAGGACCACTCCGTGCGATGCTTTCATTTAAACTGCTGAGCACTGTGAAGCTGTTACTAGTCTTTTTTGTCTACTTTTCTTTTCGAAAGCACTTCCCGGTATCCAGACTGAAAATACAAATGTCACCGTCTTTACTACAGGAGGGATCAAACATGAATTACTGGAGCACATTTACATTACCTATCCCATGTGTATTGATCGGAAGTGACACAGTGACAACCCACTCACACTCCCGCTGGTTCCAGTTCCGTCTCCCGCTCTGATGGCAGTCACAGACGGAGTCGGGGCACAGCACCCTGAATGCCACCGAGCGATGCCGGCCAGCTGCTGCACGCCCCCCCAGCCCGGCAGGGTCTCGGGGGCCCATGAGGTGCCGCAGAGCTGTGCGGGACACTCCAGCAGCGGCGACCCACAGCCCGCGCTGGGCTGGCATGGCCTCACACCCCCCACCCCTCCTGCAGCCCCCTGACAGACACCAGCAAAAGCAAACGGCCAGACTTTGCTCATTTAGAAATACATGTTAGAATTGTTCTGATTTAGCAACTTTCAACAACATTTCAAAGTCCCAGGAACGCCCTCAAAAGCGTGGCTGGCGACCAGCTTGGCTCCCCGGGGAGAAGCCCCTTCCCAGTGCCCCTGCAGCTGGAGGTCTCACCTGCTCGTATCGGGGGGAGGCAGCCCCCCCCAGACGCCTCTGCGGGGCCACCCTGCCCCCCGTGACCCCCGTCCCTCCTCAGCACCCCCAGCTGCTCCATCAGCATCAACGCATTAATGTGCGCGAGTGCCCCGTGCACAGCGACGCAGACACAGCCCCTGCCGCAGCGAGGAGGCTGCAGTTCAGGACGGCAGCGACACGCAGGAAAATGCAGTGGGGACACTGACACGGACACTCGCGGGCACAGGCACCCTGTACAGACACGGCTTGTCCGCAGGAACAGCCACATCGCCCTGCAGCCCTCCCCCCCCCGCCTCCCGCCAGAGGGGAGGTTCAGCCTGTCCGATGTTTTGGGAAAAACAAGCATGACAGCAGTGGAACAATCGTTGCGATTATTGTCTTCATAATTACGGAGGAGTGCTGTTTCCCGGGCCGGCATACGCAGATCTATTTCCGTTGTCTGCTGCACACTGAGAAGCTGCTCTAGTAGAACGTGACAGATGGTTGTGGTACTCGTGGAGTAAATCAAAGGAGGAGTGAACATCCCAGCAGGCACAAACCTACAGCAATTTGTGTAAGTGTTGCCGGACACAGCACTGACGGAGCTGCAGAAAAGGCTTAGAAGAGAGTTTCTTCCCCATCCTGGGGCTGTACTGAGGGCACAACAACTGCGTCTGGGTTTACAACATCCTACGAAACAACGAGAAAAACATTAGCTTTACAGAAAACATGCTAAACTTCGAGCTACTGAGATACCCCTATAACAGGTTTCCTACAAGCAGATGCCAGAGTCACCAGAGACGGGGAGCGCTGCTGACCCGGAGCGTCACCCGCTGCCAGCGGCGCCAGGCAGAGGAGCAGTCACTGGGTGTTGGGAGCTGCTCCGTGCAGCTGCAGGGGCGAGAGGACAGCGGGGCTGCGAGCGTCAGCGCCACAGCAGAGATTTGCAACGAGATTTTGGGAACAGGAAAGAACACAGAAGCTGCCACCCAAAAGGATTTAATCACCCCCCGCCCCAGCAGCAGATACTGAAGGAGAGTGTAAGAAGCAGGACGAAGCGGTGCATCCTCTGCTCCTGGCAGGGACCCCTCTGGGGACCCAAAGGGGTGCGGGGGCCAGCGGCCGACCCACGCAGGACTCACCCCAGGGGCACTGCGGCTCCTCTCACCCACGCCGGCGGCTGCGGGGGCGGCTGGGCTCCCTGCGGGGGGACCGTCCTTCCTCTGCTCCCCGGCTCCTGGTGCGCCCCGGGCGCTCTCTGGGGCACCCGCTGCCTCTCTCTCTCCGGTGTTTCCGCAGGGGCCTGGCTGTCCCCCCTCGTCCTTCACTCCCGCCTGCTCTGTCCCCTCCTGCGGCCCCTCCTCGTCCCCCACTGCCCCCATTGCGGGAGCTGCCAGCTGCGGGCCGGAGCAGAGCCCCTCGCCTCCTGCAGACCCTCTGTCCCTCGGCTCCGCTGCCCCGACCCCCTGTGCAGGGGCGCTCAGGGGGGGTTCTGACTCCGGCTGCTCCCCAGGGGACATGGCTGCATGCAGTTCTCCATGCCGGGGGGACACCCCAGCCACCACCGCCACCCCCGGCAGCGCCGGCTCCCCTGCCTCTCCCTCAGCCCCAGCCCCTGGCCCTGCCTGGCCGCCCACCACCGCAATGGCCACCAGCCCGCCCTCCCCAGCCCGGCTCACACACAGCACCGCGGCAGGCAGCGCTTCATCCAAGGCCTCACCAGGATGCCTCCCCTTCCCTCTCTCTTCGGCACGCTCCAGCGATCCCTCCATCCCAGCTGCCAGCTCCCTTGGACCTGCTGCTCCACCCATGGCCTCCTCTCCACCTCCTGGCACTGCTCTGCCCATCCCCGCAGATACTCCCATCGCCCCTCCATCAGGTTTTCCTTCCATTGCACTCTCTGTCGCTCCTTTGCTGCCTAGAGATGGGCTTCCACCCAAAAGTGCTCCTGCTGAGCCCTCCTCCTCCTCCGCTGCTGTGGTCTCCTCCAACTGAGATGACCCTTCACTCATGGGATCCCCTCCAGCATCCACCAGTGCCTCTACTCCAGGTGCTACTTCCAACACGGGACCCTTGCCAGGCTCCACGGACTCCTCCACTGTGTCCTCTGCTCTCAGGAGAGAGCTCCCTTCTACCTCTGATGCCTTGCCAGCCTCAGATGCTGCTGCTCCTATGGCAGCTTTCCCCATCTCCATCTGCTCTTCCCCTGATGCTTTCAGCTGGGAAAACTCATTTGGCTTTCCAAAGTCTTCTCCACCAACCATTGCTTCTCCTGTGCAAACATTCATATCCTCTAATGCTCCCAGGAGAGCCCTGGGCTCCTCCACAGCATCCTCCCCTCCAGAAACGGCTTCCTCTACAGGCTCCTCTCCTTCAGGGCCAACAACGCCGGCAATCCCTTCTGCCACGCTGGCATCCTCCAAAGCCCCCTCTCTCTCAGACACAGCACCCGCCACAAAGTCCCCTGCAAAACCTCCCTCCTCCATGGCCTCCTCTGCCTCAGACATGGCTTCGCTCACCACCTCCTTCACCGCAGGCCCTGTGGCTCCCACAGCCTCCTCCACCCCTGAGCCCTCCTCCGCAGCCTCTTCTGCCCCAGAGACCCCCCCAGCCAGCTCCTGCCCCTCAGACACCGCTCCGTCCTCCTCCCCACCTAGCGCTGCCACTGACGGCTCCTCTCCCCTGGGGACCTGCTCTCCCCGTGCTGCCTCGCTCTCCGTCCCCTCCATCACCCCTTCCTGCTCCCCAGGTGACACCGCTGCGCCAGGCTCCATTCCCTTCCCTGTCCCCTTTCCTCTGGGATCTTCTCCTGCCATGGTGCTCTCCCCAGGTGCAGATTCCTCCACCCGCAGCACAGCCACCGTCTCTTCCTCAGGCAGCAAATCTCCCGCCCGTGCCACTTCTTCTCCTGCCTCTTCCGTGTGAGCATCGCCTCCCTCAGCAACATCTTCCTTCGCAAGAGCCTGTCTCTCCCCTACCATCTGCCCTTCTCGTACCACTTGTTCTGCTGCCTTCTGCACGTCAAGTGTTCTTGTTCCTTCTGCCAAGAAAGCTCCATCTGGTGCTATTAAGAAATAATCAAAACATTAGTTTTATTGAGAACTGTGTTAGTGTTAGGGCTGTTTTACAGGTTTATTATTAAAGATGCTATCTCTCCCAAGCAATGAAGGGACATCAGTGCGGTGACAAGAAGAAAACTTGCTGTGCTGCTTCTCATCACGCACCTGTGCTCTGACTACCCTTCTAGTGCTGCCGTTCTGGCATCTGGCAGAACTCATGTAAACAAAAATGTTGACGCATGACCAGCTTTCAACCCTCACCGTTCTGTCTGCCCTGCCTACTCTCCCTCCTTCCCTCACCTGCCCTGCGGGGAGCTCAGGGGTGTGTATCAGACAGCCGAAAGCTTGACAGTAACAATCAAAAAATTCAGAAATAGGTGGTAAATTGCTCATGTAAAATATGCGCACGCACAGGAGGAGAATACTCAGCTGTTCGTGTAAAATGGGCACTTGCTTCCCATGGAGTCTGTAATTACACCAGGGGAATAATACAGGGCGAATCCTGCCCGCCGGGAATGTAAGGGCAAAGCCCTCATTGGATTCAGTGCTGCAGGACGTGTCCCCGGGCAGGGACCCCAGCAGCCTGTGCCGCTGCACCACGCTTTTCTACCAACCCCGGCAAGTTTCTATTCTTTAGAAAATGAGGAGTGTTGTCCCACTGAAAGAAGCAAGGAGCAACGTCTTTCCCAACCCATCCTTTCTCACCCTGGGCAAAGGCTGTCTTGCCCCAAATCATCTCACACTGGTTTTGATTTATTTTACCTTCTTGCACTACCTCTGCACTCCAAAATTACTGCTTTTTGCTGCCTGCTTGCACAGAAGCCTGTGCAACCAGACCCCACCTCTGGGACGGCAGCCAGAGAAGACTCCAGGTGACAAACAGGCCGAGGGGACACTATTTGTCTGTCCCATCTCTGCCAGCAGAGCGGAGCTCGTGACCGGTCGCCCACACCCCCTCCACTGGCCTTCTGCTCCCCACTCCTCCCCTCCTGCCCTTCAGGGGCAACTGACCCAGAGGTCGGGCTGCCCAGGAACCGCATGTTCTCTACCCTGGTCTGTGCATCACAGACACAGATCCCTGGGGAGACCCACGCATGAAGACTACTGGATTTTGATAGCCTAGAAAGAAAAGGGCAAACACTTCTATAAATAGACTTCAGATGAAGAAGATTTAATGCATGTCCCTGATCGATGGCCAACCTCACCTTCGTTGGCAGCAGGCTCTGTACTTGTTACGTTCTCTTCTTCCTCTTCTGCAGGGGAATCGCTAGGTTCAGGTTCAGAGTTCACATGATGATCATTTCCAATTGTCGTTGCTATTTCCTTCTGGACTGGTTTGCAATCTTCAAAAACTATCACAAAGTTACAAAAGAGGAAGCAAGAAAGAGAAATTGTTAAAAAGCAGAAGGGGAGTCAAAGTCATCCAGCTATCTTTGCTCGATTTAAAACTTGAAATGTCAGAGAAAACCCGATTGGAGCCATGTAAATCGTCACCAGCAATAAGTTTTTAAAGTAGATTAAAACCAAATGGAGACAACCATTAAAAATCCAAGGGAAAATTCATGCAGGAGCATCTACTGAAACACAGAGTGACAATCTTGCACAACATTTTCACAAAACAGTGAGATTGCTTTGGTCAGGCAATCTGAGGGGGGGTTCAACATACAAGCAACAACATTGTTTTTGAGAAAGAAAATTGTTATTATTCTGTGAATACTTTTAAAAAAGAAAAAAATCTATGTTAAGTTCCCAACTCCAGTTCTGATGATTCCCCAACTCCCCAAACTAACATAAGTGACTGAATGACCTATGCCTATCTATAAATAAGTGGGGAAGTATTTTCTGCTCCGTAAATGCAATGATTGAGATGCTTCACATTCAAGTCATACATTTGATATTATTAAGATTGTGCTGTTGGTTCCATTTTTGCTTCATGACTTTCTGGATGATTACGTGAATGGCTTTCACGCTAAACAACTTCTTCATGAGCAGTGTTCCAGCTACGTACACAGTCCGACCCCTTCAGCATCTCCTCTGACAGCCCTTCCCTCCCACAACCCAGATTTCTCCCTTCAAGTTCCATCAGTTTTCTGTATCTTTCCGTTTCTGTTGCAGTTACTGGCTTAGTCTTTTACACAAAGATCTTGCCAGTTTGCCACTGGTATGGACTAACAGCATAAAGTCCAGTCTCGCCCTTCGTTTTACTGCCAAATGCTCTCTGTTGCCAATATACTGCGTCCATGAGGAACCACAGACCTTCAGGTACACCTCTGGAACAGCTTTCGTTTGGGTAATGGCTGTTAGTGTGAGACTCCTTTAACTCCTGTTGCTGCCTGGATGGTGCCAGTGGTCACACGTTTCAGACTGCTCCTCTGCAGCTTGGAACAATCAAGGCTTTGACCGAAAGGGAGTAACTCAGTCAACTGCTTGTACTCAAGACTTATGATCTGAAAGTTATGGCTGACATAAAGGAGACAATCACAGCACTTCTAGATCTTATTACTGTATGTGACATGAGGCAGTACACTGGTCACCTTCATCTATGCAGTGGAAGTGCTGCAGAGACACTTGTTCCAAGTTTCAGTTTCTGAACGTCTACAGACAAATTCTACGTCAAGGCTCAGTTAGAGCACAGACACTTTCCAACATCTTCACCAATGATCTTCCCAGAATCAGCCTGTGCCACTTTATTTAGAGAAAGCATTTTGTCTGAGAGTAGAGGATGAGGGTTTCGGCCAGCAAGAAAAAAGATCTGAATCCTGACTTGGTCTTCTATTAAAAAATACAGAGACTGAAACCAATCACCACAACAAACCACTCAACATGTTTCTGGCTGAATCACGACTCACAGCCTAAATAAAGCTGGCGATGATACAGAATGATATCCTGACTTTCAAGCAACACCTCAGTTCAATTTCTCTGAAAATAAAAATAAGGAGCCGCAAGTAAAAAGCTAATGCTCCTGCACTCAGGAACTGGCTGACTTTGGGCCACTCTGCACTGGAGTATGCAGTAAAGGTACCCAAAATATTGGGCTTCATAGAGAACGGACAGGACAGGAGCAGGGAACCTGCATGAACAGACAAATTCATGGACATCAGATCCGTAAGTGGAGACAAAAGGACGAGGCAGGCATTTCTTTTCTCGCAGCTATTACAGAACAGATCAGGGTGTGGGATTGCTACAGAATGAGTGAAATTCAGAAAACAGAGCCTCTCGTGTTTGTGAAGAGCATCTTCTCTCGCCCCTGCGAGACGCAGACTACTGTGGGAGATGTGCCTCTGGGCTGACCCGTCGGGCACGTCCGCAGCTGATAGGAGCTCTGCTGGAAGAAAATCAGTGGCATAAAAATAAGCACAGTAAGAGTGACCGACCTGAACACTGCTCTCATCCAAACTGCCCCCTTAACCCACAGAAATTCTGTCTCGCCGTCACTTCTGGGCACCATGGATTGTGATCGCATGTACTTGCATGTAGCAGAATGTTCCCTCCAGCAATTTATTGAGAAAAATGGCTATCAATTTTTATGAGACTTATTTTTTTTATACATGCAGCTGTGCATCTGGGATTTAATCTGCCTGCTGCTTCAGTCCGTCAGGGCACTGACAGGTCCAGGAGCAGGAGAGGTGCTGGTCCCGCTCGCAGCGAGGCAAAGACTTAACACCGTGCGCCCTGCGACAACCTTGCACTCTTCCCTTCCCAGATCCCTGTCTCTCTCTTGCCAGCGCACACCCTGTGCTCCCTCACCTCTTCCTATGAGGCTGGGTTTTTCTACACTGTTGATTCTGTCTTTCTACTCACCCTTGTATATGTTATTTTTCTTCTTTTTTTCACTTTTGTTTTTATTTTTTCTTCTTCTTCCTCCTGTGGTTCCTCCTACTTTACACTTTCCCCCATGCTTCCTAACCCAGCAGTACCCTGCACCCACACAGCTCTGAGCAGAAATGGAAGAAACTTTTAAAAAGACCATTTCAGTCTACACTACAACAGGCCCCTGCTCAGCCTGAACACCTTTTTGCCTATGCCACCGGTCCTAAAGGGCAGTGATGGCTTCACTCCTTGCTGTCACATTTCACCTGGACAAAGCACTAAGATCTGCTCTGCAAGGAACCATGAAAACTGAGCAGGGAATGTCCCAGGCGAGCATTTATAAGGTTCCTCCTGGGACCCAAGGTCCTGACAAAGGTCTCTGCAAATAGTGCAGAGCCTGCTTGAATCGTTCAGGCATCTCAGCTCTGCAGAGAAGACAAGAAGCTTTCTGCTGCAGGACACCCCCGGGCTGCCTCCCGCAGAGGTTCAGGCAGCACGTTCTTTGACCTGCCGAAATGCCAAGTGCTTTGCCAGGTACGCGCATCTATTGTACTCTGACCCATTATGGGCCTGAAGTCTGACAAGCTGGCAGCTCCCATTCTTTGCCGTTTACCTCCTGCGTAACAACTGACAAAAGGGAATTGACAGTCTATCAAAACACAGAGCCCAGGGGAGGATGACAAACGCCGCTAACAACAGTTCTCTCCCTCGGGATCAGCGATATCTCCTTGTCACAAATAGCACAGCAAGATCAGACAGCGCGCAGCAGGAGCCCATCCCAGGTATTTCCACTTCTGACAGGTCCTCTCGCGCCACCGGTTGTGATTTGCCCAGACTCAACCCGCAACTGAACAACCCCAGAGGAGCATCCTGCACCTTTTGCTTTCTTCAGCAGATACAATTTTCTCTGCTGAATTAGTTCTGCACTGTTAACGACAGCACTGCTGAGGAGAAATCCTGCCACGAGCAGAGCATGACGGGCATCACCGGGGCAAAACCAGAATGGCGCCATCTCAACCTCATCCAAACACAGGCTGGACGGCTGGTGAGAATGACCAGACCCACTGAGACGCTCATGTGAAGAAGTCAGGGAGGCCCAAGAAGGGGCTGAGAACCAACTCTGCAGTCGCAGTAAAGGACTGGGCTCCTTCAGCCCTTCGGGCATCTCTGGAGGCTTTTAGCCCTCAGCCTTTTGGACGGCTGGAGCAGCCGGAATTGCAACCATCTGGCATTTCTTTTAAGACTCTAGACATCCTTGAATTTTTGAATTAGAATCTTTATCATGGCAGCAACTGTGCTAAGAGCCTAGAAGAAGCTAAGATTCCCATGTGACTTTTGTTACACCACAGTATTTCTTCAGCATGTTCATTAAATCTCAAAAAGGATATTATCTTTTTCTTTCATTGCTCTACACACAGTTTCTTGGCAATTCTCTATTTGCTATAAAATTTACCTAGAGAACACCCATGTAGATAGGGAAAAAAATCTGTACACAATTTAGGAAGTCATTCCTACCTGTGATTTTTACGATTCAATGATTTTTCTTGTCTTTCCTTGATCTGCACTGTCCCTCAATCTCGGGTAGTCTCCTGGCAGCAGAGATGAACCAGGACTTAACTGAGAAGTAAACGTCATTACCTACATAACATTTGGACAATCCATCTGTATTTGATAGAGGATCTCTGTTCAAACCTCGAGCCACGAAACCATGTGTGCTGAATGTGAGCACACGGGGATTTGTGCTGATAAAGAACACCGCTATTGTCTTAGGCTAACTCAGTACCAGACTACTCGCTGCCACATTCGATTGATCTTTCCTTGGCTTTGTATTGTAGCATAATGTTCTGTCCCTCAGGTTTTTAAAGTTCTTTCCTCACTAGTCCTCACTCAACTCATCTGCGCCTAGAGGTGAAGGTGCTTAAATTGAAGTTTCTTTCACACAAGTGAAGAGAGGGGTTCCAGAAGCAAACGTCTTTGAAGACTTCAGCATTATTCAATGAATAGTATGTTACTGTCTTTACCGTCTCAATTCTGAATGCATAACAAAGCAAAAGCAAGGCACGAGACAGTCTGAGTAACCCAGCAGCAACAGACTCGCAAAGCATTAAGCACCAGCATTCAAAGTGTTTATTCCAGACACGGCTATCTTAGATAGATGCACTGCAGTGAACAGAAAGCAACAGAAACAGAACCAAAAAATCCTATCAAAATAAAGGAAAGCCATTCTACATTCCACTGCAAATCCCGCATGCGGAAAGACAACTGGAAATTTCATCTACCGTGGCTTGTGGCTCTCCTTTACGTCAGCACCAGTGCAGACGAATATCCTTTTATACTGCCTGATTTAACCCCATCCAAGGCATTTCCCCCATGACCCGGGTGACATTGCAAAGCAGAGGCTTACCTTTTTTCCCGTTCTCCAGATATAATAATGCAAAGCCTTCCTCATGTGGCCAACCTTTTACTAATTCCCCATTATCCATAAAGGCAAGGTTGAAACTGCAAGATGCCTGTTTTATCAACAGTAAAACCAAGGTGTCACACAACTGACTGATTTGCTCCTTGTCAACAAATCCATGACAGGGTGAAGCAACACAACCATGGATCAACTGACACATTTGCGATCTTCATCTGCTGCACCATGATTCCCATGGTGATTTTTGGTGTTTGTTTTGAATCTAGTATTTCAACATCATAGAGTCCCCCGATCTGGCATACAGACTCTCCTATAGGTAGCAAATCACGTTTGGATTTTATAATAATTGCATGATACGTGAAACCCAACTACCGGAGTGAAAAAGAATAGCCAAAGCCTTCCACTGGAAACACTAGGAACGAAACACTGAACCGGGGTTACGCCGCGGGTGGCTGTTCAGCTCACGGCAGTGGTAGTGGGAGAAGAGCCTGGCAGCCACACACACGCGCTGCACCGTGACTCGGTGTGGAGGCAAACACGGGACACTTGCACGCACCAGTCACTCACAGCTGGGCAGAGGGACCGTACTCACCACCTCCTTCATCACTCTGCGGAGACTCTTCATTGCTGTCCTCCGCTCCCGTCACATTGCTTTCCAAAGGCTCCGGAAGACTTTCCTCCCCGCCATCCCTCCTGGTACTTGCATTCTTGTCCCCGTCTTCCCCGATGTTACTTTCTACTGACCCAGCCTGTTTGAGTTCCCCGTTAACTTCAGGACTGTGATGCTGTATTGCCATTATATTTTCATGACAAATTCCAGTATCTTCCCTTGCTGTTAGATCTTCTGGTTTTGCCTTTTCTGCTTCATCTGTTCCTTCCTTTTCCAGTGTAGGACTTTCCTGATTTTCCTCCATTCTGAGGGGTTTATTCTCCCCGTTCGCATTTCCATACTGTGCATGAGCTGTGTTATCAGATGGTCTTCTGATATTATACTCCTCTCTGCCCTTAACATCGTCTTCCATCGTTTCAGCATGAGTGTCATCTTCGCTGCTATACTGAGTACTGACGGATGACACAGAGCGTGCAGGCCGCCTCTCTAGAAAGAGCAAACGTAATTTTGGTTTAGCATTTGTCACTAAACATCTGCATTCATTGCCTCATCTGATACCAGTTTCTGAATTACACCATCTGAGGATAACGTAACAAAATTCCTATTAGTGCAATAGAAGAACATTGCCCAGATGTATAAAAGTATTAAAATTATAGCCATTTAACATATTTTCTTCTGATAATGGTAACGAACCAGATTAGCTCCATCAATCATACAGAAATACACCTCCAAAAGCACCTCTAGATATGACTCAGACAGGTTTTAGAATAGTTTCTTGACCTTCATTTGATAAAAGATTTCAACCATAGCAACAGTCCTTTAGCACACTCCTGTTAGCTCAGTGAATATGACAAAGATCTCCAAAGTCAAGTGTAAACCATTCAAATTGAACTGGAGATGAAGTTCACTGTCTCCTCTAAAAAAGCATGCAGGGACCATCATATGAAATTCATAAATAGAAAATTTGAGGCGGGAAAAAAAAGCAATAATTCTTCATCTAACATTGAGGCAAACAGAAGAGCTTACTGCTACACAGCACTGCTGGTGTCCAAAGCTGACATGGACTCAAGACGACGTTAGTCAAACTCAAGGAAGAAGAATCCAGCTAGGCCTAATAATTAACAGCGACCACCCTTGCCACCAGCTAATTACGGGGGGGGACGACACACTGGGGAAGAACCACCGCATTCTTCCCGTTCTTTTTTTTTTTTTTCCTGGGCAGCCCCTGCCGGCCAAAGGCCAGAGGTAGAATTTGGACCCACGGTCTGTCCCTGAACAGCTATTCCCAGAGCCACAGGAGCCACTCTGCGCTGCATTATTTCTTCCTGCAGCCACAGTCTTCCAGCAGCGTCTGTACCTCTTCTGCCTCTGTGCAGCTGAGGAAGGCTCATTGCAATTTTTTGTGCTATTTTAAATTCCCCTTTTCATCTGTAATGTATTACAAAAACTTTGCAGGACTGCTTTTAAAAGTACCTCCAATATGGAAGCGAAAACTTCCCTAAAATACATCAATTACTCCCATTAATTTTAAAACAAGAATAAAGCAGGTGTGTGAATGGAAACTGCAATTCCAAATTAATGGACTGCCTCGTACAGAGGCCAGACTACCCATTCAAGAAAACTCCTCAATTTTCCTTAAAAGTAGCAAAGGAAAAGGAACGGCGTGCAACTCCACCTCCCTGCACACGTTAGTGGTGGTTTGGGGGAGCTGCCAGCATCTCTGGGGAAGGTACTCAGGGTACGCTCATTCTGACTGACATCTCCGCAGAGACAGGCAGCACTGATGAGAACGCGTGGGATCGGCAGCAATGCTGAGAACACGTGCTTAATGAAAGCGAGTGAGTTCAAAAAAAAAAATTACAGGTCCAAGGCTCAGCAGATGAATTCAAGGCACGGTAAATGTTCAAAGCTCATTTCAGGTCACAGGGAGATGGCAGTTGAAGCCAGCAACAATTGACGTTGAATTACGCAGAAACACGTGGTGTGGGTAATCTCCAGGTGGCCACAGGTTTGTGTTTGCCTCGAGGAGCCTGACAGAAAGGAAGCTTGCGCTGCCAGTGACCGACGCACCACTACAAGGTAGGGACAATCTGCACCAAACAAGTTTCGTACGCTACAGAAATTCACCTACACTTCAAAAATTCACCTGACAAAATAAAATAATGAAAAAAAAAAAAAAAAAAAGAAGAAAAAAAATGACAAGGCTGGAAGCAGGACTCTCCTAAACGTTTTAGCTGAACACGTTTTGCTGGCCACCTGGAGGTGTATGTCCAATGCCCTGCACCACTGGCCCCCACGGCTTACTGGCTGTA
This sequence comes from Sterna hirundo, assembly GCA_009819605.1. Classification (NCBI taxonomy): domain Eukaryota; kingdom Metazoa; phylum Chordata; class Aves; order Charadriiformes; family Laridae; genus Sterna; species Sterna hirundo. The sequence goes on from CM020443.1 coordinate 65,601,383, forward strand.
AACACACCCTGTGCGAGCCACGGAGAAAGGGCGGGAAGCCACAGCTCACGCCAGCCAAAGGGAAAAGTGACTCCAAGCCATGAGCTTCTCCAGAGGCACTTCTCCAGAGGCATCTCTGGAAGCAGCTTCCCCCATTCCCAGGGCGGCAACGCTGCTGACGCCCACCGCCGGCTGCCACGGGGGAGGCAAGCAATGACCGATGAACACTGTACTGGTGCGCTGGCGTGAGAGACAGAAGCAGCAAACAGGCTGCTAAGAAAGAGGATTAAACCTGTCGTATTTGAACCCCCAGAGAACGTCCATGATGTAAGTGCATGCCCTGAGCTACCACAGCAGAGGAGACCGAGGCGAGCCGTGGCAAATACAAACTGACCAAGGCCGGCAGCGCCCGTCCATGGCGGGTGAGGGGCCCTGCCTCCGTCACCGGCTGTATTACACCACTAGTTGCTGATCTTAAATGTCTGTATTTCAAGATTTGATGGCTTCCCAACAGCGTTTTCATCACAGAAAAAATCATACTGAATTAGTGAGTTTTGGTGCACGTAGCACCACTACATCCCAGCACAAAGGTGCATAAGGGTGGCCCTTAAGGAAGGCCTTCACGCAGAGGTAGCCCCGAAAGGCCCTTACAGTTACCTGTTCCCCTCCATCGACACACACCTCCGCACCCACACCTTCCACTTGACCACCACACGCTGCCAGAGCTTGGGAAGCAGCTGATCACAGCCACAATAAAGTCCGTGATGCCACACGCTAACAAGCAGAAAAGAACGCTTGATTGTACTGATTATTCATGAATCACAAGCTATTTCTGATTATCGCGAGAAAACAAAAATTAAGATTCTTTTTGATCACTGCCATGATTTTATAAGCGAGGATGTTTCAAACCTGATTTGAATTTCTGTTGGATTTTGTACTTTCTGTAAAAAGACTGGATCTTTCTTGCAGCTGCAACCCTTTCACAAACAGCTGTATTACCTTTGTTTAATTCACCTAGAAATACAAACATGAAAGTAATGTTTCCATTTAACTCGAGAAGCAGTTTGCACAATAGGACTGTCAAATGTAAGGAAGACAAAGTAATTAATTTAAAATAGCAGTAAATGGAGAAATCCTAATACATGATGACAAGCGAGAGGCACGTAAGTCAGGTCGGAATCCAACAGAGCCACAGAGGGGCAACGATGGCGAGATCAAACACCGCGCCAGAAGGAAGAGGCAGCTCACTCCTGGCTTACCCACCACCGGGTGAGTGGAATTCTATTGTTTGTCGAAGAAATGAGAAATTCTCTCCAAGTTTTCTGTGGGATTATTTAGGAAGATGCACGGCTCAGCCTGCACAAAGGCCAATAGTTAAAACACTACAGATTAAAAGCGCTGATCCAAAAAATCGAATGACAGAAAACGCTACTTATTCTTCAAAATTGTATTCCAGAACAGTTTAATCTTTCTGAATTAATAATAATAATGGCCTTGGGCACTTCACTGCACACTTTTGTGGCTACATTTGGATCAAGAATCCCAGACCACCTTCCTGACTCCGACCCTCACTCATTCTCAGCCAGACTCGGACAAGGACCCTCACAAGCTGCCCACCACGGTGGGGACAGGGGACGCCTGAGCCGACAGTGCTTTGTCCCCAGCCCGGGCAGAGCCTGTCATGCACCAGGGGACAAAGCTCAGGTTGGGAATATCTGGGGCCCTTAAAGACAGCACTTCTAGAATACAAGGCGGTACAAGGCTGGGTTTCCTGGTGACTTCTCAGATAAAGGTGCTCACGCTCAGCAGGTGTCAGTGGTCACAGCGTCACAGACGTTGGTGACCACCGGCATCAAGCGCTGACCTGCCCCGAGCACTTGGAGCTCATTTGCTGACTGGCTCCATCTCCCTCTCTGCAACCGAACGGTTCAGCGGAGTCTGCTGTGAGCTGGCACACGCTTACGCTGCCCGTGGGTGGAATTAAGAACAGATAAAATAGCTCTCTGTCACCAATTCAGTAGGACTGCATGGGGTTTCCTGTGCAGACTCAACATATGCACTGGACACACACAAAATGTAAAACACGCATCAGGTCAACTTCTCTACGCCTCATTATGAAAAAACCCAACCTTGTTTATCATCCTCGGAGTCCCTGTCAGAATAACCATCGCTTTGCTCTTTCTCACTGTCAGAGGTCTGCAGTGCCTTCTTTGATGAGGTTTTACTCTCCTTTTCATAGTCTAAATTATGTTTTTTATCATCTGAGGATGACTTTGGCATTCCATTCATTTGATCACCAGTCTGTCCCTCTTCATTAACTTCTTCATCTGCTTCAAAATCTTCATCATATTCTAAAACAGAAGAATCATACTGTGAGACAGGAAACGGAATTCACAACTAATAAAGTCCTTTTTAAGCAGACAGAGGTTAACTCCATTAATCTCCTTTTGCCTCTGCATTTGCTCGGTCTTTTTAAAGCCATGAGAGAATCTAAGACCACAGACAGGAATCATGAGAGCACATTATCATAAAAAGCATCATGTTCTTCATAGATAGAGCAGCAAAAATGCAGTAAAGCTACTGAATGATGCATCAAGTACGATTAATACCTTAAAACAAAACAAAAAATCATTAGCCACTGAAAGAACTAGAAAACTTAAGAGCTGTGCAAACTCAGAAATAAAATGCAAGACAGCCTCATTACAGGAGAAAAACTTGCTGCGATGAAAAAAAATACAAGCAACAGGGAAAGCTGGAGAAAGGTAATATATTGTAGCACAAAGTAAGGTAAGTGTGGATTGACATGGCTAATTAGCAAAGAAGCGGCTTACAAATTAAATGAATTACTGAAATCCAGCCAAAGGGTGCTGCGGAGGAAGCGTCTGCTATCGCACGGTTGTAGTACGCTCCTCCAGGTCCCAGGAGAAATCCCGGTACAAATGAAGCTTACGGCAGAATTACCATTTGCACATCACCACAGTCTGGCTTCCCTCCCAGGCTGCCAGCCTGACAAGGTGTAGCATTTGATAGATAACTTTGCTCAGATCTACAGGTAAAGACCGCCTTGGTGCCTATGCATGACAGAATCCTTCCCTTCCCAGCCAGGGCTGCGCTACGTGAAATCCCAGGCACCAGCACGCAGCGATGTCAGCGATTTCCATTTCAAATCCAGCAATTCCACTGGTACCACAAGCTCACTGCGCACGCAGCGGAGAGCCAACAGACCTAAACTGTGAAGGAGAGCTGTCACCGCCGACACACCACCTGTCCCTCGTGGCCATAATTTCCCACCTGTCAGATTTTATTGCTCATCCCTTTTTCTTTCCATCAGTGCTTCTAAAGCACCGAAGTGACAGAACGCCAAGGACAGAAATGAAGAGTATCTGATGCAGAACCAATTAGGCAAATAAACAATTACCCAGGCAATGAGAATTAAGGGAATAAGGGAATTTATTTTCTGTATTAAAAATCAATTGAGATTCCAGCTGCGTTGTTGGAAGGGAGGCCTCCTTAGGTAACTGTCAGAAAGGTGCCCACCTCCTGGAAGGCACAAGGCTTGATGAATCACAACACGCATCCACAGGGACTAACGAGGAAGCTGAGCAGCAGCACTGCAGAATTATGAAAGTAAAAATAGGAATGGAAAGTAGGAATTAAAATTTCTCTCTAAATTTGACTTGCTCTGCAAAAGGCATTACAGTAAGAGTGTGTGAAGGCAGGGGCTGGGCTCACCGTCTCCTCCCACGGGGACAGGCAGCAGGAGCCTGGTGGCACCAGGGAAATGGCACATTCTGAGCCTGCAGTTGGAGCTGCCACACGTCAGTTTTACACCACAAATATTATCTTTGTCTGCCACAAGAAACACCCCTTGGGCAAACTTTCAGCAAGGGCAGACTCCCTCCGGTCTTTCTTTTTACATCTCTGACAACAGAAACGAGATGGGACTCAAGAGGGGCAAGGTCAGCTCCAGCAGGCAGCGGGAGCGTTTGGTGAAGGGAAAGGACGACGGCCCCAGCAGGATCGGAGCAGAGAAGGCAGAAAAGGTGAGCGGGTAGAGCTGGAGCAGAGGGAACAAGTGCTCAGACAAGCAAGGGAGCTGGAGGTCTGGGCAGGCGTCAGGTACGCGGTGCCCGGGGCAGTGTGGTGGAAAGAGCCTGAGGTGAACCAAGCACCCTGCTCCCACAGGCAACTGACAGGAGAAAAGACCAAATAGCTCATCTGGCGCTGAATCTTGCTGACATTTTGCTGCTATATGCTCTTCCCACCTTCCCTCCCCTTTTTCACCTCCTGCCCCTATGGCCACCGTCTTCTCTCCATTCACCTTACGCCGATGTCCCATCTCCCCTATGAGCTCACCTCAGACTCGTTCTCTGCCCACCCACACCCACTCCCATTTCTTCCTTCTGCTCTACTTGTCCTGCCCCTGCTGCCATTCTCCTTCTCCACTGCTGTCCCTTCACTGTTCCCCACTTTCCTCCTGCTTTCCCACTTACTTCAGGCTCCTGTTTCAGCCTCCCAGACCTTCCTGACTCACTTGCTTGGCTCTCGCAAAACCCTCTCATCCTGGTGCTTGGCTGAAAGAAGACCCACTGATTTTATTGCCCAGACACAGGCATCACGACATTTCTCACACATGAGTGTCCTAAGGGAGGATGCTCCAGGTGAAGTTGGAAGCCCACAATCCCCTACCTTCTCCAGAATCATCCTCTCCCATTTTTCATCCCACGCTTGTGTTTTGCAATACTGTACCATTTCTACCGGTGTCTTCCTGACTATCTTCACTTTCATGATCAGATAGTTTTTCCCTTTCTTCTTTTCTGTACTCCTGTCTGGTCTCCATTTTGTCCTCAACAGTTTCCACACTCGCTTCATGACCTGGTATGATGACTAACAATGAATCTCTGCTCGATTTCTGCTCAACGCTGCTTTTACTTGGCTCTCGGTGCACTCCATCTCTCCGGGAACCCACATGCTTTTCCTCATGCTCCTCCATCTTTCTCTTGGGAGGGGATGGCTTTTTGTCCAGACCCATTGCAATAATGCATCTATGAAAAAAAACACAGAGAATTGGAAAGTATCACATTTTTCTTTCTGTGAACAACAGAAGGGCAGAAGACACAGTGAGCTATTCAGCTCATTATCGGCAGTAAATCCAGGTCCCTATCTGCCTCTGCATTGCCGGTCAGACAAGGTGACTGATAATGACTCACTTGGAGAAGCCCCCTAAAATCCTCACGCGTTCCACAAACACATACGCAATTCCTCCTTGAAGGAGAGTAATACTGCCTGCACTTAAAGGTGAAAATTAAAGATTCTACACAGCTGTGCAGTGCCAGGAAGATTTAAAAAGAGGAAACAAGTGATAAACTCTCTAAAAACTGGGCTGCTAAGTCCTTGTGAGCAAAGCATGTTCATCTCCATACCTGTAGCAAGGAGATGCTCCCTCCACATTGAGAAACCCGAAGTATCCGTGTCTGCCTCCCAGCCTGGAATGCTTCTGGTGTTTGTACTCACAGCACCAGCTCAGCCTGTCCACTTGCATCCCGTTCAGAAAAAAGGTGAGGCTGAACGGGAAACCATGGTGCCTCCTTGAGATGAACTGAAAGGTCTCTGCAACCACAGCAGGGAAAGGGTTCAAAGAAAAAGGTTACGTTTTACTGTCAGCCTGTTGCAATGGTGGTACCTCCGCACCACCACCAAAGCACCCAGCCCTCCGAGGTCAGGCACTTTGGTTCTTGGCTGTATTAACTAGTTGGTAGAACTCCTCCTGCTGCCCCCCACACAGCAGCTCTGTCCCTTTCTGACCCAGCATTCCAAGCTGGACACCCCTGTGCCAGCTAACCCAACACACAGCCAGTGTGGCGGCTCGCTGCTGCGGCGGGGCAGAGACTAGAGCCTCCCGCCTCCAAAACATCAGCTCTGCCGCTCGCCCTGCAGGAGGCACGTTACGGAGAGGAGGCTTAGGATTCCTGGTGTGTGTCTGCATGGCGCAGCGGTGCGTTAGAGCTCCCGCAGTGCAACGCACGCCGCCCTCGCACAGCACCGCACAGAGCGCGGCCAGGCTCTGCAGCAGCACAGCCGCAGTGTCAGCGGCTCTGGAGCTGCACGAGTACGGTCGTACTCCGAGAAACACTCAGCAGGTGAAAGATGCTGTTTCTGGAGCTGTTTCAGGCAACTCTGCAAGGGCAGCGTTTGGCACCCGGGGCGTACAGGCACTGCGGAGCACCCGCCAGTCACAGTGTCCTTCCAGAGGAGAGACAGCATGCGGCAGCAGGGAGAAGCCCCCTCTGCCCAGCAGCTGCCCTCGCAGGCGTGAACGGGGCCCGGGACAACGGGCGCACGCCCAAAAGACACCCAAAGGCCATATTCTGCACAGCTGGGACAAACGCCCGAACCAGACCCGTGGCCACCCTGCAGCACACCCACAGCCTCCAGGGACAGGCAGGCATCTCTGCACCATCTCCCCATACACAACGCAAACACGGTGGGTTCTGTGAGCGGGAATGAGGGCTACGATCTCTGGAATCACTCTTCCTCATAAGTGAAAACCTCCCAGCCGCTTCCTCTTCCCGATTTCCCAGAACACAATTCGCCTTTTACTGGTGTGATGGAATCACGCTCATGTAAAAGAGATGGGAACTGGGCTCCCACTATGTACGTTTCCTTCTGGAATAATAAGCAACACAGACTGATGTATTATTATAGCAAGTCAGACACAGGTAACCCCCATTCAAGGACAGTTTACTGCTACAACGACATTATTAACCATACATCCATCCACAAAATTAATCTAAGCTGGAGTATTTTGTTAAATCAGTTCTCTAAATTCATTCTACCATAATTTGCAAAAGTAATTGTAACCTCCCTTTCCATCATGAAACAGCAGATCCAGATGTAGTGTGGAGGCAGATGGTATAAAAAAACCTGGATGCATAGATCTTGACTGAGCTCAGATGAAATAATTTTGATATCACATCAACATTTTAGCCAAAAGAAAAAAAAAAGATGCTGCCAGAATCAATATGAACTCTTTGATTCCTTATCCTTACCTCCTTCCAACAGCTTGCCTTTGTAGACACACAGGTTTTCTCCTCCACAATGCTGCTGATAGACTTTGATTTCATCTCTGTAATCAGTGTCACCATGAGATAAACGCACACTTTTTCCTAGAAAGACCATGGTAACAAATGTGTTGCTGCGTAACGAGGGCTTAGGGAATCCTCCGGAATTCTGCAGTGGGAAATACATAAAAAATGCATTCAGCTTCCAACTCTAATGAAGCATGAGCACAAAGATAGTATATGTGCCGCATATTGAGGCTTACAGTCTTTTAAGAGACACCTTGAGCTTCTTAAATTGGAGAGCATTTTGTGACATGCAGAAGGGTAGAAAATTTTGGACTAAAAATCCATTGCATTGAATTGCCCAAAATTGCAGGGACCAGATTTAATGACCCATATCATCCCTCCCAATCCTGTGTTCCTACGATTTCTTCTACAGGAGTCAAAACTGGCTGGAGCTACAGTGTAACAGATGAAGTTTTCACACACTCAAGGCATTTCGTGTATCCCTCTGAAGTCCTGGTACCAGATATGGTCAGAGACAGAATCAAATTGACTGAGATGGAAGGCTGCAAATAAGAGATGCTCTGTTTTTTCTGTTCGAGCGCTTTTTTTCCCCCCCCAGCTGATGAAAAACATCAAATGTTTTAGTACATAGAGAGATGGGTGGCAGTTATATAGTTTAATAGTTATAAACTTTCTTTCCTTCAAAAATTTGGTGCATTTTTGTGCAAACTAGGAATACGGACCTTTCAGCATTAGGCGAGTCATCAACATCAACATCAGTGAGGAAAGTAATACACCCATGCACAAACTGAGAAGCAGAGAGAGATAGCTTACCTTTGCTAAAAGCTGCTCTGAGCCATTTGGTGCAGTGGTGGGACGAAATCGTCTGCCTCTGGGCACCCCATTTCTCACCGCATTTACACTCCTGTCTCCCTTTTGCAGGGGCGGAGGCGGCACTGGTATCATATGATTGCTAACGACAGGGAGTTGATATGGGGATAGTCCAGTCACATATTCCATCGAATTCATAAGTCTTAACCCACTCCTCTCCTCCTGCAAAAACATTTTACCAAGCTTAAATAGGTTACGCAAAAATAACTACTGAGCATATTGAACTAACCGGGGTTTGACTGCTCTTTACGTTTAGTGATGCACATATTTCTAGAACAATTCCATAACTTGGTGCTTGCAATTTTTTTCATGAAAACATTTCTGTGCTAAAACCCTTTCTTTTAATTGCAAAGCAACAGGTAGAATGCTTGATGATGCCACTTTCATAGCTACACACAACGCTGTAATCCATGTACGGCTTGTAACCGTGCAGCGTTCTGGTCACGAGCAGAGAAGGCGGCACATCCCCACAGCACTGCTGCCGCTCTCAGCTGGCAGAAAATTCCACAGCAGTCGGAATCTCCCAACAGTGACATCATTTGGCAGCAATTATACAAGATGTGGTTCAAAACGCTTCTCTCCCATTTGTAGTGGAGGTTTATTCCTCCCTCAGGACAAAACACAAACAGAGGACCAGGGCCCTGAAAAGCAAGACATCTCTAGAGAATAAATCCTGCAGATGTTGCATGCTCTGGATCCAATCTAGGTGTTTTGTCAGTAGTGAGCATTAAAGAAACCATTTAAACCACACGTAATTTGTGTAGACATAGAAAGTGCCAGCAAATTCTTGGAGAAAGGATTGTGACCATCACAACGCAGAGCAAATGCGCAGCAGAAGAGAGCGACTCACACAGTGTCCGCCAGTCACGGGCGGCAGGCCACCCTGCCCTTCCAAACTCCTCCAGTCCCATGGAACTCCTAACACACAGCCAACTACATCATGTTCTTCTAGAACAGAAGACAAGTCCAAATCTCACCTGAAAGTAACTGCGTACATATCAAGATCGTGTTTGGCTGCTCCCAAAAGCTCACATTCTCTGAACCCACTACTGTGACTTAGTAGGAGGAACGGTAAAATAAAGAAATTAGTTTTTTGCTACTTTGCAGCTGTAGATGAAGATGAAAACTTCTAAGACGGCGTGAAAATATTCTTGAGTAACTGGTGTTAACCAAGTGGCTGCCTCGCTCTCTACCTAACAGAAAATCTATGTAGAGGCAGAAAACTTCACATGCAGAGAGATTTTATACTATGAAAGAGAAGTCACCATCTTTTTCCTGGCTGTGATAAAGAACCGGGCATTATACCAGTAAGAAAATGTCTTGAAAATTCAAGGGAGGTTGAAAAGAAGAGTTTAAATAAAAGCCGATAACCATTTGGTGGGCACCTTGCCTGCAGTATTCAGTTCTGGGAACTACAGTACTAAAGCAGTATTATAAAGCTGTCTCTATAATTATATTATTTTCAGAATGAAATATGGCCTCACCTCACCGGCAAACTTCTGATTATTTTCGAGTGCCTGGCACTTCTGTTTCAAGCTGGAAGTCTTCGGTACAGACCCGGCTGCAGCACAGCGAAGCGGCTGGAGGCGAAGCGGGCGTTGCATGTGTCCTGGGGCTGTATTTGGTCGCCAGGAAGCCTAGGAGAGGGAAAAGCAAACAGCCGCGAAATCTCAGTGTATGGTTTCCAGTGCAGGGCTGCATCATAAAGGAAAAAATAAAAATAGCACTGATCAAGATATCTGGAAGTGATGAGTGATTCTTAGGTAACCTTCAGGAAATGCAATTTTCTAGTCTGCCCCTGAAGAGCCAGACCCTTTAGGCAACTCTAATTGAGCATCCAAAAACTGGAGCATTCAAAATAACTCTTGGGCATAAATCTAGGTTTTGCGACTGTCTCTTCACAGTGCAGCCCTGAAACAAACGTAATGAACTCATAGGAACTGTGGCAGTGTGGAATGTTTTGGTGACTTTGGCACATGGACACTGAGAGAACGCACGACAAAAGCATGCCTATTTTTCTTCAATACTCAGCATTTTTATTACTTTCCTTTATTTTCTATTTTCCTTGTACATCCTTCAGAATACCAAATTAAAATATTAAACCCTAAAAAACCTGTTTAACTCAGTTATCTTACCATCTTAGAAAAGGCAGGCTCCTTGGGCCGGTGTTGCTGAGAAGGATGTCCACCACCATAAGCAACCACAGGTCTAGGTGCCCTCTGCATGGGACGGAGAGGAGAAGGTTGTTCAGGACTGAAAGTCTCTCTTCAATCTGCACCAATTACCGTGATTGAAATGCAGAACCGGTTAAAAGTAGACCATATATTTGACCTTAGACTTTAGTATCATTATATTTCAAGAGTATATTAACATTCCTCCTCCGCCTGTTAGCAGAGAGTAAGAGGCTTCTGAGCTATAGCTCCAAACACAGCCTTCTGGAATGAGCTTTAGTCTTACTGCACCCCTTCAACTCTTTTCTAAAAGACCCCCATTGCTTGCAGGATTTTACAACATCCGTAAACTTACCTACAGGCACGGTATGCACTGACCATACTTAATGTACTGATACTGGCCTGACCTTGGCTGATAAGGCAGGTAAAACGGAAAGATTAAAGCAGATTTATCACAAGCAAAGCTATTTTTTAATACGTTCTGATGTGCCATTCCTGCAACATTGGCTTCTCGAGATTACTCTTCCATGACACGACCCTGCAAACAGGAACTCAGCCTCAAGCGATGAAGGATGAGGCCCTAGTCTGGAGCAAGCAGGGCAGTCAATGCTCCAGACCAAGCACAGATGTCGTGGGTACATGTGCACGCTTTCAACTGTGTGTGCTCACATTCCACCCCGTGGAGTTCTTGGTGAAACTCACCAGTTGTGAGTGACCATCTGGTTCTCCAGCCACTAAAGGATGGAGCCCATAACGATATTTTGGCCCAAGTGGTGGATGTGGGGAGCGCAGACAGCTAGCACCTTCCACCGATCTTCTGGATTGTGGCACCTACAAGAACAGAAATTTACGTCTCTGGGGTACTAAATACAATTAACAGCAATGTTTGAGCTTGCCTTCCATATTCCATCCAGCGATGATGATCAAATTGCCTAGTCCCCATGGAACACCTGGTTAAGGAAGGAAAGGAAATCAAGGGAGAATGAGAGAGGGACGAGTGAAAAGACTTGTTCCCATCTCCGATTCATTTCTGTGGAGCCCTCTCCAGCTGCGGATCCCCCCACATTCAACTCATCTGCCTGTTCTGTCTGTCTCCCAATTCTTGGTTTGGTTGAAGGTCTCCCTCATTTTTAAATTTGAGTGCATCTGGCACTTCCTTGCTCTGCCTGCTGCCTCTCCCTACCTTTTCTTCTCAAAAGCTCCACACCGGGCTGACCACCCTTCTGTAAATAGCTGGCTATGTTTCTCATCCTCCTTTGCCCAGCCCTCTTTCTCCTTTCCTTCTACATTAGCTACTCAGACGACTTCACTGAATGTATGAGATGAGAATTAAATTACACCGCTAATTCTAGCCAGGGTCCTGTGTCCCAGTGTGGCACCACAGCAAAGATAGAGATCACATATCTGCAGGTGTCTCCCTTACACTCCTCACTGAAGGAGGCAGCTTTGGTTTATGTTCCAAAACTATCCAAGTCCAGAATCCCTTCATAGGGTGCCGCAGTCGCTGCTTCAACTCAGGCAAATTTCAGGAGTTCAGTCAGTAAATAATGCCTTTGCAACTACCATAGTGATCAGTGTTTTTCATTAAAATCTTTTCCTTTCTTTACCTGATGAATTGCTCACAAAAGCATTATTTAAAATTAAAAAGATCTGACATTGTTTTTCAACTGCTCAAAGCAGCAGCTAGCTTCTCAATGCACTCTTCTTGGTGTATGCAGGCTCCTAACAAAGAAACGTTTCCTTCTCTGGAGACATTCAAACCCCACCTGGACGCGTTCCTGTGCCACCTGCTGTGGGTGACCCTGCTCTGGCAGGGGGTTGGACTGGGTGATCTCCAGACCTCCCTTCCCACCCCAACCATTCTGTGATTCCGTGAAATAAGATTTTGAGTATATTTCAGCTAAAATGAGAACAACTTTTCCCATATGAGTCCGAGTGACTTCATGGGGAGAAGAACCATTGACTTCTGTGGGATTTCCACGACTCTAACAACTACGGAATCAAACTCTACCTACATGACACCAAAGGGAAGACTCCTGAAACCTCTTTTCATTACTTACATGCTGCTTCTGCTAAATATCATGTGGAGAGGCAAAAAGCTGAAAATGTGAGCTCAGTGTTCAGCAGCAGTCAAAAGCAGACAGTGTCTAGAATTACTAGGAGAACTACAACACGTATCTTAAATTATTCATCCTGTTCTGGTTCCCCATTTCAAAACAGAAATAGTAGAACTAGAAAAGGTAAAAAAAAGGCAACAGTAATGAGAAGACTGGAATCGCTCATGTATGAAAGATTCAATAGATGGAAGGTCTTCAGCTTGGAAAACTGAGAAGGAATATGAAAAAGCTATGTAAACCCCAAAATGCCTTGAAAAACAGGAACGGTTACTAACTTTTATCACAGTGAGAACAATGGAGCATCAGACAGAATTACCAGGCAGCAGACACCTTCATTATTGTGCAGAAATACAAGGAAGTACCATTTCACACAACTCAGAATTAAATTCCGCAACCAAGAACACTGCAGAACCAAAACAATAAGTAGATTCAAAAGGAATCTTGCACATGAATGGAAGTTCCCAAACTGCTGGACAAAGGAAGAAGGGGATGTAACTTGGGGCAGGATCATCCTCTACTTGCCTGTTTCTTGCACTTTTCCATCAAGGTCAGAGACAGGACACTTGGCTCAGTGAATCTCTGGCCTGACTCGTGGCTGTTATTTAACACAGGGCAAAACTGCCATGTCCCACCAGTACTCGGTACCACTCAAGCCTTACCTTGACTTTCTGCACCTTCTCCTTCCTCACAGAATTTTCAAGTTTCCTTTTGATTTCCAGCTGATGATGACGCTATCAATAAGAGAAAGAGAAACCTCATTAATGGACATTCTGAGATGTCAAGGAGTCTAAGAACGCTTGCTTCTGTTCTGCTTATCACGTGCCTGCTCCCTGGTCCTCATTGAGCCCTATTATGAAACTATTATTGATTGACTCCATTTGCATTACACCTGTGAGTATTAACATTGGCAAGGGAACAGCTGAGCATTTGGAAAGTTGCAGGGACCAACTCCACTCTTGATATGTAACAGGAATGCGCCCAGATTTTGTACTCCGATAAGATACATAACCATGTTCAAACTATTCTGTTTTGATTAGAATTTATAAGCAAACTAGCCCTGTGAATGTCATCCCATAATCCGATGAGTGCCGCAGTGTGGTCAGTGAGCCGGGACAGCGTATGCTCTAACGACACTATGGTTTAATCGCTAGAGGCCAGCGGAGGTTTCACGTGGGGGACGTCAAGCACAAAGATCGTCCTTTTTCCCAGCAGGAGCGCGCCTTTCGGGGCAGCAGGGGGGCACAGCTACAGAGAACAGTCCAGTACGAGTGAACAGGCTCTGGCTGTCAGCAGGGGAGTCTCGGAAAAGGCTTACAGTCAGCAGTAAATGCATACCTCCATGTCAAGGACCTTATGAAATATGGCCTGAGCCAGGCACTCCTGTACATATCTTTGGTGATCTCGCTTCATTGCATTTAGCCGGTATTCTTTCTCAGATATTATTCTTCCACTCCTTGAGATCTGTCGTAAACAAATATAGTGTAACTAAAAAGAAGACAGAATAAAGTAAGTTTTTAAACAGAGTGCAATTTCCCAGAAAGACTACTTTCTCTTCCCAGTGAGCTACCACCTCTGCTTCCCCCATGGAGCTGGAACTCACCTTCCTAGCACGGAGCTGTCGTTCCTTTGACCCCCTGAGCCCCATCAGCCAGAAGAAGGGAGCAGTAGAGGGCCTGGACTTACTCATTGTGGGCCATTGCCCAGGCCGGTGGAGGGGAATTAAATACTATTCTTCCTTAATAAAAGAAAATTAAACTGTGTAATTAAATACACAATATGTCCTACTGCGTAAGGGTTGCATCTCCCTGTGCTAAATGGAGTCACACCTAAAAGCGCATAAGTATTTTTAAAAAATATCCAGTACATTCACCTTTATCAAATTCTTCAGTTTTCCATTAAACACTTCTGGAAAATAACACTGAAGCTATTTAAACAGCTAGTAGAGTCAGCGATGCTTAGGCTTCACAGTTTAAAAAAAACTAAGAGAATTAATATGGTTCTGTATATCTGCAAGCTGAAAGATTTTGCAGAGGCAAACTCCCATGAGCAAAAAGAGATACGGAGTAAAAACATAAAAACATTCTGAATTTATCAAAAACTCCATGAAATATCTTCTTCTGCCTGGACGTGAAGTGCAAGCAGGTTGACAAACATTCTCACATCACCGTAACTGTGCAGTAATAACTTACTGAAACTGAAACGAGTGGAAGCGCAGGGCTGAGCCAAGGCTCTCCGGTACTTACGCACATCACCAGTCCCTGTCAGCCACCGCTCCCAGTGTCACGCGGATGAGCGTGGTGACCGTTGCATTACAGCAGGTGCAGTGGAAGCCTAAGGTGAATGAATTCTATGGAGAATGGCTCCACATCGGCTGTTAGCACACCACGTCTCATGCGGAACCACCATCCACCAGCAGCCCTCAGGCCAGCATCTCCATAGCCCTGGTGGCCCTTGGGCCTTGGCCTCCTGAAACGTGCTCCCCGCCAGCTACACTATTCCCTCAGCTGTCACAGGGAGCCAAGCTCCGAGCTCAGTTTTGCCTGTCTTTCTGTCATTCTGCCTGCAGCAGCGCAGCCCCGTGCACCACAGCCCTGTGTCCCTGCGATTCCCAGCTGACCAAGGGTAGGTAACAAAGCAGTGGGAAATGCTTGGATTCAACAAACCCACCCTTAGTCTACGTGTGATGGCGTGGCTTTGATCTGCCACCGCATGATTCCATGCGTTTGGCTAGCTGGTCCAATTCTTACCAGTGACAGCACACACCTCTAACAAATAAACAACAGAACCACCAGTGGTTTGACTTCTGCAATATTAAAAGAAACAAAGAACTCATTTCTTTTTTTTCCTCAGAAAAGGAAACTTTTCAACCTCACCAGTCCTGATCTCCGAAGATGTCGTCTTATCCTGGTATTGCTGAAATATCCAGCCAGGTGTTTGTCTGTAAGGCTATTGTAGGTTCCAAGAAATCTGAAATAAAATCAACACAGATGCATATAATCCCCGTGACAGCCAAATTATTACAGCTTAAGTTATAAAGACTGATCCAATAGCAGCATTTTGTCAGATAAATGCCCATTGGATTATGTAAAAGCAACATCTTACTGCCTCTGGAAGATTTGTATCGGAAACAAGAGACTTGTCCATAAGACACAGAGCTCGCACCGAACAGCGTACCCCGGCCGGGGCGCAGGGTCCAACACAGCCCAGCCCTGAACGTCGCCTCCGAGACCAACTCCCGCGACAGCCTCCCCAGACAGATCCGCTGGTGACAGACCCGGCACCGAAGGAGCCTCTGGCAGCTTTTGCAAAGACCCGTAAGAATAACTGGTGTGGGGAGGGAGCTCCAGCGGACGCCTGGCCCAGCCTCCGGCTCCAGCATGTCACTTGTCAGACTTCACCTGCGCAAAGGAATTTCCCTGTGGTCCTCATTGCCAGCCCTCAGCCTCTACTGCCTGGTGCCCAACATAAACAACCGCCTCCTCCAGTCTGCTTACGTTAGCAGAAACTGCTAGCACCAAAACATATTTTTGAGACAAGACACTGTTTCCATAGTATTTTCGCTGGCTTGAAAGTTAGCATATACATTATTAACTTGGCTGCAAATCTTTGCTCTGGTGAAGACTACTTATTTGTGTTTTCAGCCAAAGCCTCCTTCAGCATCCACATTTTCATCCATTTCTTTTTAGCGCTTCCCTCTTCTTCAATGTTCCCACCGTCAGAGGGACTGCATACAAATTCATGGCTTGGAACACCTACACAGAAAACTAAGTGGCTTCAATTTCAAGTGTCAAAAAAATACGCTTTTGTCTTCCCTCCTGTTTTGAACCATTTTCTCAATATGGATTCGGTTCCTGTCTGTTAAATTGTTGCCTGGCCAAGCACTCATTTGTTCATGAACAAAAAAAGTCTGTTTCAAAAAATAGTTCTCCATTTGGCCTTTACACCAACAGAACCCACAAACCTGTCGGGAAAACTAATCCAGGATGGCAAGATTGGGAGCTGCCCCATCTATTTCGGGGACCATTTATTCGAACACAGCAGTGACTCTAGAATATTATTTGCATAAACGGCCAAGAATGCTTGTCCCACAAACACATTCATAAATTCAATTGCACAAAACTTGTACGGGGCAAGATTCCTAACTTTTGTGGCATTCACAGGCTAGAAGCATACGTTACTGTAGTATGTTTTTGCTGGCTGTCACTCTATGGCAGCAGCTCGTCCCAAGTGCAGCTTGCACTGAGGAGAATACTGCTTTTTTTCCCTCTCTAAATACAGCTACTACATTTTACCAAGAATCATCAGATCCACTCTGTGTGACCCATTTCCTCCAGCTAAACAAAACCCAAATGTACTCCATGGGAAACGGAAGCGTTTGCACCAGAGGCAGTGAGCCCCCCGGCTCTGCCCGAATCCCGGCTCTGGGATGCTGCCCCCCACCACCGGCGGGTCCTCCTGAGGGGAACGCTTTGTGGTGGCAGGACAGGACGCGTCCTCACCCCTCCTGGGGCAGCAGAGGACACCCAAGCGGTGGCCGTGCCTCCAGCGGGACCCCAGCCCCGCGGGCAGGAAGCACAGACACTGCACGACTCATGGCCGGGCAGACACCAGCCTCCGCGGGGCAGCCACAGACCTGGCTCTCTCCTGCCGCACCACACTCCCGAGATTTTAGAGAGCAAGCAGCCGAACGAGGAGGGCTCTTGGGTGCCGTTCAGTCTAAAGGGCTCCCGGGACCAGGCTGCTGCAGCGGCCAGGACGGTTGGGCTGCGGTACCTTCTGCTCGCCTTCAGCCTCTGAACCCCTGACACAGGGGGCACGAGTCCCTCCTGCGTCCAGAGCAAGAAAACGGGCCCGATACGAAATGCAAGAACCTCTCAAGGCTTCTGCAGTTCCCAAGTCAATACACTACAGATTGTCTTTAATGCATACATTGAGCAATCCAAAGTGAAGAAATTGCATCTCTTTTTTCTGTTGGTGAAAAACTCTAAGACCAACGACCAAGGAGAACCAGACCACGCAGACCGTCCGAGCAAGGCCCTCCCCGCTCCACCCACCTCTGGAGAGCCGACAGAGATAAAGCATCACAGCTACCAAAGACCAGAGCTTCCAAAAATTGAACCTAAGATATGAGAGTTGAACACAAAAGCTGAAGCATCCATCATGAGCAGATACATTTTTAAATAGTTCTTAGCACAACCTTATCTTATTTCAGCCTCTGGAAAACAGGACGAATAACAAAGTAAGTGACAGTAGGCTTAAGGTTGAATACTCTAAATCCATTCACGTTTGTAAAATGTACACACTCAGATACCTATTGAATAACGTGTGCAGCCTGACCTTTGGGCTCTCTAGGCAGGATATATTTTAATTACACAACAAGAGATTGATGTCTTTTGTTTCCTTTGGCTTTAGATTTAAATGCCACCGCACTTCTATCACACACCTTTCAATGGGATAGTTCAAGACAAATGTCTATTGCTGGGCTGAGTTACCACGCACAAAAGTATACTCAAGGAAAAGAGCAAATGAAAAAAAAAAAGGAATCCAAAAAAACCAAAGAGATCGTGGACTTACAGGAATTTTATCTGGGGTTTCACAATAATCTCACAGGTAGCCTACCAATAATAAATTAAACTTTAAACAAACAATTTAGCTTACTCTGTTATGCATGTTGATTAAACAGTGCTGCTATAGCAACTGTTCTACATTACTTTTTTGGTCCACTGTTTGCATGTGCATTTGAAACCACCAGATTACATCAACTGTGCGAAGTATTGACTCGTGGTATCACCTGGCAATTGCACACAGAAGCCGAGGAGAAACTCAATCCAATTCCTTTTCATTTACTTCCCTCCATCTAATATTTCATGGACCACATAACTAGTTAAAACGCAACTCCCGCCTGAGCACAGCGATGTAGCAACTTCAGTTTCAACGAAGTCTCTGTACATGTATTTTCTCATTTAAACTATGAACAGGCTGGTCCTCAAAAATGCTGAATTAAATTCAAAGTTCAAAAGGGCATTGGAGGAAATAAGGAAATGTCTTGGGCCTGATCCAAAACCCACTGAACCATTGGGAAGAACACAACTGGGTCCACTGGGCTTTGGCAGCGGCATAGCCAAGGGCAGCCCAGGCTCCTGCCCTCTGCTGCCGGCAGGAGCAGCACAGAGGGAGCCAGGCGGAATTCCCAGCCCCCAACTCCAACTCGGGTTGAAGTCAGTGCAGTGAGCAGGGGCTCATCCCGCAAGCCTGTGCCCTCCTGGAGATTCTGACGGTTTTCCTCCTTATTTCAGCCACCCAGCTGGCCCTGCCCCAGGAGATTTCAGGCAAGCTCAGCTGGGAGTGGGACACACTGGTGCCCTCCTCACGCTTGGCCCAGGTCCCTCTGGAGCACCCCACTGGCACCTGGGATCAGAGCCACTGGGTGCTCCGGGTGCAGGCAGGCTTTCCAGACCCGGGGCAGCCCAGGGGAGACATTATCCTCTGAACAGAACCCATGACACGCTCTCAAAGTGCACAACTTAGCCTCGAGCCCAAGCTTCAGGTGACACTCATGCTGCCATGTGCCCGCAGGTGACCGTGGCACCGACGTGTGCCGTGCTGGGGAAGCGCCCCGGCAGCACCCCCGCATACTCCCCATTCGGCAGCCAGGTCCTTTCCGTCTTTGCTGACCCGCAGATCCTGCCCGGAGGTAAAATTCAGACCACTGCTTACAAACGATGGGGGTGAGACAGGGAGGGAGAGGGTTCAGACAGCTGCAGAGACAGAACCGCTGCGACACAGAGGGGGGGTCCTTGTGAGCTGCACAGAGTAACGCAGCCTCTGGCTTCGGGGGGGTTTCCCTAATAGCCAGTTATTTGAGAAAAGTCAGAAACCACTGTCAGAAAGAAGCTCTTCAGCAAAGCAGACCATTGGCTCCATTTATTCCTCTGCTCCCGTGCACGTCACCAACAGAGAGACAGCAGAAGTTCACGTCAGAAGTTTTCTCCCAGAGATTTAAATATTTAAGAGCTATATACAAATGTCACCCCTAAATCCTCTGTCACAGCTAGAAGCACAGAACTGACAAAAATGCATGTTAGAAAAACACCCAGCAAAGGAAAAGCATCAGTCTTAACAGTACTGTACAAAATGTTTGTTACGCAGTAAGTCCAAAAAGTCCATTTATCTGGATATTTATGGGACTCCTTTTTCTCTGCCTGTTTATCCTATTTATTCTTCTCCCTACGAATTCTAGGTTTTTATCATAATTGCAGACAATTTTCCTGGCACAGAAGCTCAACTGACTGATCTGTAGTTTCCAGGACTGGTTTTCAAGCTCTTCTCAAAATTAGTATCACGTTTTTTTCTCTGGCATCACAGCCAGCGACTACATATCACTCTTAGTTCAGTAATTTCACATTTAAGGTTATTTAGAATGCTTGGATGTACACAGTTTGTTCCTGATTTTTTTCTTAATTAATTTGCTCAAAATCCTCCCTCGCTTGCATCTAAATTTGAGCCAAGTTGCCCAAATTCATGCCCAATCAAGACTGAATCAAGTGCAGCAATCTCCTCCAATTCTTTTACTACAGAGTCACTGAGAAACAGTAGCATCTCATTTTAACAATAACTTTTCAATGGGCATCCACTTTTTTTTTTAATAAATATTCTTTATCTTGCTGACTATCAGAGATGAGAAGATACTTTACATTATATTAGAGATTACATTTTTTTGAATTTATAAAAGCAAAAGATCACCGTCAAAAATCTGCCAGCTTCTCACCTGACTAGAATTTTAAAGTGAGGGACCGTATACCATAGGAGAAAGGAAAAACTCCCCAATTTACACGGACCTTATATTAACTAGCCAGTTCCAGTGAAACAGAGCAAACCTCTGGAGTCAGCTGAGATGGACCTGTGGAGGCAGGGAGGAGGCGGAGGAGCTCTCCTGTCAGGTGAAACCGGCCATCGGTCCCATCCATCACCATTTCAACCGAGGACTCTCTGGGCCACCAGAAGTGCAGGGAACGAAGCCCGGTGACTCCTTCCCCAGGGCACATGGAGACCACCACGCATGGAGCACGAGCTCTCTGCGGACACCCTGGGGAACATCCGTGCCCAACGGCGGGACCAGCCATGGACCTGGGAGGCTGATGGGCAGCGTGGCCATGGCCTCCCATCCCTTGGGTGGCAGCAGCAGCCAGGTGGTGGCCACCTGTGCTTCGGCATCATCTGCGCTCCCAGGGTAACACCTGAACTGACCACTCACAAACATAAACTGCTCTCACAGGAGCCAGCTCTTCCTTTTTTCTCATTAAGAAAGTTTAAGTACGGAGTTCAACACGGACAGATGGAAATCCTGCTCCAATCCTGAACACAACTAGATGTGGAAATGGGAACCAAAAGACTCCTGTTCTGCTGCGCATCAGTTGTATGGCCATGAGCAAGTTACGTCACACCTTCATTCGGAGCATCGCCCCCTAAAACAGGATGTGCCAAATTTTGTCATGGAGATGGGCATCTGCAGAGCTCCTCAGCGTTTGTAATTCACGCTGCCTTGGGGCAGTCTGGGTGCTCTGAAGCTCACACCTGCAGGTCTGAAGCCAGACAAGAGCCGAGGGACCTGCCCGCAGCCGGGTGCCCCGTTCCCTGCGCACCCCCGCGTTCCCGGGACACGGGGATCCCCGCGGCGGGGGCTCCGCGGGACGCGGCTCTGGGGCCGCTCGTCACCTCCGCGCCGGCACCGGCTTCCCCGGCGACCGCAGCGCGGCCCGACCCGCGGGAACACCCGGGGCCCTCGGCCGCCCAGGCTCCAGGACGGAAACGGCAAACGCTCGGCAGAGGCAGCGCGGTCGCCCCGCTCCCCCCGCTCCCGGCCCAGGGGCCGCGGGCGCAGCAGGCGCCGGTGGTGGCACCGCGTCCCCCGAGTCCCCCCGCGTCCCCCGGCCCTGCCCGGCGGCACTCACCCGGGCTGCGGGCCGCTCATGGCGGCCGTGCGGGGCGTGCGGGGCCCGGCGGTACCGGCCGCGTCCCCGGGCGTCGCTAGGACACGGCGGGGCGGCCCCGGCCCCTCCCCGCCGCCAATGGCCGCCCCGCTGCAGCCGCGGCCCGGCCCCGCACCGCGGCTCCCTCCACCCGCCCGGCACCGGCCCTGCTCGCCCCCGCCGCCCCGAGCCCCCGCACCCCCCGGGAGGCGGCCCCGCTCCGGCACGGGCGGCGGTGCCCGGCCCCGCGGTAACACCGGGCTCTGGGAAGGGAGGGGGAAAGGGAAAAGACGAGGATGGAGAAGGGATTTTGGTACAACGCAGAAGTTAAACCCGCAGCGCGAGGTGCGCGGAAGCACAGTCATCCCAAACACCCAGCCCCAGGTCGTCCTGCAGCACAAACGACAGGAAAGCTCCACAGCACCATTTCAACCCTCTCTAGAGTTACTCAGGTAAAGGAGATATAATCACCCTTCCGTGCTATTTTTCCCTTCTTGTAGGTTCCAGCTGAAGCACAATCTTACGGTGATGCCTTGGCAGCACAGGGTACCCCTGAACAGGGCACAGGGAGGGCTGTCCCGCCCCCACACACTTGAACCAAGGTGTTGAAGGACTGTCCCCATGATCTATCTGCACTTAACAGGGAATTATCTTTAGTAAAGGGAACAACTATCACAAACATCAATATCCTCTTGATTTTTTATCTTCCCAACTCTGCAATTAAAGTCTCATTAATTTATTGCATCACCCTGTAGCACACGAAGAAGTCAGGAATACACACAGGACCATGTAATTACAACAGAGAGGGGATGCTTTTAATGACTAGAAAGCGTAGGCAGCATTTCTTTTGGGCATGGTGAGATTAACAAATGGCAAGTGCTTTTCAGAACAATTCCACCCTTTTCCATGTTGGGGACACATAGAGTAGCTGTGTCCAGCCCCAAACCACCAACGCAAAGGCTAGCACCCACCCCAGAGCTCATGCGACCGCTGCCACTGCTCCAGGCACCCCATCTGAGCAAACCAGGACAGGTCACTCAAAACCAAACCACCTGACAGAGTCATCCTGCCCCGTCTGCTCATCTGTGATCCTCACCCTCTTCCTCCACCCTTCCCCGCTCTGCCAAGGGGACGGCAGCTCCTAAAGGAAAAGCAGAACCAAGGACTCTTGAGGGGGACAGAGTCTCTGGATGGGTGGCATGCACAGGTCAGACACACCTGAAAGATTATCCAGAAATGGGACAAATAACAGCTCTGAGCAATTCGGCTGCCGCAGCTGAAGAAGTTGCCTAGCCCAGGTGATTTTCCCCCCACTGGCCATTAGTGTCTCTCACAGGGAGCACAGCTCAAACAGCCGTGAATGTCTCAACATCTCCCCTGGCAGGTGAGCGAGGGTGGGTTTCACTAACACACAAGGCTGGGATTACGGTAACAGAGCTGTGGGCAAACCGGTGTCCTCAGCTCCAGCACAACAGCGGTGACAAGATCCCGCACTGCTGCAGCTACAGCCACCAGCTGGAACCCAACCTCGTTTCAGCTATACAACCCGGCTCTCAAATACGCTATCTCCTGCCCAAAAGCACCCACTACAGCTTCCTCACTGCTCCCGCTCTTTGTGTCCAGCGCTACGTCATTATTTATATTCAAAAGACTTTTTCCAAAATTAAAACAACCCCTTCCCTTTGTACGATACATCAAAAATGGACAAAAGAATTAAATGTTCTACTACATGTCTTCACAAAGCAGTCTAAGCCATGCTGTCTCTTCCTGCCAGGTTACCTTTGGAGAGGGAAGCCTGCAACGTGATGAAAACAGAAGAACTACTCTGACATCTCCTGGTGAGACGCCCGTCACAGGCCCTGCGCAGCGCTGCCACGGCCCAGACACCTCTGCTCTCAGCCTCATCTCTGCGCATCACCTCCCGCGCGGAGGCAGCGCCAAGCAAGAAAGGAGCCACCGTATATCGTGAACCTCTCGTTCTTGTAACACCCTCACCCCAAAGGCCACATTAAAAATAAAATAAATACTTGAAAACATACAATTTAGAAAGAAAAGGTTTTGGTGTGGGTTTTTTTTATGCACATCATGTCCATAATCATATCCCTCGTTAACTGTTACTCTTAACCTGCTACTTAGTACCTTAATATTAAGAGGTGTTTTACTTTTCCTAACAGCATTGCCACGTGGAATCGCAGATTCCCTTTGTGCCCCCACTGCCCCACACTACGCCCTGCCTCAACGCGCAGGAGTCGTCAGCGCCTCTCACCTCAATAACCAGCTCAACACTACCTGTTAGCTGCCCACGGGGCTCACACCTGCCCGGTCACCCCTAACCCTTCAAACTGGGGCCAAGGAGAAATGCAGCTCCTGCTCCTGGGGAAAGCGCAGCACCAGAGGAACCCAGCTCCTCTCTGTGGGGCATCCGCGCGGCCTGGGGACGAAGGGTCTCCTGTGCAGGGGACGAGGCAGGGACACCGTTAATGGTCACCACAGCTGACTCTGCCCGGCCCTTCTCCTCCCCAGCAACCCCTTTCCAAAGCACTTACTGCAGTCAGCAACTCCCGAAACACTCGGGCTTCTTCCCTGGCAGAACAACCCGTTTGATGCAATGGATTTAAGGTTTGTAAGAACAAGAAACAATTAAATGACTCCATATAATAGCAGAATGACCTCACGTTTACATTTGCACAGAAGCAGTAGTGCTGTGGTCCACCTGCTTTAGAAGTTCACAAAACCAATTATATGACAAACTGCTCGAAAGAAATGAGGACTTAACTCAGTGATTCAGCACATTCCTTTAGTCCCGTGTTTAATAACGAGACTTAAAGTTCTAATATCTTAACATCATCCACCCCCACCAGAAATACAAACACTTACTTAAATCCTGCTGAATTAATATTGTTGGGAAAAGTGTATATATATATAGATATAGATATCTCTTTATAGAGATGTGTATCCATTTATGGTATGTTAAAAAAATACTCAGTTCTAAGTTTAAATTATCACTGGAGTGGCAGTCCCAAATAAAATTCACATGGCATTAAAAGAGACCTTTCTGTACCTGAAAAAGCCTGACATTGCAAACCTGACTCTTGAACTTAGAGCGTTTTCCTCTCTACTAAGAAGTTAATGTAAAACAGGAGATGTACTTCCACAGGGACCCATGAGGTGCTGGACAAAGTCTTCCTTCCATGACTCAACCTTGCATTAGAAAACATTTCTTCCCCATTTGACACTAAGACCTTGCTCTTTTATCATCAGTATTAACTGAATTTGTTTCATAAGCCTCACTGTAAAGATCTTCTTTCCTTTCTTGTGATAGGTGCCTGGCTACTGCTCCCAAGTTCATATTCTTGAAAACCATACTCATTTCCTCCCCCAACACACTACAATTACACGTCTGTCTCCAGCATGGCCCCTGCCTCAGACCTGAGCCTCAGTGCCCAGCTCAGAGAAATGATGAAAATACTACCCAACGAGACCTTACTAGAGCTGTGAATAAAAAGAAAACACTAACCTAGGTGTAACTGAAGGACAGATGCCACCTGTCTTCCATCTGACACCAGTCTTTGCTATCACTCTTTGCTAACCCAAAAGGGAGTGTGAGCACTAGAATTAATTTTAAAATGTAGAATATGAAAAGGATTACTATCTATACTCAGTTACTTAGAAAAAATATCAGTGTTTAGTATTTATCTCACATTCTCTCAAATTAGAAAATAACAACATGCGACTGGGCTGAGAAGAGCTCCCCATAGCCTCATTAACTCTGCTAGCTGGATCTGACACAGCACGAGCACACACGCTTCCACAGGTGTCCTGGGATGAATACCAGGACGCTGCCCAGATGTGTAGGGATGGGATTAGGAAAGCCCAGGCACAGCTGGAGCTGAATTTGGCAAGGGACACAAAGAATAGCAGGAAGAGCCTTTACGGATACGTTGGCCAGACAAGGAAGATTAAAGAAAATGTGCGACCTCCAGTAAATAAGCCAGAAGAGCTGGTGGCAACCGACAGGGAGAAGGCTGGTGTACTCCACAATCACCCCTCCCATGGAGAAAGGCTGAGGAGTTGGGGTTGTTCAGCCTGAAGAAGAGAAGGCTCCGTCCAGGGAGACCTTACTGCAGCCTTTCACGATGTAAAGGGGACTTACAAGAAAGATGGAGAAGACTTTTTAGCAGGGTCTGTATTGGCAGGACAAGGAGCAATGGTTTTAAACTGGAAGAGGGGAGATTTAGATGAGATGTGAGGAAGAAATTCCTTGCCTTGAGGGTGGCAAGACCCTGGCCCAGGTTGCCCAGAGAAGCTGTGGCTGCCCCATCCCTGGAGGTGTGCAAGGCCAGGGTGGACAGGGCTTAGAGGAACCTGGTCTGGTGGGAGGTGCCCCTGTCTGTGGCAGGGGGGTTGGACTAGATGATCTTTACAGGTCCCTTCCAACCCAAATCATTCTATGATTCCTTGACACTTCAACTATTGTTATCCAAGTCAACTACAATGACACAAAAATAAAGTCTTTTTGATACAGCTCTAAAGAAAATTCTCTCTTGATTTCTATCCGCTTACCATAAGTTGTCCACTTTCCATTAGCAAGATGCCAAAATATTTTCATCCATGTATCAGTGACAGCACAGGGGACGTGGCTGTTGGAGAAGACCACATGAAGCCCAGGACCCACTCCTGGGTCTATTGAGACGGCACGCGGAAAGTGGGAGGGAGTAAAGCAGTGTTATCTCAATTCCCAGCCAGCATTTTGCTTCTCTTCACATAGTATGCACGAGAGAAAAATCAAGCAGAAAGGCTGGGTATTTTCTGAGACAGATTTTAGACAAGCTGGCACTGTGTGAGTTCGAATGATCCGACCATTCCTGGTCTCATCCAAGGGGAAGCCACTTGGCAAGAAGGCAGCTCTTACAGGTGACAGATGCTATCACCCACAATGTTTTCTGTGTAAATAAATGTCAACAATTTTCTACCATGTTTTTTAGTATATATAGCATTTCTGTGCTAACGTGTCTACAAGCTTGGAAAATATTTCAATTCCAATTACTCTCATAAAAATAATTTAAAAACCCCACCACTGTGCAAAAGCAGAGATGAGGCACAGGTTTTTGG
The DNA here is from genome assembly GCA_009819605.1 of Sterna hirundo. NCBI lineage: Eukaryota > Metazoa > Chordata > Aves > Charadriiformes > Laridae > Sterna > Sterna hirundo. The sequence goes on from CM020443.1 coordinate 65,627,689, forward strand.
TTTGTTTTGAACACATCTGCCAAGGTCAAAGACGACACTCGAATGACAGCAAGAGTTCAACACAAAGAGTGTCCAATTTTCTGAAAGGAGCCAATTGCCCCTCGAGGCCACCCAGGTACAATAATGAACCCATTTCAGACTCCAGAGACAAGCACTGTGTCAGGATTTGATTTCTCCCAACCACACACAGAACAACCGTGGTCGATTAAACACTGAAACAAAATGTTAAGACCTGATCGAGGGGCTTATAAAGAGACAGGGGCCCTCTCTTACCTTAGTATTTTAACAAGGGATGACAAACATAGAGGAGAAATCCAGACATTTCAAAAGATTTTGCCAATTCTTTTCTTAGCTTAGATTAAGCAAAACGCCAGTAGAACTGAATGCCTGTTCAGAAAAAAAAAAAAAAATCACAACTTAGAAAATGGTGGTGTGATGAAGATTCCACCCCGAGGAAACCGCACATGGATTCAGAGCCCATGTGCTGATTTATGACAGTATGACATCAAACAAATCCAGACCAAATGTTAAAAAGCAAGTAACCTTCACAGTCAAAAATACTTCTAAAAACTTTCTTTTTAGTAGGGACTCACTTTTCCTCAAAGGAACAGAAAAGCTTATCCTTCAAGTTGAGAAAACTCTTCTGCAAGAGAAGATGCCTTCACTGCCTATTAAAGAACTACAGCATTAAAAGGAAGTGCCTGTAATACCAAACAGTATTTTTGAGTGTAAAAACTGTCAACATATCAAAGTAACTGTCCTTCCTTAATTGGATTGTATTTGGAACAAGTCAACAACGTAGACACATTCATTTCTGAACTAGCAGGAATTCTCAGTACCCACGAAAGCAGCACAGCCTCTCTTTTCTCCTCGATGTAGCAGGGATTCAGGCGACTTTACATTTAGTAAAGGTCCCAGGAAGAACAGAAACCCTCGCTACCCAGCCATTTACCGACAAGGAACCAGCTGCTTCTGCCAACGGGATCAGCTGCAAAGCAGCAAAGATCAGCGTGCAGTCCCAGCGTGACGGTGCCTCTGGATTAACTGGGAAACTCTCACCTCCAACACGAAGTCAGGCACAGCGAAATGAAACCGCCTCTGCTCCCAAACGCTTCCTATCTGACAGATTCTTTGGCCATCTTTGGAGCTGGAAAGTGAACTATTTTGGTAGTAAAAGCTTTTATTCCAAGTAAATTATGTGACAAAAGTTGAATAAGACAAATTTTGTGGCTAAAAGATTTACAGAGCCCTAGTTATATGCATATAGTTAGTCGTATACATGTGTGCACCTGCTTAAAAAGCAGGCTTCGCTCTGCACTGCCTGCAGCCACCTCGCTCTGACGTCACACAGAGCACGATATCAAATTAGACATTAGCTTCCCCTGCATCACAACGCCACATCAGCACAGAAAATTTATTATTTCCACATCAGACAAAAAAGCTACTAAAAATACTTTAAAGTATACGCAACCCTGCTTGTTACAAAAAGAAAATAAATTCTTAATTAATTAATGTTAAGTTAGCATTTGCTGTTACTGTCAAGCCTGATCAAAAGTATGTTTTATAACATACGTTCAATGAATCACGTAAGCCAAGGTGCAGTCAGAACAGCTACAAAATAACTGGAAAAAGGCTTTACGGAAGGAGCACCATCTTTCCTCGTGCACCGCTGCTGTGAATGATGTCTTCATGAGCCTTCACGACTTTCTCCAGCGGATATTCAGAGCCTACAATGGGTGTCAGCCAGCCAGCTTCTATGCCATCAAGGAGCGCTGTTGCACACTCATGCCTCTCCTCCTGCAGGTAATAAAGACAGCAGTTACCACAAGGTCTTTATATTTTAGGGAAGTATTGACTATTTAATGCAAGGGTTAAATCAAATTTCACAACACAAAAATATTTCATGATGTTCCAAGATTAAATCAAAACGTAAAGGAATGAACAAACAAGTTACTTCCAGTGAAACTGTGCCTTCGTCCCTACAAATGATTTTAAGTGGAAACAGAGAGATGTTGAAATAAGCCAACAAAACACTCTTTGAAATAAAAATGCTTCTTACCTCAGTTGCAAGAAACAGACTAACTCCAATTATGCTGGATTCTTTACTCATGGTGTCTCTTGGATTTATCTCAATAGGACCTCTACAGCCCACGACCTGGTACAAACGAGTTAAAAGATAGCGAAGCTATAACTGTTGAACTGCGTTGCTAAATGCACAAACTGAAGTCGGTGACAAAAAGTACTCACCATCACCCTTCCTGCGTAGGACAACAGTTGCAAGTCAGTAGCAAGATTGACGTTAGAGAGCATTTCTATTATTATATCAACTCCTTCCGTCCCCATGTATTCCTATACACGACATAATATGCTATTTAAATCACTCCAGTTAGTGCTTGGGTGCCACTGTTTATTTCATATGCTACAGATAACAGACATTTTACAGTTTATTGTTTAAATTTTAAATACAGCCTTTATACTATGACTGACAGCTAATAAGTTTAATTTTAGCATATTTTGATATGCTGAATTATGATATGCTACCGTATTGGAATTTGCGGGAATGCAGGAGGTTCTAAATGCCACTGCCTGTGAAGAAAGCTCAGCTTCTCCAGCCTGGAAAAGATTTTCCTTGTGTAGAAATGAAAAAGGCAGTACACTATTGCGCCTACATAAACCTGCTTTAAAAAACCTCTGCAAACAACTGTTCACATTTTGTAAGAAAAATACATACTGCATCAACTAGCTCTGATCCATGCTTACCTTAATTTTATCAATGTAATTAGCTTCCCTGTGATTAAATGCTTGGTGAGCGCCATTTCTCAGAACCATGTTCATGCCTTCCTCAGTGCCTGCGGTACCCAAAACCTTTAAACCACAAGCTCTGGCAATCTGACATGTTGCTATTCCCACCTGAGGGGAAAAGGAAAAAAAAAGAAGTCTTTTTTTCTCTTTCTTTCTTAGCATTTTGAATTTTATATATTCTACCAGCAACTTGGAACTTAACCATTTTAAAAGCTGGCCTTGTAAAAATTTTTTTAGCCATAATAGGTAATTTAGATCTTAAAGATAGCCAAATAGTTTTTAAAAAAAGAAAAGATACTTAGAGGCATAGCAAAGTTTTGTGGGTTTTTTAATAGCTATCAGCATTTGATATAAATCCATGTAGAATGTTGTCTGTCTATTAAAGTTGGGACATGTATATTTGACACAAAGCCAAGGAAACATAAAATAAATAAGAACTTAAAGACTACATCTAGTTTAAGGAAAAAAAAGAGGCTACGATGCTGAATGTCATTCTAGTATCTCCAAATGAGATCTGAATTCCTCCTCCTGTGAGACTGCCATAATCACTTTTTTGCTGTCTACCAAATAATTAAGGACATTTTGCCCACTAACAGCAGCTGTTTGGCGCATCAGCAGAAGCTGGGCACCAAAGTGCAGAGTATGGGGGACAAATTCAACTAGAATGTTGTGTGAAAGATCTCAAGTTAGCTTGTCACATAAAACGAAAGAAAACCATACTTCCAGTTCCACATAATATTCAGTCACGACTTTATACATCCCAGCATCTCTCCCTGTGCAGCCAGTTGTTAGCCAACAGGCAGAAATATCCCAGAAACGCAGTTGCTCTGCACCAGTGATTGCTACCCAGAGAATTGAGATCAACTTGTACGTATTTTAAAATTATAGCTTCCTGCTATGAGTTTTATCTCAGGAAGACCAGATATAAAACTTCCGCAGTAGCTTCCAACCGCAGCAGCATGTTTATTACGTGACCCTCTGCATCAGGGGCCTTACACCATCACTCATGCAGCTTCATCGCTATTTGCAGTAACAGACTTTGCTCGAAGCAAAAACTATCCCAAAGTGCCTGAAATAAAACACTCATTTTGTTAATCCATTAATTGATATAAACGTGACCATAAATCATATCGTAGACACAAGGAGATACAAGGACAGAAAGCAGCATTTCTTGCAACTTGCCTTCTCGAAATACTTACTCCCCCACTCGCCCCATGCACGAGCACACTTTCCCCTGCTTTGGCACGCCCTCTGAAGGGAAACACAGAAAATACTGTCATTAGGATCGCAGCACATAATCATTAAGCGTCAGACTGCATATACTGACATCAAATCTCATCTTTCACACAGTATTATTTCCGATGTATGTTATGGCTAAACAGGTATAATCAGCCTCTTTGGGAAAACAAGGAGGCAAAATGAACCATATCATTTATGAATTTAAGTAACATGCAATTATGTCAGCATGCAACTAGCAGCAAGTAACGGTCTGGCGCTGAACCTCAGTTCAAGATCTTCACCTCTCACACATCTTAAAATAAAGCACACTAATTCTCATCATTTGTCCTGCCAAACAAAAGCAGACTTCCAGCCCTGAGCTCCCACCCAGCTGACACGGAATTCTGGTGTTTACTCGTTATACAGTCCCACGGCAACTGAACACAGCGTCTCCCGGCAGAGGCTCACGAAGGAAAGAAGCGGCTCTGCTCTACAGTGCATCGTCCGCTTAATTAAGAAATTAAAACTATTCCTGGTTTCCTTCCCCAGCTAAAATGCTAATGAGTACTGAAAAAGAATTACACGTTTTACTACGTGATACTTACTGAAGAAGCCTTTCCAGGTCTGTTCTTTTAAGAATAAATACTTAACAGGAAAATACAGTCGCTGGCTTCTAGATAACAATTATCCGACAATTCCATCAGCATAACAAATTTAACTCAAGTGTTTTAAACCATTCATTGATACCGCACCCATTTTACAGGACAATGAAAATAGAAGCTTTAAGATTTTAAATATTCAAAAGCAAAATGCAGAAACTTAGATTTGGCACCTTACTTTTGGAAAAGAGCACGATATGCAGTGAAGTAGGGTATTCCAATGGCTGCTCCTTGCCTAAAGTCCAATTTACCCGACAAAGGGAAGACTCTATTAGCTGCAGCAACTGCATAATCTGCATATCCTCCGGAGATTGTGCCGATGGTAAAAACCCTGTCACCTTTCTAGAAAGGAGGGAAAGAAAATAGAGAAATTAATCATCTCCCTTAGTTTTTCCTGAATATACATTAAGAATCCGTTCACAGAAGTTTATGCTATTTCTAACAGCTCTCCTATTAAAAATAACCAGTTATATTTGTCACAGAGAAGGTTTTTATAAATGCTAATACATACAATCAATGCAACACAAACCATATAATTTCATATACTTAGATTTAAGTGTCATAATTATAACACCCCGCTCTCCAGCGTAACACACAAACCTACTGTCTCGTTTAATATTAACCTTCATGAACCTGATCACTGAAGAATTCCATCCACAGATTCCAAATGCAAAACCTCAGAAGCTTTTACAAATACAAAAGCAACATTTGTCAATTAATTTTGTTTGAATGTGGGAAAGAGATATACTCTTAATATACCCCAAGGTAACCGAAGCCCAAAGGAGCGACTCAGGCAGTGCGGGAGGAAAGGCAGTGTGCTGTACGTATGAGTGCCTGGTCGCCGTCAGCAGACACAGCTACCGAGGCTCTCGTTTTTCTACTATTTGCACGCTGATCACAATAAACAAACAGCGCGTGGCCTACGCCAGTTTGGTGTGCAGGCATCGGGTATTAATAACGGCGCAGAGGGCTGCAGGTCAGCACAGCCGTGTCTCAAGCATTACGAGCAGGCAAATGACCGAGCCTGGCCACTGGTGTCTGCCTGTGGCACCCACTGACCTCCGCACCTCGCGCCTGCATTCAGTAAAGAGCATCGCGCTTTCCATAAGAAACAAAACGCACACACAGCAGACAGAGTGAACTACTGATAAGAAACTACAAAAAAAACATGATTCTTCTCTCTAGATACCCAAATCTCTCGTCTCTCCCACAACAGTTACATAAACTCTGAGTCAGGAAACCCCAACACAATTTTAACTACATTTTTCATCCCTGTCCAAGACCAACAGTCTAGTGATGTGAAAGGAAGAACAGATTTAAAAACAAAATAAATTTCATAGACATCTTTTAGGAAACTGATAATTGCCTTCTCCTGTCCCGAGATTTTCCCCCTGAGAAAATCTAAGTAAAATTACTAGATCAGAGTAATAAAGTATTTGAACAATTTTAATGACAAATATGTAATTTATGGGGTTTTCTAAGTCAGTAACATAAAAGCTATTTCCATTTCAAAAAAAGACTTTACAGACATTTTTTCAGTTCTGCGTGAAATTATTACCTCAAGCAGGAAGCATCCAACTTCAAATATTTCTGCAATGCCACAAAAACAGTTCTGAACCACAACTTTTGTACACCCGATATCATCGCTTTAAGCAGAGAAACCAAAGTGCCTCTTCTGAGCCCTTTTAACTCTCGGAGGTCAACAGCCCTGAAGTCCTCCCCAGAGTTCCCCCTGCAGACTGGATGGCCAATACGATCCCGCTGCAGGCTTCTACCAGTCAATGAAGGTGATTTCCCCCCCCGAATAGACTACATGATTATGAGCAATAAAACCAGGAACAGTAGTATAGCAATCACACAAAGAGGATACAATAAACAATAATCAATTAAAACCCAATGTATAAATACCTTGAATGCAGTCACATGATCCCCAACACCTTCTATTACACCAGCCACATCTGAGCCAGGAGTATAGGGCAACGCTGGTTTTCTAGCATAATTTCCAGAACGAATATATGTCTCAACAGGATTTACCCCGCAGGCATGGACTTTAATTAACACCTAAAAGAAATGATGCTTCTTAAGCAATAATTAAAAATATTTAGAACTTGAATTCACAGAATAGTATTGTGGCATTTTAACAATTCTTAAATAGAGTCAGCAAAAATTCAGTGTTGAGCTGAAACTATTTTCAGGAAATCCTTTATACAGAATATGTAGCCCACACAACAGTAAAAAGCCCACGTTTGTTAGATGTGATGCCTCAGGTAGCATGAATACACCAATAAAATCTACACGTTCAAGAAAAAAAGTTTTAGTTTGTATTATTCGTTCTGTTTCGAGTGTACCTATTATCAGTCAGTACCATTATTTCAGTTCACAGAACTCATATATACCTGATCTTCTTTTGGATGAGGAATTAAGACATCTGACTGGAGTTTAAGCACTTCAGGGCCACCAAATTCAAAAACTCTGACAGCTCTCATCACATTTCTTGTGGTTGCCATAGTGATCAGGATATCTGTGGGGAAAAAAAAAAAAACACCAAAAAATACTATTGTATTGCCTTCATAACTCACTTTACACGCTCAAAATAAATAAAAAAATCAACCAACCACCTGTCAAGCAACTGACTAAACAGAGCCTCATTCCTGATTTAAATTGGCCAGGGGCAGGGGGGGCGTTTGGGCTTTTTTTCCCCAAATTTTGCAAAAGGCAGAAAATCAACCCTACCATTTGCAGAACTTTATGTGTATCAGGAGAATCACATGCAATTAATATATCCGTAGAAGTATTTCTACAGCAGCTCCTGTAAACACTGCACTGCTATCGCATATGCAGAGATGTGCAGCACTTTGGGGAAAAACACTGGCACATTACTATTACATTCTGGGAAAAACAGCCAGAGCAAGTTACTCCTGACACAGGTAAAGTTACACACAATTCCTTCAGGGATCCGATGGGTTCAGACAGCAGAGTTCCACCAGGCACACGGCAAACGGCTCCCGGACACCGCGAGGTCTCACTCTTGGCCAGCTCCAGCCAAAGAGCTTTGGGGCTGCAGTCAGAAGGGGACTATTTCATGGAAATGATTACAGCTTTTAGAAGTACCTGGCTTAATCATTATATTTTTCCCCTGATACAGTCTGCAAGGCCTCACGTGTCCGGTCGCCTGGCCAAGTCAGGAAAGGTGACACTCACAAGGACAGACTCTAACATCTCCCTTGACAAAAACCTACACTGCGAATTTCTGCAGTACAGGTCGCTTTTATATGTAGCGATAACAAACCAAATTAAAAGCAGACTTCTGTTCTGCGCAGAAAAATCCCGGACCCGGAGGTTTCTGTGAGGAACCCTGCAGCGTGAGCGCTGACGGGGAGGCCGGGCCGCCCCGGCGGACGGGCCGCAGCCCCGCTCTCCGCCGGCGGCACAGGCCGGGCAGGCGGCTCCCCAGCGGCCCGCTGGCAGCTGGGCAGGGGGAAGCGGGGCGAAGCGGAGCCCGAGAGCGGGCACAGCCCAGAACCAGCCTCCCCAGGCTCTCTCGGAGCCCACCACAGACCAGCCGGGAGAGGGCGGGCGGCGAGAGCACACCGGAGAGCGGGCCGGGAGGGCCGCGGGGGCTCAGCGAAGCAGCGCGATGGGCTCCGGCGAGTGCCCGGGGGGACTGATGGGAAGGGAGCGCAGCGGACCTGGCCCGCCCGAGGCCTCCCCCACCTCAGCGCAGCCGCCGAGCGCGCAGGTCGCGGGACGGCCGGAAAACGGAACCCGCTCCACCGCCACAAACATCGGCACGGCAGGACGAGAGGGGTCCGGCCCAGCTCCGGAGAGGCTCACCGGCTGCTCAGGAGGGACAGGCGGCCGCGGAGCGACACCGGGGCGAGGGGACGGAGCGAGTCCACCGCCGCCACTGCGCCGCGTGAAGGCCCCGCCCCGAATACGCCCCTCAGCGCCAGGCTCCACCCCTCGCCTCTGAATCCCGCCTCTCACTGCCAGACTCCGCCCAAGCCACGCCCCCGGGATATCCCCTCGCCCTCAGGCACCGCCCCTCGCGTGCCACTCATCGCCAAGCCCCGCCCCTTGCCAACACATCACTGTCAGACCCCGCCATAGCCCCGCCCCTAAACAGGCTAAGCCCCGCCCTGACACGCCCCTCCGCGTGGAGGGGCGGGGTCAACACCGGGGGGCGGGGACAGACGGGGGCGTGACGCGGCGACGTCCGTCGCCGCGCCACGCCCCCCCGGCTGCCCCCGCCCCCCAAGGTTTGTCCCTGGCGGGCCGCCGTCCAACATGGCGGCTTTCCCTCAGCGCAAGGCCCAGCGGCTGGGGCGGGCGGACGGCAGCAGGAAAGGCGGCCTGGACGAAAGGGCGGCTGGCGTCGTGCACCTCTTGAACGGGCGGACACAGTTCTGCACCACCAGCTCCTGCTCCGGCCGCCTGGTCCTGGCGCAGGGGCCCCCCGCGGTGAGGGAGCCCCGGCTCTGGAGTGGGCCGGGCCGAGGCGGGACTATTATTATTCTGGGTTTTTTTATACAACCTCAAATCCAACACCTACCGGTCTAATCGTGTCTCTTCATTGCTAGGATATAAGCAGCGGGGGGATCCCGAAGAAAAACTGTACGTGGCTCATGGTAACGCACGAGTTGTGTAGCAAAGGTGATGTGGTAAGAGGACAATGCGATACAACTTTTGTATTTATTTAATTTAATGTGCCTAATATCATGAAAACACGTAAAACATAAATTTTTTAGGCTTTTCATTGCTGTTACTTAGGTGAATTTATGCTGATTTCAAAATAAACTTCAGGTCTTCTACTTAATAAACTCTTAAAACCCGTTTTGAAGAGAATACTTTTAATCCTAATACCAAATTCTCTGCATAGTTGTAAGCACTGCTAATACAAAACTTGTGTAATTTCTTGCTGTCTGGCGGCACATAATCTCCACCTCACAACAGCTCGACAAGAAGGCATGGTTGGACTCTGTGATCTAAAAGGTCCCCTCCAACCTAGACAATTCTGTGATTCTGTGTCAGTAATTACTATTGCTTCTACAGCAATACAGCAGGCTGTCTTTCAAAAAACAATTTCTGAAAAACTAATATACAGTGATTCTTATTTTTGCAACCCTTATTCAGAATAAGCAAGAATAATGCTTTCCTAAGCAAGTGATCTTCTCCTGAAGAATTACTGACAGTATAACAATGTATTTTTCAATTCTGCAGCTTTTTATCTCCTCTTTTTTTTCCCTTCTGGTTGGATTGCCAGCAAGGTATCAACTCGAGACTAGATCTGATTTAAAAGCCTTCCTATCCAAAAGTAAAATAAGCTTAATTTCTGTAGAATACTTGCTGGTCTTTGGACAGTGCTGATGTCGTCATTAGCAGACTACGCTAAATGAAAGCTGTATATTCCTTGTCAATACTGAAGCACGATTGCTGTTTGAAGCTCAGCACGCGCCTAGTACACATTCTGGGTCAGGCAGCACCTGAGGTGCTTGCTCCAGCAGCAGCATTCCTGCAGGTCGTGGGTCCGGGGTAATGTCGTCTTTATCCCGTTCTCCAACAGTTGGAGCCCGACGTACACATTAGTGCAGTAATTGCAACACCTCTTTCAGAATGGGTCAGTTGTGATTCACAAATACTTTGTGTTGTCCTCATTACCTGTTCTGTAAACTGTGGCCATTCTTGCTTTGGTCAGCAATTCCAGAAGTGACCAAAATTAATTCCTTTGTTTTCATTAAAAGCAGATGTGTTGCAGTAAGCATGCCAGTGGGCATATCCATTTTGTAAGAAATAACTCCTTCAAGACAGTTAAACCTGTCTTGAGTTTAAAAATGCCTTGAGCCTAGCTGCTGTGCTAACAGCTTTTCATTTACAGACACCTGAAACTAGTTTTAACAGTGAATCTCTTACATTGCACTTTACTATCTTAAAATCCTCTGAAATTAAAAAAAAAATAAATATACATAGCAAGGTTCTTTTAGCATGCTTTCAAAATAGTCTGCTCTCTGCATACATCTCTTAGCTTTGTCTGTCACAAAAAAGAAGCAGTTACAAGCTCAGAAATCTCTCACTCGATTCATAGCTCACTTTACCATGTGCATACGTTCTCATGCGTGCACAAAAAAAATCTCCAAAATATTTGTCTTTGTTAGTATTTGTTCTAGCAAAGCAGAGTGTGCTGAAATTTCCACCAGCAAATTTCGGGCTGAGCAGGATGCATTAGGTTGTTGCTGAGAGTAAATACTCATCATTTTTCCTGTTCCCTTTAGCAGGAAGACAGGATTTTTTAAAATGTGTGAATTGCGAGTGTAAGAAAAATGTCTTTGATTAATATTTAAACTACTACACTCTACTGTATGGTAAAGCTTTGCTAGTGCAGTATTTGGGACATGAGAAGGGAAGTTGGGATCACGTATGCTGTGTGTTGTGCTTTTTGGCTGTCAGATCATTTGACCGCACTGCGTTTATTAACCTCAACTATTGGGGTATTTATTTTGAAATTTATTTTTATCCCTTCATCCCCCCAATGCTTAGAGAAAAAGCATCACGTATTGTGAAGCACCTCTTTGCAAGGTTATTGGTACAACACAAATACAATCCCATGATTACACAGTAGTGTAAAACTGGAATTTTGTGTGATCTTTTTTACACATCACTGACAGGTACTTTCTGTCATTTCACGACTTTCACTCTTTGGAGATGAGGGGCCTAATCCTATTCCCAGTGGGAGTTTTCCCATCAGCTTCACTGGGAGCAAATCAGGGCCTCAGACTTCATAGACTTAACAGAAAATTACTTTCACTACTGCCCTATTAAGTTGAGTTTGCAGGAAATTAATGATTTAGATACAGTAAGATAATAATAATAAAAAAAAACTTTACTGAAAGTCTTTTATTTCATTAATAAGCTTTTTAAGGAACGAAGTATTGCAGGAGAGCTTTGGGGCAGTGCTAACGTGCACACACGATTTCAGTCAGTTTGACTTTCTTAACTACTTGTATTCTCACTGCAAAGCTACCTCTGGAGAATCTGCTAAATTGCTTAGCCTTTTCAGAAACAGAAACCCTTACAAACACCCTCACCGATATCACAGGCAGCTAATAATGCATTCATTCTCTGTTACACTGCTTGTCTCGGAGACAAGTCTGTCTAACTCGGCTGCCACCCACAACGGATGCCGATGATGTTGCTGGAGCAGGAGACGGAATTGCTCAGATGGCTGGGACAGCGTGCTCGAGCATAGGAAAGCGTCTGGAAAGGGGTGAGGGAGACATGCTGGAAAAGGGAACACGGGCGCAGGGCGGGGGCCAGCCAGCACACCGACCTGCAGAGCTTGCCCCAGTACGGCAGTGTGGGACTGCGGCACCCTGCTCTCGGGCAGCTGAACTCGCCTCGGTGAGCTCTGTGTCAGCACAGGCCCCGGCAAACGCTCAATAAGTTACCTCAGGTATTTCTGCACAACGCCGCATTGTGCAACGGTGATGGTTTCTGTTTCTCATCAGCTTTAGCACAGCTGTGGTTACTTGAGCGTTTTTGTAAAATCTGGTGCACAAATTACAAACTTAGCCATTCAGAAAGACCTCCTTTCAACCTAAAATAAGAACATTTATGGAGGAGATGCTGCATAAATACATCTAAATACTTTTCGATGTTGAAAAGAAAGAAGAGAGTTTTCTTTTATACCATCATGTCTTAAAAAAAGCATATGAATTTGATTATTTCCTGAAGATTTTACTGAATATTTTCACTTTACAGGAAAGATGAGAAGAGCTAGACAGGACAGAAAAGTATGGGCAAACAACTGAAATTTCTCAACATAGCAAATTTTTAGTGCTGTGAATTAAGCAAGTGAAAGCAAATAAGAAGGGGAAGCAAATAGCGCTTATGATTAAATAATCATACAATGAAATAATAAAACTGCCTCAAAGCAACCTTTCTGAAGGGAAGAAAGTAATGTTAGCCCTTAAGATTTCTTTGCAAAAAGAGAGCACAGAACAGTAGAGAAATCGTAACAGTAAGCTGTGCAGAATGTCACATACCTTTTTCCACACTCGCAAATCCAGGAGAAATTACCACTACCAACTCGGTCTTCTAGCAGAACTGAGGGGACTGAAGGCGATTTCTTGAATTGTATAATTACTACTTATAAATAGTTACTTATTACTTACTAATAATTAGTTACTTTTTTTCTCCTCCTGTCTTGTGGGTTTATGCCTCTAATTTCAACCTCTGTGTTTTTTTATCTTTATAACTCATACAGTAGGCTATGCATTATTATTTGAACTAGGATTAAAATGTGATCAAGTATGTTAGGCCATGAATTTAATCTACTGAACCCCAGAAAGTTTTCTGAAGTTGAGGAACGTACTTCAGAAACTAAATGTCTTTGATTTTTAAAGAACAGTTAAAAAACCACTAAGAAAAGCTGCTCAGGTTTCATCTGATTGCAGTGAAACACTCCTCCTCCCATGCTGCACTGACTGTATCAATTTGGTTGGATGTACAAAGAAATAAACAGGGACGCACACTTCTTCAAGTTTTTAAAGTCTATCTTGCAATGAATTTCTATCAAACCTAATCAGTCTATCAAATAGAATCAGGGAAATCCATGGAATTTCTATGTATTATGAGCAATGAAAAATCAAAAGCAGCTGAACAAACCTGACAGGGAACTCATTTGCTGGATTTTTAATGCTTGTTTCACACACAAGCTATTATTTTCTTTTTTTCCTTTTTTTTTTTTTTTGTAGTAACAGTAGACACTTGTGGTATTAATATAAATATTTTGGTGTATTTTCCAGATGACAGCACTAGAGAAAGCCACTGGTGACGTTGTGCTCAAGTTTGAACCATTTGTTCTTCATGTGCTATGTCAAGAGCTGCAAGATGCACAGCTTCTGGTAAAATTACATCAACTAACAATGTTACATTGTTGTCCCCTAATATTCCTTGCTGGAAAAGTACAAGTGTTGGCTCCTGAGTAAGCTTTAGCTCTTAGGAGTAGTCCCAGATGTGCTGTACGTTTAATAACTAGGGTAGTAAAAGCAAGCTGATGAAGAAAACACAGCTTTAAACTTAGTAGAGACTTCGCCGTACTTTCTAGAAAACAAAATTACCCAACGACAATTCCATGTTTGAGCTGAAGCAGGTTGCCTGGTAAAAAGTTTTTCCCAGTAAGCCTGGGTTGCTCTCGCTGCCTGAAAGCGATGGGTTTTTTAGATGTCGTTTTGACGCCGCCAGGTCATTTGGTTCCAGCGTTTCAACTGAGTAGTACATTCGCCTTCTGCTTTTCCATAGTGACTCCGGTGAGTAATGCCCGATGGATTTGTTCCTTCATTAATATAGAAGAGCATTGAGGAGCTGCTTTTATAGTACTGCTGCACTCCTAGCTATAAAGTGTTGCAGGACTGTCTGTGTGGTTACCAGCTCTTCAATAGTACCATGCCCAGAGAGGCGTTAACGTCCTGTCTGCACGAACAGATTAAGATGAGACAATCGATATTGACTGTGGTTCTTTGAGAACCAGCCACAATTTGTGATACTATGTGAGTTTGATCTTAAAAACATTGTAATGGAACTGTTATTGCATTAATTTGGGGAGATGTTTTTGAACAAGTTTTTTTTGCAAAACTGAGATTATAAACTGCGTTGCAACCCATCCATGATTATTTCTGGCTGTGAAAGTGTTGTATAAGACCTGTTGAAGGCATTTATGTGTTCTGCAGCATTCAGTGGCTATCGACTCTGGGTTCAGGAACTCTGGTATTACAGTCAGCAGAGGAGGAAAAATTGTGATGGTAAGGACTTTTCTACTTACCCATAAGGAATGTAACAAAATCATACCGTTACTGTTAACCTTGATTTTTTTACAAGCCAAGATCTGCATTGTAAAGTGATTGACAGCTATCACAGGGCATGCTGTAGCTTATTTCTGCCTTAGTTGACAGCAAACTAACCAATTGTTTGGATAAGTGTTGCTTTTCCTGTACCGAACTCCCCATATTATTTAAATAACCTCATAAAGTAAAAAACTTCATTCTAGATAAATCCTTCTCTGTGTGTTTTTAGGCTGTCCGGAGCACTCATTGCTTAGAAGTTCCGTTGAGCCACAAGGGGAAGTTGATGGTCTCCGAAGAATATATTGAATTTCTGATACATGTAGCTAATCAGAAAATGGAAGAAAACATAAGGAGGATTGACAGGTTTGTAAGAGCGCACCAATCCTTTTCATGACATCTACGTCCAAAAGCGAGACACGTTATGTAAAAAAAAAAACAAAAAAAAAAACACCAACCAAAACCAGACAACCCCCCCGAAGTCTAAAATACAATTTCAGTTAATTTTTTGAGCTCTGAAGACTATAAACTGTTTAAGCAAAAACCTATAAACAACATGAGTTTGCAGACTGTTACTGAGTAGGGTTTAAGTTTCTTTTTCTAATGATAGCAGCATTTGTTATTCTAACACAGTAAGCATTTCAGGAGTACGCAGATTGCAGGGCACGCTTTACTCTACTAAACGCTTTGTAGAGTTCCCAAAACTGACGATTTCTGAAGACCCTCTGGGTCTTTACATTTGTCTCCAGCCAAGGACTGGAATAAGCAGAAGAGCCAAAGAGCATGAGGGTCTAAAGGACGCCGGAGAGAACCTACGCGTGCTCACGCTGCTTCGTTCTTATGTCCATTGAAAATCTCTGCAGTTGTTGTTATCAGTAATTGCTGATAGTAGCAGTCCATCAGGTCATCATTGCTATCATTCGTCAGCCAGTTAACCTGATACCATTTTGTAGTTTCTGTAAGATTAACAGGGTCTTAATGGCGTGTAAGTAAAGTCACTAACTGATTTCTGACATACGAGCCTTGCAAAGAGCAGTGCCATGGCATGCACTGGCACACGTGCTCGTACTTCTCTTTTTTTCTTCCAGTATTGGCTAGAACATTTCAACATTAGTAATGTGATTTTCTTCTCTTAGCACATTTTTATTATATTACAAAGCCATTAGTTTCTCAGAGTAGTTTTGCAGACCCTGGGCAAACCTACAAAGGTAATAACTACGCACTTGTTTCTTTTTAGATTCTACACACGCTTGGAGTCAGCTTTGAAAACTGCCGTCAGCACAAACCACTCTCCCCGTGAGGAGACAGGGAAGAGTCGCTCTGTGTACACTCGCAGAAGAAAGAGGAAGACCATTCAAGAACAAGATGTAGACGCCTCTCCAAAGGATCGCAATGAGGAATTGGAGCCAGAGGATGATTCAGAAAGCAATCTGGATATTTTTGCTGAAATCACAATATAGACTAAGGCATTTGAAAGCAAATGGCAAACTGAATAATTATTGTAATGCTCTTTGTAAGAGATATAAATACTGCTCTGTTCTAAGTAGTAACACTGTCATGGACATTTACCAGAAAAACAGGTTAATTAAACAGAATTGTGAGCAGCTTTAATGCCACAGAAGCACAGAGAACAAAACCTTACAATGTTTTGGGGGTTTCTTTAACAGCACTGTTGAATTAACAGTCTTTTACTCTGTCAGTTATCACAGAAATAACTGGTTTGCCTTTGGCCATGTTCTCTATGGAAGCATTTCACTTCCAAATGCTGGGTTTTGGCCTTCTGATTTTTGCAGAGCAGAGAAACTCTAAAAACTGGATTGTTGTCCTTGAAGGTTCTTAATCCCTGTAGGACCTCTGCAAAACTGTGCCCCAATATCAATGGCCCTTTCAGAACGGCACAAAGCCAGGTATTCTGGCTTCACCAGAAGCTGACTGGTGCAACGCTGAGACCAGAGGAGCAGAAGGTACGCGCTGCTCTGCCAGCTCCATCCGGGTGCATCCAGCATCCGGTGGCGAAGCTGATGCTGTTTTTGCTGTTTTCCTGCGTTTCGCTCCATGTCGGGCTCCAGACCCACTGTGTTTGTGTGTTCTGCTTCCCTCGACCGGACACCATTAAGTGTTACTGTTCTTTGCATCTGTTAGCCAGCGCCGTGCGCTGCTGGTTCGTTAGCGCGCTGACGTATCACTCTGCGGCCAGCACCCAGCTCAGTTCCAGCGTTGGGCAGAAAGGCCCCCAAGGTGTGCAGTAACAGGCTCCCACCAGCCTACGAACCACTGACCTGCAATAAATGTTAAATATACAGCAGTGCAATCATTTGTGCATTCCTGTACTGTACCACTGGAAAAGTCACTCCATACTCGTATTCTTCAGAAAAAATAGTGAATTTATAAACCTGGTGAGCCCTTGCTCTCATGACTGGGTGATGGTGAACTCTGCAAAACAAGACCCCGGCTGAAGGAACTGGTTTATTTGGTACCGTGACTCCCGGCTCACATCAGCCAGGAGCCGCCGTTGTCTCCATCACGTCAGCCTGTGTCTTGGGGACATTTTCATTCCACTGTAAAAGTTTGACATACTAGGTGGCAGCTAAAGGGAAAAGTAATTGGGGGCTTTAAATAGCCTCAGAAAGACCTGTTGGGCTGTGTTTCCAGGCACAGGCATGCCAAAAAAAATAAACCTGAGCCTTCTGTGTTGCTTGTTTGTGTTACTCACCAGCAGCTTGAATGGTTCGGTGCCTTCATGCTGGTCCTGGTGGCCTGAGAGACCCCGGCACCTGGCTGGGGCTTGGGAAGGTGAGAGCCCAACACAGTTCCGTCCTTGCGAGAAGGTCGCAGTCGTGTCTAATGCTCAAGGGATCGTGTCTGATGCTGGAGAGCTGCTCACTGGGAGGCACGACTGTCCTCTTTGAGCCGAGCTGGACTGAAGCCCGAAGCTCCCATTGTCAGGCTGATGGAGTCGGAGAGGAAAAGACAAGGATGGAGAAGGGATTTTGGTACAACGCAGACCCGTGAAGTTAAACCCGCAGCCCGAGGTGCGCGGAAGCACAGTCATCCCAAACACCCAGCCCCAGGTCGTCCTGCAGCACAAACGACAGGAAAGCTCCACAGCACCATTTCAACCCTCTCTAGAGTTACTCAAGTGAAGAAGATACAATCGCCCTTCCGTGCTCCTATTTTTCCCTTCTTGTGGAGCCCATTGTCTGGCTGTCCCTGTCCCCGACCCCGTCCCCGCTGGCAGGGTCGCACCCCAGCTCACCCCTCACTGCCCGGGGGGCAGCTCCTGCCAGCGGAGGGGGCAGCAGGGGGTGGGTTTCAGATTTTCTGGAGCAGTGTGACCCGTCTCCCGCGCTGGCGCGGTCCCCAGGGGCTCTGGCCCAGCCCAGCGGCAACGGCTGCAGGTGCCAGCACCAACCCTGTACCAGTGCCACAGGCTCCGCAGCAGCCAGAGCATGCCCCGCGCCTGGGAAGATACAATTCAGCACTGAAAAAGCAGCGATGCAACAAAAACTGCATTGGACTTGAACCCCAGCCCAAAGGGTCCATATTTCTGGGACAAAGGCAGTGGTTTCGGAACTCGGAGGTTAATTTCCAGCTGCGTGCAGGGGCGAATGCCACCACAGACATGCACTTTGTGCATAAGCCAGGACTTCGGGGCCGTGTATTGGGAGTATTCAGTGCAACTACCTCATTTTGGGGGAAGCTTCTTTTTTCTTTTAACTTTTTTTTTTTTTTTTATTCAATGCAGGCACTACAATAATGGCCCAAACCTTTACAGTGTGTAACGGCATGTACAGGATTTACGTTCTTAGAAATACGGTTTGTCAGAAACTGCTGTGTGGTATGATCCCGCCTTCCTCTTAAAAATCACAGCAAATTCAGGGAGATTTTTTGTCAGTCTAAAGTAAAAAGGTTACCCTGACTATTGCCATCCTGTTACTTCATGCCTGCTCACTCCAATTACTGGAGACTGTTGGGAACCTCACACAAAAAAACAAAACAAGACCCTACAACAAGAAAAATAAACTGTCGTGTGATTCCCAGTGAAAGATTAGGGAATCGTGTTACTTCACTGCTTAACATACTGAACAGTTTTTGCAAGGCTTTTCTGAGCTTTTTAGCTGTCTGTGAGCGCGGGCGCCACCCTCCCCCAGCACCTCTGCCCAGAGCAGGGACAGCCACGCTTCGCCCAGCCTCGCCCCAGCTTCCCAACTTCCTTTTGAGCCCAATTTTGTCAAGCTGTGTTTTATTTCCAGCTCCTATAGCATCCGGTTACGCGTCCGATGCAATACCCAGCTGCGGACTGCAGGCATCCCCTGGGCAGAACCAGCCCCGCGGCCGCGCGCAACTGGAGGCAGCAGCTTCCCAGTAACTCCGGGCTTCACGGCAGCAGAAAAAATTACCGATAAGCCACAAGATTCCTAAAATTGGCAAACCTTTACCATTTGTAAGTGTGCTTAGCCACTTGATTAACAAGGTATTTTCAGCCCAATTTCCATATTTTGTTTTGCTAGGTTAAAATATTGGGACATTCAAAATTACATTTCATTCACTTTGCATTCAGTTGTTTGCGGCGAGGCAGATGTATTCATTCACTCCAGTAACTGATGGTCTTTTCTCACCCAGAACATTCAGCATCCATACCAGAAAATCATTTGAAGTCGTCACCACCCAAATTAGAGGCAAAGCATCAGCCCGTGGCGCTCAGAAACAGCGGCCAGCAGCGCTTCAGCATCAGTCCCCCCACCCATTCGCCAAGATAATTCTTTACATGCAAATCACAAGTCGCAAGCACAAGTATTTGCTTGGAACAGCTGCCTCCTCTGAAACTGAAGTCTGTAAATCAGTTCACAAGAGACCAACAGTAACGGCATCAGCCTGCGGTGGAAATCGGTGCTTTCGCGGGAGCCCAAACTCCCAGGGCAGGACGGCCCATCAGTCCTGAGCCACCACCCCGCTAATGCTTTCCTTCCATTTGCTATGCCCTGAACAACAACATGCAATACATAAAATTTAATCTCTTTTTTTTTTTTTAAATAACTTTGTCCTATTAAATATACCGTGCCCTGGAGTTTTAGAACGTAATTCTGGTTACTGAGAATACGCAATTACTTCACAATATCTTGTCAATTTGATTTCACATAATGTGATGATACTAAGGAGAATGTTTAACTTCTGATGTACCAGCAGTTGAAAATAGCGCCAGTGCAGCATGCTGTGTATTTTTTAAAAGAACCTTTGAAAGGAAATATGAGTCTTTAAAGAAATAGACAATCACGTGCCTAAATCTTCCTAGCTGCCCACTTAATATCTTTACACCTTTACACCAAGAGGAAGTAAAGCCTGTAGGAATTACTGTATGAAACCTGTCTGCTGCGTCCCACCAGACCTGCAACTATCTAGACGGCAGCAAGATGGGATTATCTTCATCTCTTTTTCAAAACCACAGAACAACCTCCAAATTCCATATAGAAATTACACATAAGCTTTTATTCTGCTTTCTGGATGCAGTTTATTTACAGTAACTGAGCAGATACAATACTTCAGTCAATTTTATGCTATGGGGAAAAAAAAAATCTTATTTTGTTTTCATTTTCTGAATAACACCACGAAGAGAGAAATATTTTTCTCAAATCCAACTGAATTTTTATCAAAGAGAACATAATTCCTTTCCTCAAATAACACTGTAATGGAATGTTACAGTTATTGCAATTAGATTTTTTTGAAGAGGGACCCTAAAAGCTGACAATTTGACTGTGTAATGGTTCGGCCGCTGCCCCGCTGGCAGCCGCGCGGGTCCCGGCGCTCGCCCGGGCGGTTGTTCCGCCGGGAGCCCGGCGCGGGCCGGTGCCGCGGGGGGGCCGCACGGTGCGCCCCGGGACCCAGCCCCTGCCCGCCGGGGTGCCGCTGCCGAGAGCTGCCACCAACCGCCGGAGCGCACAGCCCGAGACCATCTGCGGGTGCACCACGGTGTGCCCCGAACAGAAAAGAACCGGCTGTTTCGTTTCTCTAAAGCATCACTTTTTCAGTATTTTTGAGTATTTTTAGCATCGTACAGGGAACGCCACGACCGGGACAGCGCAGGTTTCAGATGTTTGTTCTGTTCCTTGTGCCACCCGTGAGTTTTCCGAACTTTCTGGGTTTGTGGTGCCGCACGGGGCTGCTCGGCGGGACACGGACCCGCACCGGGACCCGCGCAGCTCTGGGGCCGCCGAACGCCGCCCAGCCCGGCCGGTGCCGCCGTGCCCGACCCCCGGGGCCGGGGGACCCCGGGGCCGCCCGGCCCCGTCCCTCACGCCTGGGCCGGGAGCTCGCCCTGTCCTTCGTCCGCCCCACGCCGACCCGCGCCTGACGGAGCGGAGCCCCCGCGGCCCGACGGCCGCCCCGCCCGGCCCGTCCCCGGCGCTCCGCTCGGCTCCCGGCCGGTGCCTGGGGCCTCCCTCGGGGCCGCCCGCCAGAGACCGCAGCCCAGCCCCCGGCATCAGCGTGCGGGGCTTTAGTTTTGTTGCAGTACAAATTTTTAGGAATAACACCTCCGCCCACGGCGCGGAAAACGCAAAAGGCGCCTCCAGAAAACGTGAAGTCTGGCGCTCACGGAGCGCATTTCGGTACTAGAAACGCCTGAACCCAGCCGCACGGAGCGCTTTCACGGGCCATACCGGAGCTTTAAGCCGGGGCTCCCGGCGTCTGTGACTCACTGCCACCTACGTAACCCGGCACGTTTTTTATCGGGTGTATTCCACGGAAACCGCTCCAATTCCCTGGGCTCGCGATGCCCGGAGGGTGCGATGCCCCCTTGTCCCTCCCGCAGAGCCCGGCGGCCGCCGAGCGGCTCCGTCCCTCCCGCAGCGGGTGCGGAGCAGGAACACCCCTGGCTGGCGGCGGGACTCCCGGCGCGGACAGCGGGGCCGTCGCCGCCCCCAACCCAGACCCGCCGCACCCGGGGTCGCCCGGTGCCGGACCGGCGGTTTGGGGCCCCTTTTACCCGCCCCCGACTGGGTAGAAAAACCCGTCCTGGTGATTTGTGTCACGCTGCTGCCTGCTGACAGCAGGAGTCATTTCAACTCCCCAAACACCTGGACTGGAAAAACCTGTTTTCCTTGGAACGACCACCAATTTTCCACTAATAGAGATGTAAATGGATCCCATTGCTTTCTAAGAAGTTTCCCCCCTCCGTGATCAATTCCGTATCAACGTTAAACTGACAGTACTGCTCTTTTATAACATGCTGATTTAAATATTTTCGCATCACATTGCCGACAAAAATTAAGGAATATCTACAAGTGAAATGCACCCGCAGTTTACGCATATAATCTACCTTTTTTCCCCCATTATTTTTCATCCCTCGGTGGCACACGTTAGAGAGAATATTCTTCGACTGCACTGAGAGTGAACCTGGTTTTGTTTTCTCTCACTGAAAATACACTCACCTCAGAAACTGCAGAAATACAGCGGCCAGGAGAAAGGAAAATACAGCAGAATTTTATGTGGCGTTCTGTGCGGGTTCTACATGTTTTCCCCGCACCGTCTTCACCTCGGAATGATCGACAGCACCCAGGGACATGCCACTTTTGGAAAATATACGCAGGAATGCCATGGCTAGTTCTACGTGGGATCAGAATTTGGCCCAAAATGTGCAATATTACAAACAAACATTTTCCCCTCATTCCTATTACCTAGATTTGAAAGTTCCAATTCAATAATGTGCTTTCAAATACACAGCACTCCAGGGTAATATTAAATGAACTCCATTTAATAAAACACATTCCAGGTTGTTATTTTGATTGAAGCATTATACTTTCTGTCTTGCAATAAGTAGTTCAGATTTCACTGGGTCATTGAAAATTTTTGAATCAGTCTCTCTTCAAATCATATTTAAAATAGGGACTTAAGTAACTGCAGCAACAGATACCTCCACAACACAAACCAGGGAGAAGGCAAATAACACTGCATTAAAGCTGTTGCTGCATTTCCTCCCAATTCAGTGAATGAAATTTTGCCACCCTCCAAAATACACTGATCGTCCCTTTCATAAAACAACACCGCGTTCACGAGGGAAATGATGGCATCCCATTTTGCCCTTGATTCACTAAAATAAGAGGTATTTTGATCACAAATGCCTGCTATTATCAAAACACTACCATGATTTCAGCAGGATTAGCTAACCCAGGTGAAGCCACGCACGGGTCCCCCTCGGCTTTTTTCGCTCTGCGTCACATTGCATCCGTTTTTAAAGGCTTTGTCATTTAGAACAGAGACATCAGACAAAACGCCGTGTTTCGGCCCAGGGCCGCTGTGGCGCTCCCCGCGCTCACGGATGGAGGCACGATGTCTGAATCCTCCCGTTCCGTGTTTTCTGCCTACAAAACGCATATGTGAAAATCACAACAGCCTTGCAGAAGGTGTTTGAATAAATATTTACATAAATACCGAGACATGCAGTTCTGCATGCTTGGAGCAGGAAAAGAAGTGCAGTAAATGCAATGAAGGTACCAGGGTTCTAAACCAACACCACCTGCGCCTAGCCTGGGGGTGACACAACTCCTGCTGTCTCTGGTGACACTGCCCACAGCAGGTAGGGTTAGGACAGCAAAGCGTCGGTTCCGTCGGGCTGGGCAGCCCCTGAGCACAGGGGGGGCTGCGACCCGCTCCGTGGGGAGCCTCTCCCCAGAGACCCCCTCCGCAGGGAGCCCCTCGCCCCCCGTGCAGCCCGCAGGGTGCTCCCGCAGCAGCACGGGCAACGCTGCCCCTCGCCCCTTCCTTCGGGAAGCGCCCAAGGCAGAGGGCTTCCCACCTGAGACAATCCCCGGGAGAGCTCCTGGGGGGCAAACAGTGTCCCCGTCCCCGCTCAGCACAGCCCCAGTCCTGACGCGAGGCGCTGGGCACCGCTGCCATAACGAAGGCAAAGAGCCATTTCACCTCTTTGTGAGCTTTTGTATAAGCTTCTAACGCACCGAAGCCCTGTGATCGGAGTATCGCTCCGGGCTTTTCTTTCTTATATATTTTCACTGTACATTACTCTCCTTCCAGTACGACATCGGTGAGAACCAGTGTGGTGGAAGCGGTAGAGCAGCAGCAGGAAAAAAATACCTGACAAACAGCAACAGCCTCCCAACACCCCTTTAAAATAATAACGATTTACCAAATGGTTGGGAAGTTGTTATAATTCCTTTTCCAAATTATTACTCGCCCTTTAGATTAGAAATGAGGCCAGGGTTAGCAATCAGCCATAAATGGTAGGATTTCTGAAGTAGAAGCACTTGTCTGATTGTGAAGTGGAGGCCATTATTGCCTTGATTGAGTCTTTTTTTTTTTTTTTTTTAAGCTTGCTTGATTTGTGGCTGAGAGCGCACATTCACCACTGTACTAGCAGCAATCAGAGCTTTCCCTGCTCTTTTTTGCTCAGCGATTTAGGGTCCACTACTTTGGCACAGCTGCCACCTTTTAGCCTCCATCAAGCAGAGATATTTTTAAGTGAACTGCATTTTGTGTTTGTCTTTTCTCCTCCCGCCCCTTTCCTTCCTCACCCTTTTTCTTTCCTTTCATTTTTTTTTCCCCTTCCTTTTTTCTGGGGAGGGGAGAAATGAAAATATTGTGTGAACTTTAATTCCAAGTATGAAGTTGAAAGAAGAGAGCTGAGGCTGGCCGGGGTGTCATCCGGACTCCACAGCACATACCAAATCTGCGGTAACATCAGAAGCAGAGATGAGATGACTTGCTCAAAGGACTGGAGTCAACCAAAAGCCGCAACGGGTGTCTGGGTGCTGGCGCTTAGAGCTTTGTTTGCCTGAAAACCAGATTTATACCATGTCTTTCCAGAAATCACCTGTTTTGCCAGCATACCGCATTTTGTGCCTCCTCCCAGCCTTGCCCCAGAGGGTGCAGCCCAGCGGGAGGGTCCTGGGCAAGGGACAAGACCACTGGACCCCCGGCTGCTCCAGCCCGTGCCGGTGGGCAGCGCCTCAGGGAGAAGGCGGCACAGAACCCACAGGCACGTTGGGCTCAGAAACACATACAGCCACGCTCATACAAACACCCGTGATTTGTTTTAAAGTCACAATTACCTTTAAAACAAATACATTTATTTATTTAATTGCTATTGCCCTGAAATAGCTGAATTTTGCTTCGGCGTGCGTTTGCAGGCAGAAACTCCTATGTCAACCAACCAAACAGAACATGCTTCCATGGTCCACTGGCTTATCCCTAGAACTAGCGGTTCAGCATCAAACTGCTGCCAAATCCATGACGGCAATGGTGCGACGGCCCCCGGGAACGCAGAAGCCAGACTGTGCTATGTAATGTAATGCTGCGTTAGAAAGGTAGTACTCGCTACTGGGTGTACAAACAGGAAGAGTAAAAATAACAGAACTAATGTTTCTGGGTGCTAGAGACTGCAAATGCAGCAGAACGGTATTTTTGTGTAGGTTTGTAACTCGCTTTCTGCTTAGCAGTCATTTGTTTTCCAAAGCCATCATTTTGGAGGGTCCAGTATATCAAAGGGAAAATTAGCAACACAACCAGCTCCTATTTCAGCCCAATTAGCAAGCTTATGTGCATGAGGTAATGGAAGACTCACAAAAAGAAAATTACTTTAGAAACGGGAAGAATCTGTTTCAGCATTATCCAGGAAAAACCCACGTTAGCCAGACGCACAGGGAACGCGCAGCGAAGCCAGAATGCAATGACAGGAATTATTTGCTTTCTTCCCCCTGCATTTACAGCAGGTTCTGGTAGAGCTCCAACGCGCACCTTCCCCGAGAGCAGTCTCAGGCAGTGGTGGGCGAGGGTGAAATATTTGCCCAGGGAAGCGGGGCGTTTCTGCCGCCCGGCGTCCTGCCCAGAGTGGGGGGGCACCCTGGCATCCCACCCCCTGTGTGGCATCACCGCTGCCCCGACCGGGACACTCATCCCACCAAAGCATCTCTGCAGCGGGGGTGAGACAGCCCAGGTACCCGCTTTCCCCCCAAGGCCGAGCAGCATTGGGTTTGCCCCTCTGGCACCCCCCGCGCGCAGCCCGTCCTCTCCCCAGGACTCTGCCACCCCCATCGCCCCCCTGCCCTCACCATCCCCGGGGCTCCCAGGCAGGGCCGGGGCTCGGCTCCGCTGCGATCACAAGGGCAGGGAGGTCGTTGCAGTTAGGAGGGGTGGGGAGCAGCCCCAAATCTGCCAGAGGGCAGCCCCCCAGCCCGGGAACCAGCTTGGGAAAAGGCAACTGGGTACATGGTTACCCAGTGATGAAAAACGGCACGTTTCTGACCAGGAGATTACATGCAATTAACAAACCACGCTTAAACCCAAAATACAGACTCAGAAAAACTGCACTGCATCGTATTCTATGATTCCATTTACCTTTTTAGCTAGCACAGAGTGCAGAGTGAACCGCACAGGACTGTTATGTGAAATACCAAGGCAGGACAAAGACAGGAGAGAGCCCTTGGCTTTAACTTGTGCTTTGCTCACACGAGATAGCGCTAGCACAGCTCTCCAGCTGAGAACGGGTTTATTCCCAGCCGATCCCAGTGCTAAGAACCAAACCCATCCACCCGCTTGCCTTGTACTTAGATAAACATGCCCAGTTTCACATGCCCATGGAGCGGCTCAGGCTCACCCAGTCTGTAACGGGCGCATCTGCATAATTGATTACATATTTTCTGAAGTGCGCTGGTTTCTAGGGAGGACACTGGGAGGGGCGAGTTTGGCCCGCTGCCTGCGCCCACACGCACCGGGGAGGGTTCAGTGCCGCCGGGGCTGGGGGAGCAGCGGAGCCCCCCGGCAGCTCTGGGGATGGGCAGCCAGACCCGGGCAGCAGCGCAGAGCCGGGGGCTGCTGCCGGGGTCCCCGACACGGCCATCTCACCCAGGGGCAAGGGCTCAGGAAACTGACAGCCAGCTCCGAACGTTCATTACGAGCTTCATGCATCCATTACAATCAGGCCAATAGAACCGGAGAAGAAAAAGCGATGCAAAATGATGCAAAACACGACCCAGAAGAATTGCCCTTCGTCCATCTCTCCCGTCTAAGGTAATTAAAATTACAAGCAAGTTTGGCACGACAAAAATAGCGTAAGAGCAATGAAAATGTCGCAACACGGTTGGGAAGAAGCACCAGGCTCTGACATTCCCAGTGGGAGGCTTTGCTCAGCGCTTCTGAGAAGCCCCGGGAGCTGGCTGGGAGCAGTGGGCTCTCCCAGGCTACCCCGAGACCCTGGGGGTCTGCCTCGAGCTGGGGGCTCCTTCCCAACCAAATCCTGCACCTTCTTCTGAAAATGCTACCCTACGCGTGTTGCTCACACCCCGCACCCGCAGCAGTCTCCATTCGGCGAGGACGGTTGGGTGGCACGGCCAGGTCTGCCCCGGAGCAGGGACGTGCTGCCAGGGCTGTGGCCAGGCCACACACACAGGGCTGGGACGGTGGGGGACAGGCTGTGTGGGGATGGCGGGGGACAGGCCATCCCTCTGGAGGAGCGTGGCTCCCCCAGCCCTGCTCAACGCCGTCTCCCTGTGCCTCGTCCCCCTGCGCCTCGTCCCCCCGCTGTCCCCATGCCCTGCCACCCTCCCGCCCGAGCCACCACCCCGTCCCATGTCCCCGCTGTTCTCCAGCCACCCGGGAGCAGCACCCGGAGGGAGGCTGGACCCCGTGTGTGTACTTCTTCTCCTTGGCTGATCTGGCTCACCATTTCAGCCCCTTGGCTGCAGAGCGAGTCTCTGGTGGAATAAGCTGTTTTATTTGCAAATACATCTTAAAGTCCTTAATAAATTATTTTGGCCACCCTAAGCAAGTACACCAATGACCCTGTAAAGGTCGCATGCCACAGAAAACTTACTTCAGGACAGCTTAGACCTTTAAAAAGCTGTACTTTGGTGAGATTTCTCTTTCACCTTGCCAGAGGCAAGATCAGATCTGAGGAGCCAGATAAAAAAAACCCAACAGACAAACATTTCAGAGAGTTAATGGTGTATAGTGTCTTAGGGGCCCCCTGGAGAGAAACAGAGAGAAATTCTGGTTTCTCATCTTCCACAAAACGCAGCTTTCACTTATCTCCCCCTCCACAGCGGTGCCGGGGCCAGCGAGGGGATGAGATAATGCTTGGGAAACGGCGCTTTTTCCGCAGCAGGCGCTGGAGATTGGCACAGGCTGTGCTCCCCCGGCCCGGACCCCAGCCAAGCGCAGCCGTAGGGAAACGCGAGTTCTGGGTGGGACAAGGAAGAAATCACTCCGACAGGTTTGGGGCTTCTTCCAAGGAAAGCCTGGAGGGAGCTGCTGAAGGGCCGGGGGTAAGAGAAGCCCCGGGGGAAGATGCTGGAGGGCAGGAACGGCCACAGCCCGCCCCACCTTCGCCACCCAACGCCCCCTTCCCACACCGCGCACCTATTCGCTTAACAAGAACCTTCCACCAACTGAAAAAAATGAAAAATCTTGAACAATTGTTTGGTTAATGTTTCAGCTCAAATGAAATCTTGGGGAAGAAAAAGCGGTTATTTATCTGGTACGACTATTTATTATTTTTCACGGAAATTTTTTCAAAATTTGTATTTTGGGACAGATTTTGTTAAAACCAAACATGTCAGCTAGTTGCCATCATGCATCTGCCCACTCAGAGTTTTATCCAGGTGTATTTTGTCAGCTCTCAGACAAGCTCGCCAGCGCGGTGACACGCCAGATCCGTACATCCCTCTCCTACGTTTCCTGGTTATACGAATTGAAGGGTGTTGCTCTGCGAGGACTACAGAAGGGAAAGGAAACGATCCATTTAGTACATGTGTAGCCATTTTCCTCGACTATAAACCCCCCCTTCTCCCCCAGCACGGCTTTGTGGCTCCAGTTACCACAGCGAGCTGGCCGGCGGGGGCCGGGCCAAGCTCTCTTGATCAGCCACGAGGTCCACGGCATTAGAGGGGAATGCACGTCTTATTTCCTCCCCAAAGTCTAAAGCTGAACACATTTGACTACAGCGTTTCAGAACTGTCACTTAATATTATCAGCTACATCTACTGTACGCCCGAGAACCCCCCGAAGCGCGGGGGGAGCGCTGCAGGGTGGCAGCGTGTCACCGGTCCCCTCGCAGAGGGATAACCATCGCTGTGCAGCCCTGACGTCCATAAATTGATCACATAAGCGGGCAGTGGTGGTCCTTTCAAGTACGCTCCTTTTGTTTCAGCTTTACAGTAAAATTACCAGCAGCAGTTTACAATTAAGGGAAATAATAATAACTGCATATGCTTTCATCTGCACATACAATTACAATAAACTGCATGCTTTAATAGGATTGTGAAAAATCTGTGTTTGACCCATAGAAAAAAGTAAACATTCTTGTTCTGGATACTATATCATTATCACAACAAAGGGAAACTCCTGAAATCTGATGATTTAAACATCTGGAGAATGTTAATCACTTCAAAATGACGGATGTTTTTTATTTTAGCTTTTGACAGACACACTCCTTTCATAGATAGATGATTATTTACATAAATTACATCACCAACGTGGAAAAAAAATCCAAAATTCACTTCAAAGGATAAAGAGCTTAATTAAAAGGAGACTTTTGTATTTCTTCTCTTGTAGAACACAGAATTAACAGAAGAATTTGCAAAGGGAAAAGCTAACTCCGTCGTCTTAAATATGACGCGGTTGTGCTTTAGGTTCCCCCCACGCACAGGGGCTTTGGAGGTGCACTTTAACTAGAGCTACGGTGCAGCAACGAGCAAGGCATCAGAGGAGCGGGCTAACCCCCCCTCCATGAACAAAGTATATCACGAGACAGGCGGGAGGCAAGTTCTAGCTTTGCTTTTTAACAACTCCGCAAAACTCACAGGTTTTGTGCCACTCTGATCTGTGCCTGCAGCCCTGACGCTTCTGCTGCCATAAATTTGATATGATATAAGGCCACTAACATCAGCAGAACCATTCTCCATCAACTCATATTTATTTGTTTTTATATATACGTAAAACAAGGAATACATTTTATACCTGTACGTTAAATAGATAACATGTTCTATTTAACGTGTTATACAGAACATAACGTGTTCTATAATACACGCATATATACATACACACGCGCGTATGGAACGGCATCAAATTCACGGTGCGCAGGATGATGGGATCTGCGCCAAGTCCCTCAGTCCTGTCCCCCGATGCTGCACATCAGGAAACAAACTCAACATCGCAGCCGCCGGGCAGTTAGGAGGGCAGACTCGGCTGCAAGGTGCCAGCTCCCAACTATTTGTAAGACAACGATTTCAAAGGTTGCAGGAATGAGCGGGAAGGAAGGTGCAGGGAAAATTACACCTTGTAACATCCGCAGCGTAAACGTGACCACGTTGGATATGGCCGGGTAATTGCCAGGTTCAATACAAGGAGCCTGGGGGACCCGCGAACGCATCAACGTGAAGCTGGAAGGATAGCTACGCTGATCTAATCCACTGTTGCCACACCGGTTTAAACCCTACAACCTCAAGACCAGCCCAAACTGGACAAAGTACACCACGACGGCGTTCAGGAGCCGAGGGGCTCTCTCTGCGCGTTGCCGTGCCAGGGGGGCCGCACTGCTGCTGCCCGTCGGCATGCTGCCCGCCAGCCCCGCCGCAATTTACCTGATCCGCCACAATTTCCTCCTACACTCTGAGCTGATCTGCACGCTGACCTTAGACAATTTGTCTTCTTTCTGGCAGAAATGTCATCCAAAAGGAAGCTATTAAGTCGAGAAGGTAATTCTGCAAGAACAGTCCACTGTATAAACAGAACTTGACCTAGGGTAATTTATTTCTAGTCCTGCACAAAGGAACTTAAGAGATATGATCGATACATTTCAGGATCTAAAAAGATCAATGAAGGCCAGGATGTAAGAATTTCAGGCAATACTTGTAATACTAGGAACTGAGAAACTGAAGTGTAAAACACAGCCTTTAAAATCTGAAGAGATTTTGTGTCCGCATGTCACAGGATAAACATCTGCGGATAGTAGAGTCTGGCCTAAAGTTTTGTGGAGCAAATATCTGTCATTTAATTCCCCCCACAAATACGTTAAACTATGCTGATGCCCCCAACACTTAACACCATGACGAAGATTTTTTACTGCCTTAATACTTTACCAACTTTAGAGGCTGACAGAAGTTGGAAATCATTTTTAAAAGGAGACAAAACAGTGGAAAAAAAATTAATTACTGCTGTACAACGTTGAAACAAATTAATTTGGAGTGCAGGGGGAGGCCTGTCTTCCTTAATACCATACTAATATTTTGCTTAGCCCGCACCAAAGTAGTTTGCTTACCCCAGACAGGTTCTCACCATGTGCACTAACACGAACCATCAGCTCTTTCTCACAGGCGCTGTGCCGGCTGTGCCACACTGAAGCCCAACAGCAACAAGCAGAGCCCCCGCGGCAGCCGGCTCGCCCCAGGCATGGCCAGCGGGGTCCCTGCGAGGACCACCTCCCCACCCCGCGCTGGCCAGCCACCGTCCCCTCCCTCCTGCTCCGCAGCTGCCTGCGGCACGCTGCATGGCTTCAGCACGTCTCTAAGCTGGTTCTAGAGAGAGTTCAAAGTCTGAAGGCAGGAAAACCACTGAGAGGAGTTCTGCAAAGAAACAGCTGGGAACAGCCCCAGAAGCCGGGGTGGGTTATGCTTCGTAGGCAGAAGACAGTTCAAGCCTGGCTTTTGGTAGGTGAGCGGTGTTGCAGTCTCGTCTGTCAGCAGCGGGATAATGTCTCAGGTTCTACATCATTAAAACCCTCTTCATGCGTGCAAAGTGTACGAAATGGTTAACTGTATTTATCCTTGAGAAAGCACGTGACTTCCCAAGCTATAAAAAGCAGTTCCCTTTCTTGCCTGGTATTTACACTTGCATTAAATAACACACTTTCTGCAAGTACCAGCATTTGAAGTTGAAGGAACTTAGCAGCATCAAATGTTTCCTTAATGGCTGCACCTGGATCTACATGAGCTCATTGTACACACCTACACCCAAGCCCAAAAGAACCGTCCCTTCTGTTTGTTTTCACCAGTGAAACATGAATGCATGCGGCTGACAAACTTAGAACCTGCTTTTTGTTCTTGCTCCTGTCACCCAAAAGGGACTTTATAACATACTGAAGGGTTCTCAAAATCTACTTAAAAATTACACATACTAACCAGAATGAAAAGACAACTCAGTTTACTGACTTTTGACCACTACATTGCTTTTGGGTCCCCCACCATCAGCTGGAACGACTTCTTCGTATTTTGTGCCAGAGAAGTGAGTCTGTTTCTTGGCACTATTTGTGCATTCTTCCCTCCTTCCACATTTTCCATTTGAAATTGCAAATTCTTTTCACAAGGGGTTCACTTTGCCTGCTGAAGCCAAAAAACCTCTGTTTCCTGTCCAAACTTTACTCCTGACACAGTGCAACGAGTTTTTGGTCATTTAGGGTCTATTTCTGGTGGAATGACTCACATCACGCAGATACTTTTGCAGTCTGGCACAGAGCATAAACCTTCATTTAACAAACAACATATTGCTGACGCGCGTTCCTGGACCTACCCAGAGGTAACAAGCAGCCAGGTACTGCAGGCTCCAACTTCGGGGAAAAAAATAACCAGGAAAAAACCCCACATCTTTGCTTCA
The DNA here is from genome assembly GCA_009819605.1 of Sterna hirundo. NCBI lineage: Eukaryota > Metazoa > Chordata > Aves > Charadriiformes > Laridae > Sterna > Sterna hirundo. The sequence goes on from CM020443.1 coordinate 65,659,799, forward strand.
CGGTCTGGCTGCAAGACAACGTTTATATCCCTCATTACAGGAGTAGTGTGGGACACCAGGAACAGATGCCAGGGCTCCAAACACCCTTTTCAATAGCCCAAGAGCCGGTTCCTACCCCCCCTTGCCTTCTCCCTCCCCTGCAGCAACTCTGGCCACTGGACACGGCATCACTGGGTGCCCATCAGAGGGGCTTCCATTTGCATCAATCCCGACCGGAGGAAAAATAAAAAAGTGTTACCCCAGAATCACTCTATTAAAGCTATTATTGATAGATTACCCGATTTTTATCATAGCTTAACACGGTTTAACCAAGGTATGTGAAGTTCTGGGATTTAAAGAGTGCCTGCAACAAGAACCTCAATGCCAGACCACCACCTCAAGCCTACCAGACAGGCAGGGCAGTAGTCCTTCATCAGTTTGTCCTTGTGCTGTTTTCAACCAGTTTCTGAAGTCTATTTTAAGACTTCAGGCTTGTCTGTGATCCAGTTATATTTCTTGAGCTGCTCTTCATTACAGACATTCCTTCAAATGGTCAGACCTGCCAAATTAATTAGTGTCCTCCACTTTTTTCTTCATTGATAGTGTTCTACATATGAAGGAATCCCAATCCTGACATTTTTAGATGTCAGTGAGGCAGAGCTCACTCAGGTAAGGGTATGACCATGCCCACAGACACGGAGCACTTGTCACTTCTTAGAGCAGGCAGGTTACCCAAGGGCCAAGACTGTAAATCTCACACCAAAGTAAAATCCAAAGCAGACAGTGAAAATTCCCCTTGCTGAAAAAAGGCACCGTAGCAAAGGTGGCAAACCGCCCCTGAGCAGAGAAGCACCGCCAGGGCAGCCCGTGCCACCTCCAGAACACACTGCCCGCAGGGCTGGCCGGACAGCCGGCACCACGACCGCACAGCTCATTTCAGAGGGCAACCTACCCACGTGTGGCTGCCAGCATCACGAACGCCCTTTTCCAGGAACAGCAGAACAGAGTCAGACGTCCCCATCTGATGTACTCGCTTGCAGACACAGTGAACAATCTGGGGAAGACGAAAGGGAAAGGCTCGGAGCAGCACAGGAGCACATCACACTCTCCCACCCATGCCTGGCTCACCTGGAGGCCCTTCATCACCAGTTCCTCCCTCTCCCAGCTGTGGTCTCTCCTCCCAGCCACCCACACTGGAGGACAGGAGCCTGCGCTCATCCAGCCAGCCTGCATTCCCTTCTCAGCCGGGTGGTGCTCGGCCTCCAGGTCATCCCCAGCAGACAAACACCAGCGTCATCTCTGCCCTGAGCAGTTTAAATGCACATGAGCTCCTGGTGGGCTCACAAAACCCCAGCGCAATTTATTCCCTACAACTTGGGACTGCCTGAGCCCCGCTTCTGGGCTGTCGGGCCAGAAGGCAGTGTGTGGGCACCCGCTCTAAAGAGGGCGTTGAACCACATGGTGACAAGGCCTGTGCCAGAGCCTCCTTGGCAGTCACCACAGAGAATTAAGTACGGGTGCACCCTGGCCTCTGAGAGCACGGTCACAGCTCAGGGCTGAACTCGAGGTGGGTGCTGCCACAGAGGGTGGACGTGCCAGCAGACGCTGGCATGCAGCCATGCTGACACACAGCCTTTAACGAGCTCAAAGGCAAAGGAGTACCTGTTCCCCTTGGAGTGGGGGTCTTGGCCAGCAGCGCTCGTTGGCATTAACGAGGGTCAGTGTTGATTCTGCCAGCATCTGGAGGCAGAGCTCCAACAGCTGAAACCTGCATAGCAGCAGAAAGTTTCCTTAGGAAGAAGGGCCACAAAGTGTCTTAAGAAGAAAAGAAGAACAGAGTTTAGTTCCAGACTTCATACCATTGAATGTATTGGTCATTTCTAGCTTCAATACGTAATATATGAAAAAAGTATAGAGTGCATTTTCCTTTAATATGATAGCTTTATTTTGGCAGTACGCAGAGTTGGCAAAGCATGAGACTGTTGACTCTCACCTTCAAATACCCTAACTCTTCTGGTAGCATCCACAATCCCTGTTGCGAAACAGGTCTCCAAATGGCTAGCAAAGTCTCAAGATGGAGAATAGGTGAAATGAATGAGCTCAATCTGTCACCACAAATTTCTGTCGGGAGTTAAACTTCTAACATAATGTGTAGTGGCACATAATGCCAGCTGGAGTTAACTTGAGCTTAAAAAAAGAACCAGCAACTCTAAATCAGAGAGGAAAAGTGATTCAACAAGAAGGTTCAGGATATCAGATGAACAGAAGTTATGATCATAACAAACTGACCAGTCCGTGGGGAGTTCAAACATAAGCAAACACAAATCTTTGCTTTTAAGACTTTGAGAGATCCATTCTCTCACCTTTGGTTTCAGCTTTTCTGGTTAATACTGGACTGAAAAAGTAACTGTTTGCTAGCCTGCCTCCTTCCAAAAAAGCACACAATGAGTAAGGCTGAAAATTCCTTGTAATGGCTATAGGTTATCCTCATGAGTAGATCTTCATGATGGTAGCTAAAGTGACCTAATAAACACACTGCCCAAGTGCCCCTACGGTCACTGCCCACACTGGTCTGAGAAAGCCATGTAAGACAGGAACATGCATGCCTTAGCCAACCATGTAACATCAATGATGTTATTAATTGCAGGTGTCTGCAATTCATAGAATCATAGAATCACAGGGTGGGAAGGGACCTCTGGAGATCACCCAGTCCAACCCCCTGCCAGAGCAGGGTCACCCAGAGCAGGTGGCACAGGAACGCGTCCAGGCGGGGTTGGAATGTCTCCAGAGACGGAGACTCCCCCACCTCTCTGGGCAGCCTGTGCCAGGGCTCTGCCACCCTCACAGCAAAGAAGTTCCTCCTCGTGTTTAGGTGGAACTTCCCATGCTCAAGTTTGTGCCTGTTACCTCTTGTCCTGTCGCTGGGCACCACTGAGAAGAGCCTGGCCCCATCCTCCTGACACCCACCTTTTCAGTATTTATAAGCATTGATAAGGTCCTCCCTCAGCCGTCTTTTTTCCAGACTGAAGAGACCCAATTCCGTCAGCCTTTCTTCATCAGAGAGGTGTTCCAGTCCCCTCAGCATCTTGGCAGCCCTGTGCTGCACCCTCTCCAGCAGTTCCCTGTCCTGTCTTGTTCATGTTCACTGAGCTTCCTACAGACACAAGGAATTACTGCTGTCACTAAAAGCCACTTGCTGAAATTCCATTATTGGTGGAACAGGAGGTATGTAGGCATGGTGCTACAAAAACGTGCCAATGTGCACAGGTCTCCTAGAAGATTCTGGTTTATTATCATCCAATTTAATGTAAAAACCTGCAAAAGGGCTGGACAGCTTGTTGCAACTTTGCAATCTTACAGAAAAGCACAGATATGACTGAAAACTAAGCTCTTAAAACTCGTGCGATGGCCATGAATGTTGCACAGATGCTGCCAGTATCTGAAGAGCCTTCCTGAGTAACTCACTTTGGATGCTCTCTCTTCGTCTGCAGCTGAAGGACTGAACCCTGCGGTATTACCAGGCACAAATCTCTGTCAGGGTCGGGAGCAAGGACCTGATGCAAGACAAACGTAACAGGATGAGGTTCTCCGAGCCCTCGCTGCTCCCTGACACTCCCATCCACAAAACTTGTTCCTCGGAGCAACACACACCACACACGTTTTAATTGCTGCCTTCACCAGGAGCTTTGTGTCACTGGAAGCCACACAATTTGACTGTTTCCTTTGAGCTGCTAACACCTAATCATAAATATTTCTAGGGTCACATTTTCCTTTGCATTATATTAACAGAGCTGTGATATGATTATTGTGATTACAGCAGCATACCACAGAAAATCTGGCCCAATTCTTTAATCACACAGCACTCATAGCTCATAGTAATGAACCCTCATTCAATAATTTTGGATTTACTATTCTAGCTCACTCCCCTCGAATCTGTGATTTACTGCCGCGTTACCTTTCTTTTTCCACTTTCGCTAATTTTCAAGGGTCTGCAACGTATCATTGTGGAGTTCTCCAGCCTCTTTGCAGAGTCAAATAAAAAACATTTCTCATGCCGAGTTGTTTAGGAACAGGATGTATAGCTACTCCATATCAAGGGCGTTCAGAGGGTTATATAAATGGCTCGCACTATTTTAGAGATGGAACCAATAAAAAATTCAGGGTAGAAATTTCAGACAGTCTAAAGTGCCAGACATGTTCTTATATATCTTTATAAATCTCTCAGCTAAGGTTATCATTCACTGAAGTTACTCTAAACAGCATAGCTTCTTCAAGTGAGTATGTCAATAGCGGAGTCATTTCAGCCTAGTTCCCCTTAACATCTTCCCTCATCCTTCACTCCGCTTTAATCTAATTAGGGTCTTACACAGCACAGGCACTGAGAGATCCTGGGATTTCCATACCATCTAATTGTTCATTGCCATTGCCAACTATTCTGGAACAGAAGATGGAGTTTTTCAGCCCCCTGACTCTGGAATTATCTCCTGTCATTGACTGATGGGGATCCAGGTCTGTTGATCTTCAGGACACACAGCAAAACCTATTCCCTCAGCCATTTCCCAAGAAGAAATCTTTGTACTGAGTTTGAATTTTCTGTCATGGAAAATCTCTAGCACGTGTGTTTTCGAAATATGGTCAGAAAGTAGTAAGATGGAAACTTTTAAAAAAATCAAGAGGCAAACAATAAAGATAAATCAATCAAAGCGGCAAAGGGAGATATAAAACCTAACTCCAAAACCCAGCCAAGAAAAAGAAGCAAACAACCTTCCTGCGCCCCAAACATGCCAGCTAGTGCCACCGCTGCACAGCAAGGGCGTCTCAGCTCCAAACCCCACGGTCTTAATACTGACAGAAATAAATGGTTGAAAAGAAAGAAAAACAGCTTGATGATTATCATTATTTGCCTTAGCTGTCTGCAGCCTATGTAATTTGATCGTAATTAATAAACGAGGCGGTTGTGTGAGCATCCCCAGTTCACACCGTTGTGTCCACAGTAGCTTCAGGAATGGGCTCTAAGGAAAGATGGAAGGGACCTGCACATTAATTTTCAAGAAAGGCAGCACAGGAGAGATCTGAGGAAAAGCAGAAGCAGAGAGAGTAATTTGGGTTCTGGTAACTACAGCTCATTCGGCAGAAGTAAAACAGCTGAGGCTGTTGACATTGTAATTCAGACATCCGAGTCCCAGTGCACACTGAGAACGCTGTTAGTAGTTTTAAACAAAAAAGTGTGATATTATTAACCTTGGGACAAAATGATGTCAAGGAAATCAGCAGTGCTGGCAGCAGCTCAGTGCTGCGACTCTGGGAAGTGTAACTATTCCACAGAAAAACCGCGAGGGGAGAGGCAGAGGCCGAGATCTGCCCTTCTCCCGGGGACTCGTGACTCTGCTGCTGTGCCGGGTACCTCGGCTGCGGCTGCCAGAACAGCCAAAGCACGGCCCCACCTGGCTTTTCACACGGCAGCAAGGGCCTTTAGCAATGATAATTAAAACACCTTGTAAAACTAACGTTTCCTTTTATTTAAAGTGAATCAGACTGTCATCATGCCCCGAGGATCGATGTACTCCCACCCCAGCAGCCTGCCAGGGAGGAAACCCCAGAACTACAGCCCAGGATCAGACTGGTAGAACTGTATAGTGGGTTTTACCTTTCCAGTATTAGACATGTGTTTCTCCTCCAGAAATTAGCTGCAATTTCTCCTTTTGAGCAGTGGCCGCTGTTGAGTAACACACTGTAAAGTAACGCACAGTCACGTAACTCCACGGACAGCCAGGCTGAGAGAGTTTGGTCCAGGGACAAAACACCAGCAGGTAACAAACACCTGAGGAACCCTGGAGGGGCAGCAGTGCCAGGGCCAGCACCAGCTCTGGCTGCAGCGTGGCAGCCACAGGACTGGGGCGGCAGCAGCGCGGCCACCGGTCGCTCCCCGGCAGAGACCCCCACAGACACAGCAGTGCCCTGGGGCTCTGCCAAGCCTGGCCCTGAAACAGCTACAGGAGTATTTAGAGCTAGCTTACAGTGACATCCTCACTGCACTGCCAGGAGAAATGTGCCTGAGCAATAAACCCCGTGCTGTGCTCGGGGGGACAGGCCGACGGCGGCTGTGTCTGGGCTGCAAGCACTGCTCCCAAGCCCGCGGCGCTTCTCCACTGTGCACCAGACACGGGGATGGGCAGGGTGAGGGCCGAGATGAGCTGATGCTCTGCCCCGTCCGGGAGAAGACAAAAATAAAATCCCAAAACCACAGTTCCTGAAGCTCGGAGTGATTAAAAGTAGGAAATGGCCAGTCCCCAGGCAGGCGCAAGGCTCCTCCTCGCACCCTCCCCTCCACTGTCAGCACAGCCGGGGGCCTGCGAGGACACCCAAGGGAAAGCTCTGCTCTTGCAGAATTAAAGAGCTAAGGTGAAGTAGTAAGGATGAAAATAGAACTATGAAATTAATTTTTCACAAATTAAAAAAATGAGTCATATGAAAATTAAGAATTACGAGAAATTGAAGAGAGGTTCTTACTCAAACAGCTGAATCCAAAGCCACCTTTTCTGGATTTAGTTGTCATATAGAGACATTATTTTCAGTGAGTTTCATATTAGGTATGTCTCTGATTCTCCCTACAATTGATAACGAACACCAATTCTTTGTACTATTATAATAATTGTTTGGAATTGTTATTACTACTATGAATGCAGAGGATAGAAAATTAAAGTAGCACACAAATTCATTGGAAAAATGCATTTTTAAAGATCAGAAGTCAAACCTGAAATGACAGGCGCAAGCAATACTACCTCTCTGTGGAAAAGATGTTGATCTTCACAGCTACAGATGTGGCACTTCAGAAATGTTTGTTCAGTAGTTTCCATTTTTAAACAAGCTTAAAATATTAAAATCAGAGTTGGGTGAAAAATGTTTAGCTAAATAATTTCAGGTATATGTTCATAAATTCCATTATAGTTAGGCAAAAGCATAAAAAATCCAAAACTAAACATTTTTTCTTTTTCCTTTTTTTCCAGTTTTTGAATTCAATAAGGAAAAAAGAAAATCTCTGAACCTGAACCCGGTTGTTTTCTGCGGGCACGGGTCCTCCCCACAGCCCCCACAGCCCCCCATGGCCGGGCTGGGTTTCCTCCTGGCAGTGGCACTGCCCCTTGGTGCTGCACAGCACAAGCTCTTCTGTCCCCAGCTGCAGTGGCCATGGCGGCGGTGGCCATGGTGGTAGTGGCCATGGTGGTGGTGGCCATGGCAGTGGTGGCCTCCAGTGCGGGCGCGTCCCACCTGGCGCCCAGGAGCACTCCCCCTGGGAGCCTGCGGCAGCCCCATGTCCGTCAGCTGGCCTTGTCGGGGTATCGTTGTTCCTCCTCCTCCGGCCCTGTGAAGACACAGCTCCTGGGGTCAGGTCTGGGATCCTTTCTGTGCAGTGAATAAACCGTTCCCCACTCGCAACTCCATGTTCAGATGCTGTTGCTGTCCAAGGGGGCACACAAGCCAACTCCTCACGTTTTTGCCATCTCATTAATTTCTGTGCTGTTTCCAGCTGCCTCGCCTCCTCCTTCCAGAGCAGGTGAAAGAGCCACGCTTGTATTTTCCATAAAATTATTTCCCCCTGCCTCTAAACAAGGGTCAATGAAAATGAAAGCTGTGGCAGAAATAATTCAAAAGCGACAAAATCTCTGCTGACTTTTCAGAGCGGCAGAGCCTGGAGCGACTGCGGGATCAAAGGCTGGTGCGCCTGGACGCTGTCAGAGCGGCAGCGCCGCGCCGAGCTCCCAGCATGCTCCAAGGAAAGCCAGTGACCTCCCAAAGGGCTGCGGGCAGAGAGGTGCCACCGGCAGAGCGGGGCCGGAGCCCAGCCTGGGCCAGGGCAGCCTGAGGGGCAGCCTGACGGCGAGGGGCACTCGCTGCCACCAGCAAGGCGGTAAGGGCCGGCTGAAATCACCGTGTGGGAAGCTCCAAAAACCACACGGGGATATTCTTCACTCGCCAGGCGGTTCTGCTGAGGAACTTGCTGCCAGCGTGGCTCCGGATGACAAACACGTTCAGCGAAGGTGAGGAAAGTGGCTACTCACGTTCATAAAGGACGTTCGTACTTCAGAGGACGTTCCTACACCAGAGGCTGTCAAACATGAAGATGGAGCCCCCAGAGCAGGATTCTCCATTATCTGAGCACAGGGTCCTTCTGAAGGGAAAACCACAATTTCCTTCATAACCAGAAAAAGGATTAAGGACAAAATCAAGAGTAGGACATTTCACAAACACAACTATTTCTTTTGTTCTGCAAATCTCACCGATCTTTCATCTGACATTAACAAGGATGGCTCTGAATTCTTCTACTACGTTAGTAGCTCAGATCCGTATGCCAACAACAACCAATGCGCAGCCGTGGCAGAGAGGCCTGTCCCAGTTCCCGGAACGCAGTACTACATCCAGGCTGGAGCGCTGGTGCAGTCAGAGCGAGGGGTCTACACCAAAACACACCTCGCACTGAGGTCATTCTTTGAGTAAACTGAGGATAGATGGTGGTTTCCAGTGGGATATCAAAGTTTAGTTATTTGACTGAGAATGTACAATTGGAGCAAGCAAAAGTAAACTGTAAAAAGAGTTTCCTAGGTATATAAATAAACATAAGCGCTAACACAAACAATTATATCAGATTATGGCAAGTACAGCAGACAATAGTTTGTTGCATTGTCTCATTCTTACTATAGGGAGCACTGTGACCTTTAGGGATTTTAATAAATCAGCTCCTGATGACAATACAAGTAAATGAGGGTGAAACAGCTTTGTGATTACAGCTGAGGCCCAGGACTTGGGAGAGTTGATTTCTGTCTTTCGCTTTCCTGTAGATTCTCTGTGTGACTTTAAACATATTCCCCATTTTTTGGTGCTGTATTTTGCCCATCTTTCCATACCGCAAAATACAGTTGCCCTTTTAACATGAGCTGTACTCTCAAAGGGTGACTGCGATACACCCAAAGCAGCAGGTAAAACATGCGAATAACGACCGCAGTTCCAGACACCTTGGCCTTACCCCGTTCTCCTGCACTGGCACCGTGCTCTGTGAAGATGCCTTCAGAGCAGAGCTTCGGGTGGCTGCTTTGCAAGCACCAGGTATCAAACCTCTCACGGAGGCCTTTGAGGGCAGCTGAGCTCTTACAAAGCATATCCAAGGTACAGTCGTATCTAAGGACAACCTGTGGGTCAGCCTGAGCGGTGGGTGGCTGGTGTTGGTGCCTGGGAGACCCCAGGGAGACAGGGCGGCCTCACACCGGAGAGGCTGGTAGCGGGCACGGCACCGCCTGGGCACCGAGCACGGGCACAGAACGCCTGCACACACAAACGTGTCGTAGGGAATGACCCCGAGGTTTCCACTGCTCGCCCAAGAGAACACCAGCTGGCATTACAGACATTTCTGAGAAGCTAACTAGGTACCAACTGTGCATTCGTGGACAAACTCACCCAGAAAACTCCAGCAGTCAGACATTTGCAAACGGTGGGGTTTGAGCTGCAAAAGGCAACTGATACACATAGAATCATAGAATCACAAAATCACAGAATTGTCTAGGTTGGAAAAGACCTTTAAGATTATCGAGGCCAACCATTAACCTAACACTGCGAAACCTACCACTAAACCACGTCCCTCAGCACCACATCTATGTATCTTTTAAATACCGCCAGGGATGGCGACTCCACCACTGCCCTGGGCAGCCTGGGCCAAGGCTTGACAACCCTTTTGGTGGAGAAATTTCTCCTAATATCCATCCTAAACCTCCCCTGGTGCAACTTGAGGCCGTTTCCCCTTGTCCCATGGCCTGTTCCTTGGGAGAAGAGCCCAACCCCCCCTGGCTCCCCCCTCCTTTCAGGGAGCTGTAGAGAGCGAGAAGGTCTCCCCTCAGCCCCCTTTTCTCCAGGCTGAACACCCCCAGCTCCCTCAGCCGCTCCTCACAAGGCTTGTGCTCCAGACCCCTCACCAGCTCCGTCGCCCTTCTCCGGACACGCTCCAGCTCCTCAATGTCTTTCCTGGAGTGAGGGGCCCAAAACTGGACACAGCCCTCGAGGTGGGGCCTCGCCAGTGCCCAGTACAGGGGTCCTGCTGGCCACACTAGTGCTGGAACAGGCCAGGATGCCGCTGGCTGCCTTGGCCACCTGGGCACACTGCTGGCTCGTATTCAGCCGCTGTCGACCAACACCCCCAGGTCCTTTTCCCCCGGGCAGCTCTCCAGCCACTCTGCCCCAGCCTGGAGGGTCCATGGGGTTGGTGTGACTCAAGTGCAGGACCCGGCTCTTGGCCTAATACTGCAATCCATTATCAGCTATTCACTGTAGATGTAAATAGTGTGAGCTTACACTTTTCACACCACATTTTTACTCAATACCTGCCAAAGATTGGGGCCAAAATGCTGTCAAGACTCTGTTCTCTTCAGTTTTGATTCCTTGAGAAAGAATCTGAGGCAAAAACATGACTAGGACTCCTTTAAACAAACTAAAAACTTACGCACTCTTACAAATGAATAGAAGAGAAATAGACAGTGAAAGGAAATGTCATCGAAATCCCAGGATCCCAACGGTCACAGAGAGGAGAACAATCCTCTGGTAAGCCCATAGCTGCATCAAAAGCAAGAGAGCAAGCTGAAAGCAGCATCGCTAAAATGATTACACAATTCCTCCTGGAAGTTTACATCCAATTCATTTCTTACATCCCTACGCTCCATGTTCTGCAACAGGTAAAAGCAAACTCAGCCATGTGTTCCCGTTTTAATTACAAACCCAGCTCTTTCAACCCATTCCTGGATGACTTAATCGTGCTGGGAGACTGAGCAAAGATGACAGACGAATGTGAGCACAAGAAATACACAGTTGTTAATGTGAACCTTTCCTCCGTGTTGAGTGACTGTGAACTCCTGCTACGATCAGCAGAAGCAAAACACCCAGGGGACCCAGGGGAGGCCTGACCGTGGTTCCAGGACTTGTGTAGTACTTTGCATTGCCATGGAAGCTGCGCAACTCACCATATTGGGTATATTTTTCCTTATAAAGCCCCTAAGAGGTAAGGCTGTGCACCATTCTGCAGAACACAAACGGAGGCATAGCGAGTAGCCGAACGATTTACCAAGGGCACAGGTAAAGTCATGCCACAGCAGGAGACTGAACTTTGATGTCCAGAGCCTTTGGCTTGTTCGCCAAACACAAGCCCATTCTCCACACCTAATCTGTGCCCAAAGGCAGGCGCAGTCCAGCAAGAAGCACCAGAAAAGCAGAGGCACGGAAATGTTTAAAGCTACCCTCTAGCTGCACCCATCAGCAGCCAGCTCAGATTACTGACCCGCAGCGTGGTGGTACCCTGGCTAACAAACAGAGCTCCTGCTAAGGAAGGACTACGGCAAGAAAAGCAAAGGGCGATTTTGACCTTATTCAGAATATTCCATCAAACATCCATTACCACCTACCCCACAACACTCAGTATGAAAGGCAGATCTCCTAGAAGGCTGACAATGGAGTGTCCCAGGCCCTTCTCCTTGGATGATAGAAGATGGCGCTTGATTTCATCACTCAGACCAAAGCCCATGGGTTCAGAGGTATTTCATCTCCCTGCAGTGTGTCTGAGCTTTTTCTTTACCAATGATGACTATTCAATAAAACTTCATAACTGCAACTTCATATCCACAAAATAAATCAATTCTAACTGCACAGTCTAAGTATGTGAGCATTCTGGAAACCAATTGAAAACAGACAGGTTCCTACTCATAGCTCCATGGCAGTGAAAACCATGACAAACTGAGGAAGATATGTTCAGAAAGTAAAATCTCACACCGATACTCATATGGAAATGATTTTTTCAAAACACTGTGGTATTGCAAACCCAGCCCAATAAACAGCAAGGTCACAATAGCATTGTTCGTCATGGCATCTCCTGTAAAATTCAATTTATTCAGCATTTTTGACTGCCAGGCCCCTATTTGCTTTTCAGTGTTAAAAGTTAATATTAACAGCTGAACGGAAGAGTCAGCCTCAGTCACCACTCGTTATTTCTACTGGTTCTAAACCGCAGGAATTAGGCTACATACTCCTGAGCGCTGCACCCTTACCTATAGAATAGTTGCCTAATACCAACACAGAACATTGCATACTTGCTACTTACGGTAATAAAAAAATAACAATTTTATTAGTTACTAATGCTGTGAGAGATTTTATCTGAGTGTTTGTTTCTCAACCCAAACATAAAAGCTTATCTTTGCTAAAGGACACTACAAAGAAAAAAAGGGAATCAACAGTGGGAACGAAAATGAGTTTAGGTTGTGTTGTTATTCGCAGTAGTGCACACACACACAAAATCCATGTGAAAAAGGAGCTATTCACACCTGAACCCAGCAGAGATGAATCACAGGACTCAGCACATCTCTTCCACCTTCCCTGTTGGAGAGCAGAGGGATCCTGGAGAATTCCCAAGTGCGTCTCAGAAGACGACAGCTCACACTGTCACTCCGGGCTATCTGGAGACTGCAGCGTATCGCCAGGAGAGGAACAAGTCCGGGTCAATAATGCTGTCCCAGGGGAGCAGTCTTTAAAGCAAACTTGGCTCTTCATTCACTCTCTTTAAAAGTTCTCTGCAAACAAAACTAAGATTCCTTTTGTGCGTGTAAAGCATATTACAGAGGGACAAGAGTTAAATAAAGAAATCTAAGACTTAAGTAAAGCTTTGCTTAGGTAACGCTTTGCTGAAGTGATTTTCTGGATTACAAGCTTCCATCAGAATCAACACCCTAAGTATAATATTGTTGTTACTGGAACAAGCTCCCCAGGGAAGTGGTCATGGCCCCAAGCCTGTCAGCATTTAAGAAGTCTTTGGACAATGCATGATACAACCATAGATACATGGTTGTCCTGGTTTGAGGTAAAACAGAACCAATTTTCTGATTTGTAATTTTACTTTTTAGCTGGGCCTCTTCTAACTGACTGAAGTCTGAAATTAACAGCGTATTGTTCAGACGCTGTTCACTCTCAGAGTGGTAAGACCTGATCACACCAAGGAGCAGCGCGCACAGAGGCTCTTGCTTAGACTTACTGCTGTAACAACCGAGGTCAGCTAACTTCGCTGTTTGCCCCGTTGGAGGGTCGGAAGCGGAGGGGCGCAGAGGGGTCCCACCTGCGGGGAGGAGCAGACGGGACAGGTGACCCCAAACTGACTAACAGGGTATTCCAGCCCATCTGCAGCACGCTCAGTGTAAAAGCTGAGGGGCAACCATCCCTTTGGCTTGCACACCCTTGTACAAGACACTTTATCTGTTTTCAGTGGTTCCTAACCCAGGAAAGGACTTAAGCAGGTGCTTAACTTCAAACACGTACTGAAGTCCCACTGAAGCAAAGGGAAGCGTATGCGCTGCCTTAAGAATCAGTGCCAGAGCAAGGAGAGTGATTGGAGGGGTGTGGAAAACAACTTTGTGGTTTTGCTCTTCCCTGCTTTGCACAGAGACATAAGCAGTGGTTGACCCCTCGAAGGGAAGGGAGCACGCTGCAGGTCTCCGCTAGCACCCCAGGAGCTCCAGTGTAACACCTCGCCACCCCGCAGGGCCACCAAGTGTGGAGGGGTGGCTGCGACCCACCCTGCCATCCTCTGCGCGCAGCATCATGGGATAACTTCCATGTCTCAATACTTTCATTGTGCTTTTACCACAGACCGCACCGGCCCGGGAGGCCTTGAGGAGAGTGCAGAGTACTCAGGGACAAGGACTACGTGCTGTTTGAAGACTGGGGATGTATTATTTCCAGTGAATCTAACCTGTGAGACCCGTCAGAGCTCTTTCTATGTTAATAGGAAAAACTGTGCTTTTACTGTATTTTTCACTCGGTGAGCTCATTACTGAGCAAGGGGACGGTACCATGCAGGGAGAGGCCAAGGGAAGTCCCAGGAGCAAGAGGAACCAGCTGCGTCTGGTGAGCAGGAGACATCAGCTTTGTGCGTAGCAAGAAGAGGTCAAGCATTGCTGCCACCAGACAATTCGTATGTGCGACTGAGCAAGGGGCAGAGGGCTTCTTAGATATCGGGGCAGCCTTAGAACAAGGCTACAGCGACGGGGAGCTGGTGACACACCAGCCGTTCACGGAGGCGCTCGCACATCACAGCCACAGCGAGCAGGATTCAGCTCATTACAGCCCTGGTACCAGCAGGGGTCCTGGATATGCATTTTTTCTTCAAAGGTACCTCTGCCATCTAATTAATTAGCAAATAATTAGCCTAAATTTTGGCAGGTCTTCAAGTGGCTGCAGCTTTCTATAGCAGGTAGGGTTTTCTAACAGCTCGTTGCTGCCTGTGCTCTCCCTGAAATGCACAGTAAAACACAGACAAAGAGGGGAATTACATCAGGGAGGCAGCAGCATCGGGGGTGGCCAGGGCTGAGCACCCTCCAGAGACCCACCCACGGATGCGGACAGTCAGGGATCCATCAGCTCTTCCCCACACATCGTGGCAAACACTTAGATGCCCCACAAGGGGCCTTGTTCACTGATAAATACCAGATTGCCTCGACATGGCTGTTCTGGGGCTTAAATTTCCTGAAAAATGCAGCTTTTATTAAAGATAATTAAGCATTGTTTTCTTTGGGGTGAGTCACTGAGCTGCATCATGTACTGCTTTCACATTTTGGAAGATCAGTATGATGATACCGGGGAAATATAATCATTTGATTACCACAGCCAGAGCAAGGGCAGCAACTTCTGATCTTAAATTTCACAATGAACTTCTATTATTGCTCCCATATTAACAAAGCAGAACCCTAAACATGTTCGTTTCTTACTCAGGGCTCCTCAGGAATATTGGAATAACTATTGTTCCATCCCTCTTGCTACATACTACGGCTTTGCAGTTCACCGGTTCAAGACAAATTCATACTGACTTCAGGAAACTATTAGGATATTTTAGCCAATTGTCCTGTAGCAAGAAGTAATCACTTGTGAACAGCAAGGATTAAACTCTGTCCTCAATGAGGTTTAAGCATCTTTTTAAGCACTTTTTCAGGAACACCACACTGGAGAAACCACGATCCATAAGCAGTCTTGTAAAAGAAGCTTTTGCATCACCAGTAAAAGTCTGATGAGGTCAACAAAGACTTTGCTGCCGTTTGTTCAATGATGACAAATCCCCATCCCCTTTTCAGCAGCAAGGGCAGGATTCCCCTCCTGCCATTTGGAGGAAGGAGACACTGCTAATTAAATCCACCTCAAACGCAACGACAGTTCTCCAGGGTTCCAGTTCACATCTCAAATGCTTCTGGAGCAGTGATGTGGAGGTATTACGCCAAATGCAAAAATAATTTGGCTTTCATTTCAGTTAAGATTGCCGGCTAATTCACTGGCAGACGTAGGCGCGCTGGGCTATAGATACACTAGAGTCCACGTCCCTCAGCTCAAAAGCTGCACCAAAGTCAATGAAATAAGCTAATTAACAGCATCTGAAGATCTAGCCCTCCATTTTTCACTTCTGTCTTTGGTTTTACTTGGTTGAATTTCTGTTAATTTCAAGATCTTGTGTGTATTGCAAAGAAAAAATCTGCCTATTAAGAGGAAATAAAAGTCTTAGGCATGAAAAATTATCAAGTAGCCCTTCAGATCCTTGCAGAAACTCTGCTGGAGCATTTTATTGTAATTTGTTAACACGTATTTCATTCCCTGAGAAGAAAGTCTCTCGTGTTGGTGGCTAAATATAGCTCAGCCCTATAAAACCTGTAGAAAATACGCTAAATCCAAAATAATAAAAAACTAGATTCAATTCCACTTACATTCAGATTTTCTGAAATTTCCGTGGCTTGATCTCCTGCTGATAAAATAAGCCTATGACCATCTGTTTGAGAAGGATCTGCTCCGTAACATGAAAATTAGCTGTAGTTAAGAAAAGAATGAACCTCAAGACTACAATTCTATTTTGCAACATATATAGCAGCCCACAACTTGCAGCGGTACAAAACTTCTGAGCGTATCTGTTTCCAGCTGAGGAAGCTGTTGGGAGGCTGTTGTGGAAAGCTCAATTCTTGATTCCTTCTTCTTGCACGTTTAGATTTCAGAGGACTTCAGGACTTTACAAGTCTTTGAAACAACTAACTGATGGCTTTTTTTTCTTTAAGGTAGCTAGAAAACAGAGACTGGAAGAGTGAAGAATCTTCAAGAAAAATAACTACAGTTGTTCTTACTGATTATAAAAAGTATGAAGACATGCAGAGGAGTTAGATTTCTTGTGAAATATGATGAATTATCTCTAAAACTTGACCACCTACAAAATACATCTATGATTGTGACAAAGCTTTTCAAATGAGTCCGATTAGTTTCCACCAGGTGAAATCACAAGAATTTCTCAAGGGGCTGATTTTTACTCCTAATACCTGCAATAAACTATTTGACCACTTTCTGAGTTCCAGGCTGCCTCAAATTATCCAAACCACAGTACTAGAATAAAACACTTTAAAGCTAATAATTCCTACAGAGTATTTTCACTATTTTATTCAACTAAACTTAAACAGAAAAAAAACCCCACAAGGCTTTAAAGCCACATTAACCTGGTTTCGGCGCTTGTCTTTGTCTTGAGTTAAAGCTATACTCATAACTTGAGACAATAAACTCAAACTTCAACATATTTGGGTTGAATTTGACTCAGAGTGTTGTCAGCAGCCCTGGTAGGGTATTATCCACAACCTGATTTGGTTTTCACAGATGTACAGTGATTTAAAGTTCCACGGACAATGCTAGTGCTTTTGAGATAGCCCAGGTATATTTAATTTTATATTAAAGCACAAACATTAGGCTGCCACAGCCTTCCCAAGCGTGTCCCGACAGAGCCAGCATTTACACTGAAGGCCCACTGTAAACACCAGGACGTCCTTCTTTGATGAAGGCGCAAAAAGAAAGGACAAACGGGTCATGAATTTCTAAATAAAATGCTGGATTTTCTTGAAGATGCATGAGTATGCAAAGAACATTTATCAATCGGAGGGACTTTGTAAAAGCACTCTTCTTGCTACCATCTCGTTTGAGTAGGAATTTTGTAGATCTACAGCGTGTGCTACGAAGCCTCTGCCTGTTGAGAAGTCTTTCCCGCTAGTGACACCTGACTTTCTGAACACATCTTTGCCTCTGCTTTCCTTCCCAGACCCTCAACCGCAAACCTTACCGGCTTGGTGCTGCCTTGGTCACACACACGTCACTGTCGTAAAAGAACTATTTACTAACAGTTACTGTCCAAGACAGTGCCATATTCCTATGAATTTAAAGCAGGAAAAGATTTTTGAAGTGTTGTGGCATCTCACAAAAGCACTTCAGTGTTGTCAGCATTGGATATTCTATTGGGTTCTCCATACCTCGACCAGAGCTCAAATAGTTTCAGTGAAACTTCCCTGGAGTACATGTCTGATAGCACAGAAATGTAATTTAAATGCGTTAGCTGATCACACACCATTTGTGAGAGAGCTCTAGCTGAAGTGATAGGGCACTACTTGCTAAGTGAAAGCCAACTTCTGCCAATAATCTTAAAAATGTAATTGTGCGAGTGTTTAACAGTGGTCCCAGTAGCTGAAGGAGGAAAACCCAGACCGAACCCCATTTCAAAGGCTGGGTGGAGGCACACACCACAGCCCAGTGAGCAAAGCAGCTTCTAGGATGCACCATCCCCGGGACACCGAGTCCCCTTGCTGCAAACTCATCACAGCAAACATGCTCTGGGCATCTCCATGTGATGCCGTGTAACTTCACAGCAGCAGGTATCACAGACACAGCACCTTGTATGCCAATAACAGGCAAGGTTCACACCACCCGACATCTGAACTTGCAAACAAAGCTCTTTCTTACTCCAAAATGCCTCGTTTGACTTATTTTATTGACTTGGCAAAACCCACAATATGATGCAGCAAGCAAAGGCAGCCAAAACAAGTATCTACAGAAAAGATTTGCAAAATAATTTTCACTCATGGCAAAACTGAAGAAAATCCCAACTCCCACGGTACCCATATAGAATGACCCATTCCAGAAACAAATTACTATCTCTGCTTGCGTGTTCTGCTCTGTATACTTATATTGCTTGCCAAGAATTTTTAGAGAAATGTTTATTTAAAAAATACGCTGATTCATCAACGCTGATTTTTTATGTAGGGAAAAAGGCTGGTCATGACAAATTGCCAGTTTCAATATCCAATTCAAAATCCAGTTTCAATAGTCTAAATGAAAAGTTCCAATTTTTTGTTCAAAGCAAGTTTTTTACTATGAAAAAGTGATCATTTATAGTAAAAATGTAATGTAAAACAGAAACATGAAACTAATCACAAAATATTTAAAAATATCCTAAGCAAGTTACCACTGACTGCCTTTTTTTTTTTTCAGTGGTTCCACACATCCTAGCTTTACATCCAGAAATCTAGACAGTGGTCTTGAGTCTTTTCTTACAATTTTTTCCCTGCAGGGTTATCCCAAGTGCCATCAATAGCTGTCAAAGCTTCCTATCGGCACAATGCAGAGGAGCGTGGAGGGCTCAGGATGCAGGTGGTCAAGGCAGAGACGCTGAGGCAGTCACATCCCGTGGTGTAACACGGACAAAACCTTCCCATTACAATGCTCCTTACGTTGTCCCCTGCTAATGCTCCACCACAGCGTGGCACACAGAGACAGCACTCCAAAACCCCCTCTGGATGTGAAGAAGGAAGTTCATTTCACCTCCCTCAAGGACGCACTTTTTTCACTTAGTAACAGCCTTGTGCCGTACGACCATTAATTAATATTTGCTCCTTCTTTCTTACTCTGGTCTGCCCTGTTCGCCCCTTGCCAAGGGAGCAGGAGAGTGGGCCGGGATTCCCAGGGAGCCTGCCCGCCCCGAGTCCAGGTCAGGGCAGGAGAAGGGGGTCCTGGCCTCCGCTGCCGGGCGAGGGGCAGCAGCTCCGAGCAGCCTGGCCCATGGGCACAGACAGTGACACGGACCGGGGACACGTCCTGGCTCCTTGATAGCAGGGAAACGGGCACCTCCGGGACATTTCAAACACCGGGGTGATCGTACAAAGTGGTTTATAGCTTTGTAAAGTTACGCTGCGTTACTAAACACTGTGCAGCATGTGTTGTCCCAAACCAGCAGCAGCAGCAGCCCAAGGACAGAAGCCTAGACTAGACTGTAATTTTTTTCTACATTCTAATCAAGAGGTAAAACTTAATCAGCCTTTCTGATAATTCCCCACTAAAACAGCATCATGGTGGCTGTAACGGCATTTGCCAAAGTTTCTTCCTACAACTTCACTTGAAACAAAACAAGGAACGGAGGCATGGGATGTGTTTGCAGGTCCAGGTTTTCAAGGGAATTAAACTCCTTCTGCATTAAATCCCCACATTTCTTTACTCAGTGGAGCAGGGAAGGTCCCTTTGTTCGTGGGGAAAATGACAACTGGGATTTACTTCCCTGTCCTGGGTGTGTGCAAGGCACCCCAGTGACAAAGCACACACCTACCCCGAGTACGCCCCTGGGAAGGGCTCTCCACGCCGCACATACTCACACACGCCCTTTGATACCACAAGGATCAATACCAAGTATTAGAAAAAAAACCATGAAGGAATTAAATTAGAAAAAGGCAGTAGTATAGAAAGGGTTTCTAGTCCACAAGATATACTTTCACACTCTAACAAACATTTTAGTTCCAAAGGACGGCAATCTGGAAGGCTCAGAACATTATGTAAGGGACATAGCCAACAGAAGGATCATAAAGTTAAAAAGTCTCTGTTAATCAATGACAAATTTAGTACTTGTTGCTACAATTACAAAGATAATAGTTCCTTTATGTCAGTGCCTTTGGTTTTGCAGCTGTAAAATAGCTTTGAAATTCAGCATTTCAAGTAACAGAAATTAATAGGAGGTCATTTCTACCAGAGAAATTTTAGGGGCCCATCCTCTCTAATCATCATTAAAAACTAAATCCACAGGAGAAGAGGCACTTTACTGATTGTCAAGTGGAAGCTATTATTCATTTGATGAAGCTCTTGGCACAGTGCCATTTATTCTGCTGTAGAGCCTGCTGGTTGCTCTACTTCATCTCATGCAATCAAGGTTGTTTCTGCCTGCCAAGAGTTATTTATAGAGTGGGGGAAAAAAAACCCAATATGTTCTCTAGCTTCAAAAACAAGTTTCAAACTTTCTAACTGAACAACTGCTTCCCTACTCCCCGATGACATTCTTCTATTTTTGAGCCCCATTTGTAGAAAAACAAAAGCACATTACTAGATTTCATCTTCCCTAAAACATGGAAACAATTCCCGTGCCGTGCGCATTTTCATTGAGAAATCACCTGATTGTCTCGAGCGAAGATCTGCACGGCCACATACTTCTGGCAGCACGCAGCCAGGTTCTCTGTGTGTCAGCTCTCTTGGCCCCCGTCAGCGTCAAAGGGGATGCGCAGAAGAAGCACCTCCTCCGAGGATCGCCTTCACTGATGCAATTCACCTGTCCCTAAAGGAAGGGAAATTTTGTTAGCGATGGGGACGCTTTGGCTGTCCTCACCGAGTTGCCAGGATGAGGAGGTGGATGAGGTGTTCGGGAGGATGAATTTCTGTCCCAAGCTTGAGTCTCCAGTGTCCAGGTCATACACAATCTTTACACCCATGTAGAGTCTGCCACTGTGCTGTGGAAGGGCTTCACGTCCCCTTAGATGCGCAAATGACAATAAATTCCTAAGCAAAAGTTTAAAGCCTGTTTTTGACCTCAAAGCCAGTTTAAATCAGGAATCTTGACATTCTTGAACTGAAATATATGAAATCAGAAACAGTCTTTAAAGCAAATGTAGTGAACACCACTGGAGTCAACTTTGTGCGTGAACCCAGAACCAGCCCTTTAAAGTTTCCGTAGTTTTTAAGAGCAGTCCCATATAAAGCTCAGACTAAACATCTTAAAAAGGGGAGAAAGTGAATTTCTTGCACAGTAAGGGTAGAAGTCTCACAAATGCTCAGAACTATCAGCGTGCACCTGAGTAATATTACAGCTGAATTCTAGTTTATTCAGATCCATGAAACAGAAAGCAAACCATGGTCATTTTCACTCCAGAAAATATTGTTAATCCTTCATTTCCACAACTATTAACTAGGCCCTTTAAACAGGCGGGGTTGTTTTGAGATCACTCATTGCAGTTCTGATACCTTTACTCACACAGAACAGCACCTCATTCTGTGGGTGTTCTCCCCGATTTCACACAATTATTCCATGAACAAACTATCTGCCACTGGGATGCCTTCCCCTTTTCACCTTCGGGCTTCATACATAATAAACAAAGCACAACGCCTGCATGAGTCTCCTTCGCCCCTGCAGCAAAACTCCGTCTGTTCCCTAACGCTCCGTACACAAAGCCCCTCACCAGTGCCCAATTTAGGGGCTGGAAGGGGTGAGAGCGCAAAGGCTCAGCCCCGGGCGCAGCCAGGGCAGGGGGGCAGCGGCTCTTCAGGGACTCAGGGCTCACAGGTTTCTTGTCTGGTTTGCAAACTTCGTGTGGCGACTAACAAAGATGATTAAACTGGCCCCATTTCTCAGCTTTCGTTATTCTTATCATTTAATGAACCTCATAGACAAAAAGCAGAGATCTGATTCCAGATCATCATTTCCTAAATAAAATGCCCATCAAATGCAGAAATGCTGTTTTCTAATGGGTTCTATTCCTTTCCTTTTGACCAATATAAAATTTGATACAGTTTAGTGGATCTTTAGTTAAACAGAATTCGTAAGATATACAGAGAGCTACTAATAACCAACTGCTATTGTGAGACTGCCAGGAAATCCCTTCAGTAAAGAAAATGTTGAGCAATTGTTAGCCAATTTCCTAGGGATTTTATACATAATAAGCAAAGTACATTAGGAGCTCTTGATTTAGCAAAAAACCCTGAATTATGCATTTCTGTAATGACAAGTACTGTAGGCAACATTTACACAAGTATGCAAATTTTATGTAAAATCTAGTTTGCATATGGTGAAATACCCATCCCCCCCATAAACCATGGGATAATTCCAGGGAAGAATTTTCAGCGGGTACTACCTTCTGCTGCACGGTAAGCACCGCACAGCTTGATCGAAAAAACATGCTTTTCTAAAATAACCAGCAAAACTATCGTTCTAACCTAGTATGTGAAAAAAGATGTATAAATCACTGGAAAATCATGTGTGGTTTGAGGATTAGGTCCCCGAGCTGGTTTTCCCATTGGATGACATGCCAAACCCCGGACACCAAAATGGGCTATGCTGAAGAGCAAATACCAGTCATTAACTTTCCTGTGGTTTAATAATTACACCTCTTCCTGGGGATGTGATTAAACCACACACAGCATTAGAAAACAGAGGGAATTAAGTCAATATGCCTCAGAGCTGAAGAGTAAGTGAATGTGTACAGCAAAAAAAAAAAAGCTGGATCAGATGGCTGGATGTGTATTTTCAAGGTCTGTACAGCAGTGCAACACACGAATGCAATAAGAATAACATCATTACCAGATGTAATGGCATTCTCCCCCTCCACAAGGGAAATGCAGCATTGCATTACAGAGAGACACGAGGGGCACCAAGATCAGCAGAGACCTGACCCCCCACCGTGAGCCCTGGCTCTCGGAAGGGAAGGATGACTCCTCACCAAAACATTTCGGCCCGCTGTTGGGTTCAGCACCGGTGCTGTGGTTTTATATTCCTCCCTGGAACACAGGGAAATAGCACCTGAAGTGCCTGGCCCGGTACTGCTGCTCCTGAAAAGCCTAAGTAGAGTCAAACTGAAGGCACAAGAACAAACACCCTCACCCCACACACGGGTCTGGCTGAAGACAAGCTCAATGTTCAGCCTTTCATATCCTCTTCCACTTTTGACTTTAGCATTTTGGTATCAGAAACATTTCCAACCAATATCGTATTACTACATTACATAAAGATTCGTGTGGCACTGTAAGGTGACATAAGCCACAAGAAGTGGCATTTCTGAAAAACTGCATTAAACAAAGGCTCTCCTATTTCTCCAATTTTTAACTGGAGTAACTCCAGGAAATTCACTCAAGTTACTTCTGGGTGGGAAGTAAAAAAGCCCGTGGGGAAGCAGTCTCCCTGTTTGTCCCCCTGCCCATAAGACGAGGTTGTGCAGCACCCTCTCAGAGGGACACTGGTACTTGCCAAAGCATCTACAGTGGAAATAATGAATTTAAAGTGCGATGCTGGCGGGGAGAGCTTTCCAACCCCACTCTGACACGTGCCTAATCCTCCCCGTGATTCTCGCAGCCCGCTTGCTTTCCAGCCCCCAGCCTTGCCGTGGAGACCGAAGACTGGCGTAGCAGCAGGGGAGGGTGTAGGCGGGAGGACCACTGACTCCCCACCAGCGCTTGGCTCACGTCGGGCAGCTCCACCACATCCCCCAGAGACAGCAGCTGGTGATCGTCCACCCGCTCTGGATCTGAACCAGGGACCGGGAGAGAAGGGACCTTGTCAGGCTGGCGTTTGCTGAGCCACCCAGTGCTTTCTAATCTGAGCAGAAGTTTTGCTGCCAAACGTTTGTGGACCTCAGTGAGTGTGATTCTTAATTTTTTAAAACACTGGAATTACCAAAAAGATAAATGTTCTAGCAGCAAATTTTCTTAAAAGAAAAAAAAACAACAACATAATCCTGTGAGAGTTTCCCAGTGAGCTGGTTTAGTCTTCTCAGTATATTACTTTCCCTCCTCTGAAGAACAGAGAGTTTGTAACAGCTGGCAGAATTTGATGCAAGCGAAAAGTAGCAAATTCAAACAGGTAAAAATTAGATATTTGTCTCTGAAAACCTTACAGCTTTATCAGACTCACTGTTAATACATAATAAAAAATACCTTCAGACTGAGTGCAAATTTCTAGGTGGGGCCAGCTCTTTTCCTAACAACAAGTCTTTGCCCGCTGACCATGCTCTCTGAACACTCGTCTGGAGGGATGGAAGAGGACTTGGTCTAAAACCATTTGCAAGCAACAGGAACAAGCCAAAGAGGTTTGGCAAAGTTTAGGAGGATGCTGGCTCAGGAGGACAAATTAATTGGCTTTGATGGAGTAACATTAGGGAGGAATTTAAGACTAAAGCTTCTCAGTTGTGAGTCATTTAGGCTCCAATGCCACCATCTGGTTTTGGACATCGCTGTAACCGCCACTGCTCACGGCGGCGCCTCTGGGAAGAGTGTGGCAGAGCTGGGCCAGAGCTGGCAACAGCAGAGTCCCAGGGCTGCCCAAGGGGTGTCTGCAGCTCCCAGGGTGGGGGAAACAACAGAAGTGACAAAGTTTTCATTTTCTTTGAACAAGTTTCTTCAACAGTTTTGGGGGTTTCTTTGAAATACCCAAGGAGAAGACATTCCATCTTTCAATCATTTGAGAAATCGTTTTCCACTCGGTGGTGACACCTCTAGAACTTAACTGTAAGCGACTATTCCCTGTGTAAACTTGTGCTTCAGCAGAGGAAAAAACTGCAAGATGTTTCCCCCAAAAAAGAATATTTTGAACAAATAATTTCAAACAGCTCTAGCTAATTTCTTGCTCCACTTTCATAAAAGTGCTCAGATATAGACTTGGGATATGAACACACCTCACCCAGCACATTCTTGGCACCTGGGCTGGAAGGAGTCACGCATGCCACTCGCCATAGCACAGCCAGGATGAACTAACACAGCAGGCCTGGAGTTCACGCGGATGCTCCAATGTCAGCAACTGAGTCTCCAAAATCCTCCGGGACAGCAGTTTTCTGAAGGAGGCACTACCCCGCACAACCTCTGCAAAACCCACTAGTGTCAGTGATAACTCCAAGCACAGTCTGCATGAGGCTGGCTGCCCGTTTCTGGTTACGCAGGACCATTACAGTCCTGCGTATCCTGGGGAAACACGTCTCCCTGGGAGATCTTCGTGGATGGTAACACCGCCCTCGGAAGGGGCTGACAGGTCAGCACATCCAGCCCAATGTCCATGTCACTTCCTTACTCTGAGCATGCTCCTTCTCACCGAACCACAGACCGGCTGAGACTGGAAGGGACCTCTGGAGATCGTCTGCTCCAACCCCCTGCTCAGGCAGGGCCACCCACAGCCAGTTGCCCAGGCCCACGTCCAGTTGGATTTTTAATATCTCCAAGGATGGACACTTCACAAAGAAGGAACAGCATCCTTCTTTAAGCAAAAGACACCATGTTAGTCTGGGATGACCTGTATTTCCTAAACTCATGCTGTATTTTATCCTATTTGTCATTTACCTCCACACCTTTCATCATCTGCACCCCTCCTCATTCTGCCCAGGGTTACATGACCGCTAACTAGTCTCTGACCACACAGTTCCGCATCAGCCAGGCAGTTTTACTGAAACACATCGCACAGTCTGCTGGAGGAAGGTGGTAAATGATTGTCTTTGCACCACTTTTTTTCTTTTTTTTTTTTTTTTTTTTAATCCTCCCTTCACTTGAACTGTCTTTATCTATACCCTCTATTTTTGCTGGCTTTTGCCCTCCTGAATCTCTCCTCCACCCCGATGCGGGGTGAGGAGGGAGCGAGAGGCTGGTAAGTGCTTAGTTCATGGCTGGGGTGAGCTCACCGCAGACAGTCTCTAATGCAGGTCGTTTTCCCTGTCCTTTTGGCTCACTAGCCATCCAGCATCTGCCCACAAGGCTGAAATAGTATTTATGGGAAACTTGGACAAAACGCTAGTTTATTATGACACCAGTTTATGATCAATATATTCAAAATAAATTATATTTTAAATTACCTTTTACTTCTTTTTCCAGTCTCAGTGCAGACCTGATTGAAGAAACTTCGAATTTCCCTCATAAAAATATAACTCACATAGCCTTTGGTAATCTTCACTTTATCTTGCACTTTTTATCTCTAAGACAGAACTGTTTTGTGGGATTAATATTTTTTCTTTTCATTATAGGCTCTTTACTTATTCATAGTGTCCTTTTCAGGTATTTATCCAGTTCAGTCTGGAATCATTCCCCACAACATTTTTTTCTCTATCTGCCATACAGATTCCACATAGTTTTTACACTTTTGATTTAAAGAAATTCCAAAGCTCTTCCACATGCAAAGAAACCTAGAGTCCAACACAAGCAGAAGTATCTGGACCCTGTAACTATTAGTAGCAGTTGCTCTCTGATCTATATCTGGAAATTTAAGTCTCCCATAATGATACAATTACTGGTACTACTTATCTTTCCGGTAACGTTGGGGAGATCTCTCCCCATTTTTGAATCCAACCCTGAGGGCCTCCAGCAGACACCCAGCGCTACACCAGTAAAGCCTCTTGTATCATCCTTTCCCAAAATGATTTCGTCTCAGACCAATTCTGGTTTCAATACACATTAGCCCTCCTCTGTTCTTTACGGTCCCCAGGTTGTTGGTGGGCAGCACAATCCCAGAGAAACACGTGAACACACACTCCCCAGCGGATGAGAAGTTGCTACCACATCGGTCCCGAGCCAGCTGCTCCTGTTTGCTGCTCCCAGACCTCTGCTTTGAATTTGCTGGCTCTCCTGACCACTGAAAACCACCCGCTTCAAGACCAAGTTCTAGGAGAGAATACGAGGGATGGAAGAACAAGAGGGTCTCACTGGCCGGAGCTGGTGCTTTCCATCAGCTGCCATCGCGACACCACTGCTGGCAAAATCAGGGCAATGCGTAAAACTCAAGGCCCCTATTTATGTGACATGTAAGTAGGACTGAGATCTCTTCAATATTTAGAAGCGGTTTCCTGGCTGCGTTATTTCTATTCACAAACTTCCCCTATTAAGGAAAGATTTTATTGTGTCTTGATGCATGCAGACACTAGCCATGAAAGGATCACTATAGGGAAATGGAAGAAAATGCTGGCAGTGAAAGCACTGTGGATATGCATTGTTTCATTGGTGGTAAATAGAAATATTTTTGACCAGATGCATCTGTTGTGTCATTTATTTAAATTGTAGGGGTTGTACCAGGAGTGAAAAAGGTCATACCCCTAGTGACACTGATGTATATTTTACCTGCAATGATAAATAATTATTCTTCTTTGCTTTTGTGTTATTCTATCACATACCTGCTGTTTAGAATAACTAATTTTGGACAAAGTTTAAATTTTCAGCAGTTGATATTTGCATTTATACGTCTGGGGAAGAGTAAGAAAAGCAGGGCTGGTCACCGAGGAGCCTGCCTGGTGCAGAGCACACCAGAAAATTTCCCTTAACAGCTGAGCATATGGTCCTGGATGACAAGGATGTTGTCCTTCAATACGTTGTCCATCCAAGGATATGTTGCAGACAGGTCTTTATGGATACTGAAAGACCTTCAATGGCATTGCAGACAGGTCTTCTTTCCCAAGACCTTTCTTTAAGGACTTGGATCTTCACAGTCATGCAGAATTAGAGAATTTTATAGACATAGATCTTTATGCCTTCTTTAAATGCTGAAGGTATGATATTTTGTGTGGAGGGCTATGAAGAGCTTTCCCTGATAAACCTCAACACACCAGAGCTTACTGAGGATAACAAAGCTCAGCTGCATGGGAAGCTTTGTCTTGCTTCAAACCAAATCCCCTCCCTCGTAACTAGCCTAAGGGCAGGCACTGAAGTCAGCCATAGGACACAATTCCAATCATTGCTTTCACTCCCAGCTCGATAGAGAGTAATTTCTCATGTAAACTCATATTAAAAAAAAAAAAATAGCCATCTATCTCTCATCTGCTTTCTCTCTGTTTCTGCTGCTCCTCTGGTGAGTCATCCCAGAACTCCTTGCCAAAGCCTCCAGCAACCACAGCAGATAGGAGCAGAGCTCACTTCCAAGAGAAGGCAAAGGGAAGCCAGAGAGAGTCTGAAGTAATGATATGTTGCATTGGCAACTGACATCTGCATCATTATCAGCAACTCAATGTCACTCCCCAGCCCTACAAGTAACATAAAATATTAACGACTGCAGAAGGCGTTTGCAGGGCATTGCATCTTAGAGCCAAAAGGAAGGTCGGAATGGAGAAGGGAGCATATTTTGGAAAGATGGGTAAAGATGATCTCAAGCACCCCCTGCAGTCTCCCTTGCTATGGTTTTGGAACAAGGAAATCTTTTTTATTATATATATTAATTTAAGTGCATAGCGCAATGAGCCCTAGTCCTTATTTGAATCTTAAAATGGCACCAACCATATTTACCATGAATAATAATTACATAGTTTGGTGACTGTGAATAGTGTCGCAAAGTCCTCTGCTACCACAAGATTGGAAACACGGGAAGAATTCTGTCCCAGCCATCCAGAGAGTCCCCTTGTATTGATGAATTTTGCCAAAAATGAAGGTACTGGGCTGCCTTGTTCTCCAGCTGCAGTAGCAGAAAGCTGTGGACTGGACTGCAGCTCTTCCTGCAAGAAGCCCAGGCTGCGTCCTCCGGAGCTCCATGGTGGAGCAGCCCAGCACAGGCTGATGTGCATGTACGCGAAGCGCGAGGGAGCTCTGCAGGCAGAAGGGAAAAGGAAGGAGGAGGGGACAATCACAGAGCTCAGCAGAACTAATCCCTTAAACTATAAAGTGATACAGCCAAAATTAGACCATTAAACTTACTTGGCCTTGACACAGCAAGGTCTTATAATGGGCAGCCTTGAACAGGCGAGTTGTCCCACTTAGCAGAATTCTCACCACTTTTCAACTGATTTCAAACAACAAGAATAAACACCATACAACTTGAATTCACTGGTTGTCAACTGAAAGGAGTATCAACAAACATAACAGCTTGGGAAAACATTCAGATACTCCTCCCAGAAATATAATGTGGCCCAAAGCAGAAACAAACACAGAAGGAATTGCCCATGATGAACAGTAGCTTATACATTCAAAGGGCTTTTTACAGTAGCTTATTATAGACTCAGTTAAGCCGTATCTCAATTTTAATATGCCACTTTCTGCATGATGACACTCCTTACAGCACACAGACGGTCAGCATAGGACCAAAAACTGAAAATTTTCCTGGCAAAGCCTAACTTTTTCCCACAGCTACACTGTATTTCCCTACAATCACTCTATTCCTGGATTTCACGCTTTTAATTTACATCATTGTATTTTTATTGTCTTGTGGTTGCTTCTATCAGTTCCCACTAAACATGGAATTTAAGTTCCTTCCAGGGAGTTAAAAAAAATAAATAAATCAGACTTTATATGGAAGTTCCATTTATGAGTAGCTCATAACAGTTGATAAACGATTAAAAACATTTCTATCAACTGTTAATCAATTCTTAGCCTATCAGAGTTCTTTGGGGCAATGGGCTACGTACAGCCTTCTGCAAATGTTCAGCTAGTGTGAGTGAAAGTACCTACAACACGTGCTGCTCAGACGTGCGGTCTTTTACCCTTCAGGGGCATTTTGTCACCAGCTAAACAGACAGAGAGCTCCTCAGAGAGACCACCGGGACTCCAGCACAACTGGCTCCAGCACAACTATCTATCTGATAGACTGGTGTAAGGGACGGACTGTAAATTCCCTGACGAGGGGCAGGAGGCCCTCCAAGCCTTCAATGGAATGCCTCAAACACTCGCAAGGAAATAAATAATGCAGGCCTGGCCTTCAAAGAACTGATAAGGCTCACAATTCTGGCACCTGGAAGCGTGGGAGAACTGTCTTGTGAAGACAGGATAGTTCTGCCACTCGTGTGGTGAGCTCGCTAGTTCTCAGTTCTCAAGGCCATTGTGCTCGATGAGTGACCTTTGCTTCATTATCTGCAAAATGCATAGGAAAGCGCACACCCCTGCAGATGCTAATGAAGATTACAGAGATCATGCTAAACATGGATGACTATGGCACTCGTCTCTCCACCCAAATCATGCTCCACGTCACCTGGGAGAAGGGAGAAACCTGAGCCGAGGCTGTCCTCAGCAAGGGGGGTGGACCGTGCTAATTCAGCAAACACAAAAGGGGAAAATAAGTGCCCCTAGGGGGAACAAAGAAGAAACAATAGAAGATTGTGCCTGGGAAGATTCTTCCCAAGAAAGAAGATCCTGCCTGGGAAGATTTTTCCAAGAAAGAAGAAGATTATGCCTGGGAAGATGCCCTGAAAAAGACGCTGGAACCAGGACCGGTGATCACTTTATCTCTGCCTTTTTTCTCTGTCTTTTCCTTTCTCTATCCCTCAGTTTCTCTTTTCTCTTAGAATTGGTAACGGTTGGAGTTGTTAAGTAACGACCTTAAGTACCGCTTGCCAGAAGATGTCCTATCCCTGTTGTTCAGTAACAAAATGCACACCTCACCACTTGCCATAATTTGTTATACACCTAACCAATTGTTGTGGACTTGTTAAGACCTATACTAACCATTTTGGTAAGCTAATAAATGTTTCTATATGGACCTTGAGATTTATCTCACCTTAGTCCGCACCGTTAAGAATTTACGAATCTGAAGTCACTTACCCTTCCTCTTTACTGGGAGTGGGACGTGACAACTGGTCTATTATAAATAAAGCATAAATATAATTTATAAATAAATAGATGTCTATTTGATAGAAATTTAATAAATACATCATTTTTAATGAAGATACGTGTCTCTGAATTTCCTCTGACCGCCCAAGCAGAAATGCAATTTATCCCATCTTAAGACCCTAACCAGGGGTCTTTAAAAAACAAAACAGAACAACTATTTCACTGAATACAAGAGTCATTTCACACCCCTTATTGTCTAAAACGTGCGGACTTAAGGCACAAGCAAGGGCGTAACCGAGGAAGAGTATGTAGCTCAAATGCTTTGACTATAAAAAGTGAGCTACATGTTGTATTGTCTTAATCTGAAAGAGACTGAAGAATTAAATTAAAGGCACATTTCATGTTTTAAGTTTCTTGCAAGAATCAGACTCCTCTAAAATTTAGTTGCCTGCTCTACTGTCAGTATCTCCTCTACCTGGACTGCCCTCACTGTCACCTTAATTTGCAAAATACCCACTAATCATAGTTAATGAGACCACTAAGATAACTACAGTTTATTAGAGGATGTCAGCTCTAACCAGCCACCAGGCCACACCATAACTTCTACATCCTGTAATTTACTCTGCCAAATGGCAAGATTAATTAGCAGTCACTGTCATTACAGGGGAGGCATACACAATTCTTCCTGGAAAAGTCACCCACCATTGGACCCACACTGACCAGATGCATCTGCAGACATGACCCAATGCCTGAAAACACGTGAGAAGTCGCAATGATACCACAGGTGACACACAGCTGTGTTTCTTCCAATGCCGTCATTTTAAGGGCTACCCCTGGTGTTGGGTGCAATAAAC
This sequence comes from Sterna hirundo, assembly GCA_009819605.1. Classification (NCBI taxonomy): domain Eukaryota; kingdom Metazoa; phylum Chordata; class Aves; order Charadriiformes; family Laridae; genus Sterna; species Sterna hirundo. Next base: position 65,691,004 of record CM020443.1, read on the forward strand.
AGCTCTTTCTAACTCAGCCTGCAAACAGCAACAAGAAAATAAGGAGGTAAGATTATTAACTTTTGAAAGACTGCGTTTCTTTTTTGATTTGCCACCACCTATTTTCCTTCTTTCTCCCATATTCTGCTCTCCTTGTCACAAACCTGCCCCCACAGGCAGCGGGGTCCTGCTGACAGGAGCACAACCCAAGGGCTCGCTGTGCTTCTGTCCTTGTAGGCTGCCGAGCCCTGGGGAGAGCCACCGCGAGGGGCTCCGACACCCGCACCAGGAGCCAGGGAAGGTCAGACTGGATGTTAAAACGTAGATGTCTAAAATGAGAAAAACACTTACATTGCAAATGTTTCGTTCATTTGAATGAAATGTTCTTGTGCAGCAACCTAAAGTTATTGCAGTTCTGCATACAATGTCAGGCAAAAACATTGGTTCTGTTTCTTTGAGTCCTGGACTAAAACATAAAAATTCATGTTTTACGAAACAGTTTTTGGGCTACTTCCACAGTTACACTTAACCACATGGATTGCACATACTCATTTCTCCTGAGGTTTAAGGAACTATGCAGCATGTGTGCATGGATACTCTCATTTTGAGCAAAGCCACGCTATTCACACAGACCCGTGAATGCAAAGTTTAAATGTTGAATTTCACCAAGTTCTACTATGAACCCTATTTAAACAAAGTAGGATTTACAATGAATGCTCTACAAGAAGAGATCTTTCTAGCAAATTCTGGGATTAGCCTAAAGGAAGTGTGAGACAATAGATTTTAACATTTTAATAAACATGTGATTCCCTGGGGAAATTAAAAATTAAAAAAGAGATCAGTTGCTGTGGTCTGCATGCCAGATTGTTGCTCTCCTTCTGCACTGATCCTCCATCTCACTGTTCTTGCAGCGTTTACTGAGATAAACCCACATCTCTTTCTGCAGCTCTCTGCGTTCGTAGCCCTGTGGCTCCAGCTAGCCCTAGCAAGCCCCAGGGAGGCTGGCGGCCGTGCAGGTGACCGGGGACAGCAGCCACAGCTCGGTAGGGACGGCCATGCCCCACACCCTGCCTGGGGAAGATGTGGGCTGGGCAGCGGGATGGGTGACACAGCCAGCCCTGTGCCCGGCCACAGCCCCGCAGCAGGGCCAGCCCTGTGCCCTACACGTCCCCAGGGCCACCAGCACGGATGGGACGGGACGGGACGCAGGGCAAGAGCGGGGCGGGGGCTGTGGGGACAGCCCTTGGCACCAGTCAGGGCTCCGATAACCGGGCTGGAACTGCGACTGTGAGACAAAGAGCCAGAGCCCGCTCCACACACAACTCTTCCGCACCTCACGCTCTCCTGCTTCGTCCTCTCTTCAAGTGTGCTACAATGCACCCCGGCTTGTTTCCCTTGGAGTCAGGTACAGGCTTGAGGATGCTTTTTTCCCCTGTAATTCCACCCACAGCTACCTGGGGAATGAGTTATATAAATATTGACAGAGAATTCTATTTAACAAAAATATTTGTCATTTTTGTTTCCCTCAGTGTTAGGATTCTGCTTCAGGGCGCAAGGTGCCTGTTTCAGTGAATATGTTCATTAGCAGACAGAACAAACAGGATCAGAAGATATGTTTCGAAATAGGTTTGGTGATGCAAGCCCTCTTTAAAACCAGTCCCCCATACCAGGATGACACCCAGGCAGGAGGAGTCACTGCGCAGGTGGTGGTCCCTGCCCAGGGACAAGGTGCTCCCGGGCACCGCTGATGTCCTGCACGGGGAGACCCGATAACTCCTGGAGACGCCTGAAGAGCGTGCGCATCTGGGTAAGAAATGCAAGTATCTTGCTCTGACTATGTTTAAACAGGAAGCAATTTCTCCTGGCCTGCGCTTCCTAGGGAACTGCACACAGATTGAAGTTTCAGTAAATATTAAAATACACACAAGAAGCCTCAGAATAGCACCACAGAAGCAGCATTCCCAGTTCCAGTCAGAGGAATTCTGTCTGCCTGTAACTGCTAATGCAGCACAACGTATGGAAGCACCAAAACGCCCAAGCCGGAGTAACTGGAGTTACACAGAGCCCTGAGCTCTCATCCCAGTAACAGACTGCAGCTGAAATGAGAGCACGTACGCTGAGAACAGCTTTAATCTCAAGTACCCACTGCTACATCATTGTTGGGTACCATTTCACATCACCGAGAAGCCGGTGCACGGGCTCGGGAGCAGGGGGACAGGCTGAGGTGCCCGCTTCTCCAGAATCGGAGACAGCAGCATGGTTTACTAAGTTGGGTTTGCATCATCTGCCATAAGAAAACAAGGGGAGACATGCTGTATTTATATGAGGTGGCTCAATTCATATATCATCTAGGCAAAACAGAAGCCTATGTTATTTCTGTCATTAGTTATAATTAGAGAACTCTAATCAACCCCCTGCCTGCCCCAGTACTCAAAAGTGTTTGAATCTGCAATTTTACTTGTGTTCTTCATTAAAGAAGAGGAAAAAAGAAAAAGAAAGTCATTCATGAAATTCCCATCCATATAAAGGATTTTTATTTTAGGTTTTACCTTCAACATCAACCTTTTGATCTTTTAAATAGGAATGCAGTTCTCTTCCCGTACCCTCTCCAATAATAATTCTCTCTGTGCATAAATTTATGTAATGCCTATTAAAGACTAGACATTTCTCATTCCTCTTCAGCAATAATTACAGGACTTTGGTGCAGAGATAGACAAGAAATATTAAGAGAAGATAAAGATCTTTAAGACAACCACAGGAGGTATTCGTTGTGCACACTTTCTGTTGCAGAAGGGCAAAATTACTCAAAAAGCTCCAGCATCTTGAGTCTCAAATACTTCCAACAGATGGTGCTGATGACATAATTACTAATGATTAAATTTCAAGTTTTATTACTGAAGGATTTTTAAAGGCACAGGTAAGCAGCATCAAGCTCAGACTGAGATCTTCACTGGGGCTGCCCAGGTGCCATGACACTGAATTTCACCTCCACCCACTCCACTGCTTTCTTTCGACAATTCTAGGAGGTTCCACACAAACGCTGGACAAAAGCCTGTTCCCATGCACACTGCTGAAGTCAAGAGTATTATCTACCACATCCTCATAGGGTGTCATAGGTCTCATAGGATGCTGGATTTAAGAGGTTCATGGAGATTAGAGACAGAGTGACAATTATCATCCTTTTTTACTCTATCGTTATCACTGTGCAAAATGGTACCAGCCATATGTGCTATAACACGAGCAAAGGCTTCATTTAAGCCAAGTATTTCACTCTTGCAACTAAAAATGCACGCTACTAACAGAGAGCCAAGGAGGTCTGCCTGACACTTCTACGCTTACAGGAAATCGATACAAGAGACCTACACAGCTGATTTCAGAAACCACGCTGCGTATCAAGGGATGTGAAGAAGGTGAAAAAATGCAAAAAGGTTCTGCTTTGAGCAAGACCGCAGATGTGCTGATCGCTAGAATCACGAGTCTGTGGCAAAACCTGCTAGTCAAACATCCGAGGGGAATATCCTTGTTTTCCCCAGAAACCCAGCACAGTTTACTCGTTTTGTTGCAGGCATAGCTAATTGCCTATGTGCTGTAAAGACCCAGTGAAACTTTAAATTAAAGTTTCTTTCTGTCTTGTGGAGAAAAAGTGTCCCTTTGAACCTAGAATGGAATAGGCAGAAGCCCCAGAACAGAACATGTTTGGCTCTCTTGGTAAATAACCCCACGTGTCAAACACGTGGCCCAACTGCCAGCTCTAAACCACCCCAAGCACGTGCTGAACTCAAGGAGTAATCAGGCCAGGATTTAATGGGCACCTGGATCCCATGGGTTTCAACATTACTGAAGTATGCATGCAAGAACCTTTCCTGACAGGCTTTCCGAACTGGAATCAGAAAGTGTAACATTCATTGAGCTGGACAGACCTGTCTCAGTTTCATCAGATTTCCACATTCCTGTCTCTTAGAAAGGAGCTATGAGATAGCGTAACACCAGGCAGCCTGTGTGCCGGTCCCACCAGACGGTGTGCCAGATGGAGTGCAGTCAGGTGAGCCGCAGGAGCAAAAGAGCAAAAGAGAGGAATGAGTTACAAGCTGTTTAATCAGCTTCTCTGGAATAAGGTATGTGGTGACTCTCATATATCCATACTCTCAGAAATATAACTATCTCACAACTCAACTACTTTTTGTTGATATAAGCCAAGTCAATGAACTAGGCAAACTGACAGACCCACAGCTTCTAAAGACGCAGTGACACCAGCTTGCTTACAAGCCCATTATTTGTATGGCCGCAACGCTAAGGACCCAGGTGTTCCCCTGGGCTCCAGGGTGTTCACAGCCTTAGCCATCACCCATCAGCAATCCTCCCTGGCAGAGATGGGCCTTGGACACCAGGCAGCACAGCTCTACAGGATGAAATAGCAACGTAGCTGGAAAACGGTTAGAGGGCTTCTTGTGCACTAGTGTCCGCTTGGCAGAAAGTTAAAAGGAACCCATTCACCAAAAACAACCAAAGGAGTTTTTGTGATGGGAAAAGCAAAGTTCCCCCACAGTCACCTCAGTAGTTCAGCCCAACATAGTAAAGGATATATTAATGTTCAACCTACAAAATCTGCCCTATACTACACAGATTCTGATCTCCTGGACAGCTCATGAGAATCACTCCATGCCTAAGAAATCCCTTCCCAAAGTGGAAAGTCCAGGGCCCTTCTTGCCTTGCCAGGAGGGACGCTACCCTCCTTGTGCCCCACGTTGCACGGAGACAACTGTAGCTCTAGAATGCAGAGCTGGGTTCTCTGGTGATGTACTCCTCTCCTTAGCGATCCGCATCCACAGACACCTCTGCCTGTCCTTCTGCCGCGGCAGCAGCCTGGCCCAGTCCCAACACATGCCTGAGAAGCCGCTTGTACAGACTGCTGAGTCCCACGGAGTTGTTCAAGTAATCGCCTTGTATGGCACAGGTCTATTGCAGTCAATGTTTCAATTCTAAGTGGCTTATAGGGCCTACCATGAGCAACAAGCATATTTCCAGTTAATTCATTCTGATTTCGCACACCAGCATTTCCCAGAAAAATTAAGAATAAAAACAATTAACAATCAATCATCATGACAGAATTGCAAGAACATATATCTACTTGCAAACTAAAACCATGGACAGTTAAAAAGGCCTCCAAGAGTCCCCTGCACAGTTGCACGGGCTTGCTTTTCACTGCCGTCAAGCAACAAACACATTCATCCTGGCTGTGTCAACACTCTTCTGGGAACTGTATTCAGCACTGATGGCACGGTAGCTCAGACACGGTGCTGCACCCCTCCAGGTTCTCAAATACTTCATTCAGCCGGGACAGCTTCACACAGTGGTTCTCTCAGCAGCAAGATCAAAGACACCAGTTTTCCTGCACTCTTCATCATCTATCTTGGTAACCCTTTCTTCTCCATTGATACCATATCAGCAACAGCTTGCTGAGTTCACATCTGTCCCAGGTCTGTTATTTCCCTTACACAAAGTTGCATGTTATTTGCTTTGCTTTAGTCAGAGACGTGGTCCTTCCATCAAAAGCCTGTTCCATTTTGTGGGGAAGTCTCTCGGGTACCAAGCAAAGCAGCAGTGTGCAGAAGCCCTCACCCAGACCAACCACTGAGCGCGCACCAATGTGTGACCTGTTTTTCTAAAGACACCTGGCAGAACCTGAAACACCAGGCAGAGGAAAATATTTTTAGCATTGGCCACCTCTCCCGAATGTCTCCTGCTCCAGGAAATGGAAAGTGTTCTCTCTGCAAAGCTACTCAGGAAAAAATGGACCAAGTATTCAGTTCAGTTTCTTAACAAATAAGGCTACCTGGCAAAGTACAGCATTCACGTATGCACAATCTCTCAGCCAGTCCCCACGTAATCAGCTTGTAACGCCTCACCAGCCTCAGCTAGCTGTGACAGAGGAATAGAGAGTCATCTCCCAAATTCTTCGTGAAAATAGGTGGCCAAATAGCAGAAGGATCTTACTAGTATTCTTATTGATGGAGAAAGTTCAACAAAAGCCTGCCTCCAGCATGGGAGGGATCCCTCACATGAGGGACAGCTGATGGAGCGATCAGTGAAGATCTGTACCTAGCTAAGGCACCACGTTCAGGGAAACTGTCACTCCTATGGAGTCTCTGGAATCTATCAGGTGTTGAACTCTTGCTGTTAACTGGAGTAGTGACATTAAAAATCTGATCTATCGTGTATTATAAATGCATTAGAAATGAGGATTTTTGGACAATTCCTTGAATCTCCCCCATGGGCGGCAACCTGGTCCTGCTGCGGCTCTTCTGCCCACCACCAGATCTCCAGCCAACAAGGCAACCCAGCATCACGCCTGGCTCCTGCCTTTGGGCGAGGCAGCCTTTAGGGGTATGATTTGGCAATCCTGTTCCTGTGCCCTGCATGTCCCAGAACTGCTACCTTTTCACTTCATGCACCTATGGGCAGGACTAAGGCCTTGGCCCGCAGTGGGATCTGTCAGGAACTGTCTCTCCCTGTTTCCAGCACAGGTTCCCAGCCCTGCAAGCACCGAGCGGCCGCTGTCTGCTGCCTCTGCGCTGGACTCTCATGGCTGCCTGTAGCAGCCTCCAGCTCTCCACGGAGCCTCTGTCTCTGCCACGCTCTTTCCCCAGCCCCAGTCCTGCCCAGACGTCATCCGTAGCCATTTCCAGATGACAGCCATTGCCTTGGGCTGTGTTATTTTCCACAGGGTGTGTCATTCTTGGCACTGTTTCCTGAGACAGCAGCTTTGAGCTCCACGTTGCTGAGCCTCTGCTCACCACATCCTCACAGAGCAGGCAGCTCACCCTGCCTGGCCTTGCTGGCTTGTCAGGTGCCCATAGCAAAAGACAGGTCTCCCATAGTCCCTTGTTCTCCCCGTATTTTGTCCCCAAACCTGGCCACAGCAGCATTCCCCTGCCTGCCCTCCCCTTCCCCGGGCTGGTCTCTGTCCGCAGCAGCAGGAGAAGCTGCAGTGGGGTAGGGCTGGCAGGAGCAGCTGGCCTGGGGCTGTCCCCCGCCAGGGATGAGCCGAGGGTGACCCTGGTGTGGGCCGACGGGCTCCGGGCTGGTGGGCAGAGCAGTGGGTGGGTGAGACCCCAGGAGAGGATGCCCAGCGCCATCAGGGCCCTGACATGGCCGTCCCTCCGGTGCAGGGGAAACGCTCCTTTCCCTCCTCTCCCGCCACCTGCAGCCTCCTCCACTGCCCAAGGCCACCTCTGCCCATGCGTGGGGGACACCGGGTAGCCCGAGGGTGCCAGTGGGAGCAGCACCGCCAGCAGCACGGCCACCATAGCTGGTGTCCAGCTCCCCCCCGGCCCCGCTGCCTCTCCAGACTCTGCTCCAGGTGCCCAGACTCCCAGAACAGGGTGCGTGTTCATGCCTGCAATGGGGCAGGTTAAATCTTGTCTTCCGTGTGGAATTAAGCCCAAAGAAACACACTTTTTTAATAGAAATTAACCCCAAAGCCCTCGCCCTGCCCCAAGGTTTTTATTCGCCTGCCTCAAATAAAACCCACGTATGTGGTTTCATGTTTGAGACTGGGCCTGCTAAAGCACGACCGCTGCTTTTGCCCTCGTAGGCAAGCACAGAGCAGGCCCTGCAATGGCTGGCGGCTCGCTCAGTGCCCGCAGGGGCAGGACTGCGTGTTTCACCACTGAGGTTTGGGGGGGTCAGGGCTTGGGACCGGGGTGACAGCTCGGCCACTCCTGGCCTTTCGTGAGGAGGCCCAGGGGAGCTCTCTGACAGGGCTCGCCATGCCGGTGGGCTGTAACTCGATGGCACCTCTGCCTCCCTGGGACAACTCTATGTCCTGAGCCCCCCAGACTTTGGAGGAGGCTCCAGAGGCCCAGAGTGGAACCAGTGACAGAAGGAAATTACTCTGAAAACTGCTGAAAATTAGAGAGAAACAGTTTGAGAAGTATTGCCAGAATAACTGTAGTTTACCTGAAAACACTGCGGATAGGATTACTTCGTAAACAAGCAAATTTTCCTATGTACGTATCATGTGACAATATTTCATGATGCACCGTATCTGGGATATATCGATCAGCACAAAGGAGAACCAACAGGAACAGCGATCACAACCTAACCTGTGCCTCTTACTTATGTTGTAATTGTATTTATCGCAGCCTTATTTAGGCAGACTGCAAATTACATCCCTAAAGGGATTGTGACCCGATTTGTGAAAGGGGCTGCGAGGGTAACCCACAACTCGAGACGCCATTTCGCCCTTCCTGGCAGGAGCGGAGGAGTCATTTTACAAGGATCAGCAATAATTGCTACAAGGCCACAAGGGGAGTTTATGCAGAAGCTCCCCAATTGCCTATCATGACCTGTCAGACATACAACAGTGCAAAACAGAGGGAATCATATGAATAGTGTAGCTTCTAAAAATAAAACTCACAAATGTTTGTGAAAATTTTTAAAACACAGAAAATGACAAAGTGACTGCTGAAGTTACAGGAGTGTTCCGTATTCAGTAGTGTAGATTACAGCGAATCTAATAGTCATGTCTTCCGACAGCTGAATCTTGGTGGGGAAATGAGCTTTTGCATTGTGAATAGCATACTAGGTCCTCTTTGCATTGAAAAGTGATTTAAAACTTCACTGAGATGGGCTTTTGCCCCCCTCTGTGGCCACCAATGCTTCAGTAATAATCGAAGGCAGAAATCATCTATTTACTTGGTAATTTTCAAGACAACAATTAACCGAATGCTTTCAACTTTGGCAATACACCATCGTTTGCCATTGGTAATATTAGCCTGAACTTCATGGGATACTGTTCTTGTTTATGGATTCACGAAAAATAAAAATTACTTTGCGTCCAGCTAAATGCCTAGGTCCCAGGCTGCAAAATAGAGGAGAGGAAGCTCAAAGTAGATAAGAATTTCACCTTAAAAGTTGTGTAAAACAAGTCATAGATTCATAGATCCTGAATTGGAAGGGACCCATAAGGATCATCAAGTCCAGGGATAAGCACAGGCACACAAGGTCAAGATTATCTGAGAGTCTTAAAGATGTAGATGGAGGTTGTAGAAAGCTTGCTTCAGAGATTAAATTCAGAGATAAAACTTCCACTAAGTGCAAAAAATGTTCTGTGTTACAGTCTTCAAATTAAAAGTGAATGCGTGCATACTGAAGTTCACGACGATGCAATAAAGGAATGGTAGGTTAGAAGAAAAGGGTTAATGAGGAATTATCTGATTACAAATGTAACTAATGTAAAAATCATCAGAAAACAGCAGAAGAAAATAGGAAGTCACGCACTTTGATTTTAAAATAGCTGATTTCAACAAACAAACTTAACCTGATTCAGTCACCCAAGGGGGAAAAAAGAAAAATTTACTTTTCAGGAAATCCTTAGCATTACTAAATTACTGAAATTTAACAAAAGACTGATTATGAATTGTTTATCTGAATAAGATTTTGTAGTGAGAGATTCAGCAGAGCTCAAGCCTCAGTAGCCTAGTATTAACACCCAAAGTCTGTTTTCAAATACCGTTACTATTCTCAATTTCTTAAAACTTGTGGAATTTATCATGTCCTTAAATGCAGTAAGAACATTTCCCTGTGTTAATAGATTTGGACAGAGTGCAGAAAACTGCTGAACATAGATTTTTCTAGGACTGGGCTTAAGGTAAAAGCCAAAGTCAAAAAATACGTTAAAAAACTTCCTTATTTGATTCAAAACAGCCAAGACATATGAAAACAAAATCCAATAGTCTGAACAATAACAATAATGATGAAATTGAGTTGTATATTTGAAGACAGTGAAATATACACTGGAGGGAAAAATACATGTCACATTAGGGAACTGCTGTTTCCCGAAAACATTCCTTCAGAGAATTTTCCTTTGTTTTCCATGCGCTCTATTACTTTCATCCAAGAAAGGCAGATGAACTAACCAAGTGTCAGAGCTAGCAATGCCGTTGCCATTCTCCTGGCCACACAGCACGGCCCAGGTGAGCTGGCATGGGAAGGGGGATGTGGAGACACAGGGAATTTCAGGTGAGAAACACCGAAGGGCAGAGTGATGACTGCTGGCACGTGCTTTCCTTACACCTCGCAAACTCCTCCACAGACGGCTCCCTGCAGCAATTTCCCTAAGAAGCCATTTCCGTTTATTATAGCAAGGAAACACCACTGACCACTGCTCATTTAAGGAAAAATAATCTGCCTTTTTGTTGAGGAACCATAAAAATAAGTACAATGAGAAGAAAAAATAAACAGATATGGATCATGTCGGACACAGAGCCCTAATCCGTCACTGTCACCTGGTTTTTAGCTGTCTCCTACTTCCAGCTGTTCCTCACCATGGCACCTCCAGCTCTCAGCCGGTGGCACTGGGAGCTGGTGCCTTTGGAGCCAGTGCTCCGAGCGTGGTGTGGGGCTGAGCCCTGGCCAGAGCAGTGACTGCACCGTTCCTCTGATGGGCTTATTACTTGTTCCTCTGCCAGTTCCACCAGCCTGCCCATGGCCCTGCGGGGCACAGGCGAACAAAGGGATGCATACATCGCCCTGTCCTCGGGGAGAACCTCTGCGCAGAGCAGGGCCAGGATCCCACCCCACCAGGACAGGCTGGACACGCACTGTGACCAAGCCTGCCGTAGGCTTAGCCAGGCGAGGGGTGGGACGTGGCCATCGGGAAAGGGAAGGGATGCATAAGTTTTAGTTTTGGATTTGGGGAGACCTTTGCCACCAGCAGTTAGCCCCATGCTCCCAGTTGCTCCTGCGTTAGCTAGTGTTTGGGCTGCTTGGCTAATTGTGGCATGCGAACGGCAGGCTGCACAGATGTCAGATGTCACGCTCTATCTGATGAAGAGGTCTCTGCCTCGGGCTGTTTATATATGACCTACCAGAATTTCCTGCTGCATGATGAAATAATTAGGGGGCCCTCATGCAGGGAATAATGTTGCGAGTAGGTTGCAAAGGCATTACACATACAAAAAGAAAATCCTAAGCATTTTCCTTATCTGTGATATAATCTTCCAAGACTCCTTACATACATTCAACTTGTTTGTATTATTTCTTTTAAAGTTCTTCATGCAGATGCTAAATGAAGGCTTCAGAAAGTTTAGCAGCATGCTTTCCTTTATGCTCAGATTACATAGTGGGAATAGTGGCATAAGTAAACAGGAAAAAAGGGAGATTTATTTGTTTGTTTTAAATCAAGATTGCTTTTTGCCTCTTAAGGCAGCAAACTCTAAACTGTGGATAGTTTAATAGAAGTTGATCCTGTCATCAGAAGGAGTCTCATTTTTGTGGCTCTTCTTTTTTCTAATCAGTTTTAATTCACAACTGGTTTTATCCGTAAAGAGAATGTCCATATGCCCACAGACGCTCATGTACTGATTGATCTCAGACCTCTCCCCTCCCAGCTCACTGCACTAGAAAACCAACTGGATCCCACCCTCGGCTTCAGTCCAGAACAGCTTACCCATGACTATCAAACTTTCAGGTAAAACCTAGAAACCTGAGGTGAGACTCTGACCTCGTGTGTCCTGAATACGTCCAAGGCAGGTGAACTGGGTCATTCTGCTGGCTGGCAGTGGTGGGGACGCCAGCCTGGGCAGGAGCTTGGTGGGCAGCTCTGTTCAGAAGCACCCTCAAAGTGGAGACCCACCCAGCTGCTCGCTCGTGCCAGGGCCATGCCCAGAGCCCCAGCCCTGGCTCTGCAGCCCCCAGATGGGTTCTCTGGGAAAGCTGCAGGCAGCGGGTATGGCCTGCTGGGCACACGTGGTCCTCTGAGAAAAGCCCTGGTGTCCACAAATCGAGTTTCAACGAGGTTGGCCGATCTCAGGCAAGAGTTGGAAGTCATCTTACAGGAAAAAGTTTGTTGCATTTTCTGCACTGGGGAGCTGGTTCCCTAGGCTGGAAAATGAGGAGAGTTTGAGAGAGCTGGGACTCTTCAGTCTAGAGAAGAGAGGGCTTGGAGGGGGTCTTATCCATGTGTGTAAATACCTGGCAGGAGGGGAGGAAGAAGAGGCAGCCGACTGACAGGACAAGAGGCAATGGGCACACACTGAAACACAGGAAGCTCTGTCTAAACGTGAGGAGACATTTTTTCACTGCGAGGGTGATCAAACACTAACAGACGTTGCCCAGAGAAGCTGTGGACTCTCCATCTGTGGAGATACTAAAAACTCAGCCTGGTGTAGCTGACCCTGCTCGAGCAGTGGGGTTGCACCAGGCGATCTCCAGAGACCCCTCCCAACCACAGCTATCCTATGATCCTGTGAAAATAGCCATAAGGTTGTTTGTTAGAGTGAAAACACTCTGATGTGCCTCGAAAGTCTTCCTGCAAGGCCACTGAATTTGCATTTATTCTATCAACTACTGCTAGTGCAGTGAAAAACATCATGCTATATTCTTTCAGTTTGGAGACAGACAGAGAGTTGTTACCCTTCCCTGCCATTCTTACTGCTCGTGTGACTTCATGGGCTGCTGTCAGCCTCGGGACATTCCCTCTGTTTTTCTCAGAGCGATTACCTGCTTGGATAGATATTTTGTTTAGAAATGTAAATATTTTCATTCTGTTTTTCCTGTTTCCAAAGCACATTACCATTATTCTACTACGGGAGGCTTAGAAATGGCATTCTCATTGTTTTTGAGAAGACAAAAATATTAGATAAATCCCACAGTTCAGATTAAGAAAATAAGTGAAAATTAATTTTCAGATTGGGTGCATAACTCATAGCCAGCTAGCCTGTATTTTTACTCACTCATCTGAAGGGAGCATGCAATAGTCATAAGCATATCATTAAATAATCAAATCTTTCCAGGCAGTTAATCAAAATGGGGTATTCTTACAGAAATGCAGTAGTAAGCAAGGATATGATGAAGAAATACCTAGACAGAAAAAATTAATAAGTCAAAGTTTTTTCTAAATTTCTGTTATCACAAATCATAAAATAAATTTGGTTGGAAGAAACCTTAGAAGGCAATCTGGCAACCTTCACTCAAAGCAGGGACGCTTTGAAAGTAGATGAGGTTTGAATGTCTCCAAGGATGGCAGCAGATGAGGACTAGCCAGCCCCCACATCGTTCACCTTCACTTCTTAATCTTTCTGACAGACTTACTATGTGAACTTCTGTAGCCTACATTTACGCAAAATATCAGTAACAAACAAACAAACAAACAAAAAAAGAGGTAAATGCACCTTCTCATTAGCAATTGCGCATTAGCTGCTAACCAGCCAGATCCTGTTTGAGGGAACCAGTGGGTGCAAATCGAGAACACTTTTGTCTCTCAGCAAGGTGCAACTGGTATTTTTGGCTCAGATCACTACACATCTTTTTCCTTCTGGTGTCTTGACTTCTCATTCACTCTCCTTTTTAACTTTGACCTTTGATACATCATTGTTCTCGTTTTGGATGGGCTAGAGTTATTTTCTTCATAGTAGCTGGTACGGGGCTACGTTTTGGAATGTGCTAAAACAGCGTTGATAACACACTGATGCTTTAGCTATTGCTGAGCAGGGCTTGCACAGCCTCGAGGCCTTTTCTGCTCCTCACCCACCCCGCCAGCGATGGGCTGGGGGGGCACAAGGAGCTGGGAGGGGACACAGCCGACCCCAACTGACCAAAGGGATGTCCCACACCATATGACGCAGCAATAAAAGCTGCGGAGAAAAAGCAGAAAGGAGGGACATTCAGAGTTACTGCGTTTGTCTTCCCAAATCCCCATCTCACGTGATGGAGCCCAGCCTTCCTGGGGATGGCTGAGCACCTGCCTGTGATGGGGGGCGGTGAATGAATCCCTTGTTTTGCTTTGCTGGCGCACACAGCTTTGCTTTACCTACAAAACTGTCTTTATCTCAACCCACGCGTTTTCGTGCTTTTACCCTTCTGATCCTCTCCCCCGTCCCATGGCGGGAGATAGCGAGCGGCTGGGTGGGCCTCGGCTGACTGCTGGGGTTAAACCACAGCAACCATGATGGACCCCTGTGTAGAACAAACCAGGATGAACTATATTAATTTCTTTGCTTCTTACACAGCCTCAGATAATGCACCCAGACATACTAAAATTAATTTCAAAGACTGAACTTTACAGATCTTCCAAATTGCTCAAACAGCACTTAATACAAATGACCTCAAATGATTGGAAATAGGATAACAGGTGACCAAAACATGAAAAAGAAGAGTTTTCAGTGTGGTGACCATCTGTATTTTCATGGTTAGGAAAGCTGAATCCACGCTTTCATTGGAGCACAGCATGGAAAATAAATTCACATTTTCCAAATATCAAAAAGTATATACATCACTGCTCTACAGAGATGGAATACAAATCCATTTCTAAATTATCATTGCCTTCCTATGTCTATTTAGCATCTCGGCAGTCTTCCTTTCCCCATCTCCTTTTCTAAATGGATCCTGTCTTTCACTAACCAAAAGTTCAAGCACAATAAACAGACATTTCTTTGAGTGTATGCTGTCCCTACAGGTTCCAGTTCACATTAACACTTCCTAAGTTAGGTTTGTACATAGCACCGTATACAGTACTACCAAGGATGCTGGTCTCAAAGGCTGGAATAAAACTTAACATTTCCTTGATCTTAGTCCTCCATTAGGCTCACTATTTAACAGCTTTTTTAGTTATATCAAAAAGATACAGCCTCACCTGCTCACCACCATTAAAAGCATACAAGTACGCAACATCAGTCAAGGCTTTGGGTGGGGAGAAGAGCTGGTGGGGTAGGGGTGCATCTCACATCAAGAGCAACAGTGTTCTGCCCTCTGAATAAGACAGAACTGTATTCCAGCGTGCTGATATCACAAAGAAGTCACTGCCAGCTCAATTTCAGTTCCTTATTCTCAGTGTACCAGTGCACCTTCAAGAAAGAATAAAAAGACCACAAGACAAGAAAATGTCTCTTGCTCATGTATTTGAAGGTTACAACCATAACAGACATCAAGCCGCCTATCATCAAGGCCAGACCCCCTCGACAGCAGCCATTCCTTTCTGTAAGGGAAAATCAGCAATGATATGCGATGATGGAAGGCATTGCCTTCCTCAAGGACCAATTTAGCACAGCAGGGGAAAAGTAGCTAAGGCAATATGCATCTCAAAGCAGGAGAAAAATTAAAATAAAGGCAGGAAGAGGAAGAGTGGATCTGGAAGGGAGACTAAGGGATGAAAGTAGCAGTAGTAACCATGGTAAGGATAACCATGATAAGGACAGTGGATAAAGAAGAACAAATGCAGTCCTTGCAGTTCATTAGCGGAGAGGATACCTGGACTGAGAAAACTGGGACATCATAAGCAGAGTTGGAGCCTGGAGAAGTGCAAGTTTACCAGAATAGCTGCTGCTTTGTTCAACTTCTGTCTACCAAAAGGTAACACGCCTGTAAGAAGCCCACCTCTGCACACCAGGTACCACGCAGTAGGATTACAGTGCTGCTGCTCCTGCTGTGGGCCCAGACCTCGTCACTCACCTCTGACTACCCAACCCAGATGAGCCACTGAAAGGATGTCTCCCAGGCTGTCCCTCTGCCTTCCTGACCAGTGCTTGGCATGGCCCATTCCCACAGTGCCACTCCTTTCTAGCCTAGCTGGCATTCAGCGTGATCGTCCCGAGCTAATGCGAGATCATCCCCACACCACACTACCCGGGGCAGCACTGCGCTAGCACACCCTGATCTCATAGGACCTTAGTAAAGTCATCAATCTCCCTACACCTCTGTTTCTGCCTCTTAAATTTTACTGACTTACCTCACATAGCTGAGAAGAAAAATTATTAGATTAGGAGCATGTTAAAAGTTGTAGGAAATTCCCTTCACAGCTGGCTGCTGACAGAGCTGTGGAACTGTCTCCAAAACAATTTATAAGCCCTAGAAATACGTGATATTTGGATAAAGTATTTGTTGAATCACCCTTATCTTTTGACCTTTTATTTTTTCAGAACATAAAGACACAAATTCTGACTAAATGTGCATATTAACCCAAAATCCAGTAGCGAAAGCGTAAAGAAACAACTGCTTACACAAGTCAAATACGATCTTTGAAAGGTGATGTATGGAATTCAGATTTTTCACCTGTAGCGCTCAGTCCTTCAAACCAAAACTTCCATTAATCAAAACTCAGGGCTCTTTTTCAAAGTGGTTATGGATATAGGCAGTCCACTCGAAAATATTCTTCCACCTATTCAGCAGGTGAGAGACACCAGTCGACTCCCAGGCCCCTGCGGGCTGCTGCTGAAATGCAGCACCAGCTCCACGAGCCCGGACCAGCAACTGCTGAAGGCGGAGGTGGCCAGGGTCGCAGCCCAGCCGCGCAGGACTTCTGCCTGTTTGGGTATACCTCCCCGACCTTCAGCTCCCACCGCAGAGTACGTGTGTAATAACAGCAGGCTTTTTAACCACTAATAATAGATACCCCATATAAAGATACATAAAATAGAGATAAGTACGGTTTTACAGGTTCACAGGAAATTTTGTCTTGGTGGTCTGCTTGATCACGTATATTTGAAGGATAACACCGAAACGTTCTCAGTGTGAAAAGGACTCTAGTCTAGGGGAAACTTGAACTCCCTTGCTGCCTGCCCCTGTGATTTCTGTGATTGATTATACATATCCTCATCTTAGTTTTAAGCTATTCTTCGTTTATTTCATTTGCAACATTTCTAAGCCTTTTCCTGATAATCATTTTATTCCCTCATCTTCCTTTCATTTGGCAACAGCTGAGCTGGCAGCAAGCCCAAAACATGGTAAATGACAAATCACTACCAGATGAAGCTGTGAGTTTTACATAGAGCATTTCCTCCAGCCACAGAATACTTTGAGGCCCAATAAAATTACCAAACTGACTGAGAATTACACCAAGATCAAGCTTTACATGAAGGCCTCCCAGTTACAGAAAACCATACTAATTCTCCAAGCTGTGAATCAAGTGACTGGGTTAATGAAGCCCCAGAAAAGCTGCAGAATCAGAAGCAGCCATAGCAATGCAAATCCATAGCAGGTCCCCCAGCCAGGGTTTAATACTTGCTGCCTCACCTGGGAGCAGGAAAGGCCCTTTGTTCCCCTAGAGAGACAGCGGCCATGGAGAGAAATGCCCCACAAGAAGCAGTTATCCCCCTTGTGTCCTCCCTTATCCACCACAAAGCTACGGGAGCTGCACCAGGTTACCTCCCTCGGAGGTGGTGCAGCTCGGAGAGGGTAGTGCTTCTCCAACACAGCCACAGAAAGTTTCACAGCAATCCAGCATTTTGGGCCAGGGAAAAGCACTACCAGAACTCCCTGCTGCTAACAACCATGGTAACCCCTTCTCTGCAGAGCGCATCTCCCCCAGAGGGTGACAGGAAAGCGGGATGAAGTTACGGTCAGGGAGAAGATGTTTTTCCTGGGTACCCTCCAAGCAGGACAAAGTTGCCTTTTTCCTGGGAGTCCTCCCTGCAGCCTGTGAACCCAGCACTGAAGCCACAAGGCATGAAACGTGTGTGTTTTACTGA
This sequence comes from Sterna hirundo, assembly GCA_009819605.1. NCBI lineage: Eukaryota > Metazoa > Chordata > Aves > Charadriiformes > Laridae > Sterna > Sterna hirundo. The sequence continues at coordinate 65,708,448 of CM020443.1, forward strand.
ACCTTGTTTCACCTCTCAGGGCTGATGCCACAGGACATTGCCTTTTGTTACCCAAAACTATCAGACCAGAATTGAGACACTCCATCTTGCAAAAAGGCTTCCCTGTTTTTTGCTAGGTAGACATTTTTAATCAAGGCTGTGGCATTTACAGTGCCCTTGGAGCTCATGCATAGAGTTATATTTCTTTATCTAGCTGTACAGACAGAGGTCTGAATTTCTGTGTATGGTAATTCTATAGGAGATAAGAATGATAAAGTGGATGTAAACCGAAACCATTCTGAGTCACTTAATGTAGGCTAAACAATGCCTGGCTATGGACATAACCAAAAGACATAAAGCGAAGCCAGCAGAGTCCTAAACAAAGAAAACAATCCTGAGGTATATCCTTCCGAAATTTTCAAGATGAGCGATACAGCCATGCAATGAATGTTTAAAAGTAAAATCACAAGAAAGGAAAAGACTCAACAACAAAGTGGCGTTTGGCTATAGTTCTGCATACCCGGATGCCACACAACTTGTTTTTCATAATCGCTGGAAAACCACTCCCTTAAGAGGAGTTTTTAAGATACTGAACAGTTATGTATATGAACACAGAATACATAGCACGTATCAGGCTTACTTAGCTGCTTCCAATTTCAACCCTCATTCACCAAGGACTTCATTCAGCATTCACAGAGTAGGGTTAGGACAGTTTGTTGCCCCCAAAAAGCTAGTACACGTTCAGGCTTGTCTGACTCCAAGGTGGCAAGGGACTGAGCAGCACTGGGGTTACCAGGCTGCACACACAACAAACCAGTCTGTGGGCAGCAAATGCCCACGTCTCCCCATCGCTCCTGCTGCCGGACCACTGCGCTGGACACAGAAGGACCTGTAGGATGCTGCTGCGCCCGGAGCAGCAAAACCCAGAGTGTTTTACAGTCAGAGGAGCACAGCTCTGCCTGCTGTAAAAATACACAAACAAGGTAATGTGTAGTCATTCTTGTGAGAGTTAGAGCTGAGAGTTTTATGAACAATGCCATACACCGTTTTTCTTTTAAAAAGGCCAAAAGCCTGGGCTCGTCTCACAAGCCTGCCATGAGGCAGGATGCTCACGATGAGGGTGTCCAGGCACAAGGGTCCCTGCCACCTGCGGGCGGAGAGCAGGGTCCAGGCCCCCCCCGGACCAGCCATGCCACACAGCCCCAGCCCTCGCCCAGCCGCGCCGCCGCACTGCGGCACAGAGCAAGGGGGGACGAGATGGCCTTGCCCCACACCCTTCACCCCCTGTCCCAGCTCTGCCCGGTGCTCGGGGGCCAGGCCAGGACCACCGAGGGGAGGCTGCTCGTGGTGGGTGGCAGCAGGACAAACACCCGGGACCCCTCAGCCGGGTTTGGGCACCAGCTGGTGAGTGGGAAATCAGTGGAAACAGCCATGAGCACCTCAGTCTGGCACCTTGCTAAGATGCTCATTTGTTACCACCGGAGCGACCGTTCTTCTCCAACATGTTTTTATCTCTTTAAACATCTTTTAAGTTAAGCATTGCCTGAGAAATAATCGTACTGCATCCCTTCAGCCTCCTCAGTTGGCAAACGTGCACCCCTCCTCGGGGGGCCATGGGCCAGCCCCGGCCAGCCCGAGCTGGGCAGGAGGGATGTCAGGGACCCCCTGCAGCCCCCTCAGTTCATCCAGCACAGCCCCCCATGCACCCACGGCACCCAGTTGTAACAATGGCAGCATCCGCAGCCCCCAACCACACAGGACAGGGACCACCGCACTGAAATTGCAGCGAGCAGTAGGTGGAGGTGAGGGAAACTTCAAAGGGTCAAGTCCAGACGAGACCTTCCTGTCTCAGGGAGTCACACGCAGTCCAGGAGAGGAGAGCCAGGGGAGGCCTGTCAACCTTCATTGGCCACAGGTAATGGTACAGGGTAATTTCTGCTGATAATGTCACCGGAAGAGGAAATCCCGCAGACTAAACTCATTAAGGTCTGAGGGGAACATGGTGAGGGGCTGTTTCTGCAGGAGGACCGAAGGCTGAGTCTGTCTGAGTGGGGGAGCATCGCTCATGGCACACAGATTGAAAGCTCTCAGGGCTTTCTTCTTTAGTATATGTTAGTTCTTAAAGCCTGACTTCTCACTTTCCAGTCAAAACTCATCCGTTCTTCCAAAAAGCACCCACCCCCCCCAAAAAAAAAACCAAACAAAAAACCAAAAGAAGGTGGCAGATTGATTCTCAAGAGCCAGAAATTTGGAGGCATTTGAGCAACTTTCCTTCATTGGCACTCTGGTATCAAGTAAGCCAATAAATAAGATATTACATTTCCGTAAGTGCTCGTTACATAGGCCATTAAATGTAATGCAGGTATTTCCATTGGCTTTGGATCAAGACCAATAATGCCTTGAAGCTGAGGCTTTCCAAGTACCCTATGGGCAGTGGTGGAATAGTCCCCAACAGCTCTTCGCCAAAGGGCGGCATCGTTTGCAAAACCAAACACCGCTATTCATGAGGCACCTGAGGCACAGACAGATTTAGCACCCAGCCCTCGCCTCCCTCGTGCACCTGCAGATCTGCAGCAAGTCCCTTCTGTCATGGGCAGGAGGGGGCACCACGACATCAGGCTGCCCGTGGGACGAGCAGCCTGTGCCCCCCGGGCACCGGTGGCATTACCTGCCCTGGTAGACCACTCACAGCAGTGTCCCACAGGTGCTCGATGGCTTCTAGGCTGCTGCTGATGCGGTTGCTTTTTGGCACATTGGTAACAGATTTGGAGAACATGGGCAAGTTCCTCCTCTTCCGAGTCCACAGCACGGCAGCAAAGCTCAGCCTACTCAACTCCAGAGAAAAGGCCCTGGACTGAAGCAATGCAGCCTGATCCCTGATATTTTACAGGAAAATATTTTGGCATTACGACAGCTGAAATTAAATAAAGCTAGGATGACTGGCATTTAATCTGCTAATCCTTGCAGAAGCGGTTAACTTGGAAATAGAAGATCAACGGTTGTAAGTGTGTGTCTCCTCTTTGACAGCGCAGCCCCGACCTGGCCCTGCCGAGGCGGCGAGGTAGCGGGGGCAGCACCGTGGCCACGGCTCCTCTCCTGCATCAGCAAAGCATCCCATCCCTCCCTCCACACCGCCACGGCCTCCCCCATTAGAGACACATGCACACAACCTGACACAGGCAAAATTCCACTGCCTGGTTAAAGAAATTGGGCTTCATCTGGAAACAAAAAACCAATTATGATGTTACACTAGCACCAGTCCAAAATTTTCTGATGGACACATGTCCCTCAGAAAACACTAGCTTGTCAGAAGTGAAACAACTTGGGGGAAAATATGGCACTTTTGAGGAATGCTAGTTTTAAAACAAAGATGAAGAGAAAGCATTTACAGTAAAGCCAAACATTATATTTCTACCTATTTTTTTTCAAGTTTTGAAATGTCCAGGTTTTTTAATGTCCGCTAAACTGTAAAATGTAAGATCAACATTTCAATAAAGCGTTTTGATTTTGTTAATCAGACTGTTCACCTTTTTTTTTTTTTAGAATTTGAGATCACAGGAATGTGGAAATCTGCTCCAGAACAAAAGGCTGAAATCATAAACTTCACTACAAAATTAAAAGTCCTGTACCTGCACTGCTGCACTTTGAAGCACACACCCATATTTGTGGATTACGCTCTTTCACTCAGCATATCTAAAATGTCAGCATAACCACTCCTTTGCAGACAAACATATGTATTTCATCTGTGTGCACGCATACTTCCATGAGAAACTTCAAATCTGCCTAGAGAAGACCAATCATGCGGTCATTATTCAGAGGGAAGGCAGAGTAAGGATCACAGCGCCATTACGTGAATTTTGACTTTTAAACACAGAACTCCTACACTTGTCATCACTAAATACGCAAGTAGCTTTTGCATCCAAAAAGTGTAAGTAACACGTTACATGAACCAAACCATTTGTCTAAGATGGCCTTTCTGAGAAATGAAAGACAAAATTAAGGAGAGTACGAACTATCTGAAAACGCAGTAAATGGAATCACTGTGACTCCAAGGCAGGAGGGACGGTTTAACTCAAAACAGAGTAAGTCAAAAAGCCTCAAAATATCCCAGAGGCTGAGTCCTGCCTAGCCAAGTCAAACAGGCATCGCTTCTCTGCAAAACAGGTCTATTCACACACTGCAACAGCAGCAGGTACACAGATGTACACTGCAGCACTACACCCGCCCCTCGCTGCGACAGGAGCCCGGGGCCGCGCTCCGGCTCGCTGCTCCTCACACACACCAGCGGCCAGGAACGCCAGCGCAGAAGCTGATGGTGCTCATGCCCCGCCACGAGAGCTGGCACCCCCAGATCCTCCAGGAGCCCCCCAGCCTGCCTGGGCACTGGGCTTGCCGGAAGCCAGCAGGGCTACTGGGACGGCCGGAGGCGCGGGGCTGGCCGGCTCAACAGCAGGACAGTGCCCAGCACTCTGAAAACCCAGCCACAACACCCCTCGGGTGTCAGAGCACAGTTTCCACTCAAACCTCTGGGACTGGATATTGTGCTAAACCTCCCGTCTCCAAATACCCACACGTGAGGCGGGTGCCTGAGGCAGCAGAAACCACCACCGCGAGCTGCTTGCGCAGGGACCCATGCACTAGACAATGTCCTGCACGGTGGCAGCGGGGCCAGGCCTGTCCCCATCGAAGTCAATAGATTCATTGTCTCCACCCTGAGCAGGGTGAGCCTCGTGTGAGGCCGCGGGCGTCTGAATTGCTTTTTTTCAGATGCACATTGCAGATTGTTGAACCCTTGCACGAGGCACAGACTCTGCTGCTGGAATCTGCGGTTTCAGATTGCAGGGCAGATCGCTGAACCGACAGAGAAAAACTGACTACAAAACCAACTCTTAGATGCATGTGTGCGTACATAATCTATCCCCGGGACTGTTTATTAGTATTGCGAGCTGTACGCATACAACCTTAAAATAACCGCTCCCTCCGGTATCCCATTTGCAGAGACAGATATTACACCCTTTGACTGGATCCATTACTCTTCCAACACTTCCCTAAAATAACTGTTTTGATTTGGGAATTTAAATGGAAGGAAGTGTAAGTATGTAGGCCAGAACGTATTTAAAGCATCGCTTCTGTTCACTGAGCTGGTCTAATTCTGTTTCCTTCTTCGTTGCTGATCATGGTCTTTAAAGCCCTTTGCATCAGATCCACGCACCTGTGCTGTTGCCTGGGCATTACCTCTCACCTGAGACAACAGCAGGGGGGTTCAGAACAGACAACTCCCGCACCAACACGGACATGGGCTCTCGGCGTAGGAGGACGGTGCTTCAGGTGATCCTGGAAAAGATGAGAGCTCTTCTCTCCGCTGGACCAAGCTGAATGGAGCCTCCTTGCACATCTTCATGTGTACCTTAAGGAGGACTAACACAAACCTTAACGAACACACCTTGTGGGAGCATCTGACCTCAACTGATCTTCAAAATTATGAACTTTCTGTTGCCAGTGTGTAACTGTTCTCTGAAAGTGGAGCAGAAAGAACCACCTGCCCCAGCCCCTGTGGCAAACCAGGAGGTGGTGCGGTCGGTGAAAGCACGACGATGCACTCATGGAGCCGGCCGTCCCACGTTAACTATTCTTATTATCAAAATGCAACTGGCGCTTACACACAGTGGATAAAAACAAGTCCATTTGCCAAATCAAGCTGGTGAAAAAATACTTGATTCCAATTTTCACTTACAGTAAAAACAGTCTACTTACAATAGCGTCTCTACAAACCCTGCAAGACAGCAGAGTTAGCAGGAAGGGATGGATGCTCCTCTTGCACCGAGCAGAACTTCTTTAGTGACATGAACTGCAGAAAAAGCAGGGTCCAGCAATATCTGTAACATTATTTCTTAAGACTGATCCTGAGAAAAAATTCTATTTCTCTTACAGAACTATTTTAAACATATTTTTGTCTTCTTGAATAAAAATGTTATTGTATTTGAGGTCTTAATCACATAATTAGTAACAACAACAAATTAAAATGAATGAATCCCATTCTGATTTAATTTGCTTTTTTACTTAAGTAAGAAGTACACAAAACACAATTAAGTCATTTTGAGTCCCCTCTTTAAATCCTAACCATGAATTGCTACACCTAGATAAAACCAAAACAGAACAAGGCTTTTTGTTTGGTGTGAGCTGAGGGAGGGGTAGCGCACACGGTCCCCACTGACTCCAAGGTGGCGGCTTTCACTGCTGCTCAGGGGTTCTGGTCAGGGGTTCTCAGCAATATGGGGCTGTGCACAGAGGATTACACAGGATCCGCCACTTGGAATAGCGCAAGGAAGCTTTAACCACAATGTACGATATCCAGAAAGACATTAGCCTAAGGATGAGGGAGGTCTGACACTTGTCAAAAAAGCAGACAGAGAGGAACGGTTTGTTGAGCTGTGCTGACACCACCCTCTCCTTCGGCGCTGACGCTCCTTCAGGGCACCTCACCCCAAGGCAGCTGCTCCATTCGGTTCTAAGCACCACATAGAAGCCAGGGTCTCTTCTCTAGCGAAGGCATTGCGCGTGCCCCAGTAACAATCAGACACGTGGCCCACAGACCCCGTTGGAGGAGGCTCAAAGCACTCACTCAGGAGACACCAGCAAAGACCACCCAATGGTCATGGCTGAGCTGCAGGCGATGTGACACTGGGGGCTGAGCCTGGGCACCAATCTCCCCACCACGCACTGTGTCACGTGCACGTGACAACTAGGGGTCAGGGGGCTATTTATCTTTGCCAGGTCTTCCAAATTAGCCCACCTCTGCACACACAGAGGACGCTGTAGCTACCTGCCACTGACGTACACCAGTCCCACCTGTGCCTGTTGCCAGAGCCATGGGGTAAGTCCTGGTCTAGAAGTCACTACCCTGCCACAAAGCAGAAAAGAAACACAGCATGAAGCAGAGGAGTTGTTGGGATGGTCCAGCTGCTCTCCCAGCACCTTGATGAGGTTCATGGGTCTCTCCTCTCATCTCTTTTCTCCAAGTGGTGCCCAGGCTTTTCCCTGTGCACGGCTGGAGAAGCCTCTCACCCCGAGCACTCACACAAGCCCGGACTGCAGGGCTGCTCCGGCAGCCTGGTGAGAGCCGGAGCCTGCAGCTGCACCCACGCACGTGGGAACAGGTCCAAGAAAGGGGACCTGCCACATAGCTGCTGGTCTCCAGCCAGACTGATACCTGAGCACCAGAGAGCAAATGCTGCTCCACTAGAATGCACAAGAGATGCAGCCAAGGTCAACCTCACATTCTTCAGATGGCCAACGACAGCATAAATGAAGAAACCACTGTGGCTCTTAACCACACACAGGGCAGAGGAAGGGACCTTGTCTGTCAGTTTGGCAAGCGTTGTGGGGAATTCTGTGTCTACTCAAGAAGTGCTGTCACAGACCAGAGCAGCCACCATCTCCCTGCAGGGATGAGTCCTAGCTAGAGCCTCTGCCTGCTCTAGAAAACTTATTTGTGGCTAGATGGGCACTGCACATTTGATCGTTCGTATCTGCTGCACCATTCATCATTCTAAACCTACTTTCACCATCCATCCATTATGGAAAGGAGTCCTTCATTATAACACCTTCTCCGGCCTTTAGATGTAATAGCTGTCTGGTCAGACTCCATTCTTCTTGTATATACCACCAAGTCATACATACCATAGCTGAATAGCACATTCATAGCTTCTAGCACTGAATAGAATCCATATGTTCTCCTCTTGTCCCTCCACAGAGATTTAGCTGTCTGAGATATTTGCTATGGGATCCTGCGTATCCCATTCAACACCAACATTCAGACATAAAGCAGCATCATATGTCCTGGCCCTTCCTCCGTGAGAACGTGGGGCGTGATCAGCCACCAGTATGAAAACCCCCCAAAACACTGGCATGAACCGCAGACATACCAAATGGAATGCAATGAAGACAGGGTAAATGTAATTTCCATGTATGAACTCTCTATGATTTTGTCTTACAAGAAAATGCAGGTTCCCAAAATAACAGTGCAAAGCAGACGTGGAAGCACAGCAGAAATCACTGTGGAGTGTAAGCAGTAAAAGAAGAGCAAGCAGGGCCGTCTCCCGCTCTGCTTACAGCCGTGGAGGGGGCAAAACCACGCAGACCCCAATGCGAGCGCAGCTGCAGCGGCGGGCATGACGCAGGGAGGCTCTCAGAGACTCATCTCTCCACGTGCCAAAATCCCCGACTCCAGCGTGACTGGGCTCCATGTCCTGCAGCCTTTCAGCGGGTAGAGCAGGGCAAGGTGATGCCTGTGGTTCTGTGCAGCACCGAGCACCGGCCCGTCAGGTTCCTCACGTGTAAACCTGCCTCTGGATGTCATCAGCGGCTGGCTGCTGGGGAGATAAATGTGTGGGTATTTCTAACACAGCAGCAGAATAGTGTCAGCATTATAGTCTGTACAACCCTGGTGGCAAGTCAGTGCTCCACAGAATTCTAAATTCTCTTTCATCCCATTAGACGCTCTCTCCCTGAGAGTTAGATAAATAATTTTTCTCCTGCTCAAGCACCGACATTCACATGGTACTAAGAAATAGCAAAACATGAGACGGTGAAGTGCTGCTTTATGTAAAGCTTCTTCCAGGTAATCAGCCAGAGCTGACTCATTTTTGAATGTTTGTTTGCACAGATTAAAACAAACAGTTGCCTTTAAAATCTCCAGTGATTCCCTTTCCCTCTGTTGCTCTCTCCTTGCCGTCCCAAACTGAAGCAATGAACAGAAGATTATCATTAGATCACAAGTAAAAAACCGTATCTTCTGTCAGACGTTTGTTGTGGAGTACAAAGAGTATTGAGAGGATCCTATAGACGGTATCACACACAGATCGATGGCTCTCGGGCCCCACAGAGGGGACAAGCAGTTTTGTGTAGAGCAGTGAGGTGAACAAGAATACTCCTGTACGTCCAACCAGTAAATTTTAGGTACTGTATAATGTGCTGCTTAAATAACCAATTTCTTCTGTTACTTTTTTTCATCTTTTTTTTTTTTACGTATGCTCAGTGAAACACTCCCTTGCTGCCCTGCAAAAGCAGAGAGACAACAGCTAGGGTGCTGCTGGCCGCAGCAGGAACGGGACTGGATCCCAATCCCCAACAGTTACAGCCAAGGTCCCACAGCACAAGGCTTCTTCCTAAAGCCACAATGTGCTCACAGATCAGAGATGCACTGTAAATCCTGACCAGCATGCCTTCATGTGTTCATACATTAGTTCATCTAAGAAAACTGCTCGGAACAAGCAAATGGATGGAGGAAGTTGTGTTAAATTTACATGCCATGTCCCCTATCCTGTCCCCTGCCCAGCAGCACTGGACTGCTTTCAAGCACGAAACTAACAAAAGCAGATGTCTGGGCAGAAACACATGCTGTCTGGGCATTTCATGCTGCTCTAGAGCAACATCACTCTGGCACCAGGTAAAATTTCCCCGCTTAGTTCTATGAGTGTCAGTCAAGGGTTAATGTAGCCCTATCTGTGTAAAAATGATAAACACAAAGAGGAATAAGATTCCTTATTTTTACTTAAAATGCTACAGTGAACACCTGCAGCCTCTGCCTTTCAAAAGAAATGTATTTTATTTCAGAGAATTACAGTAGCACTTTGTACACACCAGACACAAAATTGTAAATCTTGATTCCCTCCCTGTTTGCAGACACATGCAAACATTTTGGCAATTGTAACTTGTGGGCAGAGAACCCGGATCTTGTTTCTGGAGGTTCGCTGTGGTTTTCAGATCTGGTATGAATGAATCACCTTTTTTCATGAGCTCCCTTCCCAACTAGTCCACTTAGTAAATAAAACATCTCCAGCTAGGTAGTCCCAAATGTGCTTGGTTTTTAACAGACATTTTCATTTTAATACACATGCTGAACATTGCATCAACATGTAAAGTCATAAATTAGCTGGGGAAGGCTTTGAAAGCTCACATCCTGAAACAGAGCGAATCTGCCCTTTAATTCACATTGCCAAGAAGAGTCCTCTGTACTGATACGCCAGGACAAAGTCCCAGCACTGAGTGTGCAATGAGGTACTCATTGCAACGTGCTCAGAGAAGTGTCACGTCCTTAATCATACAGCAACCAAAGTCATTCAAATCCCTGCGTAACAGCCAAAATTTTCAACAGTGGCTACTGGTTAGGGAGACAGAAGTACAGAAGTGTCAGAGGTAGCACAGCTCCTCAATTCCTAATTTTCACCAACCTAAGCACTACTTGAAGAGAAGTGCCCTGAACATGTCTGCAGCTGAGCTCTGAAAAACTGAAACACAGACGCTTAGGAGTCCCTGAATAAATGCCAAGCGAAAGCAAGCCCATTTGGAAGGCCTTGGTGTGCTCAGTGCACGGTATCTGTGTGGGAAGAGGACACCAAGGACCACACCACGCATCTGCCGACCAGAGCACAGCCTTCAGCATCGGAGAGCGGGATTTGGCCCCAAGGTAGCAAATATTATTTTTCTCGGAAAAGCACTTGCTCTGCTGTGGGGGAGGGAGTTTTCATTCGCGGAAAGAGGAAACCTCCCCTGCCTGTGCCCGGCGTTCAGCGGCAGCGCTGGGATGGGGCCGAAGGCGGCAGCCGACAGCCCCGCTCCTGTGCCGGCTCCAACCCCCTCTCTCGGGGGTCTCACCCGTGAGCGACGGGCGAGCCGCCGCTTGTCGGCAGCCACGGCCCGTCGGGGGTCGCTCCGGGCGCCGGGACCGGTTGCCCGCTGCCGGGGCTGGGTTGCCCGCTGGCGTGCAGTCCCTCCGCAGCCTCCGCGCATCTCTCTCGCCAGCCCCGTCCCTCCAGCGCTGCTTCCCCGGTCGCTCCTCCCGCCCGCGCCCCCCGTGGGAGGGGGGGTGTTAGCGGGAGGGCGGGAGGGACCCGGGGGCACCGCCAGACCCGGCGGGGGCGGAGCAGGACGGCAGCAGGGAGGCAGTGCGGGGCCGGGGGGGGTGACGCGTGGACAGTGCGGGGCAGGGGCGGGCTGCACGGCGCGGAGGGTGCGCGCAGCCCCGCGGTCGCGCTGACCGCCCCCACCAGGAGTGGGGCACCACGGAAAGGGCTCCTCGGGGGGAGCCGGGAGGGTTCCGGGTTTGCACAGCCCCCGGTCGGGGTCCCGGCGCAGACCGCCCTCCCGGGCCCCGCGGCGTCCCGCGGGGAGCCGCCGGTGGCACCCTCGCCCCGGCCGAGCGGCCACCGGAGCCGCCGGGGGAGCAGAGATCGCTCCCGCGGGGGATCCCTCCTGCTGCTTCGCAAAAGCCCATCCAGGGCGGGGGTTCCTGCGGTGCCCTCCCCTCGCAGGGTCCCTGTCCCCATCGGCGGCGGCCGAAGGAGCCGAGCATCTCCCGAGCTCCCGCGGCTCCGGCGGCCCCCGCCTCCCCCCGGCACTCGCGCTTCCATTTGACGGCCCGAGTCTCCTGCCAGAGGAGTGTTTATCCATCGCATAAACAGAAGTGAAAGGAATGAAGCGGGCAGATAGCGTAGCTCAGGGGAACCTTTCAGGGCCTTCAGCGCGGAGCTCCCGCGCCGGCAGGGAACGGGACACCCCTACAGCTGAGAACGCGCAGCGAGCGCTGCAGCCAGGTATTTACAAACAACCCACCATGGCTTCCAGTTTGGTTTTGCCCTCCAGAAGGTTAAGGGCAAAATGCTCTTTTACATAATTCGGTCGCTGCTTTAATTTCGTCTGTCCCCAGCACTTTCCCTCACTGAATAACAGCGTGACACAATTAGCACAGACACTTCAAAAGTCAGCTTCCAGATGAAGCATTCACCCCGATTTCAAGAACGCATAGGTGTAACGCTCGATTCGAACACGCACAGGTTTCATCCAGACAGGCTGTTCATAGTGCAGGGATCAAGGGGTGAAATAAGTAGACCTGACTAAATGAAGCAAAATTATTGCAGTTACACGCTGGGATGCCGAAATTACTCCCTGCACTTCCTCCTGCAGCGCAAGGGCCAGTGCTCCAACAAGATGCAGGGCTGCATCCCGCTAACTCCCTTCTTGCCCTCTGCCTGTCCCCCACCCCCCGCTTCCAGCTCCCAGGTTTTTTCCTGCAGGGTAAAAAAAAAAAAAAAAGGCAAATTGCATCAAGTTCTGGATGTTGTTGAGGGAACCACTGGCTCAGGAATCCAATTAGGAAATAGAAACTTTCCCTTTGACTGATCTGGTCACTCACAATTAAGCAACGCGGAGCCCCACACTGGAACTGCCACGAACAAAAGCCAGACGTGTGCAGCTTTGGAAGATCCTGGACCCACAAAGCGGAGACAAACAGCCTGGCCCAAGAAACGTGCGTTGCACTGATTTGGAGAGCAACTCATTGGTAAGAGACTGGGTTCATTCACTTGTCATTAAACCAGCCCGGAACCGAGAACTCAGGGCTAGTCCAAACCCTGCAGCTTTTACGAGTGGCTGGAGCCATGGGGATACAAATTCACAAGGAGCGAGCCCGACAGTGCTGGCCCCGTGTCTCCGCCTGTGTCCCAGGGCCCACAGAGGCCCCACAGCCCAGGACGCTGCAGATAGAAAACCCCCGATGCCGGCAGGTCTGCAAACGCCAAAGTGCGCGTAAGGAGGTGGCTGAGACAGGAGAGAGCGTGCGGGCAAGTCCCGCAGAAGCTGTCGGCCTGTCCCCGGCGAGCTGTCCCTCCTGCCAGACCGCTCCTGCCGGGGGAGGGGATCGCACGGCCCCCCCCCGCCACCACGGAGGGAGCCGGCGGCCCGTCAGCGAGCGGGGAGGTGAGACGGTGGGATGCGGGCGGCTCTCGCACCCCCAATCCGAGCCCCGCAGGGCAGACAGCGGGAGGGGGCGGCGGGCACCGGCGGACCCCGCAGCGGGGGCCCGGGAGAGCGGTGGGGCCGCTCGGGAGGACGGTGCGGGGGGATGCGGGGAGGGACGAAGTGGGGGGGGCGGCTCCGCGCGCCCCCGTTGCCCCCCGACAGCCGAGCGAGGCACCGCGATCCGAGCGCTCGCCCGACGGGACCAGCCGCGGACGGGCTTCCCGCGGCCCGAGACCCGGTGCCCGTTTTCCGTAAGCTGACCACAACGCCGGTTTTAATTCCCCAGCAGACCGGCTTTTAGCGGGAGAACCAGTTTCGCTTGAGCAACCTCCAGAGAGAAACATCAGCCGCACGCACTTGCACTACGGTGCAGGCTTTTAGAAGTCTGTATGCCAACACCCTCTCGTTAAAAAGACCCTAATTCTCTGCGTTCAGCATTTTCTTCGTGCTGTGCCTTACCGTCAGATATTTACGAGATCTCTCCTATGTGTAAGTGATTAGCACTCCCACCCACACACATCCTCGCGTTACTCCTGAGAGAGAGGAATCGGAACCAGACGCAGCCCCCCCGTCGGAGGGTCCCGGGGGAGCCCCCGCTCTGCTCTCAGCCTCGACAGGACCGGGCCGGGCCGCCCCCGGCGGGATCCCCTTCCCCCGCCCCGGGGTCCGTCCGCGAGCCCGGCTCCTCCAGCGCGGAGCGGCGGGATTCGAGCAGCGTCGGAGCCCCGCGCCCCCCGGTGAGCGGGGAGACGGCGTCGGGCAGGCGAAGGCGCGCAGAAATCGGAAATTCCCGAAAGCCCGCCTGTCTTCGGGTTTTCATCTCCTCAGAAAAAAGGGTGCTGGGAATACTCACTGAAATATCGAGAGCGTGTAACCGAAACGATGAAATTTAGGCTGGACTTCGGAGAGAGCGGTGCTAACAGCGCACGGGCGAGGCGCGGACCGAACCCGTGCGCTTTCCACCCCGTGCACACTGTAGTGTTTCTGACCTCTGCTCGGAAATAACGCGTCTCCGATAAGCTCGGCAAAACCGCTCACTGCCTGCGGGGCGCCCCCGGCCGCAGCAATAACCCGCCTGACTCCGCGCCGGCTCCCAGGGCGTCTTGTCACCCTGCTCCCCCACGACCCCCGGGCCGCCGGACCCAGCCCTCGGGGAGGCCCCGGAGCCCCGAAGGGGAACGGCGTGCTCGGCGGCCTGCCCCTCGCTCCGCCGCCGCGGAGACCCCCGCACCGGGCGGGGGCTGCCGCGGAGCTCCGCCGCAGGGAGCGCACGGCGGCGGGACACCCCGGGGGGGGCCGCCGTTCCCTGTTCGGCTGTGCACCGGCTGCTGCCGCAACGGAAGATAATACGAAATCCCGAGAAATGTCCCGCACGCTGATCTTCCTCCAACACCCGCTTTGTGAACTCCCGCCGCCCGGTCACAACCGCCGTAGGGAACACCGGGCGGAGTGACTTTGTTGGCGCCTACTGCGGCATTTTTGAGAGAGAAAAGGTGTATGCGTACAGAAAGGGAGTTATTTCATCGAAATCGAACACGCAGCCCGCCGTGAAGCGCCACGAACTCCCCGAAGGAACCTGCTGACAGCGCAGGACGAGGACGGACGCGCCGCTCGCCGCCGCGGGACAGGACTCGCCGCCCCGGGCTACCGAGGGCGCTGCTGACGGCGGGCCCGCCCGCGCCCCGCGGCACAGCGCAGCGGGGACCCCCGCAGGTGCTCGCCCGCTGTCGCGTCACCGAGGACAAACGATAGCTCTCCTGTCGTACCTCTGATGGTGACGGGTGGGGAGACCGGCGGAGGGAGCCCCAGCGGGGTCCGTGCTGGACGCGGCTCCGGGACGAGCCCTCCGCGATCGCGCGTTCCTTCCGCCGGAGCCCCCGGGGTTGCAGAGCTCGGACGGCGACGGGGCGGCCCCGGGGCGCGGTCGCCAGGCGAGGGGCGGGTGCCCGGGGCACGGCCGTCTTCCGGGCGAGTGGCCCCGCAGGGCGCGCGCCCGCGGGACTCGCCCCAAAAGCCGCCACCGGGCCAGCGGGGGGGGGGAATGACCGGGGCACCCAGGGGACGGCGAGGTCCCGCGTCCGCCTCTCGGGGGGGAGCTGGAGCGGACCCGGCCCGCCGACCCGGCTCTGCCGCCCCCGGGCCGGGCCGGCTGTCGGTCGCGCTGAGCCTCGTCGCGGCCAGAACAAAACCCCAAACGCTACTTGCCTCGCTGCAGCAGCGGCTGCTCGGGACACGGGGACCAGATTTAAGCGAGGTTCTGTCCAGGGTCACATCGGTTTTAGCACTGGACAAACGAGTGACTGACGGGGACGCCCCGGGTTTGCCGGGGCTCGGCACCGCCACTCGTTCAGTTACGGTCCTGCAGGATCGGGTCCCGCGATTTGAAACAACGATGGTAAATTTTACGGGAAGAAGAACACGGGGTTTCTCCTTTCATTCAGCTTCTCAAAAGCAGAACTCCCTTTTACCAAACTTGGCACATTTCTAAGCGTACGGGCAATTCTCTCATTGCCTTACTGAGGCTCTGCAACGTGTCTTGCATCTATCGTCAGGCGGAGCTGGAACAAAAGAAAGGGGGGAAAAATGGAAACATAACGACAAGTTTAATTAAAAACACCTGGCTAGTTAAATACGTGCAGAGAAGCACACACCCCAGTTATTTACCTCACCTGCGACGGACAAGCGGCTGCTTTACTCTCCTGCACTGTCCCAAGCACGCCAGCAGCGTTTGGGCGGAGGGGACTCTGCAGGCACGGTGTGTGACCGTGAAAAAGGCGAGACAGCGCCCACGGCCCCTCCGCTGAGAGACACGGTCGAGCGTTCGGGGGACTGTGGGCAGCCGGCTGCCAGCACCCTCCGTCCGCGGCGCGACCCAAGGCACTGGTGTTAATTAGCGACGTCCGCGGTCTTTCGGGCTTGGTTTCAGAACCGGAGTAACGCTGCGGCCTTTGGGCAGCTCAGATGCTCCTTTTTTAGCTTAATGAGAAAGGTTTTATCATGGGATAGCAGAGGCGGCGAGGCGGGTTCGGGGATTCTGGGGGAGCTACAGGAGCGCGCTGGGGTTCGGGTTTCGGCGCTGAAAACCATTTCCCAACCTTTTCCCAGCCCTTTTCTGTCCGCGCGTACTCCCGCTTTCCGCCGCGCCTGTCTCCTCCGCTAACGCGGAGATGTAACTCGAATCTTTGTTGGGAGCGGGGCGGCGAGGGGAAGCGGCGGCAAACGGTGGAGACAAACGGGGGGAGGGGAGGGAGGGATCCTCTGCTTTTTTTTCGTTGCTGTTTTTTTTGTTGTTGTTGGGGTTTTCCCCCCCCCCGGCCCCCTCCCCCCGCACAAAACCGGGCGCGAGCTCGCTGCCGCCGCGCTGGGAAGGCGGGTTTTGCGCAGGAGGTGAGGCCAGCGCGGCAGGTCCACCCCCTCCAAAACAAAACTTTTTTTCCTGCAGGCGCTGAGCACAGAGAGCGGGCGCGGGGGGCCGGGGCCGCCCCGCCGGGCTGGTATGCGGTAGGGCAGGGCCATGTATTGGAAGAGCGACCCGATGTTCGTCTGCAGGCTGGAGGACAAGGACCTGCCCGCGCTGGGCGGCCCCTCGGAGAAGGTGCGCGGGGCGGCGGGGAGGGGGCGGGCGCGGCGCCGGTGCCCGGTGCGGGGCGGCCGCTCTGCGGGTCCGCCGGTCCCGGGCGCGGCCCCTCTCCTCGGCCCCGCGGGGAAGCTCCGGCACCGGGTGGGACCGGCGGGTCCAGCAGGCGGCGGCTCCGCCGGTCCGGCGACCCCCGGCGCTGCCGGTGCGGGCGGCGGCTGCCGTCGGGCCGGCGCTGACCGCGCTCTCCGTGCGCTCCCGCAGGCCAGCCCCGCAGCGGCCGACGAGGACTCCTGCTCTTCCTCCGCCGCCCTCTCGCCCTCCTCCTCGCCGCGGTCCATGGCCTCGGGCTCCGGCTGCGCCCCCAGCAAGTGCGTGTGCAGCAGCTGCGGCCTGGAGATCGTAGACAAGTACCTGCTGAAGGTAAGAGCCACCAGCCCGGGGCCCGCCGCCGGCGGCGGCAGCGTCTCCCCGGTGCGGCGGCTGCCGCCCGGGAGGGTCCCCGCGAAGCGGCGCCCGGGGAGCCCCATGGGTCCGGGCTCAGCGGCTCCGAGGAAACTCGCCCCGTCTCCGCTACGCCTCCCCGAACCGCCGTCCTGCGGGTGCTCGGGCTGTCGCATCTGTCGCGACAGAGCGCCCGTTCCGCCGCGCGTCCTCCAGCTGCGAGCGGAGTCGCTGCGGAGACGGGAGCGGTCAAAGGCGAGGCGTTAGTTGTGTGCGGGACGGCGGGACTCGGGCCCGGGGGTGAACGGAATCGCGGATTGTGTTCTGGGGAACGCCGCTCGGCGCTGGGGTTGGGTTTTTTTGACGTGTTGTGGGAGAGAGAAGGGAGGAAAAGCTGACGGTTCAGGACGCGCGTAACCTCCTCGCTGTGCTTCACGCTGCTGGGGAAGCGGTGGAGGTGTGACCGATTTGTTACTAGCTAAACCAAATCTTCTCGTGGGATGTCGTGAATCTCAAAGCAAGAAGTGCCTCTTGAGAAATGTGGAAATAAATTATTCCTGTAAAAGGTGGTCTAGTAAGGAAACAAGCTGCGTGATTGCCGGGTAGTTTTGCTAGCTTTGGCATTCATGACTGAGCAAGAGATTAAAAAACAAACAAAACCATGTGACTTTAAACATAAAGCGTTAAGGTGTCTGGCGGGGGGCTATTTTCCTTCTGTATTACAGACATTAAAATAATCCTGATCAGCGTTTTGCCCTCTCTCCTTTCAAAAGTTAAATTAGACGGTCATGCTAGAAGTTGTTCGATTGCCCTAGATGCAGCCTTAAATAAAGCCGTTGTATATTCTGTAAAGTGAAAGTCGGTAACGCCGCAGAAAGCATCTCGGTGTTATTGTTAGATGCTTTGCTTAGATCTCGGCTGGGGTGAGGAGGTCAGAGGAGGGTGTATGCTGGGTTGGTGTTCATTTAGAACAGGGTAGGTGCAGGTGTGGGGGAGCTGTTATGCACCTTTTGTTCTAGCAAATCCCAGCCGGGCTCGCACAGGAGTAGTGCGGCAGGAGTGGGAGCAGAGTTGACTTGAACTTGGTTCCAGTCCCACTAACTCCAGTGACATTTCGGTAGCTCGTTTACTGATTGTTGCTGTCTGCTGTCTGAACAACTGGGATAATGTGGCTTGGAGCAAAAGACCTCTAAAAGATTTAGCCTTAAATTTAAATTAGCTGTTACTGCTGCCTGCACAGGCAGAGAGAGAGGGGAATCTGTGCTGGTAAACTGGTGTATCTTGCTGATCATCAGCAGTATGTGTTCCCACTTCAGCCCTTAAATTAATAAGGATGTAGATGGGCAACATCAAATGGGACAACTATCAAAGCTACTGATGGCCTGTTCTGTGGCAGAGTGTTGTGCTCTGAGGAGCCGTCAGTGAGCTGATCTTTGCGTGGCTCTGATGTCGGCTCTGGCGTTGTGGAGCTGCTGGTGGGCTCCTTGCACTGTCCTTCTGTTGGGGACCCTTCACAAGGGCCACTGCCCCGGTCTGCTGCAGGACAGCAGCTTTGGGAAATACTTGGGAGGATCAGTTTGGTGACAGCTGCTATCAACAGTTTCACATTACAGTGTGGTGTAAATTCATCAGTATGCGGGAAGATGGCTGCCAACCAGGATAACAGTTGGGAGAGTGTTGGGCAACTGCAAACACGATGTTAGAACCTGAAGAATGACTGAAATGGGTGATTCCAGCATGAGTGTTGGAGCCAATACCTCGCTTTCTCTGTGGTTTGTCTGGCAGTGTTCTGATGAAAAGCACATCCTGGATTATCTCAAATCTGCTGCTTTGCCACAGGCGATATACGGGCTGTTTGCTGTGAGATGAGAAATTGGCTCAGAAAACTAAAAAAGAAAAAAAGAAGTCTAAACTTAGGCATTGTTTGGTTTACAGAATTTCTCCTATGCAGCATGGGATTATCCAGAGGGTTATTACTTAATTTTTACGGTCATTTGGAGTCTTGGCTTTTCAAATTATTGAAGTTATTTAGCTGATGTGTGATGCACAATGTCTGCATGACAGAGAGCTCTCTTTATAGGAATGAAGAAATGAAAATAATTGCACTCAATTTATTTGCCCCAAAATTGTATGTGAGTGTTCAAAATTGCTGATTTCTGCTGCTTTCCATGACTATGTCTGGTTTCACTGTGGAGATTACATGTTAAAGAATTGTTGAATTTGCTATTAAAACAACTGCCGATGTTTTGAAACTCACTCCATTCACTAATTTTGCTTTAGCAGAAACCTGGCAAAGAAAGATGTGGTTCATGGTGTGTTTTTAGTTGACAGACTTCCCCCCCCCCCAATACTTGCATTTTAAATTTTCAAATCACTTTGCAAAGTTTGTTCTTTGCTAGGCAGGGCTTTTTACAGACTAGGAAATAAAAGCCCGTAAGTTAGCTGCCTCCCCGAGGTCATGCGAGGCCAGAACTCGCTCTGTTACTCCAATGCTGTGAGAACAGAACTGGGCACAAAATATCTACGTGGAACTTGAATCTCTTGCTTCCCCTTCTGGTGCTTTTAATTACAAACCTCTGAAAGCTTATTCTGAAGACCTCAGTCAAATTAATTAACCCTTAATATGCATGCAGTTCTATAGGAAAAATGTTTTGCCTTGAAGATAAATTTTCTGTGAGTCATGGTACCTGCCACTTCCGGCCTTGTCTGTATGGATGGAAAAATTTTTTTTGTAAATATGGAATATAATATTGCTAGCACAAACGTTGAGGGGTGTTTTCCTTTTGTGTGTTTGCAGGTAAACGACCTCTGCTGGCATGTGCGCTGTCTCTCATGCAGTGTCTGCAGAACGTCTCTAGGAAGGCATACCAGCTGTTACATCAAAGACAAAGATATCTTCTGCAAACTCGATTATTTCAGGTATATCATACAGTAATACCATTTTATTAGATAATGTATTACACTTGCGTGTTACTTTTTACTTCAGCTGCAACTAAAATGCACGTTTAGGCCCTTTGGGTTTTATTTGCTGGGTTTATTTTCAGTAGTTAAAGTCTGACATTTCTCTCTGTGGGGCTTGGGAGACCCCAGGTCTGTCTAACTTAACAGTGGAATCCCCCCTGTTATGCACAGCTACTGCACTTATGCAGTAATTTAGTGCTGTACACACTGGGGGGGAGTCAGTCCCTGCTGCAGTGATGATGTAAAGCTGTTGTGTGTGCACGGAATCATCCTCGGGTGATGCTGCTGGAGGATACAAGGCAGAGTCGGGATGACGCCCGTTTGGACTAGACCCTGCTGGTATCGCGTGGGACTACAAAACCAACCCAGAATAAATCCCGTCATCTTTAAAAGAAGCTTTCAGCAGTTGTACCTTTCTGTGATGAATTTGATTTAGAACACAAAGCATTCTTCAAGGTTAAGGTCTAATCCTGTAAGAAAGAATATTATTGATTCGTGCTGGCATTGGAAGTACTCATGATACAAAATCTTCAGTCTAGAAAGTAGCAAAAAAATTTGGTGTGATTGCTAGTGCTTCCCCAGACCAAACTATTTATGGGATTCTTTCCTGTGTAGTTCATGGATTGTGTCCAGCTAGTCAGTTTTGACATGGAAAGAGAGGGAGGGGGCAGGCTGGATACTGTGAACTGGAAAAACAAAGTTTTGTGGGACTTCAAAAAAAGAACTTATGAGTCTGCAAAGATTTTCAGGACAAATTCTTATCTACATAATCAACATATCTTGGTGGCTACTTTCCTCTTCAAAGAGAAATATTCTACTGTAGTAAGTACTTGCAGATATTTGAATTTCTTTTAAAATCATAATGTGATAGTAATTAAGGAAATAACTATGAAGATACAGGTTTTCCCCCTTCTTCAGCTGAAGGGAACCGAATGATTAGTGAAGGATGATGTAGCTAAATATAACAACTCATACTACCACTACAGCAATGGGAAATATATTTGGGAGATATAATTGGGAGATTGGGAGAGTTATAATAATTGGGAGAATTTTGAACACAAAGTCAGCCTTTTCTGTCTCCCACTCACAGCTTTTTTAAAAGAGTAATTATTTTTATAAAAGGAAAGATGAAGAGTTGTGAATTCACATAGCAGTTAGGATGTTTCAGTTTTACCCTTTGCATTATGAAAATATTAACTTCTGTGGTTCAGCGGTGGTCTTGCCTTAAACTCTCTGATACAAACTTGCTGATTTTTTGCAATGAAAACACAGTTGTGCCGTCGCCTCGTCCCTGGTGGTCAGCCTGTTTGCTGGGGGTCTCGGCCGCGCTGCCTCATCCCAGTTGCCTGTGGCCCCCCCAGCGTCACCCTCCTGCGGTTGGTGCTGGTGGCCTCACCCTCCGGTGGCTGCTGTCGTTGCAGGCGATACGGCACCCGCTGCTCGCGCTGCGGGCGGCACATCCACTCCACCGACTGGGTCCGGCGGGCGAAAGGAAATGTCTACCACCTGGCATGCTTTGCGTGCTTCTCCTGCAAACGGCAGCTTTCTACGGGAGAGGAGTTCGCCCTGGTTGAAGAGAAAGTCCTCTGTAGAGTACATTACGACTGCATGTTGGACAACCTGAAAAGAGAAGTTGAAAATGGTAACATGCAGCCTTTGTGAAGAACTGTGTTTGTGGTTTAGTTTTAATTAAATTGTTGGGTTTTACTTCATCTTCCTTATTAAGAGGTAATTACCTAGCTTTACTAAGGCTGGAAGCACAGGTTCTTGAATTAAAATAATGTGTAAATTATTTGATGTTTTAATTCTTTTTTTTTTAAGTTTGTATAACTTGTTTTCTATCCTAAGGAAAAGAAAGCAGGAGCATATCTAGTTGATAAAATAACATGCTGGATCTATTCCTTCCCTCGCTTGCAAGGGAGTCGTTGGGCTGTAATGGGTAATAGGGATGGATCAATTTAACTTTGAACAGAATATGGATTTTTTTTTTAAAGTTGAAATTCATCTGGCTGAATAACTGTTGGTTATTGTTGGAGGACAGTCTGACTTATGAATAACATCACTTTGAACGCTTAGCAGACGGTGATGTTTTCTTTTTAATGCTTCAGGTAATGGGATTAGCGTGGAAGGAGCGTTACTAACAGAACAAGATGTTAATCATCCAAAACCAGCAAAAAGAGCTCGGACCAGCTTCACGGCAGATCAGCTCCAGGTAGAGGCGGTGCTGAAAACTTGCATAGACGTAGGTTTATGTGGGACGTAGGTGCTGAACCGATAGGAAATCGGATGCATATGGGGGGAAAGAAAAAGCTTGCATGCTTTCAACTATTTCATAAACTATCAAGACACAGCATGTTTCTGGAATTCTTTGTTAGCTTCAGCAGTTTAATATGAAATAGTTACTCTTCAAGCTTTTTATTTCCCTGGGGGCAGCTAGTAATTCCGCAGAGTGGAAATAAAAAGGTTGTTCTATTTTGATTGCTTGATGAAATCTATTTTATCAGGCATTTACATCGCTACACATAATAAAGACAAAATATTTCTAGAATTATGTAATGTGAAGAGCTGTACTGAAGATGGGTACTGTATATGACTTCAAGACATTAACAGGGTGGAAGTTTGGGGTTTGTTGTAGTGCGCAATAAGGGCTGCAAAAGATTGCATTTTCAAAACAGGTGAGTATCGTGGGTTCCTGTTTATATTCACACGAACACAGGTTGACTCCTGTCAACACCTGTGTCTTGCTTTGCTTTGGTTTGTAGAGAAGATGGGGAAGAGTTGTGCGTTCATTTCTTGATTGCCCTTTTTCCTCCTAAGGCAGTTCTCCTCCATACTTGCTTTTTAGATCATATGTTATAGTCTTGGCTATAATTCTGTGCACCAGGAAGAGAGACTATCAACAGGGACTCATCTTTGCTTTCCTTCCTTTTCTTCTTCCCCTTCTTCCAGCCCTTCCAAAATGCTTCATGTGCTGATTTCCTCAAAGTGTCTTTGAGCTTTGCCTGTTAAAAATACACTGAAGCCAGTACAGTCTTGGTGTTGTATTTCAAGGCGTAGCCTTAGTGTTCAATGCTGCACATTTAAGGGAAAAAACACACTTTTTTCATAGAGAGAGGTGGAGTGAAATACAGGGAAAGTGCATTTGAAGTACTTGGCAAGAGTTAACTCATCTTTAAGGCAGTCCAGAGCTATTTAACCCTCTGGATCACCGCTTCCCTTAAATTAGCTTTCTAGGGAAAACCACCATGTCCAGGGCCAGCTGCCAATGAAAGGGGCAGTGGTGAGACCAGATTTAGAGGTTTCAGACCAGATTTAGAGGTTTCAGCCTGTAGTGCGAAGGAAGCTGCAGCTTTCTACCTAATCCTAGCTACACATCCCTGGTTTCAGTTTACAACATGTCTTTGAATTTCTGGTCACATGTGGCCACTGCACCATTCGTTTTATACTGCCTCAATGAGTTCTGGTTTATTGGCCTGTCCTCCTCTTGTTCATGGTGAAAGCAGTTGAGAAAACCTGAAGTTGAGGTATAATAGCACAGGTAAGGCATTTAAGCAGTGCTATACAACGTGGCATGGGGCTGTTCAAAGCTTGGTTTACGACTTCAGCTGTGGCTGGAGACAGAATGTGGCGTTAATATGAAACAAGCATGTTAGGAATAACCCGGCAAGGGGTCTGGACATCAGGCTTGAACTTCTGTGAAAGGGAACTTTCTTTTCCAGCAGTAGCTGAAGGGGAGATAGACCCAGCCATTGGGGCAGGAACGGTATTCAAGGGCTTCTGCCTGTTTGCTGTCAATGGAACTTCCATGTTCCTTTCTTTTCCTGTTTTAAATAGGTTGTAACCTACTCCAGCAGGTGTTTGAGATCTCAGGGCCTCTTATTAATGACACTTGCTTTCTGCTCGGTGCATCTGACTCTGTACCTGATGCCCAAAAGAGAAGAGTCGGAGGGATAAGTGACTGTCAGAGTAGTAACACACCTTGTGAAGACCTTGTACGAAAGGATGTCCTCGCTTTTTGATGTCTTTGTATGAAACAGTAGGAAAGTAAATAGTTTCAGCATTTCTGGATGTGGAGAGAAGTAGTCTGAATCTTCAAAGATGGAGCCAGGCAAACTTTGCAGTCCATCAAGGGACAAAATCCAGAAATGAGAAACTACAGTTCACTAAGTTGCTGAAGATACTCTTCAGAAATTCATGAAGCCCTGCTTCCTTAAAGAAGGTAAACTCTTACAGGCTCCCAAACTGTTCAGGATCAGGCCAAGTTGACATCTACTTCCTCAGAAAAAAAAAAATCATATCCTAATGACTTGTCTTCAATTTTCTGTAAAAAAGATGAGTGTAACCAAACAATTACACGGTGCAGGTCAGCCAAGGTGGAGCCTCTGTGTTCCTCAGGTCAGCTCAAGGTGAAGGAGGCACAAAGGGCTTCCCAGTCGCACCCTCCGCACGGCTGCACAGAGGGTAAAGTTGCCCCATGTAAGACAAGATGTGGCTCGTGACTGACGAGCCAAGAGGTGGATCGAAGCTCTGTGCACTGTTGGTCTGCTGCTGTAGGCCTTTTCTTTATCAAGCGTGTTTTAATTGTTTCGCCAGGGAATTTTGTCCCACAGATTGTAACACAATCATAACAAAGCACCTCCTCTGTTTTTTACCACTGCCAAGCAGAATTAATTTCTTTCATTTCTGGTAAATGTCTCAGTTCAGTTAAGCATAGTAAGGGGCTTGTTTTTTGGCTTTGTGGGATTATTTCCTTTTTTTTTTTTTTCTTATTCCTTTCCTTAATGTACTGGGGACTGTCTGGGCACTGTTGATTACAACAGTTTCCTAAAAACAGTCAAGGAGTAGGGCTTCGGCTGAGAGGAGTCTAATGCCGCTCTCAGGGCTGCACACAAAAACCCTGCAATCTCTTTTCTTGCTTTTTCAGGTTATGCAAGCACAGTTTGCTCAGGACAACAATCCAGATGCACAAACGCTTCAGAAACTGGCAGAAAGAACAGGCTTGAGCAGGCGTGTTATCCAGGTAACCCTGCAAAGCTACTTGAACAGCAAAGTCTGGTAGTCAGCCATTGGAAACGCTTAATGACAGTCGTCTTTGAGTAGTTATTCTGAGATGGAAAAAGATCTAATCTGGCAGTTTTAACATAACATGTTTGTTCTAGACCTATTCCTGACTAAGGGTGGTGTCTGAAGTTAATTTGGAAAACTTGCTGTATTCCTCTTGCACTTCGTGTGGAGGATCAATAGTCTTCCAGGAAGAAACTTCTCAGGCTAAATAGTGTAGGAATTGGCACCAAGCTCTTCTAAAGATAAATCTCTGACTTCAATAGCCTGTTCTTAAGGCCTGCACTCCTTTTGAAAATGGCTTGTGGTATGATGCGTTAGGAGTAAGTAAATACCTAGTGATCTGTTCTGGAGAGCAGAGTACCCACGTACCCATGTCATCCAAAACTGAGAAACACAAACTTAGAATCTTTACTTGATGATGACTCTCTGAAAACATTACATGCATGTGCTTTTCATACATAAATATTATTTTTAAAATTATATATATTATACATTTATATTTTATATAAGTAAAAATAAGTTTGCGGTTCCTGTGGCTCATTCTAGCCTGGAAGATTGGCAGAGTGCTGCTATAGGAATGAGGCATCTCGCAGCTGTGATCAAGCCTTAAAAAAGTGGGAGCTTTCACAGTTCTCCACACGAGAAGGCAAATGGGTGTCCTGTGCCCCCTAGCCTGGCTGTCACTGGTGCTGGGGCAGGGAAATGGCCATGTCCCATTGGGTGCCCAGGGCAGCAGCCCCTCACCCACCTCTCCCGGAGTTTTCCTGGCTTGACCACGCTCATTTGAGGCTCCGTGTAGGTGTAGGATGAATACTTCTTCATTTGGGCTGTTAAAGACCCAGTTAACTAACTGAATTCGGCTGAAGTTAGAATGCTGAGGTTTTTATTATGCTAATGTGGAAACCGAATGTAATCTATCAACATGATGTAAATTCTTCCCCCTTTTCAGGTATGGTTTCAAAATTGCAGAGCACGCCATAAGAAGCACGTTAGTCCTAATCACTCGTCTACTGCTCCTGTCACAGCAGTTCAGCCCTCCAGGCTGTCTCCACCCATGTTAGAAGAAATGGCGTATTCTGCCTACGTACCCCAGGACGGGACTATGTTAACTGCTCTACACAGCTACATGGATGGTAGGTGGGACAACTTTGCATGCCCAAGAAAAATCATTATCGGCTGTAGCAAGAACAGTTTACCAAGTGTTGACTAAAGAAACGTAATGGGTTTCTGATTTCTGGTATTCTTTATAAAATATCTTAATACTGTAGTTGCTTTCTGCACCTCACCAAGGAGGGTGCCTCTTCAAGCAGTAAGAGCCTAGCTGAAGATCTGTGTATGAAGACCACTTTTTGTGCTTCCTCCAGACTATGAATACTAGTAATAAGATATCAAACACTTTTTTTGAACATCCATGCCACATCTTTTAGTAATATGTAATTTTAATGAAGACTGTTTACCACCTGCTCACTGACTCTTAGCCCAGGACCGTAGGTTGCTCAATCCAGTACCTCACTGGAAACTGCAGGGTCCCTCATTAACACATGCCGGGGGGAGCCTGGTGGTCAAAATTGTGTTTCAGTCATTGTGTGTCCTGTGACCCAGCAAGTCAACAGCTGTGGCTTGTATCTGTGATTAGGGGAGACTGTGGAGGTTTTGGGAGAACTAGACTGAGCCACGTGTGGCCTGAGCTTATTTTTGTCCAAATAAGCATTGTGAGGTGGGCTGTGGGCACAGGAGGGGGGCGGCTGCTGGGCTGGGGGGAGCAGAGCTGCGGTGGCTGGGGCTGGGGAGCTGTTGTTACCCAATGGGATTTACTAGCTTGTCATCTTTTTCTACCGCCGATGAAGCTGACCAGTAAATATTTCTGTTTTTGTAGCTCATTCACCTACAGCTCTTGGACTCCAGCCTTTGCTCCCCCACTCAATGACACAACTGCCAATAAGTCACACCTAAATCCTCTCGGTCAGGGATATAAGCTATTAAGGATGTAATCTTAAGTCATTTATTGTGTATTAAAAATATCATTGGAAAGATATTAATGTTAACTTTTTATTTAACATCTAAAGCATTTCCGAGATTGTTTTTGCTGCCCAGGTATGTAAGTATATTTAGCCTGCAAGACACTTTTATGGATTCTGCATAAATAACTATTACATTGTTTACAAGCCTTATTAAACACCTTTTTGTATTGTCTGGAAGTAGTCCACCCTAGTTATGTGTGTGTTAATTTATTTGTCATCAAAAGAGCACTTTGCCTAAAAGAAAGGACTGACAGTTGTGCAAAATGTTTACAATTCTTTGTGAAATTGTAGTTTATCATTAGTTTGTATCTGTAAGTTATTGCTAAAAGTATTACCTGTATTTGAGTTGTATACAGCCTTTATGTTAAAGCTTATTTCTGTGAGTTTACAAATATAAATTTTGGTTGCAAATATTTTCAAAATGAACTGAATAAAGTTTCTGCTGTAGCATGCCAAGCAAAAATGTTGCTGTGTTTATGGCTGAACTGTGATCATTTGTCAAGTGCTTAACTTGAATCTTCAATTCTAAGAGAAGGTCCCTGACATACTCGGGTCACTACACCAGATTCTTTCAGGAGTGTTCACATCTGTCTCACCTGCTTTTAAAAATCCTTTGGTGGGCTTAGGTGGGCCTTGGAACACCCCAGTTAGGCATTTCCTTAAACTAAGTGTACGCAAAACAGTGCCGCTCCCGAGGGCAAGGATGCACGACTTCAGGGTGAGGGAAACGGTGTGTGTATGCAACGGATTTTTAACTGTGACTTAAGTCAGAGACCCTAAATTCCCATCTGTTGTAACGCTTTGAATTTTTACTACTCCAGCTTCTGTTTTCGTCAGTGGTTTTATCTTGTGATTTTCTTAAGCAGGATGGTAACCAATATGTGATACTTAAACAGAGTCTGCATTTTTAAAGTAAAATCTAGTTCAGTATTTTAACTGACCTGTATCAGCCTCTGTATGAACAGAGACTGGAATTCAGTCAAATACAGAAAAGTGTACTTTGTTTTAAACTGTGCTAAGACTCGATTGCAGAGCGTGTTTTGGTACACTGATTAGATGGACAGAGGCTAGTGCACGCCATCAATCTGACTGACTTATGTCTTCACAGACTAGTTTCCCTCAAGGATTTACGATGAGTAGACCCCATCTGCACACCTAAACTTTCCTTGCATCAAAAGGAAATCGTACTCTTGAAGGTGTGTGTCCATACCCTTTTCCTCTCTGAACTATGGTTTAGTGTCTTGTCTGTGAAATCTCTTACCTGTCCTGTCAGATAACTTCAACGTGGAAAATGTAGTATTCTCCGTGCCACCATGGAAAGATATGATGGCTTTTCAGAGCATAACTTCAATGGCAAGCTCCGAATTATTCAAGTTCCATAAATTAAACGTTGCCACTGTTTCAAGTGCTACTTGCAGATGTCTGAGATAATCTGAGTAGCAAAAGCAATCTCTCTGCACTCTCACGGGGGTTTGTCTAGGCTAATGTTATCCTGACACATTTTTTTTCTTTTTTTCCACAAAACACTTGAAAGACACGGGGTGTTGTGGGACTTGGCTGACTTTACACTTTATTCTCACACACAAAACTTCTTAGTGCAATACGCCGGGTGGAATGCTGAATTCAGTATGTGGTTTCTGGTACCTGAGCGAGCTCCGTGTATCTGCAGGATACAAAACTGCACGCATAGCAGTAGACAGACTGGTTTTTGTTGATTTGTTGGGTCTGATATGCAAGTAGGACAACCTTACTGCTGAAGTTTTACTAGTTAAATGCTAAATAATGCTAATTTAGCTTTTAACATAACTTGGCAATTTTAATATACTATTCAGTTGCCTTGTTTTAAAATGAAACTGGACTTACATCAAGTCCCCTTCAAGAAAAGCAATTATTCACTCTAATTTGAAGGACTAAGCAGCTTCAGGATGCCTGAAACAAAGTAAGTCTAAGCTTATTTATGAAATACCCCCTTCTCTTCAGTTCCCAAGTCAGTGCGGGATTGAAGTAAATGGGGAGCAATTTTCCCATATGCCTATGAAAATAGGAAGCAGGAGAATTCATCTTTTGCTACCGTGAATGCTTCAGCAGATGTTTGTAAGCGTGGCTGGGAAAATGTAGAGCTGAAAATGGGAAGCTCCAGGAGAGAATCCAGACTTTTGGGTCTCCCCTTTGGGGATGTTGGAGCTGTGCTGGTGTGGGGCTGATGAGGCACCTGGAACACCAAGGTTTGGTCAGGTTTTGATTGCTGCTCTTGGCTGAAGCTGCTGCTGTAGCCTGACTTGCAAGTTTGAGCACTTTATCCTCTTCTGTTGGTTATGTGCTGGGTTGCATTTGTGACTTTGCTGAGCTCTTCCGACCCCGGAGCCATCCTTACTGCTTCCTGCTGTTTAACAGTGTAACTCGGGTATTGCCGTGATGAGGAAATTCATGTTTCTCTTTACAGGAAGAGATGCAGCTACAGCAGAACATGTGCTCTGCTGAGTCAGCACCTTCTAGACTGCACAGGTTCAATTTCAAATTGAAATGTTGTATGAAATAAATTGCTCATAATATCTCGCTTAAAAGTGATGTGTCTTGAATGGAGAACAGCATAGAGCTCTGCCTAGTGCTTGGCTACGGGGTGCTTTTGCGGAGAACTGTATTTATAATGTATTCCCTGTGATCCCAACGTGTTTAGCCTAGAAGGTGAGGACGATCACGCGGCACTTGCTTACATGCATGTGCAATGGACCTTAACAAATCCAAAATGGAACTAATGACGTAAACCATATTTTGCATCAAGAGGTTCTCAAAGGAAGAAATATCACTAAAAAAGTTAAAGTTTTGTCTAAAAAGTACTGTGAGAAGCCTGGCTGTCGACTTCCCCTCCTTCTCCTCTTCTTTCCCTGACCTGTCTGACCAATGCAGTTTGGCGCTGGATCACATTTATTATATTCAACCTGCTGTGGGAGCAGGGAGAGATCTAGATGAAAAATATTGTCCTGGTGCAAACTTCACAGAATCTCTAAAGGATGTCTGTTTATTATTAGAAGTTGGTATAAAGAAATAGTCTATAGCTACAGTATCGTTGACATCTCTTAGAAATATTTCAAACTTTACAATTAAATGAAATACTGGAATGTGGATGTTTTGAAATTCTAGCTATTCACTGGAAATAGGGGCTTATGTTCATATAAAATTAATCTGAAAAGTACTCAGGCATTCTCTAGCCTGCTTTTCACACCAAGGCACAATGAAATATCTTAGCTACTGCTAGTAGAGATGTTTGACTAATCTACTCTTAAATGTCTCCAATAATAGAAACTTTTACAGGCTCCACAGGAAACCTGGCGTTTTCTTAGGAGGAAAAAAAAACAACCCAAAACAAAAAAACCCAGTCATCTCCTCCCTGCCAAACAAATCCAATTAGTTACTCATCTAATACTGCCCTCCTCCTTCTGTTTGTGACTAGCTGTTGTCTCCTGCTTACCATTCTCCATAGATCATTGCAACCCAGGTAAGCAGCTTCTATTTTACAATACTGAATTTCACCCCGCTTCTTTCTTACTATTTCTCAAATAAATAAATAATTAACTAAAATACTGACTAAACCCTGATCCTTCAGTAATTCCATTTTTTAAACAGGAGAATGTGTTGTGTGAGCTGCTTACAATGACTCAGTTTCTGACTTTTCTATCCTAGGTTATTTCCCCGTCTTGCTTATGTCAGACTGACATGGGCAGCTTCTTGCTCACGCGCCCAGCGTTACCCTTGCTAAAAAGAAGTTGAGCCAATTTGATAGCCTCATTGTTTGCATTCTTGTTATTGCTGGTGTGGTTAACATTTTAAGATTCCTGAATAAAATTAATAGACTGACATGAAATTGCATTATTGGATTCCCTGGCTTTCCTCTGCTCGTTTCCTGGGCTCCCAGCACTGTACCAATTCTTCTGTCCCCTGGTGTCTCTCAAAACCAAGAGTTAATGGTTTGGAGAGGTTTCTGTCTGGCTCAACTCTGCTAGCACAAAACGCAGCAGGCCCACGCTACCCAAAACCATTTAGTTCGTAATCATCTAGAGAGCTTGCTTTTGTTGGCTTTGGTATTAACTGTGCTACTGACTTGTTCATAGATTTCTTTTTATGTTTGTTTGTTTGTTTGGGGTTTTTTTTTGGTCAAAACTGATACAGGTGAAGATCTAGTTTGGCCCTCTGGTATTCTCTGGCTATAGTTTTGACTGAGTTAACAGATCAGCACTAGCCTTGCTCTTGAGTAGATGTATTAATAAATGTACACAATGCTGTTTTCTTTCCCCTTGCTGACATTTGCTAATGCTGCCTGATTTCATGAGTTGGCTTTTTGGCCAGCAGTTCATGTTAATTTTTATATTTGCACTACAGTAACCATAACTACTTTCTGCATCCTTTCTATGATTACACCTGAAGTTGAAGAGTTACTTAAAGTTTAGGCAAGTTGGTCTTATTACACTTCCACCTTTCCTTTAAGTATTCCTTTTTTGTAAGTATAGATAATTTATGAACGGTTTTAATTTCTGAAGAAACTGATGATTCTTGTCTCCACACTCCTCCCCCTCCCCGCCCAAATTGTACAGCTCAGCCCTGGGTTTGTGGTGTGTCTTCTTGAACCCCTGTGTTTTCATCTTGCAATGCACTACTCCTTAGAACAGGCAAAGTTAGGAGGATGGGTAGTCAAAATAGGTGTATGAGGAATAATGTCTTCATAAAAGACAGATCCCAGGAATATTTTGACACGTTCATCTGTGCTTTTGTCTCCCTTTTCCTTATCTTTTTTTTTAAATTACATCGCACTTAAAATCATTACTGATTCAAAAGTCACCGTAGTCTCTGACAGGTAAAATCAATTCTGTCCATAATCCAGCATGACAGCTGGTTTATGATGGAAGTACAGATCGTTGACGTGAAGGTTGCAAGCTGGAGTGTTTAGCACAGGTGCTGGCGCACCGCTGCAGTGTGGGCAGCACTCGCCCGCTCTGGGCACCGTGGTGGGACCCCGCGCGGGGCTGGGGGGGCTGCTGCCCCCAGACCTGGCTGGGCGCTCAGTCCCATGCTGACCACCTCACTCCTGGCTTTCACCTGCACAGCAGCCTACGCGTAAACTCCGAACACCCAGCCACTCCACACACGCTCCCGGGGCAACTACCTGGGAAAAATGCGTGCACCTGCAGCAGAAAAAATTCTGCAAGTTCAAAAATTAAACTTCTGTCAATTTAATTCTATGTATTATTGTGGTTGCTAGTTAACTTTTAACTCCTGCTCATTCCAGAATTAAAAATTAAGCAACTAGACTAGTCATACAAGCCAAGCTTTTTCAAAAAATGAAAACAACTTCTCATTCCTTTAAATGAAGAGCAGAAAAAAACCTGACCCGATTTAGTCAATTTCTGAAAATCCAGGGCTTAGTTGTGTGTGGATGAGTCTCCAGAATAGTGACATCTAGGGACAGACAGAGATAGTACAAGACTATTAACAAAAGAAACACAAACTGCCTCTAAGTTGTTAATAAATTGATTTACACGGAAGTATATGTTTGCACATTCTAACTCTTCTATTTTCTCTTGAAATAAAATTAATAGTTCCTGAAAACCTACCAATCTGCTAGCTCCCTATTTTAGGTGTTCTTGGGTAGAATGTGAGAGAACAAGAACTGTGGTGGGTATCTGCTGTACTACTGTCTACTTTTAACTGGCTTTAATATACAGCAGCAGAATGCAATTCTAACATTAATTTTGGAGTGTAGCTGCCCTGGTTTCAAGCAGAACAGTTTTTCCTTTAAGTCATAAGAGGATGCCTTTTCAGTTACAGTTAAGGCTGTCGTTAATGCTCACCCTGTTAAGAAAAGCAGAGTCCAACCTCGTTCTGAGCAAGATAACGTTCATGCAGCCTCTGGTCCTGGAGGTTAAAGGAAATGGGAATACTGCAGGTACTTGGCCTGTGTTTTCATCAACCACCTAATTTTGAAAAAACAGGTATGTTGGGATTACGTCACTTAGAGCAATACAATCTCAAACTCTGGAGGTCTGTATTTGTTATAAGATTTTAAAATTGTTTACAGATTTTTCCAATAAGTCTGGTAGTAATAAGTGCAATACCAGTGTATGATAGCCATTTTTCTCTCCTGTGGGGAAAAGCATTATTGTAGACTGATATACGGTATAAACTGAAGTTAAAGACTTACTGAGTTGTCCTTAGTTCTTACATTATATGCTAGAACAACTCCCTATCAAATGTTTTCTGCACTCTATTTTCAAGAAATGATGCATCGCAAGTAGTCTTCAAGAGGAAAATAAATCTTAATTCTTATCTGCATTCATTCTCTATCCTGGCATCCATCGTTATCCCCAGATGGCCCATCATCAACACTTAGTCTTTCTCTTTAAGGATGGTGTTTTTGTATTCCGCATTTGATCCTGATTTAGGCAAACTTAAACTCTGCGAATCAAATGGCTTTAAATCTGATCTTCTATGACATGGATGACAGGGAAGAGAAAAAAAAAAAGGCAGAGACGCTTTTTCAATATGTAAAATCTTCCTGGGGTACAGCACACTTACCTGTTAGAACTGCATCCTCTTCCATGGCGCACTCGCCTTTGCCTTCACCGTCTCAGTGACCCTTGAGAGGAGCAAAATAAGTATTCACAAGGAAGCAGCTGAAATAAATATATTTCCTCATCCCTGAAAATCAGCAGTTTCAAGACAACAATTCTATTAACAAAAGAAAACACGTGTTTGATCATAGTAGCAATGATCTGTAAGAGCTGCATATTCACAATTTGTTTTGAAGCCCCTCCCGTCTGTTTTCCCGGTCCTGAGGGCAGCGACTTCTGCATCGCTTGCATTTATCCCAAGTTATACAGAAATTCTGTTAGATGCAGTTCTGATATTTGATAAGACTCCCCAAGATATTTGCATCTTAGCGAGTCGGATCAACAATAAAAAGACAAAATTGAAAATCACTGCACATATGAAAAGGTCTTTAAAACACTGAAATACAAGTAGTGCTTTTTTCTGTTTTGTTTCTTTGAAAGTTATGCAAGCCTTTAATGAGTTAGACCATCTTCTCCTTTGATGCAGTATGGCTGTAGTTGGTGAAGCCTTGAGTAGAAAGCAAGTTGAGCTATAAACAAAATACTTTACGTGGTGCATGACAAAGTGGCTTCTGTTTTCTGATGCAGGACTGGCAGAGTTTGATCCCTGCTTATTTCTAGGCGCAGGAAGTGTTACAGTGCTTGCTCTCAGCTGCTGGAAGAGTGTTTTGACCCAGACATTTATTTTCAATTTCTATTTTCAGTTAGTTTCAAAATCTGCACTTCAATCAGAAGAGATCGATCCTTCTGAGGCAAGCAGAGCAACAGAACTTGTCACCGAGTTGGTCCTCCGACCAACAAGCAGCAGAGGAGACTGCTTTGACCGAAAATGTAGGGTCTGGTTTGATATTTCTAGATGGAGGAGTTTATTGCTGGAACTTGCCATGGTTGCACCACCACCAGCACCCCAGCACTACGGACTTGGCTCTTGATGGGGGTGGGCGCGGGCAGTAAAGCAGAATGACACCCTCTGTCGTTAGCCTCTAGACAGGCCTCTTGCAAAACGATTCTTGGGTAGTTTATTTGGCTTTTTCAAAGTTTGTCTAAATTAACTCTTACGTTTCCAGCACATCCGCCGGTTTTGATGAACATGCGCTGGGGACCTCACTTGTGGCCTGGCGAGGGTTTGGCGGCTGTGCCGAGGTGCCGAGGCCGCCGCCACACCCACAGGCCTCAGGCGCTGGTGGCCGCATCCCCTCCTCCAGCAGCACGGGGACACACGGGGCCCGGCGCAGAATGGCCCCGCGGGGACAGCACCAGTGCCACAGATTTTCCTAAGTAATAGTAAAGCTAAAAGGCAGATAATTTTGTATTGCATTGCCGTGCTGCAGCATTCAGCTCTTTTAGTGTTGGAAAATTATTATGGTAACCTATAATATGAGTGGATTATAGGATATACCCATCCCAGCTTTTTCAGAGCTAAAAATGCAAACTTTCCTGGATGAAAGTGTTATTTAGTATTGTTGTTCCACAGGTTATGCCTTAGTGTAGCTAAGAAGAAAAGAATTCATCTTCTGCCACGTAGACGGAATCAAGTGTAAGGCAAAAAAAGCCCAATTATGGTCATAGATGCAGCAGGCCATTTCCATTGTTCTGTTGTTTCCTAGGCCAGTGAGAATGCCAGTGCCAGCACCTTCCCTCTTCTCCTGGATGTGTTTCGTTCTAGGTCTGTATTTTGCTAGATTAGCGGGGAGATTCAGAAGATATATGACATCTTTGCTGTTTGAGAAGTGTTGAATATCCCTCCTGAAACCTTGCTTAGTTCTGTCCTGCTGCTTAAGGGCCTTGTTGCAAACACATGGAAGTTGAAGACAGCAGACAGAGTATTCCTAACGAGGGGAGTAATGCTCCTTCTGAACTCAGGCTTAGGACCTCAGGGCTTAAATCTTTGTTTCTAAGGTGATGCAATAATCTCCAAATAGTTCCTAAGCATTTTACAAATACGGCTCTGTGTGTAAGGCCATCATCCAGAAATGCAACACTTGCTCTTCCCCAAAGGTGCATCAAGGGGACCAGGCATTTGGTGTCCAGCCTGGCCATACGGCGTCCGTGGAGTAGTGAGGCTGGTGAAGGGCAGCAGGTTTCCAATGTAAACTTGCCCTAGAACCAAGAAATCCCTTCTTTGTCCATTAGAACATCCTGGATTTGAGGGATAAATGGTCTGTCAGTTACGTTTGGTTTTTTTCCTAGAGTTTAAGTCCTGTATTTCCAAATATACTCCCCTGACATGACAAATACGACCGTGATTTCAGAATCAGTGCTGCCTCCTGGCCTGCTGTCATCAAATGAGGTGACACAACAGAAGTCTTCTGAGGTCTCACCCCTTCTCACCAGGCTGCTGGTGCAATATGGTGCCCTCACACAGGCTGTTGATCCCTCCCTCCTTGTTAAAAACTGGGTGAATCAATTTGATGAGGACAACCACAGTGTATTAATATGAAAAGTACATCATAATCTTATATATATGCATGTGCGCACGCTTTTCATTTGTTTTGTTCTTTAAAGTGTACTCACTTCATATGTTACCTGTAGCTGTGAAACATTTAAGTTAAACAAAAAGAATAGCACAGTAAGCATTTACTCCTTTGGTTGAACCAGTTGTCTGAAGTGCAATGTAAGACATGTGAGCCTTACAGTATTTAATCATTACCAGGGCTAGCAGCCCTGTGTTTTACAGGTGGGGTAACCAAAACCAAGTTGAATGTTTGACTCTCCATCCTTCATTTGTCTCCCTTCCACCACTCGTCTTTTCTCTTCTACTCCCTCTAATTTCTCCACCACCACCACCACCCCCCTCCAAGATGAGCATGCAGCAAATCAGCAGTAGTCCTGGGAAAAGCCTTCACAGCTTCCCTTTCTGCCTGCAAATTGCACATTCCTCTCTCCACGCAACCCTCCCTGGACTTCTTCCCCACACCTCTCATTTTTCCCTCCTGGGCAGACACATGACTATCAGCTCTCTTTCAGACATTGCTGCCTTGGGGGGGCCTTTTCCTTGTTCTTTTTTTTTTTTTAAATCCCTCTCACATCTCAACAGGAACCAACCCCCACTCCCCTGCCCCAAATGGTCTAACAGCTGCTGTCACAAATCGCACCAATATTATTTCCGAAGTTGACCTCATGGGAAAAAGCTGTCTCCTGCCCAAACCTCCTACAAAGTTTATTACCAAAATATGGTAAATCTAGAAAAAGTAACAGTACACCAGTATATAAAAAAGTTACACATTTTTCTTATTTTAAAATTAAGCTATTGCATTTGAAAGACAGCTACTCCATTAAAAAAAAAAATCACACAAGGAAATGTTTGATTTATTTTCTTTTATGTGAGTTAGCAGGTCATCCGAGAAAGCCAACCATAAAAAAAATCATTTAACTGACATGTAAACTGTAGTTTGCTGAATGCAGAAACAACTACCAGCCACCTTTTTTACTATTTTCAGAAATAACCAGCAGAAATACCAGCTTTCCTATAACATGGACACCGGCACCTAACCAAAATATGATTTTAAGACCAAAATTCACAGAAACCTTATCTTTCAATACACATTTTGGTCTTCAGTGTGTCTGCAGGAATTGGTACAGGCTTCATGGTAGTGGGCTGAGATGCTCAGAGGGGCTCCACGGGGATGTTCAAACCTGCAGTTACAAGTTTCTTGTCATGACATCAGTTCAGAGCTGCCACCTCTGAACACCAAGAGCCACTAACATTAAACTCACAAAGATAACGTGTACCTTTTTAAGCTCCAGTGACCCAGCACCACTGCAGCTGAGTGTTATACTATGATTTGTTAAACTGGTTTGGACCATTGTTAGTGTTCTCACAAAATAAATAGCCCACTTGTGAGCGTCATCATACCAAGAGGATGATGATATTTAAGTACTTGGTATTTCTGTAAGAAACTGGAACTGCATAAACTAAAAAAAAAACAAAACGAAAAAACCAACTAAACTAAAAAAAAACCAAACCCCTTTGACATAATCATTTGGAGCGAATTAAGCACACAACCTTCTCCTGAGGCTGCTTCTCTTATGTTCCAAACTTGGACTCTTTCAGGCTGCACCATTAAAATAGATCACCCGCAGAGCCCAGCCAAACCAACAGAAATGAGAACTTGGGACCTGATGAAATGAAAGTTGATTCAAGACAGGAAATTGAGTTGGTCAGATGTGTTGAAAATGATGGCAACCAGAAACTACATTATGAAGCTCTGTACAAAACCACCCCTTCCTTCCCCTCGCCATCTGCAGACGTGTGGAGTTGCAAAGTAGCACATGCCCGTTCTTAGAAGAAAATGCCCGAACAGCAACGTCCATCTGCAGAGACGTCACAGGTGGTAGACATCAAACACTGGCCAGGACAAGAGCAGAAACATTCTCATCCAGTATTTATGACCAGGGTCTTTTTCGTTATAGCGGGTCCATTATGTTACCATTTTCTTCTTCAGCAGAAGCAACAAACCTTGCAAAAGAAGTGGGAGCCCTAGAACAGAGCGGAGCTCAGGGTGCCGGTACGTGAGAGAAAACTCAGGCAAAGTTATGAATTCATCTGGATGTGGATTAAATTTTCTATGGCGTGCAGCCAGCACTAGATTTAAATGTAATATGCATGGCAAGAAAACCATGTGAGATATAAAACACATCAGTCTGAAAACACATTTAAAAGGAGGCAAGAAAGCATTTTTGTTAGTAAGTCTGAAATTTTCTGAAGGAGGACAATATAACTAATAGCTGCAGTCAGCTCCAACAGACCATGTGTGTTAACAGGAGACACCGACGTAGTTTAAAAAAAAATAATTCAGATTTAATTAAAATAACTATGTACATATGAGACACATAGTAAAGGTCGTCTATGCTCCAAAAGCCCCTTACAATAACTTTTATATTACAAATGTGTCTTCCACCATCTGGGTACACTATGATAGATTCTGCAGGGCTATACATGATCACCCGAATTCAGACAATGATATCGTCCTTTAACATATACAGCCCTCTACCATTATTGTTGTTGTTTATTGCAATGGCCAGAATTGAGCTTTGCAGAACAAAAAGCATGCAGGTTTTGCTTGCCAAATTTGCGCCTGATCAAACATTAAAAAAAAAAAAAAAGGCAAAAACTACGCTTTCATGAGCTTTTACTGTAAAAGACCAGTGTCTCAGCTCTTCCAAGCAGCTGTTCTCTCCCAGGCCGGTACCGATGCCTGTGCCGCACGGCCCCTGGCAGCCCAAGGAACGCCCGTGTCCCTCTGAGGATCACATTTACAGCTCACCTTCCACTGTTT
Organism: Sterna hirundo; assembly: GCA_009819605.1. Classification (NCBI taxonomy): domain Eukaryota; kingdom Metazoa; phylum Chordata; class Aves; order Charadriiformes; family Laridae; genus Sterna; species Sterna hirundo. Next base: position 65,747,173 of record CM020443.1, read on the forward strand.
AGTTTGGGATGAAATTTCCCACACGTAAGGCTTCCGGGCTGAGCCATTCTCCTCCCTGTGCGCGTTTGCCTTGTCACAACTCTACGTTGTCACCCGCCGGGGCACAGCAGAGCTGCGCAGGTACCACCACCCACAGCCGAGAGGCAGCACAAACCCACCAACACTGAGGGTGTTTAACGCTCCCCAAGAAATACTGTCCCGTGGGGTAAGCCTGGTAACACTGGTCATTTTCCCTTAAGTAATACATGCTGCAACTCTGAATGCAGAGCTCCTGCATGCCCTGTGAGCGTAAGTGCACCGATGTGCTGTTCAGCCAGCGGATCCCAGCCATCCAGCCCTACTGTCCCCAGTGAAGCGTTTCCAGCTGTCATCTCCTCCCACCACTGGTCCCACCCTGCCCAAGATGACAGCGATGCCCAGAACTGTTGGCGTCGCTAGTTTTTTCTGTTAGTTCAAAAGATTTATCTCAAGGTTGCATTGCAGCGACGGCTGAATGCCAGAAGCATCCTCGAACAAGGCTCCCCACATATGGAACGACTCACAACACATAATACCTTTGCTACTGACCTCCAGCCCCAGTTCTCCCTTTGTCCTGCCTCCACAGAACTGCTCCAGAGCTGCCTCTGCTGAAACCCACCCGCATCTCTGGAAAGATTTTGCATTGGTTTTGGTTGTTTTGGTTTTTTTTTCCCCTTCATCAGCCAGAAAAACATACTGCAGGCAGTCGCAGTCCCCTACTTGTCACATGGGCCAGTGGCCAGACCAGAACTCTGGCCTGATCCCGCTCCAGCTGTGATTTCAGTGTTTCCCAGGAAAGCTGAGTCAACCCGTGGTGCGCAGGTAAAGTTTTGTTGCCCTCGCACGAAGACGGGAGAAAAATATGGCTTTTAGCGAGTCTTCTAAAACCAAAAAGAGATTTCTACTGAATTCCAAGGTGTGAATTTGGCTGATTTAAAATACACCTTGGGTATAAGAAGATCTCAAAACAGGTTCAGACCAAAAAGTCATGTTTTATTACCTCATGAAGTTCAACCAGGTCAAGTGCAAGGTCCTGCACGTGGGTCAGGGCAATCCCAAGTACAAATCCAGGCTGGGCAGAAAATGGATTGAGAACAGCCCTGGGGAGGGCTCGGGGGTGTTGGTGGACAAGAAGCTCCACACGCCCCAGCAGCATGCGCTGGCAGCCCAGAACCCCCCCGCAGCCTGGGCTGCATCCCCAGCAGCGTGGGCAGCAGGGCGAGGGGGGGATTCTGCCCCTCTGCTCCGCTCTGTGAGACCCCCCTGCAGTGCTGCCTCCAGCGCTGGGGCACCAACAGCAGGACACGGAGCTGTTGGAACGGGGCCAGAGGAGGCCCCGGAGATGCTGGGAGGGCTGGAGCCCCTCTGCTGGGAGGGCAGGCTGAGAGAGCTGGGGGTGTGAGCCCCTGGCCCAGGTTGCCCAGAGAAGCTGTGGCTGCCCCATCCCTGGAGGGGTTCAAGGCCAGGTTGGACGGGGCTTGGAGCAACCTGGGCTGGTGGGAGGTGTCCCTGCCCAGGGCAGGGGGTGGCACTGGGGGGGCTTTAAGGTCCCTTCCAACCCAAACCATTCTGTGATTCTGTGATTATTACGTTTAATTGCGTTTATTATTACATTTATTATTTATAACCGCCCGCCCTCTACTGCCCTGCGCTGCCCCACACCCTATTGCCCTGGGATGGGGGGGAATCCTGAGGCAGGGGGGATCCCAGGGCCAGGGGGGATCCTGGTCTGGTGGAGGCTCCATGCGGCCGCAGCGGCCTGGGCCCGGTGTGTCGCTTGTCACAGACACATGCACCCGGTTTGGTATCGAAATCTTTATTAGAACAATCCCCAAGAGCTGCAAAACAGTGAAGTAACAACAAAATTAAATATTAAACACTTTAGTTATCAAAGATATTTAAACAGTACGTTCCTATTTCTGCATAGCAGAAGCAAACAGGTTTTAGAGCTCAAACGGTCGTGCTCGTGTTAATTTGGTTTTGGTAAGATAGTAATATAACCTTAATAATCACATTAACGAAACAGTAACCTCCCTTCCATCTCTTAAACCTTAAAGAGCCTTTTTTCTGATTTTACAACTCACTATTTGGGACAAATACATGTGGGCTTTTTGTAGCATAGGGTAACAGACAATTTTAATATTAGTAGCACTAGTGTTACTTAAACATGAACAAACAGTTATCTTTCTAATTTGATTACAGCGTAGTACAAATTACATATTACCTCGAAAATCATTGCCTGTATCAAAAGTTAAAAAATTTAGAGTAATTTATAAAACACTTCCAGAATATCAAATTATTAGTCTTGAAATGAAGAATGAACTCTATGCTTATGAACATGCAAATAGGTGTATTACAATAACATACTATGTATTTGCTAGCTTTTTTCCTTCTGTTTTAAGTAGCAAGGGCCCGGTTTTCCCCACAGTTACACCGGTGCAAGAAGTACGATCGTTGTAACTGGAAGAAGAACAGGCCCTATGCAGAAGTTCACTATGCCATAAATTAAAGCTATAAAAAAAAAATCTACTACTAAAAATGGAACAGTCTTGCATTGCTTTTATTTCATTATTTGCAACACCACAATTGTCATGTTTTCTTCCGGACCCCCACAGGCTACTTTCATCATCCGACAACAGCAAGAGGGAAATTGTGTGCGCCGCACTGTGCAGTCCAAATACATCTATCTGGCAGCTTGTCTACCATTCATTTTACAGCAGCTGATTTGAAATAAAGAGAGTATTGTATTTCCTATCTAGCCTTTTCTGGTTTATAGTCTACACGGTGTGAATAAACTTCAAAACATAAGCCAGGTACAGCAATAGCCAGTAAGGCACTTTGTCAGGGAGGACATGGCTGTCCGGGCTGACCAACTGGCCAAAGGGAGACATTCCACATTTCCGAAAACAGTCAGTCTATTCTTCGTAATCCCTCTCTGACAACCCAGTTTCAGAAGAACACTTACTGACTGTCCCAGAATCAGCTTGACATTGCGTCCACCAAAATCTTTTCTCCTGTTCTACAGCAGAACATGCAACAGTAAAATATTTCATACTTTTAAATCCTAATGTTCAAAAGACCATTCAGAATCCTCATAACACCCAAGAGCCAGCTTCTGAATCATACTTGGAAAAAAACCAAAACCCTCAGCATAAGAAATGATCCCATCTTTCTTGTTTCTTTGTTTTGTTTCTGGGGTCACTTTTTTCCTTTTCTTTTTTTCTTTTTTTTTTTCTTTTTTTTACAAAATTTGAAGGCTTGACATTAAAACTTTGGTCTAAAACATCCATTAATATGCCATAGGGAGACACAATGCATCCAACCATAACTAAACCAAACGTGATTGCGTGGATGTGATAACGGGTGTTTTCTACTGCTTCTTGGTTTCTACATTCTGCATGTTTGGAATCCTCTAAAGAGCCCTTTCTGTCATGTAGAAGGGTCTTTCTGCAGAGCCACCCTGCCCTCCCGACGCCTCTCACGGGGGTGCTCACTTCCAGCGTCCCTCACCCCCCCAGCACGGGACAACCATTGGCCCCTTGTCACTTCTGTCACTGGCCCAGGACAACCACCCGCCGGTTGTCCCGCCTGTCCCCAGGCCGTCCTCTGCTGCCTGGAACAGGTGGGAATTTGGTCCCCCACTCCCGTGGGCTCAGAAGCAAAGTATGTATGACAGATTTTAGCATGTTATAGATATGACATATTTCACCGTGTTATAGATGGCCGTGTGTTCCACTCCCTAAAGTGAAGAATGGAATTTTAAACTTTTATATTAAACCAAGCAACAAAATAAATGTCCGAATCCCTAAACGTCGCTACTGGTTCCTCGTCTGTGGTCTAAGTCTGCGGACTCCGGCCCACAGGATTAGTTAGGAACCATTATAAGTTAGTCTTAAAATATTTTAAGTGATTCTTTCCCAAGTAAATACTTGCATTAATTTCTACTTAATTCATTAACAGCAATTTGTTTTTTAAAAGCCAATTTTAATATTAAATCGTTATGATTTATTTGTTCAATTTATCGATTACAAAATCTACATGGTATTGCTTTGTATTTTCACAGTTCTCATAATTATATCCTTAAGAAAATGGCTTTTAAATTTTCTCCGCAGAAATGATGATCACTTACATTCTAAATAATTTCACAAAATAGTGAGTGGAGCAAATTTATACATATATATATATTTTTACTGTATATAAATAATAATACAATTTAAAACTTTCACTTTTAGAAATTCCTTTAGTAAATGCATAGGTTTGTTACAAAAGTCTTCTAATCAAATAACTGTATACTATTTCTATTATGTTTTATTCCTAGTAAAATCTATGGTTACATTCATATGATAAAAAAAGCACGCTGTATTCAGAAATATGCTTTTTCAGTTGAGCTCCCAGTAAGACACTCAAGTCCAGTAGAAATACAGATTAACTCAATGTGGTTTCTTTAGCTGCAAACTAATCACACAATAGTATTTGGAAAAAAAAAAAAAAAAAAAAAAGCTTTAGCACATGGACTGTAATCAGACCAGCAGCTTTTTTGATCACAGAATGGCGACA